>CM037853.1:97172226-97888817 GCA_021234595.1 Delia radicum
TATGAACTTGTGAAAAAGCACTTCATAGGATGTTATTATTTAGATGCAAACTAATTTATATTGTAAAGCAAATGCTGTTTACAACAACTGTAGTTAAAACATTTTTAGCAGTGTTAGCAATAACTTCTATGAAAGCAAAAAACGTGCGTATACAAATGCTTTGGAAGTCAAGTTACAGAGGTTGTTAAAGCACTACTAAACACTTTATTTGCTGGGAAAGTAAATACCTTCGACAGTAACCGGAAAATTTGCTAAACAAAATGCACTATACTACTAGATAGTTTTAATTTTGTAAAAAGCTTTAGAGCCATATGGGCTGTTCTCAAAAATATTTAAAATTAGGGTTAACATTTTTTTTTTAACTTTATGGCATATTAAATAAACTACTATTTGCGGATTTCAAATCTGTTTGCGTGAATCACGTTCTGCAAGAGGTGCAAAACTTATGGCGGTTTAAATTTATAATTTAAAAAAATTCTCAAAATTACATTTTCTGCTTGTCTTCACTTTATTAAGAATTTATTCATAGCTTTAATGAAAATTGTCATCCATTGAAACTTATCTTAGAATCTATGAAACAAGTTTCATAGAAATGTTTGTTAGAAATAATGACATTTTTTTTATATAATAAGCTCTGTGAATTAATATCTCCTTATGAATGTCTTGAAAAATGCATAGGAACTAAGTCAATGAACCGATTCATATGATTTTTAAACAATTTCATAGAAGTGATAATAAATAATAAAGCACTTTATAAAATATATCAAACACTTGAGAATTAAATCATAAAACTAAACTTTGAAATTGATGAAAATTAATGAAATTATGTTATGTGATGAAAACATAAAAATGTGATGAACGTCTTTGAATAATTTCCTAGCTTTAAAGTAAATTTTCATTAAATTTATGAAGAGATAGTTTATGAAATCGAATGATTTTTTTTTCTATGAAACTCGAAAAAATTATAAAATAAAGTTTATGAAAAATTTCTTAATATGAATAACATTTATTGGATGTAATGAAATTCTTCCTTGAAAATAAAAATAATACTTCTCTCAGTGTATATAAAAAGATAAAAACAATTATGCAATTTTTGCACAATTTTCAAAAAGTCCATGAAATTTTGCATTTAAATTCTTTTATTTTTTTTATTTCTCTGGTTTTGTGTTGCAAAATAACTGCTTTTTGAACAAAATTCACGCTTATGTTTTCCCACTTTTGGGGCGATCGTACTCTTTATCTGTTAAGGGCACATCGACGCGACATGCTTCAAACTGTGCATAATTGCAACGTTAACGAATCATTGTTTTCAAAATTTTTTCCCAAGTGCCGGTACAAAAACCACCAAAAATTTTAAACACTGAAAAAAAATCGTTTCAATTTTCGACTACCATGTATTTATTGGTTAGATGATGGCACGTCAATAAAGTATGAGTTGAATTTATGTCTCAAGTGTTGAAAGATTTTTGTATTACCAAATGAAATCAAAAGTTTAAAGCCCCGGAAAAAATGGATTGTTTCAAAGGATTTTTTAAATTCTTTAAATTGCAATTAGAAATATAGACCTATGACGCTAAAAATTCTGCGCTCCTAATATGAGCTAAAGCGTGTTAATTCAAGCGTAAATTAAAAGAATTGCTAAATTATTGCGTACTAATATCAGTTAAAAAAATATTGAAACATTTTTGAGATAAGCCCATATACCCGTATGTAAATAAACAGTAAAATGTTTTAGAAAGGATACTACGATATTTATGACAAAATAAATTTGATCTTTAACAAATATAAATATTACAACAATAGTTGTGAATATTTTTATAAGCTGAACAGGGAGTCTCCCGAAGGGTTCTCTCCGATATTAATTAATTTTGGATATGTTTTAAATCCAAAAAAAATAAGAGACACGTATATTTGTTTAAGTTCTAAGTCAAAGTTAGTATATTTCTGTACATGCCTGAAACTAATGAATTCAGATGTTTTTGAACTCATCACTAATGTAATCGAGAAAACAAAAAATGTGGATACCAAATTGTATGATACCAATACCAATATTGTAAATATGTGTAGGGGTTGCCATTTATTTAAAATATTTAAAATATAGGATAAAAAGCTATTCGGAAAAACAATTACGAAAGTCTAAAAAAGTCAGACACCCCCTCGTTAAATGTAATAGACCTTAATATACATTTTGTTAGCTTAATAGACTGTAATTCTAAACAAAACGCCAGTTTACATCACTAAAACCCATTTTCTTTAATAATAAAAACTTCAAAGTAATGGGTCATATTTCGTACACCAGTTTGCGTGTCAAAAACTCTTTCATTTTGGTACTCATTTGTTGGAAATTTCTCCGAAACAAATCGAAATAAGCCAAAAATACGGTAATTCTTGACACGACTTTTTAATCTATAAACATTTGATGGTCAGCTAAAAATAAAAATACGACTGCTTTAGAATTTTTTTAACGTCTTTTTCAGACAATTGCAATAATACTATAATTAATATGCAATTTTATTTATTTTAATTGTGCAATGCGTGGTAGAGAAGAATGAGTGCATTTCTAAAAATCATAACTACATTGTAAATTCAATTTCTGATCAGACTGCACGTTTCTGGTATTGAACCTTCGTCAGTGACCATGTTTTTTATTTGAATAATGAAATATTTGCGCTTTAGCGCACTAATCTATCGTCAGGTCGAGTTTAGTGTGTCGTGATTAAAACTAGTTTATTCAATACACGCTGTTTTGTTCTTGCATACATAATCTCAGAAGTACAACTCAAACAACACAAACAGTTCTATTTTTAGAAACTTACTCACTCTAATTTCCACTGTTTTCCCATATGTTGTAAGTGACTGCCAACATCCATGATATATTCTTTGTATATTCGATAGATGGCGCTTACGTAGTTAGGGAAGAATTGCCCAGAGAGCAAATTTTGATTTTATTTCTTTATCACATATCAAATTCCCCTTAAACCTTCTACCGGGTAGGCTGCCTCAGGGCAGTCTTCATAAAATTTACCACAAATGCGTCAAATGAGCGTCTATACTTTTAAATTAATATATTCCAATTATTTTCGTTTATTTAACCTTATTTCTTATTTTTAAATTTCTAATTATTTGAGTTAGTTAAGGTTTGTTTATTTATATACAAGCTTTTTATTTTCAATATTTCGCTACTCCTTTGTGTAGAAATAATAAATTAATAAATTTTCAAAAAATTTGAAAGTTTGAAAAAAATTTTTTGAAAGTTTGAAAACATATTTAAAATATTTGACAAATATTTCTAAAACGAAAAATAAAAATAATTAACTCTTAAAAATCTATTGATGTAATATTTGTTATAAATTAATGTTTTCCAAAATGCACCCTAAAATATTTTGGCTCCTATTGGCAACGATAAACTATTTTGTTGAAGAACTTATTAATTGTTCTTCGAGTGGAGCATATGATATGAATTTCGTTGCAAAACATCGTTTGCCAGTTAAGGGGCTGAGGTCGAAGAGTGATCTCCCGATGACGCTCCGTTTGAGATTCTTCCAATTTGCAAAACTATTTTGCAAGTTATAAATATCCATCTTTTAAAGTTTTTATTGTTTTTTTTTGTTAAATATATAACTGCTGCTGCTGCTGGTTTTATTCATTCTCTAGGCTCAATGACTTAAAAATATATATTTTAGTAACGGAAGTTGTTACTTTTAAGCATAAAATGCATTTTACGACAGAAGAAAAATTAAAAAAAAATAAAAGCTATTGTCGGTCAAGGCCGACTTTATGATATTTTACATCAATCTAAGTTGATGTTTGTTTTTTGTACGAGTAGTATTGCATTTGTTCATATATTTTACTTAAGATATTTTTGCTAACTGTAGTAAAGTTTTTGTTGGATAAGAGTTAAAAATTAAATTTACAAGGAAACTACACTGCAGAGTGGGGTGTATCACAAATATTTAAAAAATAATTCAGACATTTCTGGACTGCCTAATCGGATTGCCATGACACTTCACATAGCCATAACCAATCTTAATTTCAAGCTTAAGTTTCAAAGTAGGGCACACTAGACTTCCAAACTTAGGGACCAACTCGGGTATTCAGAAGTTTTAAGAGCTTGCTAAAATTATATTTATCACTGGATTTTAAAAATGAAACATTTTGTAATCTGCTTATAATTTTCAACAATAACATAGGAATATGAAACAGGTTATTACTATCGTCTTCGAGAAATAAAAACAATGATGGAGTTAGAGAAACATCATAAGGCAAATAATTCCAGCAATGAGTAATCCTCACCATGAAATACCTCTTAAACAGAGCGTATCCTTGAGTATTCCTAGAGTGAAAAAAGTAAAACTCATGACATAAAGGACAACCAAGCCATTTCTAAGAGTCCAATAGAAAATAGAACATTTCGGTACTTAACAAAATTGCTAAAAAAGCACCCCAAAAATTTCTCTTACTTAACCAGACATATGTTCACGTCTATCGAACCACAGTATTAACAAAACGTTCCTGTTTCTTAAGGTTACTACTAATTGTACCCGATACTACTTCTAGTTCATATAAGATCTGTGGCCATTAATAGAGCATAAGCTACTCTACACTTTACCCTAAACGGCAAGTATATATTTGTTTAACATATTCTTCGTAGAATAAGCGAAACTCTTCCTATGGACAAATTCAATATGCTGCTGAAAACTAAGTCGGTTATCGATTATAACCCCTAAACATCTATGCTGATCAAACAAATTCAATTCGTGTGTTACCAATAATAATTAGCCTCTGAAAAAATCGTTCAGATGAACCAAACATCATAGCCTTAGCCTTAGATGCATTTATAGATAACGAATTAGTAGACGAGCAATGAAGAATACTTTCAAGGTAAAATTTATATTAGACTCCAACACATCAGCAAAATCACGATCCCATACCAAAAAGTAGGAGAATATCATCTGCAAACAAAAATATACTCTACATACTCATGTCTAGAATCTCAGGGAGGTCATTAATATATAAGATAACAGAAGGGGGCCAAGGACAGATCACTGAGGAATCCCAGAAGTGCGAAATAGACTGTGTGAATACGTTCCATGAAAATTCACAAACTGTGAACCTACCACTTAAAAAGGACATAAAAAGCTTAAAGTGAAACCTATACCTTAGCTTTGTAATCAAGGTAGAGTAGCATATAGAATTAAACGCTTTAGTTAAATCTAGAGAAATCAGGACAGCACAATTTTCTATAATTTTCATAAGTCCTAATGGTATCAGTTAAATTAAGCAATAAAGAAGTAGTATTATATCCCCTACGAAACGCATACTGGAATTCAAAAATTTTAATTCTAGTAAACGAAAGCACTTGATCCCTATCAGATGCTCAACAATTTTAGATAAAGCCGGGAGAATAGAAATTGGTCGTAAATCATCCGGACCCCTGATAGTACCAGATTTTGGAATCGGACACAACTCTTGCCGTTTCCACATAGTAGGCAATATGGAAGTTGTTAAAATGGAATTAACTAAAAGCAAGATTGATGTCAGATATGTAAGGGTATACAATCTTTACAAACGGAATAGTAATACCATCCAGATATTCGAACAAATTTGGCACACTGACCTATATTAGATCAAGCACAATGCTTTTGGTTAGAATCGGTCCATGTTTTGTACTAAGAACAGATACAATGGTTCCTCAAAAATACTTGGGACTTCCAGGGGATAAGCATCAAAGCCAATTGTTTTTGGATGGGGGCCGTTATATAGGAACTAGGTATAAATATGTAGACATTTCACCAAAAATCAATATGTTTGTTGTCGGGGTAATACGAGTCAATGCGCCCAAATTTCATAAAAATATCTAAATGTATTGTGCGAATAAATCTTAAATTTGGATACATATACTAAATGGTCATAGCTTTGGTATTTATTTATTAGATTTACTTCAGAAATTACTTATTTTCTTTGCTAAAGTATTATATTAAAGAAAAAAAATATTATATATTTCATTGCTAAACAAATATCTTATATATTTTTTCGAAATTTAAATTTATTTTTACATTGACTATTATTTAAAATTGTCAAATTTGTAAAACCAAATTTACTTATGTATATTAAATTTTATGTAGAAAACGAACTAATTATATCACTTAAAGATTTAAACATCTGAATTTGGTGTTACTGATGGCCAGTCAGTAATACCACCAGTGCGAAGTAATGCAAGGGTAAAGAGTTTAACTTGTTACCAGGTAACATGTTTCGTAATACCAACCTATTACCGTGGTTTTGCTGGGATATTAAAAAAACGTTAAATTTCTTCATATAGACCCCTGTTTGAGATTCATATTTCAAACTTGAGATTGTAGATTTAAATTTCATTAAAATAAGCGGGTTCATATTCTGTAAGATTCGAAATAGCGGCTAACAAAATTTCTCGACAAATTATTTGAAACGAAACCGAGCTACTACTTTCAAACACATTTTAAAGCGTATCTAAAGTAGTAGCTCAACTATCGCCTTCATATTGCGTAACTATCATTCCCAACATATTGCGTCACTCATCTTTTAAATCTAGAGAAATATTTCGCCAACATATCAGTCCATTTGTAGAACATTTAAATGCATTTTCAAAACATTTTAGATGCCCCTACTAACTTGGCCAACCCCTGTATTTATCGCGTAGAAAGTTTGGTAACAGATTACATTGCATTACATTTATTACATTAATAAACATAGAAGTTATAGAGCTGTGACCGTATTTTGCCACTGTGCAGTTATTTATTGTACGAGTAACACGGTACGTATGAGTGATAGTTAATATGAATTATCAATCATACGTACCGTAGTACTACAATACATAAATACATAGATATTTTGTAAATAGATGATCCCTTATAGAATTGTGTACAAATTCGGAATTTATCCATTGATTTTCTATATATGTGATATTCCAAGCCAACTGTTCAGCTTAAAGAAAATAAAAAAAAACAAACAAATATATCAAATTTAACTCAAACTTACGGTACACTCATAGAAATAAACCTGTCAAAATTGTACAAAAAGTTACTAAAAATTAATTAAAAAATAATTAAAAATGACATTGCAGAATAAACTGCTAATAATTAGCTGATTATTTTGCGAAATATTAATAAAGTAATAACAGCATAGATAAACCTGATAACTTTACAAAATTTTAGTTATATTCGAGTTGAATTTCAGTTAATTGAAAATAGATATTTAATCTGCTAAAACCTTTACTAAATATTTGTAGACTAAAAAGAGGTAAAAAAAATTGTAATATCAACAAATTTTCTATGTTTAGCTTAAATTTTGTAGAATGAAAAAATTTTGTTAAATTCAAGAGAATTTTTTCTAAATCAGTTGTCAAATGCTGATTTCAGAAGATCTTTAAAATTTCACATTTATTTATCATTTTATTTTGTGTACTAATATTTAGTAATAAAATATAGAAGTTATTGTGAAATGAAAGAAAAAGCATTATCCAGTGAAACGCGTTTTTATAGACTGCTAAGTCATGACATTGGTGGAGAATATATAAACTATAAATGGAACCAAAACAAAATATCTGTAATTTTCAAAACAAGGTGCGATATACTGCCTTTAAATGCAAATAATTATAGAAATGCAGCTAACAAAACCTGTACCCTGTGTAATATGAGGGAAGATGAAACCCTGCAGCATTTTATTTCAGTATGCCCAATTTTTAAAGAATTTAGAATCAGACATTTTGGAAAAGCGATCATTGAAGAGAATGAGTTGATAAATATTTTAAATGGGAATTTTGTGTTGGTTGGAATAAACTTTTTTTATTATGTTACTTGTGCTTTAAAATATCGAAGTTATATACTAAATGAATTTATATAATTTTTAATTATTATATATGACAGACGACATAATTGTCATTGTCATTAATTAATGTTAATTTTTATTTTGTATTCAAACTTAAATGTATCCTATACTTAGTAATGATATGTAAAATTTTTAAAAAATGCAAAATAAAATACTGTCTATCTATTAAGCAAATCATTTGCTGATTTTAGCTGATTAATTTGCTATTTTAAATTAACTAAAATCTAGCTGAAATATAACTAAATATTGGTTGATTCAACAGATTTATTTTTGCTATTCAGATGTTACCAATATTAAGAAAAAACTTCTGCTAATTTTTGCAGTTATTTCTGCTATGAAATTTTTAACTAATTTTAAGGAGTCTTAGCATAAAATTTTACTAAATTTTTTCTATCAGTGTAGGTATTTATTCTCATATGATGCTATCTAATCCGACTGCCCCGCAACCGGAACAAATTTATAGCAGCAGTGTCAAACTAATAGCATTTGTTATCCTATAAGATTTAAAAAAAAACTGGAACAACGCTTTTTTATTTTCCCAAAAAAATGGGCAAAGTAGGCTTGGTTAAATGTTGACAAAGCTTACTCTATATATTATTTAGCTGAATTTGACACATGCTATAAATTTGACAATGTGAATTTATTTTTTGTTAAAGAATTTGATAAAATCAATTTAAAAAAAAAGATTCAGAACTAAGTAGTTACGAATTTTTAGAGTAACAAAAATAAAAAAAAAAAACACAATTTATCTAAATATCTGACAGCATTTCTTTTATTTATTTAAAAATATGTTTCTGTAACAATCCACAAAGTTTTATCATGTAACTCGTATTAGTTGTGGAGCAAATATTCGTTGAATATTGTCATTGATATCAGCGCACCAATAACGGCAAACATATATCACAAACTTATAAGGAGTTTGCTGACATTTTTTGAATATATATGCGTTTGGTGCCAGATATTCACATTAATATTCGAAATTGGCTAGCGTATTGCGCAAACTGAGCTTCGAGTCAAAAAGCATTTTAAAAACATACTTATATAAAATTTTGAATTTGAGAATTTAAATGTATTTAATATAAATTCCAGCAATTAAGGAAACCGAAATACCAAAAACAATAGCGTTTTTTTAAGTTTTAATAAGACAAATAAAAATATTTGAGTGTATTTTTATACTATTTGGCATTGTAATATATATTTTATAATGTGATTAATACAATGAGGTCTATAAAATCATGTGATTAAATACAAGAAAAAACTCTAATTTTAATTTAATTTAAAATTCAAGCTACCACAACTTTTGGTCCGTTTAAGATAAATGATAAACTGTGTTGGATTTATCACACTTAAACATCGTCTAATACATACTCAAAGTGTTATGCGTCATGTCATACAATATAAAAATGTTAAAAGATTTTGCCTCAAAGTGTCGAAAACTTTTGAAATTCCTCATGTAAATTATAAAATAAAACGTTACATGGAAAATGTTGAAAGACTCGTCAAAACTAGCTATCAATAAATTGTTTTTTTTTTTTTATTTAAAAAGAGATCATATTTGAAAAAAGAAATCAAATTATATACAAGGTGGCGCAAAAGTAATCCTCCTATCAGAAAATGCTATAAATTTTGCGATTGGCCCCTAATGTCAGTTCTGTTTTGACATTTGTGTAGTAAAACACATGCGAAATACACGTTAATAAACAATGTTACGCTACACTGCTCCAGAACGCGGAATATTGGTGACTATTTATTTGACCAATAATCGGTCGGTGACTTTGGCACAACGTGAATTTCGTCGCAGATTTCCTGGCCGTCCAACGCCTACTGGTGAAACACTGCGACGTTTAGCCGCTCGCCTCGAAGAGACTGGCACAACACGAGACGCTGCCAGGCATGGCAGACCCCGGAGTAGCCGTTCTGCAGAGAATATTGCTGCTGTAGCCGAGGATGTCATGGAAGCGCCGTCGACATCGACCAGACGACGTGCCACGCAAATGGGTATCAGTCGACGGTCTTTACAGCGAATTTTGGTACAAGATTTGAAGATGTTTCCGTACAAAGTCCAGACGGTGCATCAGCTGTTAGCTGCTGACCGCCAATCGCGTGTAACATACGCTCAAGCCATCCTTAATCACCACCAAGAGGAAGATGATTTTTCATCAAAAATAATCATGAGTGATGAGGCCCATTTCCATCTTAGCGGGTACGTAAATAAGCAAAATTTATGCTTCTGGGGCACTGAAAATCCGCGTGTAACCCACGAAGAGCCATTACACCCGCTCAAAGTCACTGTATTGTGTGCTGTTTTCGCTGGAGGAGTCATCGGACCTTTTTTCTTCGAAGACGTCGCGGGCCAAACGGTTTCTGTGAATGGTGAGCGCTACAGAGAAATGATCAACGAGTTCTTTTTGCCGCAACTTGATGAATTGGGATTGGAAAACATGTGGTTCCAACAGGACGGTGCAACGGCACACACTGCACGTGCCACAACCGATATGCTGAAGGATGCATTTCCCGGGCGCATAATCTCCCGTTTTGGCGATTTGCACTGACCAGCAAGATCGCCTGATTTGACCGCTCCAGACTTCTTTTTGTGGGGCTTTGTGAAGTCGCGGGTTTATGTCAACAAGCCTCAGACTCTTGCAGCTCTTAAAGACAATATCCGTCAAGAATGTGAGGACCTATCGCCGGAAGTTTTGGCCAAAGTGATGGAAAATGCCATAAAAAGCGCTCAAATGACAATCAACTGTGGCGGCGGCCATTTACATGACATCATATTCTCGACTTGATGTAAAAAAAATTAAAATACCAAATAAAAATAATCCACAAGAAGAATCAAAGTTTTTCATTTTTTTTTTAAATTACAGCCAAAAAACATCGGAAGGTTATTTTTGCGCCACCTTGTATTAACAAAATATATGGATAAATTCCGAATTTATAACCAATTGTAGTACCGTAGTACAATATATAAATTTGAAATACGTACTGTGTTTGCAAAATCAGTCTTATGATTAACTAAATTTTAAGGTTACAATTCTTAATTATTAATATAATAATTTATATATTTGAGGTACCTGTTTGTACATTAGGGTGCTTCTTAAATAACAATGTCGCTTTTTCTATGGCACAACGCTGGGTCATAAAAATTTTTCTAGTGTTTGAAAAAAATTGAATGATCGCTACCAGACCTAAAAACTTTGACCATTTTCAAAAAGGACTATAACTTATTTTTGCAAAATGTTTACCTATTACCACTTAATAGGCAATGCTGTATTTTTAATAAAAACTACTTTTTCTAGTAATTTTGAAACAAACATCTCCCGTATGAAGTGCATGTTCTAAATATGGATTTTTTACGTTTTTGATATTAAAGTATTATATACAGTTTTAGTAGTTTTTTTCTTTTTATATACATCGAGATTATTTTTATGTTATTTTTAATTTATAACGAGCTCTCAACCTCCGTATATTTAAAAAACTTAAAGCAAATCAAACATATTAGCTAGGTCGATACTAGTATTTTGATCAGGCTTAATATCTCATTGGAACCCAAAGTTTTAGAAAAGCTAGAGCCTCCAAAATAGGCAGAGCTTTAACAAAAAATGCTATATATCATAAATTTTAATCCTTTCTTGTCTTCTTGGTGATAAAACACCGCAGTGTTTGACGTTTTAAATAAAAATATAAGAAAAATTTGATATTCTAATTTTTTTTAGATAAAAATACAAATCTCAAAGCTATTTAATTTTAGCCGAATAATTCTGGTGAATACTGCTACTATTCGGTATTCGGCCGAATAGAAAAAACATTCTGAATATACCGAATAGTAACCGAATATTCGTGATTCGTTCTACTCTATATCCATGTTAGAGCATCGAGATTTGCATGAAAATCCTTGGCCTAATTATTATTATTGTTATTTTCAATCAGAATCACAATTTTTGCAGATAAATACGTTCGTTTTTATATGAACTGCACGTTTTCATAATTAACAATTAATTGAATTTACATTGTTATTTATTTTTTTTTTATTTTTTTGGCTACAGCATACGCATAAAATACAGAAACCTTCATTTGCTGTATCAGAAGATGCGAGTTAATTTGTTTTTGGAAACCAATACATTTCTATATATTGTATTGTATTGTATTTCTTCTTTATTCATTCATTAATTTTTTCATTCTTCAATATTACAATTTATACTTAAAAATTAATTAAATTAGAATAAAGAAATTACGGCATGGTTTTTTAAAAAACAGTCAGCCAATACATCTCAATCGATATTTCTGTTGTTGAATAAAATAGACAAGACTATGTGAAGTAATGGGTAAAACATATACCAAACCGTGAAACTTTGAAACCCATAAAAAAATTAAAAAATAAATAAAGTACGTACCACTGTAGGGAATATTATGAAAATTTAATTTTTCGCATTTTTTGCTCATTTATAATTTTTTTTTATGAAATCAATTTGTTTTATTGAAATTGTAAATAAAATTATAATTGTAAACTATTACCGTTTAATAAAAGTCCGATTTGGAAAATTGTTTACAACTTTTTTGGTACATATTTACATTTTATGTTTACGAAAAATTACATTTTATAAAGGGTCCGCCAAATAACTTTTTTTTTTGAACTCCTGAACCAATTGGACTTTGTATCTCGTCATTCGTCTCAATGATGTCTCCGAAATGTTCAATTGTTGAGAACGACGGTGAATTGATGTTGATGGCGCTTCACGCACACTTTCTGCTACAGCAGCAATATTCTCGGGTGTACGCACTGTTTTTGGCTTTTCACGTAGGGCTGTCAGATCTGGCGATTTCTCGCCAAACATGGCGATTTTGTAACGTGTTTGGCGTCGAGATTTTCCATATGGCGATTTTTTGGCGATTTATGGTGTTACTAGCGATTTTCTTGGCTATTTTCACCATTTTCATTACTAATTTAAAAAAATAGTCGAGTAACCTTATTTGCATGATTTTTGTTTTGTTATCATTTTAAGTGAATTTCATATTTAGTGTCAAAACGACATCAAAAGTCATGTCATGTCGTATGACATATGAACTTCCGTTCATAAATTGGAATAGTTATTTTAATAACGAAATTCCAACAAATTTACTTGATTTTTATCCAAAAGTGTTTGATTATCATAATGCAGCAGGTACGTACCATAATGCAGCAGGTACGTTGGTTGATCCAACCAGTAATGCCTGCGTTGAGAGGGTATTTTCCATAATGAATTATACCAAAACACGATTAAGAAATAAAATTCAATATGAGCTTTTAGACGCTCTATTGAGAATAATAAATCACATGAACGTTAACAAATTGTGCAGCAATTTTTTTACACCGACTAATGAAATGATAAAAAAATTAAATTCAAATAATATGTATAAAAGTCAAGACACAAGTAATGAAATCGATGAGGCTGAAGTTTACGATCTTATTTACTTATGTACTTAATTTTTTTAACATATCATATGATCTCCGTTTTTATGTAATTTAAAAATATATAACACTAACTCTCTTTTTACAAATTTTTTTAACAGTAAAAAAGACAAAATGTGTATATATATATATATATGTGTAAATGCGTATATATTTTGCTAAATTAGAATAAGTAGTAAGTAAGTAAGTATTCAAAGTTCCCAATATTTATTAATTAAATAAAAAAATTAACAAAAACTAAACTAAATTTACTTTTGGCGATTTTTTAGTTTTTTTTTTTATCAGTTTTTGGCGATTTTTGACTTAAATATTATACTAGTTTTTGTTTGTGTAAACAAAATTTTATTTTTTTAAATAAAAAATTAACAAAAACTGAACAAATTTGACTTTTGGCGATTTTTGGCGACTTTTGGCGATTTTTGACATCCGGTTTGGCGATGGAGCTCAATAAAATCTGACAACCCTGTTTTCACGCATTGGTTTATCGATGAGGATGCCAGTTTCTTTCACTTTTTTCACAAGATAACAAACATACGGACCATATTCGTTCAGCGGAAGGATAAAACTAATTGTCTGTCAAATCAGACATGAGCTAAGTGTTACCATTCACGAAATAAGCGCTAGTTGAAAAAAAAAAACGTTAGATGGCGGACCCTTTATTTTGCGTTTTGTTTGCAACACCAAGAAAAACGTGTGCATTCACGTCGAAACTTTTTTAAATTAGTGATACCGGAAATTAAACTCGATGACAGTTGACAGTTTTGAGATATTCATTAAACAACGAGAAAAGAACGAATGTTACAATTTAGGGAACAGACCACAATTCGAAACATTACCTTACAAAATAAGTGCTTTTTCATATTTAACTACGCTGAGAATGCCCAATAGTATACAGACGCATAGATTTTGTTCGCTATAGCGTGAAATCCTTACCATTAAATACATAAATTGTCCGTTATATAACACAGTGCAACACATAAAATGCAAAACTCCTTCTCGTGTACGCACACAGAGAAAAATGAAAATACTGCAATTTAGTTACTACTACTCAAAATTGGTTATTACGAATTTCAGTCGGTTTGTACTACTGAACAGTAGTTTTCAGAACAAAATTCGGCTAATTCAACTGAATTTTAGTTGCAACCCCCAAAGTATTCAGAAATCTAATGTAATTATCGTTATATTAACTGAATTTATAAGTTGTTACCATTAAAATACACTTTTAAATTCGGTTGGCACTTTATTTCTCTGTGTGCGGTTTTTCGAAGTACTTATCGAAACTAACAAACCCCCATTTGGGTTTGGCTAGTTTAGATACTGTTCGGATTTTATGGCCTCATCTATATTTTGGCTAAAACTTGATTTTTTCCGAAGAACATGCAATTTTTCTCACGGCTATATCTCGGAAACCAATTAAAATTTTGTTTTCCTGTCTCCGCCACAATTGTAGCTATAGACTAGGAGGAAACAAGTGTTAAACCATCTAACCCTAAAAAAACTGCATCTAGTGCCTTAAAATTGCTAAATTTGGCCCATAGCTGCCAAACTGTTGGAAATTCAGTAAAGTAATCTTCAGACAAAAAATATTCTTTATAATATACATAGTTCACAATTCTTCAGACCATTGTAATACTGTAAAATGCTTTTTTCAGATTTTTCAGCTGTATTTGACATCGAAATTTCGAAAAATGTATGAAAAATTTAACAAAAGGCAAACAAAAATCATGAATTAATCAACATCCATTGAAGTTGATGCTCTCGGTGAAGCCTGTGCAAATTGATGCTCTTGATTTTTTCGTTTGTGGTTCAGGTCGATGATCTGTATCATCATCATTATCTGAGCTGGATAGCACATTCAATGGCATATCTCTTTTAGTGTGTCCTTCAAATCTATCGGCCTTCGTTACCAGCATCTTTATATTGGGATACCTTATGACTCCACCAACAAACTTCAGCAAGCAATACATCCAACTTTGTTCCTTTTTATAGTTTTTTCCATTGGCATGGTGACCTGATGGAATCGCTCTTTATTTTTTATGCACTTCAAAACTGACGGAGTTTTGAGTTCGGTTGCATAATTCCAACTTAGCCCACAATCCCAACCGCGCTTAAAAAATGAGATCAAAAATTACGAATTCCGTTGCGATAGTCCCAACTTAGCCAACTATCCCAACTGAGCTTCAAAAATTGGGTTACAAATTATGAATTCCATTGCGATAATGCCAACTTAGCCACAATGTAATCCTATTATTTTTGTGTTAGCACTTTTGGTTCATCATCTTCTACATTGGGCGCATAATTGGCAACTTTCAAATTGGATGGCAAGGAGAAAGCACCTGCGAGTGTCCATGCAGACATAGTCTCAGGACTCGGAGGTTTAGGTAGTTCGACATCATCAGAGCGTGGCACTGAAAGTGAGTCTACTTTCCCATTACTTATTCGAACAGCAAAATTAATGCATGCGTAGGAGCTGGTTTATTATGACCGTTTGGTTATTTTACCCAGATTACCGGCTTAGCAATATGCAAGTGTCCTCTTCGCCGATGAAACCAATTCAAAATAGTGCTATGGCAATTACTGCGCACACTGTATTCACCACTTGTATTCACTTCATCGAAATATGTCGTATATGCAAAGTTAAATTCCGGAGTTAACAAACTTATTCGCTCCTTCTTTCCAACTTTGGGGAATATATTATGATCCCAAACGTAACAAAATTCATTTGTTTTTTTTTTTTTTTGATACATGTCACTTTCCATATTGAAGCATTTAATGTCTTTACTGTTCATTTGTTATTCACTCCAAACAATGTTTATTGTCTTGTCACATTAACGACAGCATGCGGCTACATGACATTTGTATTGATTGCTAGGGCTAGTTCAAGCTTTATATACACTTGCAACAACATATTTGATAAACTAAAATCTCGAATTGTCCATGTAAAATACAGTTGGAAAATGTGAAAAAGAAATTTCCAGTATTATACTGTTCTGAAGAATTATAAACTATATGGTAAGGAATATGTTTCCACAGTTTGGCAGCTATGGGCCAAAAATTTTGAAAAAGGATAGCAAAATTTAAAATTTTTCGACATTTTAGCAGTTTTCAGGCACTAGATACAGTATTTTCGGGTTAGTTTGTTTAACATTTTTTTTTCTCCTGGTCTATAGCTACAATTGTACCGAAGACTAGAAAACAAAATTTCATTTGGTTTGCGAGATATTGCAGTGAGAAAAATTGCGTGTTTTTCGGAAAAATCAAGTTTTAGCCAAAATATAGATGAGGCCATAAAATCCGAACAGCAGCTAGACTAGCAAAACCCAAATGGAGTTTTGTTAGTTGCGATAAGTGCTTCGAGAAATTCCATTCGAGAATCAGTTTGCAGTCGATGACTTCAAAAATGTTGCACTGTGTAATGATAGTGTAAGCCGTATAAATATATTTCAGGGTATATGAAATTGTTTAACCAGTATAAGACTTGGTAATGCTAACTTAACAAAATGAGTAAATAAAATTTAATTTGGACACTTTATAAAATATACCAGTTTCTCACTTTGTTACATAAAGATACAAATTGAAAGAAAAATGTATTCCTTTGCTGCTATACTTACTTTGTACCTTTACTTTGTAAGATTTATTTTTATTTCAATTGCATTAAAGTTTCTTAAATACGAGTACAAACGTTTTTCGAGTATAAACAAAGAACTTAATTAAAACTACTACAATGTTTGACAACAAATAAAAAAAAAAATAAAAATAATACTTAGAAAATTTCAATACTACAAAAGAGCATGCTGTTTTTAATTAATTGAAAATTCAACTATGTTAACACTACAATGAAATATATGTGTGTACGTGAATATTTATTTAATAGAATAAAAAATAAAACTCTAAATTGAAGAAAACCAAATAAATGTATTGCAAAATATCCAATCCAACAGAAATGTTCTTTTATATTTTCGACCAAATTCGGTGGAAACAAAGATCTATGTCAAAGAAATGTATATTATTAAGTATAAAGCTTTTCAGCATCTTCTAGCGGAGATATTTGGAACTAAAGCATTACATTTTAATAGGCTGCTATTACTCAATGGGATTAGATTTTTGAAAAAATTAAAACTTCAGACTTTGGTTCTATGGTTCTATGGTTAAAATCTTAATAAAATTTTAAGAATTTTTTGACTTTACACTATTTTTGTGAAGAATTGAAAATAAAAAAAAAAACAAAAAATACCAAAATCCGGGTACGCCAGCCACTGCTTCTTTTAATTAGAAATATTTGGAGAAAAATGTAAATGTCGTTTTTTGATGAAGTGTGTTTTTTATACAGGTATAGAACTTTAAGTTTGCAACACTTTTTTAACTGCCGGCCATTTTGTCAGCTATCAAGTGATTTATGTTTACTTTGGTTTGGCATTTCAACATGAATAGACTGACGCCTGAACAACGCTTCAGAATTGTGCAAATTTATTTTGAAAATCATGGTTCTGTTCGAAATATGTATAGCCCACTACCTCCATTTTACGGTCATCATAATCGTCAATCAGAGCAATTAATTTGATTAACTATGAAGAGTTACTCTAAATGATAATATGCATCCACACAGACGTCGTACAGTGCGTACAGAAGAAGTCATTGCTGCTATACAGTGTAGCGTAGAGGAAGACCCCAATCAGTCAACCCATCAGTGGTAACCGTTATAGAGCCATGATTACTGACTTTTTCGTTCATCAATTGAACAATCCTGATGTGCAGGAGCTGTGGTTTCAACAAGACGGCGCAAGATTTCACACAGCTCGTGCCACAATTGATTTATTGAAGGAAAAGTTTGGTAACCACATAGTTTCACGTTTCGGACCTGTGAATTGGCCTCCAAGATTGGCCGCTGGACTATTTTCTGTGGGGATATGTGAAGTCGCTAGTCTACACCGATAAGCTCGAAACGATTGACCACTTGGAGGACAACATTCGCCGCTTTATTGCCAATATACGACCACAAATGTTGGAAAAAGTCATAGAAAATTGGACCTCCAGATTAGACTACGTCCGAGCCAGCCGTGGCGGTCATATGCCAGAAGCCATATTTAAATTATAATGCCAATTTAAAAATTTTGATTCCCACAAGAGGCACTACTCTGTTTTCGCTAGAACGCGCCGAAGGCCATAATAGTTAGTGCTCAGTTAGGGTAATAGTATATAATTTGTAATTATATGACTAATTATTAATAACAAAAAGAAGAAAAAAAAGCACCCTTTATATGTTGTGTGTGAATGCACTCACTTTTATTTTAGACTACTTTTAAGTTTTCTTATTTAAACTAAATTCAGTTATATTCACCAATTTGGTGAGACCTCCTGCAGGGGTTAACGATGTGCCAAAAATTAAATGTTTCGGAACTGAGTAAACAAGGCGTTTAGAAAAATGAAACCCGTGAAAAAAATATTCGCAAGCATACCTTTTCTGGTTTGGCGCCATACTAAATTGATCGAATTTGAAATTTGATAAACCTTTATCGCAGTTTTTATTAATTTTCATAAAATCCGAGGAACGTTTTTAGAACACCTTCTAAAATTGCTAGTTCCGGAACTACTTCTATGGTAGCTATATCAGGGTCTATAATAGCACTCTTAGAACTAGTAATGGTACAACTAGTGCGAGAACTCTTGCAAGAGAATGTTATTGAGCATTTTAACAATGTCTTTGGGGTGTTTTGTGAACTAGTGCTTAAGAACTGGTTGAACATTACTTCTAAAACGCTTCAAATAATCTTAAACTAGTTCCAGAACAACTGAAAGTAGTTAAAAAAACTTTAATTTTTTTACACAATTTTTGAATCTTGAATAAAGAAAACTTACAAGGAAAGTATCCCGACCCGGACCGGCAGATATTCATGAACTTCAGATATGTTGTAGAAAATAAAAATTTGTATAAAATATTGCGGTCAATTGGTAAACATTAGGACCCGTGGATAAACCCATACAATTCTGAAAAAATACATTTATACATAAATGAATGAAAAATAGGAAGTTTACCTGATTTTGTTGTTGTAGGTGTATTGGTACCATGATTTTCATACAAAGGAATTTTTATATAAATAAAATTTTTGGTCGAGTTGCTACATTTTAAAAAAGTTTTCAGACGTTTGTAAACGTCTTCACCAGACATGTTATACATCGTTGAACAGGTGAAAACCTCTACTTTACAAAAAAAAATAATTTATTGTAAATTTTAAAAAATTTCTAGAACAAATAAGTAAAAAAACAAAAAATATATATAATAGTGTTTTTTGTATTATAACAACTTAACTTTGATAAATAATATCTAAATAGGTATTTATGTTATGTTAACAATTTTAATATGTGTTAAAGATTATATTGTCGTTAATTAATAATTTTTTTACAAAAATACCTCCCAGGACCCGACTTTTCATTTCCCGGCGGGAAATAATTAACATTTTATTAGTCTATAATATTACGTTTTAAAAAATAACGAAATGGGCGTGCGATTTTTTGCCCACGTCTGTAAACTTGAAATTTTGCTTGAAAATTGGTCATTTCGATCAATGCTGGGTGTAGGGCGTATGTCCAAAATTAATTATACTTTCATTTAAAACTATTCTCAAAGCCTTTTCTTTTCGAATATTTAAAAAAATATTTACTTTTCATCTACTAGATTATAAAAAAAACGTATGAGTGAAGCTACTTTTTCTCAAAAATTTTACAATTTTTTTGACCTATTTCAAAAAATTGACTTTGCAGATTTTTCTTTACTCATCGGTTTCAGATAATTAAATGAAACTTTAAGCATAACATTAATGATAAAAGTGGCAATACACAAAATTTTTTTAATGTCTTACCACTTATTATAGAGGAGTTAATAATTTAAAACCTAAAAAAAAACTTGTCAAAAAATTTTAATTTTAATGTTCAACATCACACAACTTTTAAACTTTAAGAGGTAACATATTACCGTAAGCATGTTTTTTGTTAACCTCTTCAAGCGGATTCAAAAAGTCTAAAATCATCGAAATCGGTTCATAATTGTAGAAGTTACAGCATTTTAAAAGTTTTTTGTACTCGAGGTGGTCTACTTTGGCACCTTAGTGCTCACCCTGTGTTAACAGAGAGTGACTTCAAATTAATTTTCTGAAAGCTATACTCCTCCTTAGCGATAACATATACATTTGGTCTTAATCGGTCCAGTAGTTAAGAAGTTCTATATTTATTACCACTTTTTGTTTGATTCACTCCACTGTGCGGCGTTACGAACAATAAGTGGAGTTAAAAATTACCACATTTTTTTTTATTTCGTTCTATTATGAGTAACTATAGACAAATTTCGTTTAAATTAAAGGTTTTTTTTTGAAGACACATTCACTCGTGTACAAATTTTGCCAAAAGATTATTCAAGTAATTTTATTATTCAAAAAAATGTGTTTTGATTAACATTAACCTTCTAACTGACAGACGAAATTCATACAATGTGCTCCACTCGAAAAACAATTAATAAGTTCTTCAGCAAAATGGTTTATCGTTCCCTAATTAAGACGATATGAGCCAAAATATTTTAGGGTGGATTTTGAAAACTAAAGCATATAAAAGAGAAGTTTTGGACAAAATATATTTATCTTACCAAGATATAACCAAGCTCGCAAAATTATTTTTTTTTCTGCTCCTAATTAAGAAGATATCGGGATTTTCGCTTTTTGGAAAAAGCGAAATTATGCGAAAAAGTACCAAAACTTCAATTTATATTGTTCAAACTTCAACGCTTAGCTATTAATACTTAATGTCTTCTTTCTGCAAAATTTCATAAAAATTATTAGTTTATAAGTTAAGACGATGTCTTTTAGAGGAATCCTAATAAAATCATATGAGTCCTTGGACCAAAGTAAGGACTTATTATTAAAGATAAAGCTTCAATCTTACTTATATTTTATTATAAAGAGTTTTAAGTCAACTTAAATTGGTTTTTTAGATTTCTGAAAACTATATTTTTTTTAAAAAATGATTAGTTTTTAAAATTTTACGAAATGTTGATTTTGAAGCTTTCTCGCTTCCAAACCGTGGATGGCACACGAAAAATTTCTTGGCAAAATATTTAGTAATTTAGTTTTCTATCGGAATATATTAATTTCTAAGAATAAAACGTTCATGCGTGAAGCATTTGTGGTAAATTTTGTGAAGGCTACCCTGAGGCAGCCTTACCTGTTAGAGGGTGAAATTTGACGCTTTTTAAAGGACTTTTAGTTGTATTAAGTTAAAAATAATGAATATTTCATTATTATTACAATTTTATTAGTTTTTGTTTTTATATACGAGATTATTTTATATTTCAAATAATTCAAAAGTGTGGCAACTATGGGTCCACTATATAGGCAATATGGGTATCAAAATGTTTGCTTTCTTCAGTACTTTAAGCCTGCGTACAAATAGATCTAGTTTTTGTAAATTTAAGACAAGTTTTAATACAAAAGCTTATGAATTTTTAACCCTACTTGTTAACCCTTAAATGAGAGATTGGGCAGCTAAAAAAATACGTGTCCCTTTTTGTGCTCCTTTATAATAAGTTCGTTCCAGGATAACTTTAATGAGAGAGAAAATTATATCTAGTGGCGACATGAATGTTAGATGTATTTTTATGCTTTGTGTCGCCAACGAATCGCACTGTGATGTGAATAATAAATAAAGATTTATAAATAAAAGCCACATCATTAGAGAGGGTGGAAAAACTGTCAACTATTTTATAAACAAAAATAGCGCTGAAATGATGTACAAAAACGATATAAAGTAGAGTGCTTTTAGTTTCTAACAAAAACTTGCTAACGGCTCAATAAATATGTTCAACAAAAATCGACTTATTTTCGCTTGCGACGCATTAAATATTTAACAAACATAAATTTTCTACATATATGTCTCTATGTATATCGGAAAAGTTGACGTATACGAGCAGAACTTATTGTTCGAGTAAATCTGTCGGATTTCAATCAAAACTAGATTCCTTGTGTATCATTTAAATCATATTGTCAAACTAAAAACTGAAAGAACTTAAGTTTATCCCATTTTAGTAATTTTCTTTAATTGGGGTGCAATTTTTACATTTATCATTTTTCATCCTCAAAGCATTATTTGTAGAGCGCATGCTAGAACTGATGTAAGAATAAATTCTAGAACCGATCCATAGAAATTCACGGATACAATAATGGGTTCTGGAACCGTTGTATAGAACTAGTACCTGTTCTTCGAATGCGCCTTAAAACTAACAAAGGAGACAATTTCAAACAAAAATCATGGCTTACAACTCCAAACTAAAACTAGTACTGGCGCTAAGAAACTAGTTGTCTTAGAACAGATATTGCTCGTCACCTGACGGAGAGTTGGCGAACTTATTGAAGCTTTTTGTTTCATAGCCCTAATTCATTATTTTACTTCGGTGGGCTTAAGTTCTATGGGAACACCGAAAGTGGGCGCTGCGTCACATATGAGAGATAGAAAACTCATACAAATTAGTTTTCTAAATTGATGTTGCTGTCACCGGGAATCGAACCCCGGACCTTCTGTGTAACAGACCAACGTGCTAACCATTACAACACAGCGCCCACAAAAAGTTTTGTGGATAAAGAAAAGTCGAGGCGGAATTCGATTGAAAATAAAAACTGTGTTTTGTATGGGAAAAAATAAATTTTTTTCAGTTTTTGCAAAACTTTTTTAATGTCGTAATAATTTTTATTCTATACTAGTAGAAAAGTCTATCCATGCCAGGCAGAAGTTAAGAGACTAAAAACAAAAAAATATGTTTTACCCGCTGATTTACATTTTGCAAATACATTTTGACGAAATTAGTCGTTCACTTTTTGAATTTTGGGTACATCTGCTATAACGAGTTTCAAAAATCAATAAGCCTGATTTCTAATCTAAGCCCACAGGTCCAAAATAAAAACAAAAATTTCCAAATTCACCCAACTTCAACCAAGCAAATTTGGTGAAAAAATAAAATATCCAATGTCAGCGAACAAATAACTATTGGACTAATCAGTAATTTACCACTAAGAGCTTATTTTTTCTTTATCTTATCAAGCAGATTGCCAAAAGTCTAAAATTATTTAAATCGGCCCATATTAAATTAAATTTATAGCTCTTGGGTTATTCTACTTTATTACATTTATGCTGAACGTGCAATGAGTGAGTACACTTAGAGAATACTCTGCATGATATCAATGAATTTTTGTATTGAAAGAGAATAATTCGAAATTATTTTTACATAGCAGTAATTTCTTATTAAAAATTCGATCTTTGATACCCATATTGGCTGTTACGGTCATAGAATTTCCACCCTTTGGTAAAATATAGTTTGTATAAAATCCAAACGCTTACGAATATTGAAAAAAGAATAAAAACGTGTCCACTAAAACTTAAAAGAGAATAAAATAAATGCCAACTTAAATAGTCAACTTCTCAGGCAGAATAATACAATCGGCACAGTTTATTTTCATATTTTGACCTTGTTTGCGTATTTTTTTTTGAGATAGTATATTCTAGTACATCAAAAAACCAATATTTTTTCAGAGTTAGCATATTTTTTCGGAAAATAAAAATAGATTTTTTTTAATATATTTATTATTCAGCCATTTTCTGAGATTTCTTATAAATACAATATTAAATATAAAAATTGAAAAACTACAAGAAGAAAAAACATAACATAAAAAAATTGCTAAACAAACTAGTATATAAAGGGTGTCCCAAGAAGAGCGCAATTTTTAAATTTTAAATAAAACACAGATATTTAAAAAAAATCGTGAAACTTTATTATATCGTAAAGTAGACAGAATGAGGTTATGTATGGAACAATATATCGTGCAGATGGCCGCCGAGGCTTTGCTGGCATGCACGCGATCTTTTAATGAAATTTTCAATGACCGTTTTGCATGAATGCTGCGGTATTTCATTAATGCAGCGTCCAATTTCCTCTTGGACGCTTATTTGCGTAAACCTTCGACTTCAAAAAACCCCAAAGAAAAAAATCTAATGGTGTTAAATCGCACGATCTAGGCGGCCAATTCTGATCTCCAAAACGCGAAATAACACGACCGGGAAATGACTGATGCAGCAATTGAATTGTTTCTCTGGCTGTATGACATGTGGCGCCGTCTTGTTGGAACCACATGCCCTCCACATTCATTTCTTCAATTCTAGGCAAGAAAAAACTGGTTATCATTTCACGATACCGAACACCATTGACTGTTTGCGCTTGACCTGCCTCATTTTCATAAAAAAAAGGTCCAATGATTCCTCCAGCCCAAAAACCACACCACACAGTGACACGTTGAGGATGCATTTGCTTCTCGTGAATCACTCGAGGATTTTCCTCACCCCAAATGCGACAATTATGCCTATTGACGAAGCCATCAAGATGAAAATGGGCCTCGTCACTGAAGATGATTTTATCGGCAAAATCAGCATTTTCATGTTGTCTCTCCAATACCCAATTAACGAACTCCCTTCGCTGTCCATGGTCAGCTGGCTTCAGTTCCTGAGTCAATTGAACTTTGTATGCATGAAGATGCAAATCTTTCGTCAAAATTAGCTGCAAAGTGGATTTGGAGACACCAATTTGCTGAGCTCGGTGTCGAATTGAGGTGGATGGATTTTGAGCGACATCATCACGTACAGCTGCTACATTTTCGGTCGATCGATTACATCACTAACAGACCCAGTTTCGGAAAATTTATCCATTAATCTCTTTACAGTTGACTCTTTTGGAGCATTATTGTGACCCCAAATTGATCGCAATTTGCGAACTGTAGCCGCAAAACTTTCACCATTTTGGTAAAACAATTTCACAATGAGAGTGCGTTGTTCATTCGTGTAGCGCTCCAATTTTACTAACCTCGTACCTTCTACTAGCAAACAATAACAATTGTTCAAATGTCAAACAATGACACTTCGAATGTTGCCAGATTTAAAAATTGCGTTCTTCTTGGGACACCCTTTATTACCAATATTTTTTTTTTTTTTTGTTTTATACCTTTATGTACTAATATCTTATAAATTACCATTTCTTGAAAACTAGACATTGCTTATCATAATCTTTAACATATTCGTGTTCAGCATGCCAAAATGCAATAAAATATGACGTAGATTTATAATAAAGGGTCCGCCATCTAACGTTTTTTTTTTCAACTAGTGCTTATTTCGTGAATGGCAACACTTAGCTCATGTCTGATTTGACAGATAATTAGTTTTATCCTTCCGCTGAACGAATATGGTCCGTATGTTCGTTATCTTGAGAAAAAAGTGAAAGAAACTGGCATCCTCATCGATAAACCAAAGCGTGAAAAGCCAAAAACAGTGCGTACACCCGAGAATATTGCTGCTGTGGCAGAAAGTAAGCGTGAAGCGCCATCAACATCAATTCACCGTCGTTCTCAACAATTGAATATTTCGGAGACATCATTGAGACGAATTTTGCATAAAGACCTTGGCATGACGCCATACAAAGTCCAATTAGTTCAGGAGTTCAGAAAAAAAAAAAGTTATTTGGCGGACCCTTTAAATTACTTTTTTTTTTAAATATCGGAAATTTTCAATGGTAGTTAGCATTTATTTTTATATAAAAGTTTTTTTTATAAATTTTTTATAAAAATTTTTATATAAAACGAGAAATTAATTTTTTTTTTTGCTTTGATATTTGAATACAAGCAAAATTTTGCATGCTCGGACACGCTACTTTATATCGGTGATATGCATTTCAAATACTTTTCATTAGATACCAAATTTTATATCGTTTTTTTGTGAGAAATATGAAAAACACGCAAAACCCAGAAAACGGGGCCATTTTGGACAACCCTTTTTAACCCCTACACAGCTTAAAAAACTTGGGTCTCTTAATTTTGGATTTTCCAAATTTGGAAATTCCAAACCTATCGTACTCGGCGGAAAACATATGTACGGACTCTCCTTGTTACATAGTTTTAATTTCCTTGTAAAATATCTACACTTACAAGAATTTTTCCATAAAAGTTCAACAGTTATTTAAAAGGTTAACCCATAATGTTGTTTCAATTGTATAATTAGTTCAATTATTTACATAAATAATAGTTAATGCTTTTTTCAAAAATATTTTTTTTAATTCACAGCGCACTTTTTTTTATCATCTCTAAACAACACGAAAATCAACTAAAACTATTTCCGTGTATAGTTATCGTCTGTACACGAGCATTGACTTAAAAAAAAAGAGTGTTGCAAACTCTATCGAAATAATTACGATTTTGCGTGTATACAATATCGTTAAACTATTCTACTAATTAAAAGTTAATCATTTGCATTTTGTTATTTTTATTTACAAATAAAATAATAGATTTATATAATTAAACGGTCGTTTTAATAATTATGTGTTTATGTGTTGTCAACACTGGTTAGATTTATAGGAACATTTAATAAATATTTTAATTGAATCAATAAAAAAACATTGTTTAAAACACCATTTATATTCAAACAATCGATTAATTCCATATTTTTTGCCCATAATTTTTTCTGTGTAGGCATATAGTTTAGCCAAATTAATCATAATCATCAAAAAAACCAGTGTTGGAAACTTTGTTAGTTACTCCCTTTTAATCCTTAGGTAACGATATGCATCAAACTGAAGAAGGTTTTATAAGCTTTTCAATGCGATATAAAATTGTTCCGATCAGACAAGTAATTTTTGATAAAATTTTAACTTAAAAAATTAACTCTTAAGCCTTGCCACCTCGCCTCCAAAGGGGAGCGTTTGACAAAAAAAAAATTCAGACTCAGCTCACGTATCTAAATTGTTCCTAAATTTTTTTACAAAATCATTGAGGTGCCCTGAACTAAAGACTGGCAAAATTTTGAAAATTTTGATTGGCGGCGGAGAAAAGCGCAACCTAGATTTTTTTCTTTTTCATTGGAAAGTAGCTTGCATACCATTTCGAAACAAAATCCGCTTTTAAAATGGAGTAGCACTCACATTTTTTTTTTTTAATTGACACCGTCTACGAATTATGAACATTTTTTATGAAATGATGACGATTTATGAAGTATTTAACATCAATTTTTATAAAATTTTTCATCAGATCTATGAAAACTTCACTAATATGATGAATAATTGATGACAAACGATTTATGAAACAATTTCATCAATATGATGAAACTTTTTGCATTAAGTGTAGGGACATGCATGTATATTTATGAGCACCCCAGCAAAACCACATATTAACAAATAATGGGTAAAGTAATGTATCGTCGTAGGGCTCCATGCATTACAATACACCTTACTTCACATTACTTCACTGATGAATTTTATAGGAGATGAGCCTAAAAGTAATGGGTGCCATCATTACCTAGTAGAGTGTAAAGCAACTAGTTACTTTTATTGCTACCTGGTTCGGAAAAGTAATGTGTCTATAAATAGATTTTCATAAAAATTTATTTATAAAAAAAAATATTGCAAATACTTTTTTAAAATTAAATCAATATCGTGTTCGCGCTGAGATACGAACCTGGCGTCTCTGGTTGTTAAGCAAGAACTCTACCAACTGAGCTATCGCCACATATAATAATGGGTTGCTTAAAATTTAAATGAATTGTTGTGCTTCGAGTTTTCGTTTGTGATGTTAAAATAATACAACTTACCCTCATGCTTACAAAAAATCACAAAGTAAAGAGTCTAAATATAGATTTTCAAAAAAAATATTTTAAATATTACTTTACGTTTACATTTCTTTGATTATGTAATTGATGATACTTGAGTCATTATTTTATGTTTCGAAATAATCTAAAAGATAATGATGTATCATTACAGGATAACTCACGAGTGTTTAATTATTGATAACTCATTACTTTATGTTCCAATATAATATTAAATGTAAGGAGTATGCATTACAAAATAATCCATTATGTAATCCATTATCAGTAACTCATTACCTTTTGTTGAAAATAATGATACATGTAAGGAGTATACATTACGAGGTAATGCCCATTACCAAAGTTTTACTGGGACCTGTATGGAAATTTTTAGCCGTGACATTTTATTTTTCTGTTTAAATTTTTTAAATTAAAGATTTCACTTGAATATTTTTCTACTCAAATGTAAAATCTCATTAAAAACTTTTAAAAAATTAATTTTTTTAAGTTCTTTTCTTTGTAAGTTTTGGTTGTTGTTTTTTCTCACAAAAAGTATTAAAACAGCTTAAAAAAACCTAACATAAAAAGCACAAAACTAAATTAAATACTTTCATTTTATGGATTTCACTATAAATACATTTTTTTATGTTTTATTTAACAAAAATGTTTTAAATGTTTGTATGCAAATTACATTGCACACACATACAAACAAACGAATTCACATATAATCACCGAAAGAAAAGCAGGCAAAAACATGATTTGAATTTTATATTTATAAATTGAAACTATATGGGGAGTTTCATAAAACTTTCCCTATACTCTGGAAACTCTTAAAATAAGTTCTTTTTATAGAGAAATTCTTAGAACTTTAAAGATATCTCTATAAGAGATTTAAAAGCAACAAATATGTGTCTGTAGAAAAAAAAAAATATTCAAAAATAAAGCTCATTTCACAGAAAGAAAAAAAAAAGACTGCAGCAGTTTCATGTGATCCAAGGACTCGTCAGTGGTTAGTAGATGTGGCAATTGATTAAAGTATTTTATATCGTCTCTATATGAAAATTTTGTTTACTAAGCATATGCATTGACCGGGAATCGAACCGGCTACCCTCTTGCTTTGAATTGTAGCATCTCTTCTCAGTGAGACACAACAGTCGACAGTACAATGTGGCTATTTAGGGGTTTTCCGATCACTGCCTATTTCCATTGTTTTAATCAGAAGAGTCAGAATTAACTAATATTTAAGCATTTTATTTTTCAATAGGAATGCATCATCTTTTTAATCTTATTGTATTTTCTTAACAAAATTTTATTAACATTGCAAATCTTCGATACAAATTAATTAGTATCTATAAAGAAAATAATTTATTTTCTATTGAGAAAAGTCTTTAAAATGTAACAGCTTTCTTTAAGAAAGGGACCAGGCAAAGTAGGGCTGATATAAAACATTTTTGGTACAACGCAGAAATGTTTTACTGGCTGGCCGAATTGCCATGAAAGTTCGCAAAACCATAGCCAAAGTAATAGCAAGTTTAAGACCCAAAAGTAGCACCATGAGCATGAAGAAAATTTTAAAATTTACACAGTCAGAAACTGCCAGTGGTACAAAAAATTAAACACTCACATACCACTGGATAACAGAGGAATTGTGAATAAATTGCTGGCAAAAAATTTGTTTAAATCCGCTATATCAACGTTTCCAAAAAGCGTTTTGCCAATGTTGATTTTAAAATAATTTCTGTGGTCTACTAAAATTGGCTAAAACCACTATGCCAACGGTGAAACAAAGTGTTCTCCCAGAGAATGCAAATGGCTCAAAAATCTAACCACTGGTAGAGCATTTATTTTATAAACATGACAATGCTTTGTTTAAAGAAGTTTTTAGCCAGAAGGTTCCGATATCGATCCCGGTTTCAGGCATACTTATTTTGTGATTTTTTTTATACTTTTTAATATTTTTTTATTGTATATACAAGTTAATAATTTCGATTTGGACAACATATGGCATAACTATCACATATGGTTTGTGTCAATGATAACAAATGTGGTATTTTGGAGGGTAAACATCTGTCATTATAATTCAGTATTCAGTATTGTGCCTAAAAAATATGTTTAGCGGGGAAGTGTGATAACCTTCTTTCATTTACAGAAAACGGCTGCTGAAATTTGTCGATTGTTGGTAGAAGCTTAGTGTCAACATGCACCAACTCAAAAAACTTGTGACACAGAGGCCTGGTCAGCCGAAAAAGTTTGAAGATGAAGAATGGAATGAAAGAAGAACTTGCATTATCCTTGGGAGTCACACAACAAGCCATTTCCCTACGTTTAAAAGCATTGAGATTCATTCAAAAGCAAGGAAATTGGGAAATTGCATGTCGGAAATGCTGCTTGAACGTTTTTGCATCGTATTGATATTGTGATGTATTGTGATGAAAAATACATACATTACGATAATCAAAAGCGCAAAAAGTCATTTGTAAAGCCCGGCCAACCAGCCAAATCAACGCCGAAGCCGAATATCCATGACGCCAAGGTAATGCTCTGTATTTGATGGGATTAGAAGGGTGTTTTGTACCGAACACAATTGATTCGTTTTAAGAGAGCAATCAACGAAAAACGACCAGAATATTCAACCAGGCACATAGACAGACATAATCTTCCATCATGACACTACTCGGCCACATGTTGCAAGACCGGTCAAAATTTATTGGGAAAACAGTGGATGGGAAGTTTTGTGTCACCTGCCTTATAGCCCAGACCTTGCCCCTTCTGACTACCATTTGTTTCGACCGATACAGAACGAACTTGCTGGAATACGCTTCACTTCAGAACAAAGTATCAGAAATTGGCTTGATTCATTCTTTACCTCAAAACAGGAGCAGTTCTTTTGGCGCGGAATCCATATGCTACCAGAAAGATTTAAAAAAGTAGTGGCTAACGATGGGCAATATTTTGAATAATGTATCAATTCATTTTGTTATTATAATAAATGCATTTTTCAAGCAAAAAAAATCTACATTATTAACTTGTATACCCAATATATAAAATTGAATTTTTTGTTTCTGAAAAAGCTCTTTACAGACAAGTTTTTTTTTTTTTTGTTTTCACAACGTTGGCAAGTTGCAACCAGCTAATTATATGCCAGTGCTGACATATTTGAGCTGCCAACTGTTTTATAGCAGTTATCATTCACTTACGTTTTAAGCTATCAAGTAAAATATGTCTCGTTAGTTTGTTCAGTGGTTAGAGCTGTCGGTTTGCTAATTTGACAGTCAGGGAATCCCGGCAGGACAAAAAACATTTTTTTTGACCACCTATTTTATGATTTTACCGACACTTTCCCAAAGTTGGAAGTTCTATATCTCCAGTGCTTGTCCGACACTTTTTGAACAGACGGACCTTTTGCCTAATAATGATATCATTTTGGGATTGGAAAAGCACTTATTGCACTTGTAAGGAGTATGAATCGTGAAATGATTTGAAAAATCTATGAAACTTTCTTCATTAGAAATCTCTCATAATCCTTTTCCATAGAACTATATATCCTGCCAAATATATATTTTGCAACAAAATTCTTCATATATTTGCAATATTGTAAGTTTATATACAAAAGTATACAAAAACTCATTTAAACTTTTCTATATGGTAGTGTTTATTTTTGTTAATACTATATATTTTTTTTCTTACAAAATACATAGAACCCGTTTTCAAATCAAATAAAGTGTTTCTTATAATACCAGACAACTAAGCAGGCGTCAGGCAGGAAAAACATAGTAAAGGCAATTGTGCTTTAACAAGTTACCAGGGCAACTACAAAAAAAAAAGCTCAACGGAATAACTAATAAAGTGTTGAAAAAAACCATATGAAATCCTATACACGAAGAATGGAAAAAGCGACAATGGTGCATTTATAAACTGCAGAAGTGATGAATGAAATATGATGCAAGTACGTGATTATTTGGAAAACTAATACAAAAAAAAAACATTAACTAGTTATATAATTAAAAAAATAAAAATAAACTAGAAGCTGTAAAATTTCAAGCTGACAGATTCAAAATTTTTGCGATGTTTTTTTTCGAAATTTTCATATTATCCTGCCAATTGTTATTATACCACAAACACTGTTAAAATTATGAGAATATAACAAAAAAATACAATCTATGCAAATGCAATTTTCGAATTTAGTAAGGGAATGTACCCTAATGAAGTCTATCTGATATTTGGGCTATATAAAGAAATATGCGAGAACAATTCCAAATCCAAATAAAGGGTGTTTTTTTATAGAGGTATAGCACTTTGAAATGGAATAAAACAAAGAAGAATTTTTCAAATTGACATGAAATTTACTTTATTCGAAAGATAACCTTCTAACATTATAATTTAAATATGACTTCTGGTATATGATCGCCACGGCTGGCTCGGACGTAGTCTAATCTAGAGGTCCAATTTTCGATGACTTTTTCCAACATTTGTGGCCGTATATTGGCAATAACGCGGCGAATGTTGTCCTCCAAGTGGCCAATCGTTTCAGGCTTATCGACGTAGACTAACGACTTCACATATCTCCACAGAAAATGGTTGGTTGGTTTAAGTGGCAGCTCACGCTATTCGTGAGCATCAAGTAGAGTCAAAAAGCGACTCCGTTTTGAAAAGACCACACTACCCGTAAGGAACTGGTATCACAGAAAATAGTCCAGCGGCTTTAAATCGGACGATCTTGGAGGGCAAGTCACGGGTCCGAAACGTGAAACTATGCGGTTACCAAACGTTTCCTTCAACACATCAATTGTGGCATGAGCTGTATGACATGTTGCGTCGCCTTGTTGAAAACACAGCTGCTGTACATCACGGTTGTTCAATTGGTAAACGAAACAGTCAGTAATCATGGCTCTATAGCGGTCACAATTGACGGATAGACTGATTGGGGTCTTCCTCCACGCTACGCTCTCAGCAGCAATGACTTTTTCTGTTCGCACTGTACGACGTCTCTGTGGATGCATATTATCATTTAGAGTAAACGTGGTGCGAAAACGTTCCATAGTTAATCGAATTAATTGCTTCTGATGAAAAAAGGCGAAGACTTGTAAATGAATCGTTTTTTTAACAACATATTCGTGCAAATAAACTACTTTCAAAAGAAATAATTTAAAGGCCACAGCATAAACTGGTCATACTCACAAAACTACTTTTTCTACTCCAAAAAAGTTGTTTTACAGTAGATAAATAAACTACTGACAACATCAGTTTTTGAGCTAACTTGTAACTAATTGTGTCGTAGGATGCTGTTTGTAGTGGTTGCTGGGAACTCAAAAGGACCAAATTAGTTCCCCAGAGGTGGATCTAAATTAAAAAAACTTTCTAAATGCATATCGAGGGCTTATATTCAATATCATCTATGTCAAAAAACATAACTTTACAGAAGAGCATAATAAATGTTTATTTCGCTTATTAAAAGGGTTTTTAAAATTCTATCTTCTACAATATTTTTTAAAGCGACTACTCACGTATAATATATTTTTCAAATTTTGCATTATTGCCAATTTTGTGGAATATAGAGAGTTTCGCATTTGAAAAAAATGTATGTGCAAAAAAAATGTTTATTAGATAGAGGGTTTTGCAAAATAATAAAAAAAAAACAATATAATGAATTAATTAACGACTTCTGCAATTTTGTATTGTAGTTATCAGCTATAATACAACGTAAAACTAATATTAATGGGTCCGCCAACTAACTTTTTTTTTTTTGAACTCCTGAACGAATTGGACTTTGTATGGCGTCATACCAAGGTCTTTATGCAAAATTCGTCTCAATGATCTCTCCGAAATGTTCAATTGTTGAAAACGACGGTGAATTGATGTTGATGGAGCTTCAAGCACACTTTCTGCCACAGCAGCAATATTCTCGGGTGTACGCACTGTTTTTGGCTTTTCACGCTTTGGTTTATCGATGAGGATGCCAGTTTCTTTTACTTTTTTCACAAGATAACGAACATACGGACCATATTCGTTCAGCGGAAGGATAAAACTAATTATCTGTCAAATCAGACATGAGCTAAGTGTTACCATTCATGAAATAAGCACTAGTTGAAAAAAAAAGTTAGATGGCGGACCCTTTATATAATATTAAAAAACGAAATAACTTAAAAATGATAAAAAAAATAACACTGTGCTTTAACTTTTTTAAACTCTTTTGGAGTTTGTCGTTGATTGATTATCTTAGAAAAAATTGTATTAATTCTTAATTACACTCATAAAATCTTGTAAACTAATGCATTTATTTAATTATATTGGAAGTGGACCAGAATGTAAGGGTTTTGGTTCATTGTGAATTTTATATGGTCGAATAGCAAAAAGTAGATTAATGTGTTCAACATCTAAATTTACTTTATATTTGACGCTACCATCTGGAAGATATAAAAGTAATCTTAAATGAGATACCGCAGGATCGTTGTTTACACAACCTGCAGTCGAAGTACGACATTCGTGATCGAGTGAAATCGTTCTATAATTGTTTGTTTTTAATAAGTAACTACAAAAATACAAATACTGAAAACACCAAGTTCTACATTTATTTTCAATTCGGGGCCGAACTACAACATCTCTGACCAAAAAAGTTAATTTAAATGTTTTATAGAATATGTATTTCGAAAACAAAATTACGATCACGGATGCCGTAATTCGACTCATAGTCTAATGGACGAGAATAGTATAAATTTCTAATCATTGTAATTATAAAAAACATTACAATTTAAATATACACCTATCCCTCGATTTACTCGATTAATACGTTCCAGAAAAAATCGTGTAAATCGAATTCAAAAAAGTTTGTATGGAAAATCGTGTTAATCGAAAAAAGACAAATGCTGTATATAAAGTAATTTTTTAGGATACATTAGGGCGGGTCGATTTAAAATCGCTCAACGTTCAAGGAAAATCGTATTCTAGGGATCAAAATAAAAAACTTTGCCGAAGGAACCATACCTCTAAAACGAATTCTGATGTCCCGACTTTTGACCCGTAGGGTTGCAATTTTGAAAAATCCCACTTTGACCCATTTAGAGTGCCCCAATCGAATCCAACCCAATCAAATATATTTATACTCTATTTCTTCCGGAGAAGAAGTAAAGACCCTAATCTGGGAAAGACTCCTCCTACTTTCTGAAATATCTCTATCCCGAGATTTGTACATTTTGGTCAAAAAAACACGGCTAAAACGGCCCTCTTCTAACTTAAATTTTAAACCCTAGAATGATGATTTATGCATTAATCTGCTAGCGCGTCTCCCGGAGAAGAAGTATCTCCCATAATCTTGGAGAGATTCCTCCTACTTTCTGAAATATCAAAGTGGGCTTTTTCAAAATTTGACCCTACGGTTCAAAAGTCGGGACATCAGAATTCGTTTTCGAGGTATGGTTCCTTCGGCAAAGTTTCTTATTTTGATCCCTAGAATACGATTTTCCTTGAACGTTGAGCGATTTTTTGCCTCCATGCAAATCGACCCGGCCTAGTATACATAATATATTATTTGTTTTGCAAAAAAAAATGTAAACAAAACAAAAAACTAACCAAATGAGTTAATTTAAAAACAAACAGTTATAAAATTTATAAAACCAGGTATTATTATAAATTAAGGAAAAAATCAATAAAATCAGTCTACTATTTATTAGTAAAAAATAATAATTTAGTTCATTAAAAGAGATCAGTTCACGTCAAACAATATTATAACAAAAAAAATTGTATCTCAATCACTTTTGCTGTCTGTAAATTCGTCATTAGTTTCCCTCGACAACTAATCTTATCTTGGTTGATGACGAATCGCTCGATAGTATTTCAAAACTTTCTGTTTCGATGTAAGCGATAACTTCAGTCAGCGGAAATTTGGAAATATATTTTGTTATAATAAATTGTGGCAAATTATTGTTTAATTGAGAAATATATATCTGGAACTTAAGAGCTCTTTTAACATTTTGGTCATGTTGGACAAAGTGATTTCCTAATTTTCGTTCTAATTCAAGGCCTTCAGAAATAATTTTATGTGGCAATGCAAACCATTCACCTGAGGCATTATTACCATCACCATCGTTTTCGTTAACCATATAACTAAGTCATCGTCATTTAATTCTTTGTCTGTATATCTCCAAATTTTTTTCTATGCTGTCATTACTCCCAAAGATTGAACATTGTCAATTTGATCTAACATATACATAAAAGCAAGCTTAATGTACACTGCTTTGAACGCTGAAATAATTCACTGATCTAAGGGCTGTATTAAAGAAGTGGTATTCTTTGGCAGGAACATTTTCTTGTTCTTAATCTTGTAGATAACCTGGCGCATTATCGATAAAATCGAAAAAAAATCATGTAAATCGAGGTAATTTCCATATTCCTTGATTTACACGAGAAATAAAAAAATCGTGATAAAGCGAAAACATGTAAAAAGAGTGTCGTGTAAATCGAGGGATAGGTGTACTGCATTGAAGGTTTTTTATGAACTTACCAATTTATATGGCTTCCCAGCAAGACGTTGGTAATGGTTGCGATTAAGTAATGCATTACCTTCTAATGTCTACTCCTTACCTGTATCATTATTTTCCAACAAAAAGTAATTAGTTACCTAATGCATTACTTTGTAACGAATACTCCTTACCTTTAGCATTACTTCGAAACATATAGTAATAAGTTACCGATAATTTAACACTCATTGATTACCTCGTAATAATACCTCATTACCTTTTACATTATTTCAAAATATAAAATCATGACTTACCGATCATCAATTACATAGTGCATGAATTATGAACGTAAAGTAATTATTAAAATATGTTTTTGAAAATTTATTTATAGACACATTACTTTGTGATTTTTTGCAAGCATGAGGGTAAGGTGTATATTTTTGATATCACGAACGAAAACACGAAGTACAACAATTCATTTACATTTTAAGCAATCAAATATTATATGTATCGATAGCACAGTTGGTAGAGTTCTCGTCTAACTGATTGCTAACAACCAGAGACCCCATGTTCGAATCCCAGCATGACCATGTTACTTATTTAATTAAACAAAAAGTATTTGTAATAATTTTTTTTTTTCTCAATTTTTTTTTATGAAAATCTATTTATAGACACATTACTTTTTCCCACCATGTAACCATATACTTTACCCCCTGCAGTGTAATGGGCTCATAACCTGTAAAATTCATCAGTGAAGTAAGGTGTATTGTAATGCGTGGAGCCCTGTGGCGATACATTACTTTACCCACTATTTGGTAATGAGTGGTTTTGCTGGGTTCTTGAGTAACTCTAACATAATCGTTGGGTAATTATATAGATTGATTTTTCAATTTTATCTCTCACTGTCACACTCCTTTTGCGTATGGCCTTTTTCTGATAACTTATGATCAATAACTTTATTATTTTCTTCAGCAAAATTGGAAAGAGCATTAGATAAATAACGGTTTCGATTTTGATAACCCCAGCCACCCCCATTTTTTTTTTTTTTTTTTTTTTTTTTTTTTTTTATTTTAGTTAATGTACTTATAATTAATATAATTACATTACTCCCATTGGAGCTTCTAGCCACCCCCATACGTAAGAATATATTACATTTTTAAAAACAAAACCAAAATGGGAGATTTTCCGATTTTCCAAGAATGTTCTTCAAATTTCCTTGAAGATAAAATACTCAAAAAATATTTATAAACACCGAAAGTTATGTCCATAAGAATTCCCGGATATCAGTAATAAAAAAAAATTTTTTGTTCATTAAAAAACCATACTTGTCTATTTTTCAAAACAACCTACACGATTTAAGAAATATGGCCAGATTCGTGAGCTGCTTGCGCAATTTAGTAAGAAAACATATATTGCAATAGCACACACAGAGAAATAAAGTGCCATCCGAAATGAAAAGTGTATTTTACTGGTAACAACTTTTAAATTCAGTTGGTATAACGATATTTGAACTGAATTTCTGAATATGTTGGGTGTTGCAACTAAAATTCAGTTAAATTAACTGAACTTTGTTGTGAAAAATAATGTTAAGTTGTACCAACTGACTGAAATTCGTAATAACGAATTTGAGTGTTAGTAGCCGAATTTCAGTTGGCAAATAGCTAAATTTTTCTCTGTGTGCAGTTTAATCGAAAAAAAGTTTTTTTTTGCATTATTATATGAAGAGATAGATAATTTTTCATTCGCAAAAATTAATTCTTTAATATAGAGAAAGAACAAACTGCAAATAAAATTGCAAAAAATATGCTTCTACTTTGAAATTGGTACCAGGTCATATTTTACTAATATTTTTCCATCAAAAATGCATTTCATAAAAATTTAAGATAGAGGATATTGAATATAGGCCCCCAATATAAAAATCCTTAGAAAAAATTAATTTAAACTAAAAAATATTTTAATTTTGTTTATTAAAACATTTTATGTCTCATTTAAAGCAGCTTAAGGGCCATATGTAAAGCTAACGTTTTTAATTGGGGTTAAAAAACTGTTTTTTTTTGTTGTGAAACATGTTGAAAAATTGTCCAAAATATACAAGAACAATTTTAGTGATGCCTAAAACATTTAGAAAAGACCAAAACTTGGGGAAAAATAATAAAAAAAAATAAAAATATCAAAAGTCCTTTTTAGGAAACAATAAGAAATTCAATTTTTTTTTTTTTTATTTTTTATTATATTTTATTTATTTTTATTAAAATTGTGAATAAAATTCGTACCATTTAAAAAAAAACTCGAGAATTCTTTAAAGATGTTTGTTATTCACATTTTTATTTTTACGAAAAATTACACATTATATGGCGTTTTATTGAAACGACATAATAAAAGCAAGCAAAACGTATGCATTCAAGTCGAAGCTTTTTTAAAATAGTGATAGCGGAAATTTAACTCGATGACAGTTGACAATTTTGACATATTCTTTAAACAACACGAAAAAAAACCAAAGCTCCACTTTCGAGAACAGGCCACTATTGGGAAGATTGTCGTATACCAAAATATTTTAGAAATCACTGTTACCTTCAATTGTCTACTCGCATGCAATTTCTTCTAATTTTTATATTCAGAAAAGGTTATGGTATATTTGGCATATTTAAAAAAAAATTACATTATATGTCTTACACCCATGTTTGCCCTAGATCTAGATCTAAAAGTTAAATAGATGCAAAGCAAAATGGGGTGGTGTACATTGAAACGACAAAATAAAAATTTTCAAAAGGATTTCGAACTCAACTAAATTGTATACCCGATGAAAAAAAGTTTATATATACTAATGAAATTGAAAATTATTCAAGTTTGAGACCATACTCTATATTTCTTTATCAGGATATTGTCCTAACAAATAATCTATAGAGTTTTTGTTTTCAAATTTGTTAATTGACCACTTTCAGGAATGTGTTCATAGATCTATTTCGTGAATTTTCTAGGTTCCCATCATCAGAACGTCTTGATAGAAGTAATTTTTATTTTTAATAAAAATTATTTCAAACTTGTTTATATTACTCATATACAACTTGATATCATTATATATGCTTTTATGTGTGGCAATATATTACGATACATGTTTATATCTTAGAATTAGTTTATGCCAATTTTTTGATATGGAGTAATATATCATCATATATCATTGTATCGTATGTTATATATTAGCATGTCTTGTATATCTGATCATATGAAATAGATATACTAGATCTATATATGACCATATATTCTACCATATATGACATATGCAATTAATCAAAAATATTTCTATCAATTTAATATATAATTATATATGGCAACACATATTATTTTATATATAATAAAACTTAATGAACATAATCTATAATTTCTTTATATTTTTTATGCACCTTTTATAATTAGAATATAAATGGTTTCAAAACTTGATGCGAAAAAAATTAAAACTACGGTTTTTTGTTTTGTAATGATTATCAATATTTTGTATTAAAATACTGAAAAACAACGCTATAATTCTAAGATTTTAGGTAATGTTGGTATTCAATACCAGATGGTCCCGGGTTCGATTCCCGGTGACGACAACATCAATTTAGAAAAATAATATGTATGAGTTTTCTATCACTTATATGTATCGCTGCGCCCACCTTCGGTGTTCCCATAGCACGTAACCCCACCGAAGTAAAATAATGAATCAGGGCTATGCAAAAAAAACCTTCAATAAATTTGCCAACTCTACATCAGGTGGCGACCAACAACTGTTCTAAGACTTATCATCTCGCGCAATTACAGTGTTGCCATGTTTGAAGACCTTCATTTTTCACCACCTTTCATCTCTCCACTATCCCCTTTAGAAAGAAAGCAACACATTAATTAATAGAAAGAATTTTCTGAGTGTTGGTTCTCTTTTTTTAAAAAAAAAAAAAAAAAAAACTTGGCTACCACATTTACATCAAGACCGAAATGAACATTTTAAAACAGCGATTCCATTAAGGACATGTGTGTTCTTGTATAACCGGTCCTATTTTGCTATTTTACTGGTTTAATTTTGAAATATCTTTAACTGGAGTCAAAATAATGCTAAAATATCTAAACAACAATATCAATATCGACCGTATATTTATTATTTTTAAATATTTTGTATAACAAGGACATGAAAAGTTTGCCGTTTATTTCTGCACTAAATTTAAAAAAAAAATGGGTGAAATAGGCATGATAAAATGATTTATTATTATTTAACTGAATTTGGAAAATGCTAAAAATTTTACTATATTTTACTATATTTTACTATATGTACAATGGCAAATTTGAAAAAAATAAAATTAAAAGAAGTAAGTTTCCGAATTTATAGATTTATGCAAAACTAAATTTTTCTCAATTTTATTTTTTTTTATTTATAATAAATGTTTTTTTATCGATCAGGAAAGCTTCATTGTGCAACTCGTATTAGTTTTGTATAAAATATTCGTTGAATATTGTCCTTCATATATATTTTAATATTTCTGTATATAATTGTAATATATGTATTATATATTGCTCCTACGTCTAGGTACCTTACGTAGATTTAACACAGAAATATTTAAACATAAATGAAGGGCAATATTCAACGAATATTTTCTCCAAAACTAATATGAGTTACACTATGAAACTTACTGCATCGATACAAATAATACGTATTAATATAAAGGGTGTTGTTTATAGAGGTATAGAACTTTAAGTTGGCATAACTGTTTTAACTGGCGGCCATTTTGTCAGCTGTCAAGTGATTTATATTTAGTTTGGTTTGGCATTTTATCATGAATAGACTGACGCCTGAACAACGCTTTAAAATTGTGTTAATTTATTTTGAAAATCATGGTTCTGTTCAAAATACGTATCGTGCACTACGTCAATTTTACAGTCAACATAACCGTCCATCAGAGCAATTAATTCTATAAAATGTGGAACGTTTTCGCACCACCTTTACTCTAAATGATAATATGCATCCAAAGAGACGTCGTACAGTGATCACAGAAAAAGTTATTTCTGCTGTAGAGCGTAGCGTAGAGGACGACCCTAATCAATCTATCCGCCAATTGTGGCCGCTATACAGCCATGTTTACTCAGTTTTTCGTTCATCAATTGAACAACCATGATGTGCAGGAGTGCGCAACATGTCACACAGCTCGTGCGCAACATGTCACACAGCTCATGCTACAATTGATTTATTGAACCGTGAATTGTCCTCCAAGATCGTGCGAGTTAACGCCGCTGGACTATTTTATGTGAAGTCGCCAGTCTACGCCGATAAGCCCAAAACGATTGACCACTTGGAGGGCAACATTCGTCGCGTTATTTCCAATATACGGCCACAAATATATTCAAAATTCTGAAAATTGAAAAAGTGATTTACGCAACTAACACTAGGTCATTTGCGGGATAGAAGTCTAGTTTTTGCGCTGATCTTATTTTTTACACCCAATCTATCATAAAATGCGCGGGGAGAGAGAAAAAACATTTTTGCTTTTTTGGTTACTCTCGGAAAAATCTTAGCACATGTTCTGTAAAATAAGATAAGCATTACTATATCGCCAATTTACTAAAATACTGACATAAATCAAAAAACACGATTTAACAGAAAACGCATTTAAAGTTTTAAAAACCTATCTGCCTCGCTCCACCCTCTCTCTGTATATTCCCATCAACAAATAACCTCGATTTGGTAAGCAGCAACAACATTTGTATGCTTCCAAAATAGCGCTTAGACACCTTGCATACAAGAAAGCAATTACGAAAGATATTCTGTTGTTCTTCTTGATATGCCTTCTTTAAAGCAATGAAAAATAATCATTAATGTTTTCATCATACAAAAAAGCGATTTTTATTGCCTACGAAGGCATGAATGTATTGCTTCTTAGATCACATGAAAGAAGCACTTTTCACCTGCTTAAAAGAAACATGCCTAGTGGGACAGGGCGAACAAAAATCAGGCCTTCTGGATTTGCTATATAAGCGCTTGGTAATTAAATAATGCCTTCCAGAACTGCTTCTGAGTAAGCAATATTTTTTGCTGGATTTTTTATAAGAATGTTTTTTAATGCTTTTTTCTCTTAGTGAGTGTTGGGTGCGAGATCGCTAATTATCGAGAGACCTGTGAGTACCATAGTTTCTCTAAAAATTATATACCATTTGCAACCACTTTTTAGAAAAAAGAAAATATAATCTCTTCGAACTCGAAAAGTATACAAGATATTAATATGACATTTTTACACAATATGAATCACGATATAACTAATAAATCTGCATCATTACCTCAAAAGTCGCGTTTTTTGACTTATGACAGTCTTTAAGTTAATGAGCGATATGTCGGTTTGAACTCAAACCAAAAACGTATTCCCACACAAATGTGTTATACGAATATTTGAATAAAAAATAGTTATACTTGAACATGCGGGGCCGCTCTTTACTTCTTTAGTTCAAAATCGGAAATTTTTAATATACAATATAAAGTCTAAGTTGTACTAAATGTTTTAATATATTTTATTTAATTTAGTGTTCAATTGCCAAAACAATAAATATAGATTAACAAGTTCTGCCAATTTAGTTAGCACATTAATTACAGCAACTTAAACATATCCACACTGTCAATTTGTTTTTTTTTTTTTTTTTGAAATGCAGTTGTAAGGATAATACATTTTAATTATTTATTCAAGATAAAAGATTTTAAAATATTATAATTTATTAATTTGTAAAAAAAATACCTCCTTCATGACCCTGTCTGTGCAACCGTACCTAAAATTAAGCACCAACTGTAAATTACATTCAAATTAAAGTATTTATTTTGGGAAACATAAAAAATGTTGGCACTTGTAATACTCATGAATTTGTTGTTAACGTTGACCAGCATCACTACCCCCACCTATTTGAATGCATCTTTAGCTTTAATACAAAAAAAAAATAAATAAGCCACCTGACAAATTCAGCACTTTAACCAAAAACGAGAAGAAAATATTTGCCAAAAAATTTATAGTAGATGAACAAGTGAAATTATTTGAATAGCAATTCATTAAATTAAAAATACGTATATAGTGGGTTCTTACTACGCTCAAAAAAGTATAATAGCTACTACATGACAGTTGTTTGTGCAGTAATCAAACAGTTGTTTTTCTATGAAATAATACAACACAACTATTACAAAAGTTATTTTAAAAACAACGATAGAAAAATACTGTATTTTTGTAACAGTTGTTTGAGGTAGTATTTAAAAAAAACTACTACCAAAACAGTATTTTTGCAGTAAAAAGTTAATTTTTATTAAAATTTGTTGAGTTGAGTTTTTTAAAATCGTTGTTAAGTTTATATTTGCTATTGTTGATATACCCAAGTAAAGAAATTTATGTATGGTCTAATGCTTTTTTTATTTTAAAATATATTATAATATATGATTATATATGGTTTCATGTCTAGCCATATATTATATTTTTTAATTTTCAGAATTTTGAATACTTCATCAAAATCTGAAGTTATCTACAAACACGTTTTTCAAGACTTCCCGTACTAAAATATTTTTCACATAGTAAGTTTTTACTGCGAATAATTTTTCTGAAAATTGATCAATTTAAAAATGGTGGATACATTTACCAGCCGATAGATGCAAAGGATAGATTTAGTATTCAGATTATACCAACCACTTGTTAAAATATGGCCTTGTAACAATTGTAACATAGGAATTTAAAGTGGTATTTTAACACTACATTTTAAAATGTAATCTTAAAAAATCTGAAAAATTAAAAATAATAACCTTTTTTCAAATAATGATTAAAAAAAGTTAAAACCCGGTAAATAAAAAAGTGAAAATGTAGTTTTTAGGAAAAAATTACATGTTTTGCAAATATGTTTCGCTTTTTTAAATCGAGGCTGGCCAAATTTTAGAAAAATGCAATTTTTTAAACGCTGAAAAAAATGTTAAACAGCAGCAGCGCTGCCAGCTTGGATGATTTGTCTCCATTTTAACAATTTTTGAAGTGAAATATGATAAAATGACTATTGACGATTTCAAAAAGTTTATGTGTGTTTGTAGTATTACAATTTGTAAAAACAGCATATATCCCAACAAACAGTGTTTGTTGAGAAGAGCCGTGGTATGCTAAGATATGAAAATATGAAAAGTCCGAAAAAACAATTTTTGTATTTTTAATACAAAAAATTAAAAAATTGTTGATCAATATTTTTTCTTCAATTCCCTTTTGATTGTATGAAAACAAATTTAAAAATTAACCTTTCGTCAAGGAATTTTGCAGATTTAGAAATAGGTCAGTGTTTTTAAATGAATATTTAGGTTTGTGTTTTTTTGTGAGTAAAATTTCTTTTTATATTGAGATATAAGGAATTTTCAGATGACGATTTCTCCTTCTCAAAATAACGAATTTGATGATTTTTTGCACAAAATTTGACGATTTTGGAACAAATTGCGTTTGTAGCACTGAACAACAGTATAAATGTAGAGGAGTTTACTATTCCAATGCATTTTAAATTATAATTATCCGATATATATTAAATAAACTACACAATTTACACACTTTTTTTATATTTTGTATATTTCAAAAAAAAAAAAAGACAGAAAATCGTGAATAAAACCAATTTTTTTCGAATTTTGAGAAAGTAAAAACGGCAATGTTTATACGGTTCCATTGAGTTTGTGCGTGCAAAATTTAATTTAAATCGCAAAACACAAGGTCAGATTTTGGACGATCTGTCTTGGAATATTCGATATATTTTTGGAAAACTTAACTATTTATCTTTCCAAAACGGTTCAAAACTGACTAAGTTAAAAATATTTTAGTCCGTGGAATCTTAAAAAAAATATTTTTTATCGATAACTTCAGACTTTGAAAGTGCATATAAAATTCTAAAAATTGAGAAGTGATTTGTGTAACCAGGCCTAAAAGCTACATTAGATCATTTTAAAAGTTTATCTCCAATGCAAAAAAAAAACGTCCTAACTGGAGTACCTTTCGGATTTTTTCCCTTACATTTTAAGGAGAATGAAGAAAAAACAAATTTTTGTTGTCACAAAAGAAAAAATATTAGTTATATATATTTTTAAGCTACCGAAAAAATAACTTTTAAATAACAGTGATTTATACTAATTTTTCAGTTTGTTTTAAAATGTTTGTAGTAAAAAAATGCAGTTATTTTTTCGACATGGTTAGTTGTGTCAAATTCATTTTTTAGTTGCTTTTCAACAGTTAAAAATAACTAAATTTTTGTGGTATTTTATATGCAATTACCTTTATCTTTCTAACGGAATTTTTAGTTCTTTTAATTGCAATTTTCAGTAGATTCTTCTGTCACACTTTTATGAGTGTATATAAAGTAAAACTACAAATAGACACTCAGTCATTAAGAATCGAACTTACAAATAAACGATGCTTTAAATACAAAAAAAAAAAAAAATGTAGAATTAGATTTTTGCCAAATTATGGATATTTTTATGAAAATATTTTGGCAGCTATATAGTAATTATATTTCGCTATATTTTGTAAAGACTTTAGAATATAAAATTTTTTTATATCATGATAAAAAATTGTGTAGTTTATATTATTCAGCACATCAATTGAGTTTTTATTTTAGGCAATAAATTGGCTATGAAACTGTTATTGACATTCCACTTACAATGGCAGTCATCTGCGATCTTAATCAAATTTGGATATGTGGCAAAGAAAAAAAACAAGGGACGCGTAATTGTTTAGCAGCCCAATCTCACGTTTAAGGGTTAAAAGGTGACACATGTCTGAAACTAATGAAATTCGAATTCTTTTTAAAGCATTTTTTGATGTATTCGAGAAAATAAAAATTTTGATACCAATATTGCCCGTGTAGGATGTTTAGGGTTTCCATTTATTTGAAATATTTAACATGAGGTTATTTTAGCTTTTTCTTAACAACTTTTTAGATAATAGATAAAAACGTTTTCGAAAATAGACGATAACGGTTTTTGGATGAGTGGACGCCAAACTGCAAAGATTAAAAAACTAAATAAAAAAAGCGAATCCGTATTATCGCGAAAAGCGCCATAATATTTAAAAATTTGATTTTCTCATTGTAATTATCATCAAAATATTTTATAGATTTGATTTATTATTTTCTATGGTATTAAATGTAACACAGTTTACATAAATCAGAATAGCTTAATGCATCGGGGTTGTGACCTGAACATCTCTAAAAGACTTTTGTACGCAGTTGACGAATATGGGCTTAGATGTTTAAAGTAAGTATAGGTAAAGAAATATTTGTAAAATACTTTTTTAGGAAATTAAAATTTTTTTAATAAACTTTTTATAAAATAACACAAATTTATAAATAATAACGCAACTTTTTTGCAACATTCAAGTAGGTAGTATCAACTTTGCTCTCTAATTTAATATGAAACGCGTTTTGAAAGGCGCGAAAGTCTTGTGTCTATTTAATGTTGAAATTTCTCACTTTTCACTATTTCGTTAATAAAATATATAACACGAAAAGAAGATCCAAAACTTTCAAACGTACCTTTAGTATACACCACACGTTATTCAGCAAAAAATAGTGCTTGCAAATCCAAAAGGCATGATTTTTGTCCCACTTGGTATGTCTCTTTAAAGAAAGTGAAAAGTGCTTCTTTCATGTGCTTCTTTCATGTGCTCTTTCAAACGTACCTTTAGTATACACCACACGTTATTCAGCAAAAAATAGTGCTTGCAAAGCAAATCCAAAAGGCATGATTTTTGTCCCACTTGGTATGTCTCTTTAAAGAAAGTGAAAAGTGTGCTCTTAGAAGCAATAAATTCATGCCTTCTTAGGAAATAAGATGAAAACATTTATGTAGCCAAATTTTTTTCTGTATGTACAACTACTGAACTGCACAATTATCTGACATGCAGTAAGTGCATATTTTTTTTCAAAGAGTCTATAAATCGTGAAAATAAATTTAGATTTTCGATTTGTATAAAATGCACTTTTGGCAAAAATTTCAATTTCAATTTTTATTTCAGTCATATAATATTTACATTTTCATCTTAAAATTATTTATAAATAGTTCAAGTTTTGTACTTTTTCTTCTTAAAAATTAATAGTTATTTACAAAATTTTATACATATACATTAATAGTTTTATTGGAGGCAAAATTTTAAAAAACCTTTTTGAATATTTTTAATATTTTAATAAAATCACTTACACTACTACCTACTAGCTACCTAAGCTGAAGTTAACTCATTAATATGGGGATATTCGGATCCAGAACATCTGTTAATAAAATTCGTGGATAGTTTATTTAATCTAGAAGCAACAAGCTCTATATTCGAAATAGTATGAAGCCTGGATGTCGAAAAGAACCAAGGGAGATTGTATATAAGTTTTAGTAATTTGTTCTGTGCAATCTGAAGTTTCTTAATATGACAAGCTGCACTTTTAGTCCCCATAGGAGCAGCATAAAATATTACAGCATGAAAGATTAATTTAAATATTAGTATTTTGTTCTCAATACTTAGACCTGAGTTCCGGTTTATAAAAGGGTAGAGCGTACGAGTGAGAATATTCACTTTGTTGATTATATATTGTACGTGCTCTTTAAATTTCATTTTTGGATCAAGTATTACTCCTAAATATTTTACCTTTTGTTCCCATTGTACTTCTGTATTTAAAAAAACTACGCTGCTTTGGGGTATATAACAAGATTTTCTTTTTCTTGTAAAATATATTGCCTGGGTTTTATCTGCATTCAATGTTATCTTCCACTTTTTGAAATAGTGAGCTAATTCTTCCAAAGCCCTTTGCAAATTTGAAATAACATTGACGTATAACATGTCTGAGCATAATATTGCTGTGTCGTCAGCAAAAACAGACATGGTGCAGTTTTCCAGTTGGGGTAAATCAGAGGTATAGAGGTTATACAAAGTAGGAGACAGGCACGACCCCTGGGGGCACCCTGCTGGTACACCTAAACTATCAGAATATGATGATCCAATGTGAACTTTAAAGGAGCGCATGTTAAGGAAACTTTCTATAATTTTAATTAAAAAATTGGGGACATTAAAACGTATCATTTTATATATAAGGCCATCGTGCCACACAGAATCGAAGGCAGCTTTTACGTCTAGTAATATCATACCAGTTGATTTTTGAAGTTTAAAGTTCTCGGTTACCAAATTCCTAATTCGAACCAAGGATTGAACGGTATTATGTTCCTTACGGAAGCCGAATTGATGACGAGGAAAGATGCCTCTTGATTCAATAAAAAATATCAATTTTTGATTTATAATTTTCTCAAGAATTTTACCAGTAGAGGATAGCAGACTTATCGGACGATACGAAGACGGACTATCTGAAGGTTTATTGGGCTTACGAATCGGAATAACTTTTGCAGTCTTAAATTCACGAGGAAAGTAACCTTGTCTCAGACATGCATTAAAAATAGCCGTTAAAAATTGGAGAGATTTTTTTGGAAGATACTTAAGGCATTTATTCCCAATTCCATCAATTCCAGGTGCCTTTTTCGATTTAAGTTTTTTTATAATATCGCTTATTTGAGATCTAGTTATTAGCATATCATCCGAGACGTTGGGAGCGTTTGATCTAAAAGATTGAAGCGTTTCATTAACTTGCGAGTTGATTTCAGTATCGCCTAAATTAGAAGAAATTGAATGGTTAGATGCAAAAGTCTGAGCCATAATATTACACTTTTCAACATTAGTATTGAATCGAGAGTTCTTGTGTTTCAATATGGGTATTGAGTTACCCTTTTTTCTCGTTAACTTTGTCAGATTCCAAAACGGAGCAGAACCTTTATCTAACGTTGCAAGTAAGTTGGCCCAATACTTATTTTTAAGTTTTTCTAATTCTTCGCCTATTTTTCTACTGAGAATTTTCATTTCATAGAAATCGGACAAGTTGCGATATCGTTGCCAATTTCGTCGACAGTCATTTCTTTGCTGTATGCACATTTTCAAATAAGTCGGCAGGGGTCCTTGTTGAAAAGAAGGGGTAATCCTAGGAATGCACGAGTTAATGGCCTCATTTATAAGGTTTCTAAATTGTATAATCGCTGAATCAATTTGTTCATTAGAAGCAATATTCATCGTATCTGTTACGACTGTATTTCTCGTAAGGTATCTTTGAAAAGATAGCCAATTCGCATTTTTATAGTCAAAGCAAACTAAATTAGCTCTGTTAACTTCACTAGTTAGTTTCACCTGAACTGGTAGGTGATCAGAACTAAGGTTATTTAAAACGACTGCGGGAGAAATTATATCGGGAACATTGGACAAGAAAAAGTCAAGAGTAGAACCTTGTCTATTGGAACTAGCGGGTACATGTGTATGATCACACGGATAAATTATATTAATGTTATAAGATATAAGTTTCTCAACTAAAATGTTTCCCCAGCAGTTTGCTCTTAAGCAGCCCCAATTTCGATGTCTACTATTAAAATCACCTCCAAGAAAAAATCTTTCACTTGTACTACTTAGCCTACGGATGTCTGAAGCAAAGAGTTGTTTTTTATTATTTTCAACATCAGCAGAACCTCCTGGAAAATAACACGCAAAAATATTAACACTGCCACTGTTAGTAAAAACCTTGATTCCAATATTTTCAATAAGGTGAGTATTAATGATTGGTAACAAATTGTGATGAATGTTCTTTTTGATAATAATAGCAACTCCGCCACCTCCTCTATTGAGTTTTCTATCATTTCTATAAACAAAAAAATCTGTATGTCTTATTGAAATATTTGATTTCAGCCATGTTTCCGTCACTAAACATACATCCACATCCATTTTTTAAGAACTGGAACAGTTCTAGACTTTTGTTGCGAATGCCTCTTGGCAAAAAAAAAAAAAAACTGAAATCCTTTTCCATTACAAAAATATCAACATATCTACACTGAAAAAAATAATGTCAGCAACATTATTGATGGAAGGATCCTTGCAAAAAAATTGCTAATATTAGCAAAAAAAAAATAGTAAATTTAGCAGCAAGTTTGTTAAATTTAGCAAATTTGATGCTGATATTAGCAATTTTTCTGCAAAGATCCTCCCAGAAAACATGTTGCTGACTTTACTGACTTTTTTTTGAGTGTACTAATCTTTTTGCATACTAAGTTTTTTCTTCGCAAGCAATTGATCTCCAAACAAAAAATAAAAAATTAAAATATACCGAGCTCCTGATTTTATACCTGCTTTTCCAAAACCTATATGGAAACAAAAAATCAAACTCAATTAGAAGCACTATTTCATTTTTGACCCGTGAAAAGAAGCGATTCGTGAATTTATTTAGAACATCAATATAAATATCCATTAGGGAGTACCGTGAAATCGCATGGACTTCCATGTAATTAAAATTAAGCCAACCTTGCATTCGCTTAGTTGTTCATTTTTTTAATCTCCAAAAAATATGTAAACCAAAAGCCAGATATAACTTGTGTTAATTTAAAACTTTACTATAATTAACTACATGTTTTACAGTTTTTTTTTAATGAATAAAAAAAATACAGCTATTAAATTTATATCATATCATTTTAACCACATTTTGCTAACCAATGTGTATAAAAATCTGCATTTGCACATTTATCTATGGCAACGTATACGTTTTGTTGGATTTACACACATCACATATAGAATAAAAAGTGAAAAAAAGTACAATTTATATTACAGTGGTGACAACATGTCGCTCGTTTACTGCAAGAGTGACATAACTCAAAAAATACGATTTTGCAGAAAACAAGTTTAAAGTTTTCAATCCATAACTGCCTCGCTCGACCCTTTCTCTATTTATTTGGTCACGTTTTTAATGTATTTATCTCTTAGTGAGAGTTGTGTGCGAATTCGCTAATTATCGAGAGACCTATGAGTAGCACAGTTTCTCTATGAAGTATATACTCTTTGCACCTACTTTAAAGAAAAAATAAAATATATTATTCTCTATCTCGAAAAGTATGTGTGATATTAATATGAAATTTTTACACAATATAAAGCATGATATAACTTATAAATCTGCATCATTAACTCAAAAATCGCATTTTTTTAACTTATGACAGGCTTGAAGTAAATGAGCGATATATTCAAATTCGTATAAAGTTTTCTAAATTATAAGCAGTTTAATAATAAAATTTGAGCACATTCATCCATTCCACCAAAGACCGGCCAAAAAAAAAGAGAATTGTTTGACCTCAGGTCTTCCGCTGTAAATTAAATCCCTCACTGAAGTTTTGTATTGTTGATGTATAAATTTTATGTGAGTTGTTATTAACCTAACATAACATCTCACATTAAATTATACATTCAGAGACTCTATGTAGCCACTACTAATAGATTAGCGTTTTTACATTTTCAAGTTTCGAAAAATTAACTGATTTAGTTTTTTTTTAGCAAAATGAGATATATTCAAAAAGTGTGTAAGTTTGAATATTCGTATTTTCTTTAATATTTATCGGCTCATTATCATTTAAATTGCAATGGAATGGTATACTTCCCTAATTTTTTACTGCGATATAAAAATTTACACCGTCAAAAACGAAATGCCTTTTTATGCCATTTGTTTTTTAAATACACTTTTCACAAATTTGGCCAGTCTCGATATGTGGGCTTGAAGATTTATTTATTAAATTTTTATAACAGAATATTTTTGTAGATTCTTTTATCTTTCACATACAGAAGAAATATTAAAAATGAAATGTAAAGTTTATTAAAGAGGTACATTTAAAATGCTCCTTAAAACTACATTTATAAATTTAATCTTAACAAGTCTGAAAAAAAAACAAATTGTTGTTTTCTATTTGTAAAAGTGCTACAAGCTTTTTTTCAAAAAAAAATCATTAAAAATAGTTAGTTTAAAAAAGTTTGTTATAATTATTATTTAAAAAAAAAAAATAAAAATTATGTTTTTTTGACCTATAATTCTGTTATGAAAATGAATTTATTCAAGTTCAAGGCCATACTCTATATTTCTTTATTAGGATATTGTCCTAACAAATAGAGTATGGCCTTGAACTTGAATAAATTCATTTTCATAATAGTTAGTTTAAGTAAAAACTTCCATAATTCTTTATGAAAATCGATAGTGGTAAAATTTTACAAAAATTAATTTTAAAAATAAATTGCACAAAAAATTCCATACATTTGGCGCTGGAAAAAATCTAATCCGCAGTAACCAAGTAGAGGAGGAGTGTATCATTGCAATGCATTTTAAATGATAATGATTCGATACATATTAACGCATAATGCCCTGTAGTTACCATATGGTAACACAAAACTTGCAATAAAGAACCCTTGAAATATATGAAAATAGCTAAGTTGTTTTTTACTCGCTCCCCGCGCATTTTATTACAGATTAGATGTAAAAAATAAGGTTTTTGTCAATTCGTCATGGAGTAGACGGTATAATTTTAAAAATCCAAAACTTTGCTAAAACTGCAGTTAATATTCTATTAGCTGATGTGAAGCAAACAAATTTATTGCCTCATAAAACTTAATGAGAGCGGTTAAAATTTTATTTTCCAAAATTTTGTTTTCGCTCACGAAAAACATCACGATGTTTTAATGCATTCATAAGGCAAATGTAAATTTTTGCTTGAATTTGGCCTTTCCCCCCAGATTACGATTTTTTGTTTAAAAGTCACGCGTTTTTTCTAAAATGCATTTTAAATGCAAATGCGATTTTTTAATGAATCTTGCATTTAAAATACATTTTTGAAAAATATCGTTATTTTTGTATTTCAAATCCTTTTGTGGATAACAATAGCTTGGAAACTCTTTTTACATTTTTGAAATAGTCAATATACTTGAGGAGATAATGCTGTTCAAAGTTTAGTGCTGTTATGATTTTTGTGATATAACTAAAAATTATAAAAAAAATTAATTATTAAATTATTAATCTATAGAGTGTTTTGTTTTCAATTTATTAATTGACTACTTTCAAGAAATTGTTGATGGTTCCATTATAGGTCGAAAAAACATAATTTTTATTTTTTTAAATAATAATTTATATAACAAACTTTTTTAAAAAAATTCTATTAATATTAAAAAATGTAGCAAGCTATTTCTGAAAAATCTTTAAAAATAGCTAGCACTCTGGTCCAAAAATGTCGAAATTGTTATTTATTAAAAAAAATTATAAATTTTTCAAAAATGATAACGTTGTAAAAATTGAAGGGGGAAAGAAGTATAAAATGCAATCTTAAATCTATGATTTTAAGTTTATGCTTTTTAAATCTTTGAAATAGTCCATTTACTTTGGGAAATGTGGCTCTTAAAAATTCACTACTTTTAGGATTAAAAAAAAACGGTGATGAGTTATTCTAGAGTATACGTATAAGGGTATTCAAATTAATCGGGTTTGCTTTTGTTTGCACAATATAATAGTTTTGCGATTGTTGCGATTTTTTATTAAATAGTTAGATATTTAAAATTTTCGCTTAATTTCTGGAAATAGGACCTTTTGTTGTAACATTTTTTTACCCTTTATTTGAGTCCAATAATGTCTGTACTTGCTCAAAGATATTTTAAAATATCTTAAAAATGTGCTATTTTAGTTTTCTTTTCAAAATGAAAAATAAAAATTGCTTTTTCCAGTACAGCATTGTGCATATCGTGGTGCCAATTTAAAAAAGTTATAGCCCTGTTGTGCAGCTATAATATATAAATTAAAATGGTAACTGTTACATTGCTTTATATTTTATAAAAAAAAAAATCTTTTTAAAAAATACGAAACAATTTAAGATTGTTTTGTGTAATATAATTCCAAAGTAGAACATATTTTGATTTACTCGATTAATCGACCAAAATTGTTCGAGTTATTTGTTACTCGCAATTGGAAATTTTAATTTACTCGAACAATTGTTTGATTAAAATTTATCGATTAATCGAGTAACGGTTAACCGATTAAATACCCAAATACGTATGCCAAAATTTGACAAAAATCAAAATGTTAGAGGCAAAAAATTTTCGTTTTTTAATGTTCTCTCATGGAATAGACGATATACAAAATCAGAACAAATTCCGATTAAACCTTTTCCTCTTATAAAATTCATTTCATTCAAGGGGTTTCAGTTTTTTTATACTTAGATCATTACTAAATCATATGCACAATATCTTTTAAAAATTAAAAAATAAAATTCTGGGGTGTTTCGGTTTAAAGAAAAGGTGGGATTTTGTTCGATCTATAGTGGAATGGCCGATATATATGAGAAGCTTAAAAAAAAAATTCGAAACATAAACGAAAATAGTTTCTAACATATTTTTTTGTATGGCATGAATAACCTTTTGTGTATATATTAGACGATGTTTAAGCATGCTAGATCCATCCGCTTTCATCATTTATCTTTAGCGGTCCAAACATTTTGGTGGTTTTATGCTTAAAGCAAAGTAAAAATATTAAACTACAGTTGTTACCTGGATTGAAGTAAAGTTACATCAATATATAGATTTTATTGTATTAATGTCACATGTCAAAATATAAAAAATCACTCAACAATTTTTTTTTGTCATATATCAGAACTTAGAAAAAGTACAATTATTTTAGAAAATACCCACTCTTTGCGGACTTTTTGATATTTAATTGTGTTTAGGGTTACTAATTAGCTAGAAATTATTTTAAATGCATTCAAATTTCACCAAAAATTTGTTTTTTTCTAATTTGGCATTTTCATCGATGAATTTACCATTTTCTTTTCATAGGAGAGAATCATTCAAAATATGATTATTTAGAAGGTTTTCTGCTTAAACAACTTCTTGCAAGATATTTATGCATAAAATATTCCTCCGAAGTTGTTTTCCAGCATTAAGAGAATGATTCCTTCCAATATTAAATTCATCGATGAAAATGATCGACTAGAATCATTCCTGGGCGGAACAGTTTTTGCTGGGTATGCTTTTTGCGGTCATGAACATTTTAACATTTTATCTATTTTTTAATATTTAATCCATAAAATTTATTATTCTTAACATTTTTTGATGACTTTTCGATTTTAGCATAAAGCTCACTAAAATCTTTTATTTGATGTACGTCTAGCAGAATTGATACATCCATTTAATTGTCACATTTCTTTGCACCGCCGTGTCCGCTAGGAATGATGAAAAAAAACAATATTTTTGTTTTTGCTCTTTATTAATTTTGTTAGTCATGAAAATTTACTCCAGATACCTACCTATCTATGATCTAAAGCCATTTTAAAGAAGTTCATAAATTTTATTTTAAAACGCCGTTTTGACTCGGAGGTGCTTATTTGCTAAGAAACTCAGTTCACGCAAAATGCTTGGCAACTTAAAATATAATTGTGAATGTCAGAGGCAAAAAATACATTTAAAAAAAAATTAACGCCAATTCCTTATTAGTTTGTGATGTTCGTAACCTGTTTATGGTGCGCTGGCATCAACTTTGTATACTTCAAACTTTATAAAATGACACCATTTTTTAAATATTGACCTCGAAGCTCAATTCCATTAAACGGTACTAAAACCAGACATGGGCGTTAATCGTTATTCATTACATTAAAAGACACAGAAACCATGTGCAAAAAACTGCGAAAGTTTAAAATTCGGTATAATTCTGCTTCATTTGTGAACCACCATTTCACTATTCACAAAGCAGCGATATGAAATTCTAGTGACTCCGGTTTGTATTAGTTTGGATCTAAAATGAAAAAAGTATCTTTATTTTTAAGTGATAAAAAAACAGTCATTTGTAGAAGAAATTTCAGTTTTGACTACATTTGCAAGTCATTTAAAAAACAAACCACATCAAATAACTGTATTATGATTTTACATTAATTTTATACAGTAGTTTTTGTTTATTTAAAACAATAAAACAAATAAATGTTTGTTTCTTTTTTACTACAATTGTGGTTCATTTTGTAAACAAAAAAAAAAAAAACAACTGACAATGTTAGTTGAAATCACTAAACTGTAAGTCGTCCTTTTTTCAAGTGAAATTTCATTTGTTTTTAACACTCAGAGAACTTCTGCTTTAAAAATATGTAGTTGTTTGGGTTGTAATACAGTTTAGAACAAATTTACTAAACTTGTAGGTCATTTAAATAAACAAACCACATCAAATGACTGTTTTATGATTTTACATTCCTTTTTTACAGTTGGTTTTTGTTTTAAAAAAAATAAAAAAATACATGTTTGTTTATTTTTTACTAACATATCGTCGGCTTATTATTGGTTTGACGCATACGCCAAAAAGTTGTTATCGAGAAAAACGATAAAGAAGGTGCAGTTATTTCAATTTTTGTATGCAAAATCTGCAGGTAGGTCAAATTTGTTACTTGATATCTCTGATATGATACGAAATAACGCGAAACGGTTTTCGAAATCAGAAAGAGGATATTTACATTATATACAATGCATTCCTAACTCATTTCTTTCAAAAATGGTCGGTGGGTCAAACCAATAATAAGCCGACGATATGTGGTCTATTTTTACTACAATTGTGTTTCATTTTTTGAACATTAAAAAACAAATGGCAATGTTGGTTGAATTTACTGAAATAAAAATCGTCACTTCTTTAAGTGAAATTTCATTTGTTTTTAACTACATTTGCAGTGGTCGTTACCTACATAGTATTCTAGGTGTAATGATTGCCCCAATTATATTTTTTCTCTTAATATTGCTACGTTTGTAGGGCAATACCACAATCCCTGTTAATTATAATCTATTCATATTTTTATCTCGCATGCATGCGGTTTTTCCGTGGTTTTTAGAGAATTTATAGCGTGTCTAAAAAATAAGAAGGAATGCCAGCATAACAGTTGATAATGAACCAACTTTAACTGACAATGAAAACTTTTATACATGTTAGTTGCAAGCTAATTTTAGTTCTACAATAGCGGCGTTTTACCAAGCGTGAGTGATGAATACAATTATATTTCATACAAGTATTGGACATATGTGGCATGAAATTTGTGAAATGTTAATCTCAGATATGCCACATTGAACAGAAGAACAATTTTAATCCTTTTGAGGCAGCATTTCAGGGCCTGGGAGTTTTAAAATCAAATATTCTGAAATAACTGATAGAGCAAGTATATTTTATGGAAAAATTTTGGATGTTATAAAACAGCAGTTTTTTTTTTTTTTTTTTTTTATAATTTAACCAATACTCAGGGGATGCCCCCTACTCATGCAGTGCATTGTATTGATCAGGAAAATAAGGTATGGGAAGGAGGAAAGAGGGAGTAGTGTTTGTGGATATTTGATTTAAATTTTTCTAAATTGTAAGTAACAGGGAAGACTTCTGCGGGAAGTTTGTTCCACATACGAATCGTTCGACTAAAAAACGAATTTTCTCTGTAATGCGTTGTGCGAAACACAGGACAATCAACTACAAACGGATGTGCTCTACTAGATAAGCGAGTATTACGAATAAAAACTCGGGCTCGTGGAATAAGTTCGCTTATCTCAGATGAGCATCTCCCATGGTAATATCGATAGAAAAGTGTCACACAACCCACATTCCGACGATGCTCCAATGAATCAATAGAGTTGGATACACTACTGTCATTGATAAGCTTCACCGCCCTCCCCTGAACACGGTCCAGAAGCTTCAGAATAGACAGTGGAGCCCCTGCCCATATATGAGAGTTGTATTCCATTTTTGGCCGGATATAGCTGGTATAAATAGTAAGGAGATCGGATGGAGTGAAGTAAGTCTTGCACCGTTTTAGAAAACCGAGACACTTGAATGCCTCTTTCGACACTTGAAATACGTGCTTATTCCAACGGACATCACATTGTATTCTCATGCCCAGAACATCAAGAGTATCCGATTCCTCAATACCTATACCATCCATAGTTACAGATGACAATGTCAATTCCACAGCCCGTCTGTGGGTTAACATACAACATTGGGTCTTGCGTGCATTAAAATCGACCTTATTCGCGCGACCCCACTCGGAGATTGTAGAAAGGTCTTGATTGAGTGTGTCATTCATGTTCTGCCGCATACCCTCTATCTCCAAAGAGCTTGGCCTGTGATCGAATGAAAATGAATGACAAATGTTGCTGTCATCTGCAAAAGAGTAGATAGGGTTGATGGTCTGACCAAGAAGGTCATTAATAAAAATAAGAAAAAGGGTAGGAGAAAGAACAGAACCTTGCGGTACCCCTGAATTTAGCTGAAACTCGTTTGATGAGACCCCATCTAAAACAACACGTATAGTGCGGTCTCTGAGAAAACTCGTTATAAATCGAGAGAAGACATTACCGACACCAAAAGCAACTAGCTTAGTCACGAGTGCCCCGTGCCACACACGATCGAACGCCTTAGAAATATCTAGAGCAACCACTTTACTCTCACCAAAGCGGTGGATTGACCGGCTCCAACGTTCCGATAGAAACGCCAACAGGTCTCCCGTAGATCGACCACTACGGAAGCCATACTGTCGATCATTTAAAAGTGAATTGGTCTCTAAATATTTCACAAGATGGTGGTTAACCATGGTCTCCATCACTTTGGAGAGCGCAGAGCAAATTGCGATTGGGCGGTAATTTTCAGGGTTGTTAGCCGCACCCTTTTTAGGGATAGGCTGGACATTGGCCACCTTCCAGCAAGAGGGGAAAATTCCCGCACGGTACGAAGAGCTGAAAAGTTTTGCCAATGGACGTGCCAACGTTAAAGAGCACTGTTTCAGCACCAGTGCTGATATGCCATCCGGCCCCGGTGACTTATTTACGTTGAGATCCGCAAGAACCCTTTTGACTGCCCGGGCCCGAAAGAAAATCAAAGGCATAGTATAGGATACCCTTTCGAGAACGGGCAGTGGTTGATCGCTTTCCGGCAAGAAAGAATTTCTTGCAAAAAGTTCAGCGAAAAGGTTGGCCTTATCAACCGGGTCAGTGAATGATTGATCGTCCTTTAAAAGAGTTGGAATAGAAGAACTAGCATTATCCCTTACTCTTTTAACAAACGACCAAAAGGTCTTACTGCCCCGAGGAGCAGAAAGAACTTTGGCACGTAGACGCTGTTCGTATAAAACCTTTTCGCGTCTAAGTACCTTGGCACACTCGGTTCTCGCCTTTTTGCGGTGCAGATCAGTAACGGCGTTCTTATTCGAACGCCAATTACTGAACGCTGCCTCTCTGGATCTGACTGCATTTTTGCACGTCTGGTTAAACCAACACTTGTGTTTTGATTTAGCCGAAATATGCTTCGTTGGAATAAAAAGTTTCATTCCTAGCATAATAATATTGACTACCATTTCTGCAGCGGCATCGACGTTGTCGTCGAGAAAACAGATTTTCCAGTTAAAATGCCGAAAGAAATCGTTGAGCTCGGCCCAACGAGCTTTTTCATATAGGAAAATAGAGCGTTTTGGCGCTAAGTTGGAAACGCTACGAAGAGTAGAATATGAAAAAGATGCAGAAATAGTACTGTGATCCGAATTGCCGAGAGGTGCAAGTATTTTCACTTCATACTTTTCAGGGTGAGAAGTGAGGAAGAGGTCGAGAGTGTTCCGCGATTGCCCTTCAACACATACATTGTGTGTTGGCTCATTCACAAGTTGCGCAAGATCATTATGCGCGGCGAAAAGCTCAACGTATTGGCCCTCGGGAGTTGTATGGCTCGAATGGCGAATCCAGGATGAGTTGTGGATATTAAAATCACCAGCAACAACGATTTCACTATTCGGACAACCCTCCAAGATTTTCGAAATTGAATCGGAAAGGGCATCGAAGCCATCAAGGGATTTAGCCAATTCCGTGTTTGGACTTCTATATAGAAACCCGAAGTGCAATATGTGCGACCTGATCTGGAATTTAACCCAAAGAGAGCTAAATTCCTTATCATTACAGTACAACTGTTGCTGATACTGGTACACAACAACATAGCGAATGTACATTGCAAGGCCCCTATGTAAAGAAAAAAGGGATAGAAGGTGATACCCAGGTATGTGAAAATCCTGTGGATCAGCATCCTCACAAACCTGAGTTTCACATAAGGCGAAAACATCCGGCCTATGAAAACGAATGTGAGCATATACAGAAAAGTAATTCGCTCTCAGTCCGCGTATGTTGCAGAAGTCTATACGAAATCTGCCTGTCATAACAAAATAAGAAAAAAATAAAATCAATGTTCCTTACGAGTGTATATGGGGCACAGTAGTCGAAATTGTTGCTGTAATTGGTTATTTAATGTCCAGTGTTATACCTTTGACAGTAAACAACCAGGCAACAATTTGACTCCCCGCCCCCTATACACCGTAGACAATGGAAAGGAAAGGACAATGACACTTATTATGGAGGCATAAAAGCCCCTTGCTTGGTCATTATAAAAAAACAGAGCCGTATAGCGAGGATCAGATGTATTTTTTTTTTGTTGATATATTTATTTAAAAGTATTGTTGCTTGATGATGTTGATGCTTGTTGTTATTGTTGTTAATGTAGTTGAATTTAAATGTATTGTTATTTGATAATGTTAATGTTTGTTGTTATTGTTTTAAATTTATTTGTTATTTAACGTTTTTTTTTTTATATAGATTTATGGTTGATGTGTAGTCTAGTTTTATATTATGCTTTGTGTTTGTTATTTGTTATGGATATGAATAATTTTTGTTTTTTTTTTTTTAACAGAACGACACTAATAATGTTATTTGTTTCATTTAAATTTAAACGGAATTTATAGGGACAAACGCAAACACGACAAGACAAATTTAAAAACGTGTTGACAGCACGACGGACAAAACACTACCATTTTACATATTTTTCATAGAGAACCTTATTTCATCGACCCTTGAATATTATAATTATTTTCAAAAGTTTTGTTTGTTAACCCTTTCATGCATTTGTTGTATGTATACAATCAAATTTTTTTTAAGGGCAGCATTCATTTCATTTATTAATTCAAAAACCAAGACCATAGGGCCAAATATGGTTCGTCTTCTACAATAAATTTTTACGAAAAATAGTAAAATAAATTTATATATAAAAAAATGCCTGAAATAAATTAAATTATAACTAAAGCTTAACGGTCCAAAATATAGCAATAAGATTTTCAAATTAAGTAGACGATTAAAAAATATATATATGAAAAATATGAAAAATTATTGTAAATTATGAAAATTATAGTGAGCGGTGTGGTGTAATGGTTAGCGCGTTGGACTGTTACACAGATGGTCCCGGGTTCGAGTCCCGGTGACGATAACAACAATTTAGAAAAATAATATATATGAGTTTTCTATCCCTCATATGTATCGCAGCGCCCGCTATCGGTGTTCCCATAGCACTTAACCCCACCGAAGTAAAATAATTAATCAGGGCTATGAATTTAAAATAAAAAAGCTTCAATAAGTTCGCCAACTCTTCATCAGGCGAGCAACAACTGTCATCTCTCGCAATTACACTATTGCCATGTTTGAAGCCCTTCATCTTTCCACCACCTTTCACCTCTCTACTATCCCCTTCCCAAAGAAAGCAACACATTAATAAATAGGAAGAATTTTCTGAGTGTTGCTTCTCCTTTAATAAAAAAAAAAAAACACTGACTTAGTTTGCGTTTAAACTTGCAACAACAATGCTTTTAAGATGGCTAGGTAACGAATTCCAGACTCTAGTTATCCTCACATTAGATGATCTCTCGTATATAGAAGAATTTATGCGATGAAAAACTATATCATTTCTAATGATACATTTTGCAGAACGAATATATTACAAAAAGAACGCAAAGGCATATAATTCAGTTTTGCTTTCTACTTGAACAAGAGTAAAAAGTTTTTGTGGTAAATACTTACATTTTTAAAAAAATATAGCTTCCCTAAAGAACTTTGGTGAATGAGAGGATTAAAGATTTTAAAACTAAAAGTGAACAAATGTTTTGTTTACTTTATTGTAAAATCATTTAATTATTGTTCCCTCATTTTGGCCATCTTAATTCTTTTAAGAATATAATTGTTGGCTAAAAATGTGGGCGTTAATTAAAAAAAAAATTACATATTGACAAAACTCGATGCCATATTACACAAAAAATTGTTCAACAACAAATTACTAACAGTACTTTCGGGTCGATATGACATTTTATTTTTGGGCTTTATGGTTTTGGGCACTATTGCCTAACGCCTAAAGTTTCATGACAATCTGATCAGCCAGTAAGAATTGCACCAGCACTATTGTTGAAACTTAAAAAAGTGCCTAACGGCAGTTTAGCTTTAAATGCAAAACTGAAGTTTGCACTCAATAACGTTTTATAGTTACTACATAACAGTTGATAGTGTAGTAATCAGTAGTAGTTGTTTTTAACTGCAATTACAGCTGTTGTTCTATGAAATAATACAAAACAACTATTATGACAGTTATTTGAAAAATACAACTGAAGAAAGTTACTGTATTTTTTAACAGTAGCTTGAAGCAGTTATTTTTATATTTTAATAAAAAACTACCAAAATATTAATTTGGCAGTAATCAGTTAATTTTGTTATTTAAACAACAAAAAAAAAAGATTATGTCGAGTTTACAAAAATTCTCGTTTAGTTTATATTTGTTATTATTGGTGTGTTCATAGTTTGCAAATAATATAGCAATTACAAAATTTCATTGTATTTCCAATGCATACAAATTTCTTAACTGGAGTACCGTTTGGAATTTTGACCTTGCATTTTAAGTAGAGCTGTGAATGAATCATTCATTTTTGATTTCAATTCATTACGAATTTGAATTGAATTTTGAATAATTCTTTTTACATAAAAAAAGAATTGAATGAAATTTGAATTAATTCAAATGAATTTGGTAAAAATAAATTGGAATTCATTTCCAATTCAAATGAATTCGGCAAAATGAATTACAATTCATTTTCAATTCATTTGACTTGAATTGATTTTGAATTAATTCAAATGAATTAGAAAAATTAATTGCACTTCATTTTCAATTGAAAAAAATATTGCACAGTGTTATTAATCATATTTATAAAATTTTCATATAAGTGATGAAGAGTTTCATAAAATTCATTTGAATTAATTCAAAATCAATTTAATACAATTGAATTGAAAATGAATTGTAATTCATTTTTCTAATTCATTTGAATTAATTCAAAATCAATTCAAGTCAAATGAATTGGAAATGAATTGCAATTCATTTCGCCAAACTCATTTGAATTGAAAATGATTTGCAATTCATTTTGCCGAATTCATTTGAATTGGAAATGAATTCCAATTTATTTTTACCAAATTCATTTGAATTAATTCAAATTTCATTCAATTCGTTTTTTGGCGAAAAGAATTAATTCAAAATTTTACTAATTCAGTGCATGAATGATTCGCGAATTAATTCAAAAATGAATGATTCAGTCACAGCTCTGATTTTAGGTAGGATGTAGGAAATACAAATTTTTATTGTACAATAATTGAAAGAAATAAATATTTTTATTAAAAAAATATTTTTGAAATACCGAAAAAATAATATTTAAAAACAAAAGTTTTTAACAATTTTTGCAGCTGCTTCAAAATTTTTGTAGAAAAAAACTGTTAGTTGTTTTTACGACATTCTTAGTTGTTATTACTACATTTGTTAGTTGTTTTTTTCAACAGTTAAAAGCAACTAAATTTTTAGTTATTTTAACGGTAATTACCTTTGTCGCCATTTTTAGCTGAGTTTTACAGTTGGTTGTTTTAATTGTCTGTCACTTTCAGTAGATTCTACTGTACAACTTTTTTGAGTGCGGTAATACAAAGTTATCTTTTTCTGTTCATTTTTATATTAAAATCCACTTTAATGAACAAAATATTTACTTGTATTTTTGGATTATCAACTCAATTATTTTGTTTTTTGTCATATTTTTTAAAACTGCTGTTGCTGTTGTTCTGTTTTTATAATAATGACTTCCTTTTACTGTTGACCTAAAGTCATCATCAACAACGCGAAATGACAAAATTTTCCATTTTGTTATTTTATATGTACATCATCATATTGTATTCGATACTGTTAGTATGTACATTAGGGCTATAACCAAATTTTTGTCATACTACCACTAGGTGGGCAATGTTGTATTAACAACAAAAAAAAAACATTATGTTTGGGCATTTGCAAAAAAAAAAACTTCCTCCACTAAATTCATTTTCTAAATACAAAACACAAGCAAAATATACATTTTTTTACTTGTTCTTTTATGTAGGTAAACTTTATTAATGCCAGCGAAAAAGTAAAAAACGTATTTCTTCATAATTTTGTATGGCCCCATTCGACTATACTATGCCAATTTAGATATTTGAAAAAAGTCGTAACAAGTTATAGCCCTAATGTACATATTTTTTTTTCTATATGTGTGTTTGTGACAAACACCTAGTACTCGTATCCGTTCTGGTTCACTAACAAAGGTTTGCAACAGATTTTGTTATTTTGAATATTCAATTTTGTTTGACGGTTTAACAGGATATCCGTTTAGTTTTTTTTTCTTTCTTCTTCTTGTCATTAACAAAAAAAGTTTATATATTTTTAGATAGAGAATTGTGTAGTTTCTAAAAACAACGCATGTATTCAAAGTAACACGAAATTACTAAATATTTGTGGCCAAAAAATAGTTTCAATAGGTAAACCCTTGTACACTACAAAAAAAAAAAAAGTTTATTGCAAATTTTGTTAAACGTCTATTTCAAATATTTAACAAACTTACAGCAAATTTAGTGCAACGGTTTTTCTAAACAATTAATTTTGAACTAATGTCTAACTAGCTTTTTTTGCTACCAAAATTGTGCTGTTATAGTTATCGCTGCTTCTCTAGTCGAAGTAGATAGAAACGAATAAAATACAAATAAACCAGATATCGTTATTATGCCTTTTATCCACGGATCCGGGAAAACGTTTTTGGCGTAAGTTATAGTAATTTTGAAAAATATACTTTTGGGGCAGAAAATGTATCATTTTCCCTCCCCCTGACTTTTATTTATTTTTTGATTTGTATTTCTTGAAACAAGTTTTTCTCCTCTTGTTTTATATTTATGGCAATTAAAAACTCCCACGAAGTTTATTTTTATCGGGATTCCTCACATTTTTATGCGTGTTTTATGAGCGTTTAAAAAAAAAATTAGCTTTATTTTGCTCAAAAAAAAAAAAAAAACTTTATATAAATAGACCATTTTTGGTCTTCAAAGTTTAGTAACGTCATGATGCTTGTTTGGAAAAGATCATATCCACGTGCTTGATTACTAAGAAGACAAGAATTAGTTAACTCTGTCTCTTCTGATTAAAACAATATATTGAGAATTCTGTGATTGACAACACTCCACTTAGCCACACTCATCGCTGTGTCGACCGTGGCTCAACTCGCTAAGACGTGATGCTACGAGTCATTGCCCGTTGTATAGCTGTGGGTTTGAAACTCACTACAACGCAAAGTAAAAACAATATAAAATACTTTAACAATATAAAATACTTTGTGCAATTGACACATAAATTAACCACTGACGAGTCCTTGTAGGGGACGAAACTGAGGCAATCTGGCATACCCATTGTATCCGCTAAATTGATCAATAGAAATGTTTTCTTCCTCTTCTTCCTGTAAAAATCTAACGAAAAAAAAATTTAAGTAATTAATTGTAATAAAGTTAATTACGATTTTCGTTATCTGACTGTAACAAACACTTTACCCCAAATAACTTTTATATTTACTCGAAAAAATAAAAATCCAAATTTTAATCAGCAGAGCATTTTATGAAAGACTGCTCGGCAAGGATTAATATGGTATAATTGAATCAGTTCTCCGACATTTTCTACTATAGGCTTTTTTTATACCTAAAAATTCTAAAATAACTGTTATTTTCGGTCCCTGAAATAAACACAACCATTATAAGAATTACAAAAAAAATTCAACCGCGTTTGAATTCATTCATTTCTTTTGCATATATAACTAAAAAATCTAAGGGAAGCGTCAAAAATTTCATTATGTTAATGATCTGGAATTCCTGACATTTTCATATATATTTTAAGTAATCGCCAAAAAAAATTTAGATTTAAACTTCAGCAAAATAAATTAACTAAAGTAAAAATTTAATACTAAGTTTTTTTAGATTTTTTCAATCTACTAATCTCGAGCACAAATTTTTGTTGAATTCAACAAGTCGATTTTCAGTTGCGGTGTCAGCAAAACATATTGCTGATATTGAAAATTTTTTGCTAAAAATCAGCTCAATGAATTTCAGCAAAACACATTTGCTGATATTAAAAATTTTTCTGCAAGGATCCTCCCAGTTTTGCTGACTCATCTAACTTTTTTGCAAACTGAATGAGCTAATGAACGGATTTTTTTTCGGTCTGTGGGGGAGAGCCGTGGATTTTTTGATTTTTTACATTTCTTCATATATTTAGTGAGGAGTTATTATTCTCTTCAGATTTTTATAAAGCCTTCAAATGACCTGCAAATTGGCGTACAACAAAATTATGCATAACGGAGCCGAAATTTTGATTTTCGGTTTGTGGGCGGAGGGACCGGGAAAATGAATTTTCAAAAGTTATATATTACATAAAATTTTGATCTTTTCAGCTACACTCAAAAGAAAAGCTAAATCATATTTATGACGTGTTTAATAAATTTTTGTACAATGTAACAACAAAATCAATTTCATCATATTTATGAAATATTTCACTGCATATATGAAGCATATTTTGTATTAGTAAGGATTTCATTATTTTTGTGTAGAAAAAAAAAACACATGGATACCATGATATGGTCATTATAATTCTTAATGTTTTTGAACTATTTCATAAAAATTGATGAAACTTATTCCAGGTTTTCTCTTTGTGAAAACCGGAGTGCATATAATGCTAACCCCAGGAAATATTTATCTAAAGACAGATATCGAAATTTCGGGGGGATAAACGGCCTACACAAATGTATTTTCAGCGTTATAACAATTTTCATGTTACTACTAAAAAATAACTCTAAATTGGCCATTACTTACTTGGCTGTGTGTTTTTTAAGCTCGAGCTGACCTAAACATTTCCAATTTTAAACGCATGTGGTAATATAGTACATACCTTAGCCGATTTTTCAGTTTCTGTTTGTGTGCAGATGGGCGTGGAAATGTTATAACGTACGCAACTGAAAAAAGCTTAATTGTTAAAACTTTAATAATATGTGTCCCACTATTTGAGATATTTCTTTTAGGTTTACTACCGGTTTAAAAGCGTCCTAATGTTGTATTATTCAAATGCTTTTAATGAAAAAGATTTGCACAAAAATTAAATTTTTTCACAAATATAGGCATTTTCTATAATTCAAAAGCTTTTGGAAGAACAAAAATTCAAATATATATTCGTGTTCAGCAGCCTAAAACCTCCAAACTTTTACAAAGTTCACGCAGAAGATGTTAACAAATTCGAAAAAATTAATAATTGTCAACTTAAGGTTTAAAAATTGTTTAATAAGTCCACTCAAGCAAAATCGGAGAGCTAATTAATAAGACTTTTAAATTGCAATATAAGTCTGCTGATAACAATTTGGAATGCAGTCACACCAGTTAAACTGTGATGCTCGTATAGAAAATCCACATTTTTAGGCGAAAATAAATGTATGGTCATTTCCATAGAAAGGCCAACCGTGGCCGAAAAAGTGGACAAATAATTCAATCTGGCTAGAATTATTAAATAAAAATACTTAAATTTTGTAAAATTAAAATTTCCAAAGTGTAGTTAGAGATGGAGTTGCCGTTGGGAAAATGTTTCAATTGTTTCTTATGTAAAGTGTATGTAACCGTCATATGATGACATTCGTAATTAATTGTATTATAATGAATTACTGATGAATTTTTTTAGTTAGTTTCTTACAAAGCATATCTTAGTTGCGTTCATATTTTAGACAACTTTTTCCATTTTCAGTAACATTTTCTCTTAAATATTTAATTCTTTAAGGGTGATGATATATTTGTTTCAACAATTATTAACTCCGAAAAATGCCAGACAAATAAATAAAGATCAGTAAAAGAGAATTTTTTAATTTGCTTTCATTGACATTCTAATGTCACGTTCGTCACCTCAAAACAAGATTTGTTCTCATTGCTTATGCGTTGCTGTTATTTGGTGTTTAAAACTTTTAATTTAAATCAAGTTTGTTGTGAATAATTTAATAGAAAAAAATCTCGGACATACTAAGCAAGCATAGTTAATTTTTTATAAAATTTCAAACTTTGTCACGTCACCTGGCAAATATTTTACTATTTAGTAGTAAAATATTGATATTTAAAATTCTATATTCTTTACGTAGACGGTATACAGATAATTTGAAAACAGGCACACTTAAGTCACAAAAAATTTTTCATATATTCTACTAAAAATACAGACCACCAAATTCTGAAAACTTTAAGACCCTGGGACGAGAGCATACTTTTGATATGCGCTGAATCTGAATCTGAACTCAGTATTTCTCCATTATATCGGATTTTCGAAATAAAATATATAAATAATAGCAAAATATATTGTTGCCAGGAAAAAAATTCAATATATTTTAAAAGTTTTTTTTTTTGCATAATTAGCATATATTTGAAGTATTTTATAATACAAAGCTGACATTTACTCTAAACGAATGGTTTAAAGTATCTAATTTTAACCTTGTTTTTTGAAATAGGGACGAAGAGTTACATATTATTCAACTCTTGGCGTTTGGTGGAAAAAGTAGACGTTATATTTCATACATCAGACGCTACGATGCATTTGTACTAATATACTGTGTATTAGACACCAATTTGTATGGAAAATTTAGAGGTGCCTTCACATTTTCACTCATAATTTTTGAACCCCTGGACCGATTTTGCTCACTTTCAATACCAAACTTTTCGGAAAACTGGACATTAATCTGTGCTTAAACCATTGCGTTTTCGCGCCGTGATCGTCATTTCAAAAGACATGCAGACGGCCAGACAGACGGACGGAAGGACGTCGCTAAATCATATTAAAATTTAAAACCTATATTTTAATGCGTTACAATGACAAACAATTAATCACAGAACATATGTGGAAGGTATAAAAATTTTGTTTTTATATGATTTGATGCTAAATAACGGATGACCAAAAAGTCTTTCGACGTTTTATAGTGTACAAATAATTTAGTTTGAAAATTGGTGTTGTTGTAGTATACACTTTGAAGCTAAAGCGCATAAAATTTTTAGATAATAGGAAAAATATCGCAGGTAATTATGTATTTTGAAAATCATTTTTAGTCGATTGATTAATCGTATAAATTTAAAAAAATAATCGCTTGATCGTTCGATCGAAAATTGTTTGTTCGTTTAATCGAACAAAAGAAAAACCCAAATAAATGTCAACCCTAGTAAATGCATTTCGCGATTTTTTCGATTTGTTTTTTCATTGCTTATATTATTTGCAATGGCTGTTGTTGATGTTATTTTGAACAAAGTTTTTAAAAATATCAATAATTGTATCATTGCACTTTGTTGTTGATGATTTTTTTTTTTGTACTTTTAAATAGAACAGGTGCCAATCAGTTGAAAAGTAAAACAGTTGAAAAAAAAATTGTAAAAAATGGCACACATGAGAATTTTAAAAGTGTTTCAAAAAAAAAAAAAAACAAAAAAAAAAAAAAAAAAAACTAAAATAAGTATTACTATTATTTACGTGAAAAAATGTACGTACAGTTATTTTTATTTAAACAACTCTTCCATACACAGATAACAAACTTTTAAAACAAGGGGCTGTGAACTAGATTTAATTTCCGAGATTTAAAAGTATTAGAAATTTTTCTATGGTATGATAAATTTATACTAATCTATTTGGATATACATATTTCGACATTTGATAAAGTATTCCGAAAGACGAAAATTTTAACTTCCCAAAAATTCTAAAAACATACACTCAGAAAATTTTGACCGTAACTACACGTCAGTAATGCATGTAGTCAACGGTAATAGTTATATTTAACTCTAAATATAGTCATTTTACTATGGAATATGTAAAATAAACTATTCTTGACAGTCATTAAAAAAATGCAACTAACCAAAAATACTGCAATTTAGTAACAGTTGTTTTGAGTAGTTATTTGGCAACTTCGCAAAAAGCTGCAAAAATTATGAAATGCGCGTTCAAGCAAATTTTTATTATATTTATTGTTATATTTCCTTTAATGCTAAGTGGAAGCCAAAACAAAAAAAAATTAAGAACATTAAAAGAATTTTTGCAATCAAACAAAAAATTATTATTGATATAAAACAAATGGCTACTATCTGCGATAACGCAGATAGTATAATTTTGCAATATAAGTATGAAATGTACAATCCTTTTCATATATTGTATAAAAACACTTTTTGGGCTCCTCGGAATCGGCTTTAAGACCAAAATAACAATAAATAAAATATGTAGTAAAGTTTATATAATTGTTTTATATTGTTGTGATAGTTATTTTTCCTAAAATTACAGATATTTTTAATAATAATCACAATTTTTAGTAATTTCCATGAAAAATGCAAACGTTACCTTTACAATAACATTTGTGGTAGTTTTAAGTGCAACTTTTAGCAGGGACCGTAATCATTATGAGTTTTATAATAAATATTACACAATAATGATTATATTATGAGTTTTAAGGATTTTCTTCAATGGTAATGATTATTTTTGAGTAATATTAATAAAAATAAGCCATAATCATTATTTTTGAGCAAAAAAAAAAAATACAACTCAAAATCATTATTTATGACTTTTATTTTTTTCGCTCAAAATAAATCTCATTTTTAATTTATGACTTTTTAGTGAGATTTTTTACCAACAAAAATTAACAAAATTATTGAGTACAAATTATATTATGGGTATTTATGTAGGTGTAAATATATATATATATACATATGCATAAAAATATGTAAGTACATCATATATAAAGTCGTAAATTAAAAGTGAGTTTTATTTTGAGCGAAAAAAAAATAAAAATCATATATAATAATTATTTTTGAGTTTTATTTTTTTTTGCTCAAAAATAATGATTATGACTGATTGTTTTTTTTATTACTCAAAAATAATCATTACCATTGAAGTAAACTTTAAAAATCAAAAATTTAAAAATCATGATGGATATGCAAAGATTGTCAAAAAATAATAATAAATATGTCTTTTCTAAGTGATTGATTTTTTGATTTAAAAAAACGAACAATAATCATTATTTACGGTCCCTGACTTTTAGTCGTTTCTATCGACATAATTCCCTGAGTGAACCAATATTTTTTTAAATTCCACAGCTGTGTTAAATTCAACTAGCAAAGAAGTGAAAACAACAACAATTTTTAGTGTATTGAACAAAAAATCGCCTACACCCATTAACCTATCCCCGTTGGCAATGTCTTAAAGACATCCTTGAGGACATAGTAAATCGCTTAAGACACTTTGGCGACAGTTTAAGCCAATCGTTGATGACTTTTTCAAACAAATGTCTGGAAAATCGTACACAACGATTTGAGAGACATTATCGCTCATATTGTCGTTGATGATCACATGGGCGACAATATTCTTGGCTTAGTCGTCGATGAATAAATAAGCAATTTTTTTGCTATATTATCGTTGACAGTGTGAGCGAAAATGTCCTGAATTATGTAATCGATGACCTCATCATCGACAAACTCACCAAAAAAAGAAAATATTCCTTTTTTGAACTACTTACAGTAAAACTAGTTTAAGACGAACTCGTTTAAGAAAATTCTCATTTTATATTCATATTCATTCATTCATTTATTTTATATACGTATATAAAATGTTTGTTAATTGGAATTCGCTTTAAATGAACCCTCCGTTAAAACTAACTGCTGCACAGTTGGATATATCACAAACTTTTTGGAAATAACTCGGCCATTTCTTAGTTAGTGGTTCGATTGCAATAACATTTGGAACAGGCATAAGCGACGTAAGATCAAGCTTAAGTTTTGATTTAAACCTTCCAAATCGCCGGGGCGGCAATATGACCACCAAAAATAGGGAACTTTTTGCATATAACATTTTGAGTGCACACCATTTTTTTGTTTCTAATCCGTCATTCATTAAATGAAGCGTATATTACGACATTTTTGAAAAGAATCCCAATCAGCACTATTGGTAGAACAAAAACTTACGAAATCCTAACACGAAGGTAAAAATTTCAGTTTTAGTTAAAGTCTAAATTTTCAATGATTTTTTGCCCAAATAGACTTTTAAGTCTACAATGTCAATTGTATGTGCAACTTAATGACTTGCGTAAGAAATCCCAGAATTGCAAAAAAAAAATTCCAAAAATTGTATTTTTTAAATTTTTTGCTGTTATTTAAAGCGGGTATCGCAAGAGACTTACCCGACAAATTTGGTATGTGTTGGGGTATCTACAACCGCTTCCGCTACCTAATTGGAGGCGTGCACAAGTTTTAACAGTGGGTTAAAATTGATATTTGCCTTAAAAATATTGCAACTTTAGAAGCGGCTGGGGGAAAAGTATATGCAAATCAACATTTTTTAACACAACACGCTTTTATATAAAAATACCTTCATAATAGTATAAAAATAAAAATTGCAAAAAATTTGATATTTTTCTTTAATTTCTGCTTTTAACGAATGTAGTGTTTGAGTGCAACTAGATATTGCATTAGTTTTTTTTCATTTGATCAAACATTTATTTAGTTAAATAATTAATATTTTAAAAAAGAAATTGGCACCGATTTCGTTTCGCCATTCGCAAAAAACTGGACCTGAGTCGGACCAAACTTAGAATTTCACATTTTAAAATGGAAATTTCTCTCCCACATATGCAAGGATGTTTCTTGTTGGCCTCTACTAGCAAATTACAAATATGTTAATTTTTTAAAAATTGGGTTTTTATATGGACGACGCCGGGGGTCTGGAAAATCAAAACTTAGGCTCGATATTACGTCACTTATGCCTGTTCCAAATTTCATAGCAATCGGACTACTAAGTAAGAATTAGTAGAATTATTTCCAAAAATTTTGTGAGTATATACAAATAGAGAGACTACACTTTCCATGCCTCTCAGCAACAAAATACTGAACTCGGTCAAGCAAATGAAAACATTTTTTTATACTCAAAAAGATAATTGCAGCATGTTGATAAAAAATTGTTGCTTAAAGAAATCACTTTTATTTTGCTTATATTTTGTTATTTTCTATTTAAATTTAATGTGTATTAGTCTTATCTCGCTTATTTTATCGTTAATATTTAAAATAAATAAACATCTTATTAAATTATTATTAAAAAACATAATAAAAATTAATTAAAACTTTTAAATTTCTGCAACATGTTTTCATTTGCTAGGTGCGAGTTTGCTAACAAATAAAAAGAGGGAAAATTGAGAGAGACTGAGGTGGATAGAAACCCACTGCCACAGTGTGTTGGCGACAGTCCCACATACAAAATTGTTTATAATTTTTGTTACGAACTTTTTTTTTGTTTGAAAATTTTGCTGAACACACAACAATTGCTTTTAAATGTTCCGCAAATAGTCGAAGAAATTCAATAAAAGGGTTGCACAATGTTTTTGTTTTCAAAAATTTTAAATATTTTGCGGATAGTTTCAAAATGTTGGGTATATTTTACAGCGGTTTTTAAGAATTAATTTCAGTTGTTTTTAGCAACAAATTTAAAACTTAAAATGAAAAATCCAAAAAAAAATTTAGAAATAAATTAATCAATTAATCATAGAAACGGTAATTCGCACAAAAACACAACCTTTCACTCGCACTTTTAATATTCAACTAAATACTGTTACATCTTTTACGTTTGTTTGTTGTTTTAAAGGGTCCGCCAAATAACTATTTTTTTTTGAACTCCTGAACCAATTGGACTTTGTATGGCATCATATCAAGGTCTTTATGCAAAATTCGTCTCAATGATGTCTCCGAAATGTTCAATTGTTGAGAACAACGGTGAATTGATGTTGATGGCGCTTCACGCACACGTTCTGCCACAGCAGCAATATTCTCGGGTGTACGCACTGTTTTTGGCTTTTCACGCTTTGGTTTATCGATGAGGATGCCAGTTTCTTTCACTTTTTTCACAAGATAACGAACATACGGACCATATTCGTTCAGCGGAAAGATAAAACTAATTATCTATCAAATCAGACATGAGATAAGTGTTACCATTCACGAAATAAGCACTAGTTGAAAAAAAAACGTTAGATGGCGGACCCTTTATTTTCTATTATTTTTTGTACAGTTATTGTCCCGTTATTTTACATTTTTTCCGGAATCAGTTGCCTATCGACGACAAAATTCCAGAAAATGTCGCTCGAGTTTTCCTCAATGAAACCTGTGTGAAACATGACACAATGTAAGCAATAATTGCTGAGTTTGTCCTTAATAAAATCATATATAGGGCAAGTTTAGAAATTTCTCGCTAATCAAGTCCAAACACTACCAAATGCATGATCTTGTCGCTAAACTTGTCCTCGTTTTTAAAATATAGGTGACAAATATCAAAATGTCGTCAAAACAGCATTGATGCAAATGCCATCTAAGATTAGTTTGCCAACTGGGCTGTATGTAATACAATTTGTGCTCGAGGAGTATATGTCAGTGTAAGTGTACTAACAGCGTTCACAAAAACACTCACACGAGTATCACTTTGATAATATTAGTATGAACCCAATAAAAAAAAAACATCAAAAGAATAGATAAGGAATCAATAGATTGCAATGATTTGGATTTCGATGTTATGAAAATTTGGATTCGAACCAATGATGGGGTGGAAGTTCTCTTTTATGATTCTTATTCACTGCATCTTAAGCATGCTTATGGTTTAATGATAGTTCAATTCTGTTAATGTTCACAACTGAACTCTACTAGGAGAGAATACCGATAGCGCTGGAATTTACAATATTTTTTTAACTTTTTCGAAAGCATTTTTTCATCTAGTTTGTGGGAAGTATATTTTTCCCCTCTTTTTTACACCCTAAACTTGTGATTGGGCCAAGTTGGATACTAGATTTGGAAACATTAAATTTTGTTCAAAATTACATCTTTCGAAGTTGTGAAAAAGAACTTCTTTAGAAGCGTTAAATCAGGAATGAATTTGGAATGAATGAAAATTTATTTTTTAAGAATCCCTTCCATATTTTTCGCTGGACATTAGTGTACAAAGATTGATTGATGGCATCGAATTGTTGTTAAAATAGACTAGTTATACAAAAAGTACAAGGATTTGTTGTTTATAATTACACCAATCTCTTGTGAATCAAAGCTGGGTTATAATAAAAAATCTAATACTCAACATCATATTGCTTAAAATGGGATTGCTGAATATATTAAAAATGATGGAACTATTATCGTTATATTATACAGGTGTGGTAAAACTTGCAGCATTTGTTGTTATATGTGAAAATAACGAGCTTAATAGCGCGATACTTCGTTACACGCAAAGAAAAAATATGGTTGAGAGAACCATATTCGAAGAGCATTATACATTGTTGGATTTATGATTGCGACAACCATGTTACTATGGTTGTGAGAACCATACTTTTATCTGATTCTATATCATAATATGATAATTAGATTACCATATTAGGGTGTCAAATAGATCCTAATATTATCATAATATGGTTCTGGAAATTTTTATGATTTATCATAATATTAGCCTTACATAATTCTCCCAACATTCTTTTGAAGCTGAATTAAAAATATATTCATGTTTTTTAATAGCATATTTATTTAATAATTCACACATTTAAATAAACTTAGGTTTAAAATGATTTAAGTAATCAAATTGTCTTTGCGCTAAAGAAAAAGAGTGTTCCGCTAGTTTTCTATTGTGTTGCGCAAAGTAGCCCAAAGAAATATAACCACAATCTTAAAATTAAAACTGTCCCATTTTTAGCGACAACATTTCACAATGAAAATTTACCCCAAACATATTACGAAAATTAGCCTCTGCTTATTCTGGAAGCTCTAGCTTTTATAAAACTTTGGGTTCTGATGAGATCTTTAGCCAGATCGAAATACTATTATCAACCTGGCTAATATATTTTATTTGCTTTATTTTTATAAATATACTGATTTTGAAAGCTCGTTATAAATTAAAAATAACATAAAAATAATCCCGATGTATTTAAAAAGAAAAAACTAATAAAAAAATTAAAAATTTTAATTAGCCCCAAAATAAAATTTGGGTCATATGATTATTTTCATTATTTATTTTTGCCTTGCGTATCCATTGCCTTTCAAAATAGTTCACAAATTAACCAAATTTCTTCTCTTCGTTCATAAGTAAAATATTGCGTCGTGGGTCTGCCCAGTCAGTTTTTATTAAATTTGCTGGTGACAACGGAAAAGCCATCAATTTCCGATATCCTGTTTTGAAGCATCCTACAATCTTACAAAATTAAGGTGTGAATGATTTTTCATGACATTGCATCTTAGATCTTGTCAATAATGAAACCTGTTAAGAATTATAAAATGAAAAATTTTGCTTACGGCGCCAACTCTCCAACTACAATAAATTTTAAGAGCGAATGTTGTTTTTATAAAATTACATCTTAGAGCTAGGCAATATGTAACCTGCTATATTTGTTCTTTATATGACGTTTTATTTCTAAACTCTCCCACTTTAGAAAAACTCTCCCAATGTAGAAAAAAGTGTTGCTACAGTAAGTGTTGTCTTATAAAATATAAGAACTTCATGGGACATTTATTTTTATTTTTCAAACAAGTAGACGAAGTAGGCGAGGTCAAACTTTTAAAAAGTGACCAAAATTATGTTAATATTTGAATTTACTGTGCTTAACTGGAGCATTGACAAATTTTGAAATAAATCATTATCGATAGAGCTAGCGACTGCTGACATCTGTTTTTTTAAACTTCAGAACTTTGTCTGAAATTTTCTAATTAAAAAGTAAAAAGCCGTTATGTATTTAAACATATCCCTTTTTATTTTTTTTTAATATTTTTAAATGAAAGATTATAATTTTTTAATCAATATTCAAATTTTCAGAGAGGTGTTTTTCTTAATTTTCGGCATATTTAGTTTTGAATTTGAGCACAGTTTCGTCAATTCATATAACTAGTGGCCAAAAATTAAAGGAGTTTGTCGTACGTAAGTGATGTATGTAGCAGCCAATATGAGAGCAAAATATCATTTAATTTGATGCAAGAATACGTCAACCTTACATATATCTTTTTGGGTAATATTTATCCAGGCAGAGAAATACAATCGCCACAGTTTTGGCAAAGCGTTGTTGACGATCGGTTATGCGTTTTCAAAACGAGGGATTAAAAATCTTAACATTATTTTCCTGTTACCCGATTGATAGTAGGTTACTTTATGAGCTCTTAGACCTATATTTCGATGCTTTACAAACGGAACGACAAACTAATATATACATTAACAGTATGTGCAGTAGGGAAATAACTTTTTGCATTTTTTGCAAATATCAAATCTCCCCAGACAAAATCTTGTAGGGCATGGACAAATATTAAGAACTGATTTTTTAGTTTTTCGCTATCGTTAAAAAAGGTTAAGCACCAAATGCGTTAAAGTTTTGAATCAAACAAAGTTAAAAAAAAAAACATTTTTTGATGCCTCAACGTCTGACCATCATATCTATATAACTAAGGCATGCTGATTTCAATAGTAAAGTCCGTTTTCGAGTCAATGGAATACTTTTCTTCCAAATTTGCTTACTTACATATGTATAAACCATATATAAAAAAAAATTGTTATTAAAAAAATCTATTAAAGGCATTTTAGAAATCGCTGTCTGGTGCGTAAGGTTTTTTTTAACCAAATTGAACTGAAATAGTTTTTTTTATCATTAATACAATATGTGCCATTAGAAAACCCCTGGGGAGAATGTTGTCCAAAATAAGTTATCACCCTAATGTGCAAGGTATTCAAATTTAGTATTTTACATCATTTGATGCCAAAAGTTTTCCGTCCGCTAATTTAAAGCAGACTTTATCTACTGACAGGCTCTTACATGTTTCAATTCGCGTCACCGAAAATCTTCAGAGGACCAATGTAAGAGGGGTAGAATATTTTTACCCAAATTTTGAAGGAAAAAGATCAACGCTTTACCCGTGTTCTTTTATTTACGCGATGAGAAGAACAAAATTGGGAGAATTGAATTAATTCAAATCAAAATTAAAACATTTTTAACTAATTAACATTGTTCGTGTACAGGCCAGAATCTCTAGTCATAATACACTGTGTTTTTTTATTTATTTATTTATTTGAAAAATATACAGTACAACAAGACTTGATCTTATTTAATAGTACTGGGTAGATAAAGGCACATTAGATTTTTACATATACAATGGTTTATCTTAAATCACAAATCTATAAAAACTATTTAGTAACAAGAAAGTAGTAGCATATAAATTGTGATTTACAAATTTATATAAAAAAATAATAATAATAATAATAATAATAATAATAATAAAAAAACAAAAAATTCTTATGCATGTGATTTTTCGTTAACCCAAGTGGGTAAATATTTCGCATCCAAAGTGCTTTGCATTGCTAATTATCTGTATATTAGGCGGAAGTTCGTTCTACAGACGAATGGCATTAACATAAAAATGTCTTTCAGATATTTGCTGACGGTATCTTATGGAGTTTATTTTATATCCTCGATTGGATCTTGAAAATTGTATCATTTTGTAGAGATAAGTAGCCCATCAAAACCACACATTACCAAATCATGGGTAAAGTAATGCATCGCCATAGGGCTTCATGTATTACTTTACACGTTACTTCACTGATGAATTATACAGGCGATGAGCCTCAAAGTAACTCATTACCTTGTAGGGGGTAAATTAACTGGTTACTTATATGGTTACATGGTGGGAAAAAGTAATGTGTCTATAAATAGATTTTCATAAAAAAAATGCATACAAATTTTTTTTACAGAATTTTTTTTTATTTAAATAAATAACTTTTTTTATTAAATAAATACATGGTCATGCTGGGATTCGAACCTGGGGTCTCTGGTATTTAACAATTAGTTAGGCGAGAACTCTACCAACTGAGCTATCGATACATACAATATTTTATTGCTTAAAATGTAAATGAGTTGTGGTTCGTGTTTTCGTTCGTGATATCAAATATAAGGTGGCGCAAAAATAACCTTCCGATGTTTTTTTTTTTATTATGTATTTATTATGCATAGCATTTTCTGATAGGAGGATTACTTTTGCGCCACCTTATATATACACCTTACCATTATGCTTACAAAAAATCAAAAAGTAATGTGTCCATAAATAGATTTTCAAAAATATATATTAATAATAACTTTACGTTTATAATTCATGCATTATATAATTGATGATCGGTAAGTCATTATTTTATGGATTGAAGTAATGTACAATGTAATGAGGTCTCATTACAAGGTAATCCATGAGTGTTCAGTTATCGGTAACTCATTACTTCTTGTTGGAAAATAATGATACAGGTAAGGAGTACACATTACAAGTTAATGCATTACTTTATCGCACCCATTACCAAAGTTTTGCTGGGAGGTTGTCTAGAAAATATAAGTTTATGTAAGAATATTAGTGTACGGCATTTTAATAGATTTTCAAAAGATACATTATAGATTTGGTTTGAAAACTGAGATATCCTGCTATATCTCGTACGTCCATATATACAAGGTGGCGCAAAAATAACCTTCCGATGTTTTTTGGCTGTAATTTAAAAAAAAAAATGAAAAACTTTGATTCTTCTTGTGGACTATTTTTATTTGGTATTTTAATTTTTTTTACATCAAGTCGAGAATATGATGTCATGTAAATGGCCGCCGCCACAGTTGATTGTCATTTGAGCCCTTTTTATGGCATTTTCCATCACTTGGGCCAAAACTTCCGGCGATAGGTCCTCACATTCTTGACGGATATTGTCTTTAAGAGCTGCAAGAGTCTGAGGCTTGTTGACATAAACCCGCGACTTCAAAAGGCCCCACAAAAAGAAGTCTGGAGCGGTCAAATCAGGCGATCTTGCTGGCCAGTGCAAATCGCCAAAACGGGAGATTAGACGCCCGGGAAATGCAACCTTTAGCATATCGAAGAAAAAAAGGTCCGATGACTCCTCCAGCGAAAACAGCACACCATAAAGTGACTTTAAGCGGGTGTAATGGCTCTTCGTGGGTTACACGCGGATTTTCTGACTATAGCAATTTTTTTTATAGCTATTTTTTTATAGCAATTTTTTTTATAGCAATTTTTTTCTGACTATAGCAATTTATTTTACTTTTAAATTTTAAAAAAATTAAACCAGAAGTTTATTTTTTGATCTTTTATCAGAAATTATGATAGGAAAAAAAAATATTTTTATTCAATCGAGTAACCGTATAAATTAAAAAAAAAAAATAATCGCTTGATCGTTCGATCGAAAATTGTTTGCTTGAATAAAAGAAAAATCCAAGTAAATGTCAACCCTAGTAAATGCATTTCGCGATTTTGTCGATTTGTTTTTTCATTGCTTATATTATTCTTATTTTTTTAAAAATATCAATAATTGTATCATTGCACTTTGTTGTTGATGATTTTTTTGTACTTTTAAATAGAACAGGTGCCAATCAGTTGAAAAGTAAAACAGTTGAAAAAAAAATTGTAAAAAATGTCACACATGAGAATTTTAAAAGTGTTTAAAAAAAAAAAACAAAAACAAAAAAAATTACTAAAATAAGTAGAACTATTATTTACGTGAAAAAAAAATGTACGTACAGTTATTTTTTATATAAGCAACTCTTCCATACACAGCTAACAAACTTTTACAACAAGGGGCAGTGGGCTCGATTTAGTTGCCTTGATTTGAAAATCTTAGAAATTTTTCAATGTTATGATAAATTTATACTAATCTATTTGGATATACACATTTCGACATTTGATAAAATGTTCCGAAAAACGAAAATTTAAACTTCCCAAATATTCAAAAAACATACACTCAGAAAATTTTGACCGTAACTACACGTCAGTAATTCATGTAGTCAACAGTTATAGTTATATTAGCCAAAATGTGAGCCAAATTTTATTCAATTCGATGCAAGGATATGTCAACCTTCCATATATCTTTTTGGGTGATAAATACACACAATCGGCACAGTCTTGGCAAAGCGTCAGCGACGGTCTTGGCAGTATTGTCCTATCACCCGATTGGTAAGAGTGGCCAATCGTCGCTTTAAGAGATTTGGCCACCGTACCCATTACTTTGGTAATTCAAAAATTTTGTGGACTATATATAATAAAATATAAAGTTCGGTGTTAGTCTTTTGCATTATATTTATACGTGTAAAATTTAATCAAATGTAAAAAAAAAAATACTGCTTCTAATTGGTTGTAATATTGGTAAAAACAATATTAGCAAAGAATTTTTTTGGTGGTACTGCCAAATACATGCTTTGCAAACAAAATAGTGTTTTTTAAGTGCAATATTAGTTGTACCTTTAGTAATTTTTATAACAGTGGGTTTTATAAAAACATCAATGGTTTGCCAGTACTATTTTTTTTTTGTAAAGTTGGAAATTTCCACCTGGGTAGTGCTTCCGAAAAAACGACTTTTTGAGAAACCGGTTTTTCGGTTAAACGACTGTAAAAAAACCAGTTAACCACTCTATCAATTTAGTATTTCTCATACTACAAAATATAAAAAATATTTTTTAAAAGTAAAATTAACCATCAGAATTTGGATTAAATGGCTTATTGGTATAATGCGGGGCTGGCACGACTTTTTTCGTTGAGTGCCACAAAAACACAAATTTTTTTGTAAAAATATGTCGCTTGCCAACTTAAGAGTATACACTAGGCCGGGTCGATTTGTATGGAGGCAAAAAAATCGCTCAACGTTCAAGGAAAATCTAATTCTAGGGGTCAAAATAAGAAACTTTGCCGAAGGAACCATACATCTAAAACGAATTCTGATGTCCCGACATTTGACCCGTAGGGTCAAATTTTGAAAAATTCCACTTTGACCCATTTAGAGTGCTCCAATCGAATCAAAACCAATCGAATATATTTATACTTTTATATACTTTTATATTTATACCCTAATCTTGGAAAGACTCCTCCTACTTTCTGAAATATCTCTATTCCGAGATTTGTACATTTTGTTATAAAAACACGACTAAAAAGGCCCTCTTTCAACTCAAAATTTTAACCCCTTAACGGTCACCTAGAATGATGATTTATGCATTAATCTGCTAGCGCGTCTCCCGGAGAAGAAGTAGCTCCCATAATCTTGGAGAGATTCCTCCTACTTTTTGAAATATCAAAGTGGGCTTTTTCATAATTTGACCCTACGGGTAAAAAGTCGGGACATCAGGATTCGTTTTAGAGGTATGGTTCCTTCGGCAAAGAGCGATTTTTAAATCGACTCGCCCTAATATATATGTATATCAGGAAGGAAAACAAATTTATGATTTTGGTTGAAATAGCTAACACAAATGATCGCGTTGCCCCGCCTTCCAGTAGTCGTACGATGTTGACATTTTGTCAATATATTATGATGGACAATATCTTTCATTATTGGAGGTACCTTTGCGCGTATCCCAACAAAAGTGTTTTTGGGATATCCTAATGTCCATTGATCTAGTTTGGTAAAACTTATCAACATCGCTTGCTTGTACTTGACGAATTTAGAATCATCAAGTAATCTGAAGGGACATTTGTGAAATTTTTAATCGTAAAATCTAATAACCACAATAATTTTTTACAGACTACAAATGTTCTCAACTTTCGTTTGTTACTAATATGTGTATACTAAACTGAATATAAGTATTTTAATATTTTTTTTTGGAAAAATTTAAACTTTAAATTCTTTTTAAAAGGAATTTTGACGTGATGGTGAAGAACTGAGAACGCATTCATATGTGAGAAAAGAAATTGAAATTTGTTGCAGGGTGCATCATGCAGATAGTTCTCTCAGTGTAGTTTGTCTTTCTTGGTCAAAAGTGAAAACAGTAACTCTACATGGATCAAATTGCATAAAATAACTATTTGTATCATTTGAATTTTTTTTTTTTTAAATTTTTGATTTTTTTATGCAGGTATAGAAGTTTCAGTTGGCAAGACATTTTTAACTGGCTGCCATTTTGTCAGCTGTCAAATGATTTATGATTAGTTTGGTTTGGCATTTCAACATGAATAGAATGACGCCTGAACAACGCTTCCAAATTGTGCAAATTTATTTTGAAAATCACGGTTCTATTCTAAATACGTATCGCGCACGAATTTTGTTTAGCGATGGAGCTCACTTTTGGTTACATGGATACGTCAATAAACAAAACTGCTGTATTTGGAGTGATGATAATCCTCAAGTGTATGTTGAGACACCGTTACATCCAGAAAAACTGATTGTTTGGTGTGCTTTATGGGCTGGTGAAATCATTGGTCCGTACAATCGTTGGCCCGTACAATGCTGGTTAGAACGTTACAGTCAATGGTGACCGATATAGGGACATGTTTACTGACATTTTCGTTCATCAATTGAACAACCATGATGTGCAGGAGCTGTGGTTTCAACAAGACGGCGCAATATGCCACACAGCTCGTGCCACAATTGATTTATTGAAGGAAACGTTTGGTAACCGCATAGTTTCACATTTCGGACCCGTGAATTGGCCTCCAAGATCTGGACTAATTTCTGTGGGGATATGTGAAGTCGCTAGTCTACGCCGCTAACACAGCCCGACAAAATTAAAAAAGAATTTTGCTTCTTTGAATTTATCAACTGCTTACAGTTGATTTGGGTGCGCTGAATTCAAATCTGTAATCAGTTTGTATCTATCAGCTCTAGTTTTCATGACATACCTTTTTTTAAGTATTTAAAAAGTAAATCTTTTCTATAGGAATTTAAAAAAAAAATACGACAAAAATAGCAATATTTTGAAATTAAATATTAACCACACCACAAATATGATTGATGCATTAATCTGCTATAGAATCTTCCAAAGAAGAGATTGATACCATAATCTTGGATAAGCTCCTCCTACTTCCTGAGATATGTCCATCCCACACATTGTTACTTTCACAAAATACGGCAAAAAAAGCCCTATTTTGAAATTAAAAATTAACCCCTTAGACCACACCGCAAATATGATTGATGCATTAATCTGCTATAGAATCTTCCAAAGAAGAGATTGATACCATATTCTTGGATAAGCTCCTCCTACTTCCTGAGATATGTCTATCCCACACATTGTTACTTTTACAAAATACGGCAAAAATAGCAGTATTTTGAAATTAAAAATTAACCCCTTAAACACCACCCACAAATATGATTGATGCTTTAATCTGTTATAGAATCTTCCAAAGAAGAGATTAATACCATAATCTTGGATAAGCTCCTCCTACTTCCTGAGATATGTCCATCCCACACATTGTTACTTCTACAAAATATGGCAATTCCTATGGAAAAGTTTTACTTTTAAAATACTTAAAAAAAAAGCTATATCATGAAAACTAGAGCTGACAGAGACAAACTGATTACAGATTTGAATTCAGCGCACCCAAATTAACTAGAATCAGTTGATAAATTCAAAGAAGCAAATTGAGTGTTGGCTTGTGTAATCGGCCACAAATGTTAGAAAAAGTCATCGAAAATTGGACCTCCAGATTAGACTACGCCCAAGCCAGCCGTGGCGGTCATTTGCCAGAAGTTATATTTAAATTATATTGACAGAAGATTATCTTTCCAATAAAGTAAATTGCATGTCAATTTAAAAAATTCGTCTTTGTTTTATTCCATTTCAAAGTTCTATACCTCTACAAAAAAAACACCCTTTATATACGTTTACCCCTCCGCTTCTCAAGGTGCCACATTTTGAATATAAATATTAATTTTAGCCCACTGTTCCAATATTTGCCCGCCTCCAATTAGTTAGCGGAAAGCGTTTGTAGATATATACTTGTACTCCAACATATAGCTAATTTATTGGATAAGTTCCATCTAATCCCTGCTTAATTTTAAAAGTCCAGCTTTTGGATATTTTTATATTATTTTTGGGAGTTCTGCGATCGCATACAAGAAATCATAAATTCTGACATCAATTAAACATTTGTGCCCTTATAGTCTATTTATGTCCAAAAATCACTGGATTATGTCTATTAATAAATATTTTATTGAATATTGAAAACTTACATTTTAATGAATTCCTCCAATTCGACCTCCTAGTAGGATTTGACAACTTTTTGCGCTATTTGATAGCAAATGAGATTATTTTTAAAAATATCGTAATTAACAGGTAATTCTTTTGCAACAATACCAAACACTTATATGGTATATTTGTAACTCCTTAACAGGAAGTCTTCAAAGTAACCCCCTAACATTATAATCGGTGTTGTAGAACGGGTTATTAAGGAAGAGAAGTTGTTCTACAATAGATTGTTCGATAAAAAATGTTGGCTGGTTTATCGATGAATTATTTAAATCTTAAATCTACCCAAAAAACTATAAATTTTATTTAAATTTTTTAAAAGTTAACTAAAAATTATGTTATATGCTTGTTAGCTTCCAAAACTAATGGTTTAATTAAAAAAAAAATTTGTTTGCCATAAAATTTTTTTAAATATTTTATGTGTAACAATATTTTATTTATGTACTCTTACTTTATACACCACCACATAAGAATAACAAAATTTAATAATTAATATGTGCATTTATTAAAAACAAAATCAACCTTGTTGAAGTTGTCCCAACGAACAAAAAAAAAGCCACCATCAACTGCCAAAGATTTAAGGATATTTGATATGAGAAGGAGTTAACAGAAATGGGAATACAAAAAAAAAAAAAAAAAGAGAAAAAACAAAATATGTTAATGGTTATTATTTTTTCATAAAATTTTAATCAACATTTTTGTTCATGTATGTGTAAGGATGTAGTACGTCATGTTATGTGTATGTATGCAAAAGCAATTTAAAGAGAAACAAACTTAACAAAAAGTACTTTAGTCGACAGTAAAGAATTTTTTTTACCCTCCAATAGGCTGCTTCTTAAAAAAAAAAAAAACGAAATGACGAATTTTGGACTGGACAACCCAGAATAAGATAATGAAGAATAAAACAAAACTCTAATTTTTTTTAAAGTTAAAAAAAAAAAAATTAGGGTCTCTAACAGATTTAAAAATTTTTCCCAATTTTCGAAATGGACATAGTTTCATTGAAATTTGGCAGACATTCATTGAAATTTGGGAGAACGAAATTGCGGCAAAATGGAAAGAAAAAGCGCTCGTAACTACTCAGGAGTCACCCATATGGAGGTCAAATGTATGAGCAACCCCCAGTATTTGTGTTTCCTTAATATTTCTCTAGAATAAACTTACTATCCATGGCCAGCCCTTCAGGCGGTCCCCCACACAAAAAAACCGGAATTTTACGAAAATTTACCAAAATAGGGGGGAAAAATTATCTATTACCACAATAAATAAAAATCGGTTTATTGATATTATTAATGCTAACATACATGGTAAAAAATATTGCTTACCCAGAAGCAGTTCCAGTAGGCATTACTTAATTACCAATCGCTTCCAAAGCAAATCAAGAAGACATGATTTCTGTTCGCGACGTCCCACTTGGTATGTATATTGCCTTCTTAGGCAATAAGAAGCGCTTTTTTGTATGTTAACAATATTAATGCTTCATGGTATGCATTCTTTGTTGCTTTGTTGTAAGCATTATTCACTGCTTCTAAGAAAGCATTTCGGAAATTACAACAGAATGCCTTCCTCCATTGCTTTATTGTATGCAAGGCGGTTAAGCGCTTTTTTGTAGCATACACAGAAAAAACTGAAAACGGGTTTTAATTAAAAAATTTGTTAAATTGATTTTTCACCTATCACGGCAATGATAATATCAATTAAAACTTTTATTGAAAATTAAAAAGGAAAAAAAGTCATAAATAACTTCTAAAAAAAAAAAGTGATACTCACAAAAAATGTGTGTTAATGATACGTTGGTATGTGTGTTTTTGTTAATGCTACGTTTGTATGTTTGTGTGTCTGCTTGTTTTGTTTGTAAACTTCAAATTCATTTGATATTTTATACTGAAAATTTTATATTTAAGCATACAGTGTATGAAAAAATGATTCGAGAATTCGGTCTAAAATAAAGTATGTATTTATATATTTAAAAGTCAATTAAAATATTAATTGATTTAATTAAATATTTGTTTAGAAACAAATTTAATTCAAATCAAATCTTTAATTAGATATTTTAGGTTGATATTTTTTTTGTGTATAAATGTTGTTACTGCTTATCAAATCAAGGTTATTTTTTCTGGGTAATTATTAATGATTTATTTCAAAATATGTTTTTTTCTGAAGCCGTTAACCTGTCGTAAGGTGATGTCAAAAAACGGACAATATTTTTTGGGATATATTTCAAATCTCCAATTTAAGACAAGTTTCTTCAACAAAATCAAAACATAGAGATTTTAACTTCACGGAATAGTTAAATATATTTTAAAAAAATGAAAATAAAAAATATCCACCGGTAAACTTGGGTACGGCACCGATTTGATTTTTGCGAATTTCGAGGAAATTTTGTTTTTTGGTAATAGCAAGGCAATTTGTTGTCATAAAATATTTAAAATTTAAAAAACTTGATTTGAGATATAATAACACAATGTATAAAGATTCTGTGCTAAACAGTTTGTCCCATATATAAAATCCAGCAGTATTTACTTTGATCTCAATTCGGCACTGCACGGATTAACATTGTTCACACACATTGTGTTATAATACTTCAAATCACGTTTTTTTAAAACTCAATTCTAGTAAGCAAAGCTTTGATGTTTTTTTTTTTGGAAAATGAATTAAATAAGTGTGGGGTCATTTTCGGCCGCGAGTTCACGTGGGTTAATGATTTCCAAAATATTTTTTCTTATCAACCTTGAGTAATGATAATAAAATAAAACAACAAAATGTACAAATGTAGCCAATTTTAGATCTTAAATATTTATGACAATAAATTAAAATTTTTATTAGCAAAAAAAAAACAATTTCCTCGAGATTTGCAAAAATCAAATCGCTGCCCTGCCTAAGTTAGCCGGGGGATGTTTTTATTCTTTTTACCTTTATTCTCTAAGAAGTATTTAACAATACCCTGAAGTTCAAATCTCAATGTTTTCATTATATTGAAGAAACTTTGTTAAAATTTTAAATTGGAGATTTGAAAAATATCACAAAATACTGTCCGTTTTTGACCTCACCTTAGGACAGGTTAGCGACATCCGAAAAAAATGTTTTGAAATAAACCATTTATAATTATGTTTATATTAATAACATCAATAAACCCATTTTCATTTACTATAATAATTGTGAATTTTGTTGCTTTGCTAACCAAATAGTGTATTCCGAGTACAATATTAAATGCTTGCACCTGTGGTAATGTTAAATACATTGTGGGTTTTCCAAAACTGGTTCAGTGGTTGGCAACTATTATTTTTTTTTGGAACGGTTGGCAATTTCTACCTGGGTGTTTTAGTAGCTCGCTGTTTCTTAGCGGAAACATTTAAAGCGCTGTCCATTCTTTAAGTGCGATATTCTGGCTTTCACAAAATCATATTCCAGAATGGGCTTAGTTGCTTTTTTGGTATACTTCGGCGGCGTAATGTCCAAATATATTAACAACTTGATTAAAAAAATAAATAATATGATGCAACAAAAACATTTTTCAAATTTGATATTGCCTATAGTAAATACAATTGGATCCGAAAAATAGTGAATCGTATTATCTATAAATGGATAATATTACAAAGAATTTCATATAATTTGGCAATGGTTGGCAAACACTACCTCTTCAGTATAACGGCAATTGCCTACCACACCCACATCAATGCCGATATGAAAGCTTTAAAACTACGATTCCAATAGTGGCATATGCCTTCCAATATCACACGGTTTATTTCAAAATTTTACCCATTAAATTTTGTTTAATCAACATAAAAGCGTTATAAGTCGTCGTTTCGTTATCTTAGCTTTAATTTGAATTTGGTTTAAGATATTTCTAACTCAAACCATTAAAATAGCAAATTAACCCGGTTATATAAGAAGAAACATGTCTTTAATAGAATCACTTTTTTAAAATTTTCATTTCGGTCTTGATGTTACTGTGGTACACTGAGAGAATTATCCTTCATGATATTAACGAAACAATTTCATAGAACTTTTTTCCGTAAATTCAATGAAGAATTTCATTATATGCAAGACATTTTATTAATATTAAGAAATGTTTCATAAATTTTGTTTCATAAAAGTTCATAGTGTCATAGAAAAAATGAATTCGATTTCGTAAATTAAATGAAAATTTTCTTAAGAGCTATGAAATTATTTCAAAGACTTACTTTTTTTTCTTTTTTTATAAAGTTTTGTAATTTCATTAATGTTCATACATTTCAAACTTTAGTTTAAAGATTTAATTCTCAAGTGTTCAACATATTTTATAAAGTGCTTTAATATTTCAATATATTAATTTTGGACTTCTATGAAATTGTTTAAAAATCATATAAAGCGGTTCATTAGCTTAGTTCCAATGCATTTTTCAAAGCATTCATGAAGTGTTCTATTAATTCAAAGAATTTCTTAATATTACAAATTTCATGAATCTGTTTCATAAATTATATAAACGCTTTATGATTCATTAGTTTTATGGAGATTTTCATTAATCCTACAAATGTGTCATAAACATTGCCTTTAATGAAAACTGTTTCATAGATTCTATGAAAAGTTTCAATGTAGTAGTTCCAGTGACAATTTTCATTAAAGCTATGAAGAAATTAATTACTGAAGTGAAGATAATTCTCTCAACTGCCGTTATTATGAAAAGTTATTGAATGCCAACCCTGAATGTGAAAAGTGAAAATTATTTTTTAAATTGAATACAGCCCAGCAAAAAATAACCTTGATTTGGTAAGCAGTTATTTCTTTTGTAAGCTTCCAAAATAGCGCTTTGCCGTCATGCATACAATAAGCAATTAACGAAGACATTTTGTTGTGCTTTCCCAAATGCATTCTTTTGAAGCAGTAAGGAATGCATACAATGAAGCAGTGAAGAATGTATGCAAAGAAGCAGTGAGAAATGCATGCAATAAAGCGATAGGTATCAATGAATCGATTTCATTAATTCAACAAAAATGTCATTAAATATATGAGAATTACATTTTTTGCGTAAATTTTTTTGTCAATTTTTTGTTTACATAAAAAGCCTTTTTGGAAGTCAATGAAAACAAAGCGCATTATTGAAGCATATTTTTACTGCTTCTTTAATTGCTCCCTAAAACACATGAAAAGATCTTTTTTCAACTGCTTAAAAGAGACCTACCAAGTGTAACATCGCCAACAAAAATCATGTCTTCTGAAATGCCTGCAGGAAGAGCTCGGTAATTTAATAAGGACTTCCAGAATTGCTTCTGGGGAGGTACTATGTTTTGCTGGGAGGGAGCAAGATATTGAATTCAATTTACAGTTAAATTTAAATATTACATGCTTAACAATAAAAAAATTGTATGGCAAACTAAAATTTTTGGAATTTGATATTTTAAATTGTGATGTTCTTTTAAGATACTTTCAATAGATGTTTTAATTCAAATGATCGAGTTGATATTAAACTTTTTTATTAAACTTTTGTTATGGATTCCGAACAATGGAGGCTCTAGCTTTTCTAAAACTTCGGGTTCTGATGAGATCTTTAGCCAGATCGAAATACTAGTATCAACCTAGCTAATATGTTTGATTTGCTTTATTTTTGTAAATATACGGATAGACAACTTAAAAAATTTATATTTTTTTATATGGGGCAATACATTGTTTTGTTTAATCTCATATTTTAATTTAATTCTGTCAATACAATTATATATTGCCCGTCTTATAATGTATGGTATAACATATTGTAAGATACAATTAAATACACCCGTTTTACAAAAAATTATAGTGGCATGTAAAATTTAATCTTACTTTGCCATACTTAACTATATCAAATTTTACAAAACAGAATCACATTATTTAAGATTATATAATATTATTTTTACTTGATCATATACAAGATATGCCATGCAAACAATATGAAGAAGAGTTAAAATCGCTTAAATTACACGTCCTACTCTACCCCATCCAAACATTCCAAATTACCCCATTATGATGAAAATCACAGAAACTACCATAATTTTTGGAATGTTTAATTATTTGCGAAAACAATGTCATTCGTGACATACTTAAAGCAACAATAACTTTTTATAGTTACCTGATTAGAAATGTAAATGAAAATATATTTTTCTACAAAAAAAAACAAGCACATCAATAAAACCTATTTTTGTGTGATTTTTTTTTTATTTGCCACATAAAAGTAACAAAAAATGCGCCTCCTAAAATATGGATTGTCAAAGTGATAAAAATTTATTAAGGCAAAAGCCACAGTAGTTCGAAATTCTGTACACACATTAATATGGGAAAAAATGCAAAGTTCCAAATCACCACACATCCCAAATTACCCCACCTTCCCCTACTAAAGAAATCTAAAAATTCACTTACTCTGTTAACCGATTAAATTTTTTTCGGATTTTGGGTGCAAACTCTCATTACTTTTATATGGGCATGTCCCGCTAGATAATGACCTTACGAAAGGTAAAAAAATATGTGTTTTCATTTATGCTTACTAGTAAGTACAAAAATAATAAGTCTACAAATAAATTTTCAAAAACATTTAATTAAATAAAAAAATTTTCTTTTTAACAAATTCTCTTCCATATGAGCTATCTATCTCTTCATGTTATACTTGATAGATAACATATACATATAAGTTACTTGTTTAAACAAAATGTCGAGTAATTCAGCTTTAAAAAAATCAAAAATATATAGTTATATATGTACTTACCAGATTTTAAAAAGTAATGATTCTAAAAATAGATTTAACAAGATTTTGACTTCATTATTATATTTTTAAAATATTGATAAAATTAAGTCCTTTTTTGTAATCAAATAATATGAAAATTAAATACTTATTAGGAAGTCCTTATAATTTGTATTAAAGTAATGCAGAGTATGCTGGTGTTATTACTGGTAGTGAGAAATATAATTGTAATAATGGGGTAACGCATTATAAGTGCTAATTTTTATCATTATTTTAAATATAAAGTAATGATCTAAAATTTTTTTGAAAATCTATTTTTAGACTCATTATTTCTTCAACTGCAATAAGTATATATGGGCTATTTCAAATTTTTTGAGCACCTGCTCAAACCGACATACTATGGCTCTTATTTCATTAAGTTTTATGAATTGAAAAAAAACGTTGTACAGGGTTTGGATGACTATACAAGGTGTCGCAAAAATAACCTTCCGATGTTTCTTTGCTGTAATTTAAAAAAAAAAATGAAAAACTTTGATTCTTCTTGTGGATTATTTTTATTTGGTATTTTAATTTTTTTTACATCAAGTCGAGAATATGATGTCATGTAAATGGCCGCCGCCACAGTTGATTGTCATTTGAGCCCTTTTTATGGCATTTTCCATCACTTTGGCCAAAACTTCCGGCGATAGGTCCTCACATTCTTGACGGATATTGCCTTTAAGAGCTGCAAGAGTATGAGGCTTGTTCACATAAACCCGCGACTTCAAAAAGCCCCACAAAAAGAAGTCTGGAGCGGTCAAATCAGGTGATCTTGCTGGCCAGTGCAAATCGCAAAAAAGGGAGATTAGGCGCCCGGGAAATGCATCCTTCAGCATATCGGTTGTGGCACGTGCAGTGTGTGCCGTTGCACCGTCCTGTTGGAACCACATGTTTTCCAATCCCAATTCATCAAGTTGCGGCAAAAAGAACTCGTTGATCATTGCTTTGTAGCGCTCACTATCACAGTAACCGTTTGGCCCGCGACGTCTTCGAAGAAAAAAGGTCCGATGACTCCTCCAGCGAAAACAGCACACCATACAGTGACTTTGAGCGGGTGTAATGGCTCTTCGTTGGTTACACGCGGATTTTCAGTGCCCCAGATGCGTAAATTTTGCTTATAGATGGAAATGGGCCTCATCACTCATGATTATTTTTGATGAAAAATCATCTTCCTCTTGGTGGTGATTAAGGATGGCTTGAGCGTATGTTACACGCGATTGGCGGTCAGCAGCTAACAGCTGATGCACCGTCTGGACTTTGTACGGAAACATCTTCAAAACTTGTACCAAAATTCGCTGTAAAGACCGTCAACTGATACCCATTTGCGTGGCACGTCGTCTGGTCGATGTCGACGGCGCTTCCATGACATCCTCGGCTACAGCAGCAATATTCTCTGCAGAACGGCTACTCCGGGGTCTGCCACGCCTGGCAGCATCTCGAGTTGTGCCAGTCTCTTCGAGGCGAGCGGCTAAACGTCGCAGTGTTTCACCAGTAGGCGTTGGACGGCCAGAAAATCTGCGACGAAATTCACGTTGTGCCAAAGTCACCGACCGATTAGTGGTCAAATAAATAGTCACCAATATTCCGCGTTCTGGAGCAGTGTAGCGTAATATTGTTTATTAACGTGTATTTCGCATGTGTTACTACACAAATGTCAAAACAAAACTGACATTAGGGGCCAATCGCAAAATTTATAGCATTTTCTGATAGGAGGATTACTTTTGCGCCACCTTGTACTTGAAGGATATGACGTGCAAAGTTTTACGTTGAAAAGTCTTCACCTTAAGAATTGGTGGCCATCTTAAATTCGAAAAATTAAAAAACGACTTGAAACTTGCAAGAGTTTTATCATTCATTCCGTTTTCTTTGTAACAGTTTTTAGCTTTCAGATCCAAACCAATACAAAATATAGTCACTAGACTTGGAGGATATATCCAGAAATTTTTTTGATATCGCTGCTGGGTGAAAAGTTGCATTATGGTTTACAAGCGAAACCAAAATTTTCCGAATTTTGAACTTTTTGAAGATTTTAAATAGGGTTTTTGCGCCGTTTAATAAAAATGAGTTTTAAACGCAGAATTAAAAAAACGGCGTAATTTTATAAAGTTTGAGGTATATTAAGTTGGTGTCAGCGCACCAATAACGTATCACGGACATCACAAACTTAAAAGAAATTAGCGTAAATTTTTTGAAAATGTATCTTTTTTGCGTCTGACAATCTGAATTATCTTAAAAGTTGGCTAGTGTATTGCGTGATGTGAGTAACTTCGTAAAGTGCACCTAGGAGGCGAAAACGCACTTTAAGATTTTTAAACGCATAAATTTTATGAACTTTATTTTATTTTAAGCTTTTTTTATATCAAAACATGGCATGGGAACATGTTTAGGTATCTAAATAGATTCTTCGCGACGGACTACACTAATAAAGTGCAAACAAAAATAATTTTTTTCAATCCTGGCGCGTGCAGCGGCAGTTTTTTCCAAACACAATTCGCTTGGTGACAACTAAAGCGCTGTATCAATTCCGCTCAAACATACATCAAATGGAAGACTTTACTAAACTTGATACTAAAATTGAAAACGCACCAAAAAATTTTAAGGATTTACAATTTTATGGAGGAAACAAAATGTTTCTAACCTCAAAAAGCATCTTTGAATGAAATGTTTGATTTTGAAAGTTAAAAGAATTATTTTTGAATTCGGGTTAATAAGTAACTCAGAATCCCAACAAGTATTTTAAAGTCGGTCCAATATTAATATTTGCAAAAAAAAAAACGCGTTTTTTTTGAGCCCCTAGAAAGTGAGACTATATTTTTAAAAAATATTCACGATGGCCACCTTAACAAATTTCAACAAAACAATTGAAACATACTACAGCGAAACCCGCCAAATTACCGCAGACGCAATGACATCTTAAAGAACTTGCTTTATTATAAAAACTCTATGATCATAGTAGCCTTTGCTGAATGCTTCTTAGAATAAATATTTCAGTTTCAGTTTTTAACTTTTAACCGCCCTAAAATTTGCGCAGTTTAATAAAAGTGATTAACGCTAACGGATTTCACATGCTCAAATATCGGTTTATACACACGCAAATCGACATTGATGTCAGACAAAAAAAAAACTTAAAAAAAAAATGTCTAGGTGCCGTAAATTTTTAAAGTTGCCCATATGTACTTATTATTTATTTTTGATTTTTTGTCAGCTGGAAAGTAATAACATTAATTGCAAGTAAGTCATTTGTATTTTAATCTATCAATTATAACATGACGATATAGCTCCGATGGTAGAGCGCTTGAGTCCCAGGTTCGAAGCCCGTGCGGCTATACTTTATTATGTATTAATAAAAAATCTTTAATGTTTGTTGATATGCTTTGCTAATGTAGAAGGATAGTATATGATGACATTAGAGAAAAGAACTGCCATTTAAAGTTTTAACTGAAAGTTAAACTGGCAACTATGATAATGACTAGAGAAAAAACAAAACAAAAAGAAATCGTTCGTGGTAAATTTCATTCTAACTCAGCACACAGAGTAATGTGGGATTTAACGTTACCCAATTTCTTCAACGTGTGAGTTAAATAGATGATATTTACGATTAACACTAAAATGGCAAGAAGAATGTTGATGAAGACCGTAGTGGGTCAGAAAATGCATTCCATTCATGCTAGTGTCTAATAACTTTTTCTGTGTTTTTTTCTAATAGTCAAAGTAAATTATCATATAAAAATTATAATTTTTCTGTTAATTTAGAGAAAAATTTGTCATGATCTAAAACCGAACAAATAAAATCTCACAAAAAAAAAATTTAATAAAAAACGATTTTTTTAATATATTTAGATATTTAAAATTTGTTTTTATAGTCATTATTTTGGCGATACTTGAAAACATATATAATGTTTTAAAAACTTTCGATGCACTTTTCAGATAATGGTCATTCAAATTTCATTTAACTTGGTATTTATATTCTCCTAGTTAGTATGGCGTTTAAATGTTTTAATTTTTCAAAATTCGTTATAGTTCGCGTTTAGTCGCTGCTCAAGGTGTTTAAACTCTCATAACTTTTGAACGCGTCAACAGAAAATTAAAAATTGGCTGTAATTTCAAAAAACTTCAGACAAAAAATTTAAAAAATGTCCTTAATTCGCGCATATCTTAAAAAACCCATAATTAATTTTTCTGAAATTAATTTTGCAATTAACTCAAAGTATCACTTGCAACATATAAAATTTTCAATTTCAAATTAGGCAACAATTTAAAGTTACAAAACAAAATGGAATTTTTCCGAAAGTATTTTTGATATTTATTATAAAATTTTATGAAAATGAAATTATCCAAGTTCAAGGCCATACTCTATATTTCTTTATTAGTATATTGTCCTAACAAATAATCTATAGAGTTTTTTTTTTTTTTTTTGTTTTCAATTTATTAATTGACTACCTTCAAGAATTTGTTGATGGTTCCATTTCGGGGATTTTCTAGGTCCCCATCATCAGAACAAGTTTAGAAAGCAGTGGCTACCTCATTCACAAACTCAAACAAATTATAGGTCGAAAAAACATAATTTTTATTTTTTTAAATAATAATTATAACAAACTTTTTTTATTATAAAATTTTGTATATTTTGTATTCATATATTCGTATAGCATACTTTGAAAAATTTTAATAGTTTTTACCACTCATGGGAAAATCGATAACAATGTCAAACCCACATGTAGACCACATGTAGTTAAACTGCATACTCTGATTTTCGTTACCATCGTATCGTTACAGCGATCGTATGTTTTCAAAAATATTTTTGTTTAGAATATCACAAATTTTTATAAAATATGTATGAAAATTTAACTCGCTTCACAATGAATAATATGAAGAGAGCTGGGAAACCGCACAGGTAAAGGTGAAAAATATAAATTGCTTGGTTAAAAATTTTAAAGTGAATGTGTAATTAAAAAAACATGGTTTTATTGCTGCTATTACTTACAAGTTGTATGTATTGTAAAAAAAAAAATCTTCAGCTTCATACGTGTATGTGAGTACATGTTATAACTATAGTGGCAATAGTGGCCACTTAATGTCACTTTTAAAAACAATCCTTTTACAACATAAAACATATCGGTTCATTCAAAATTACATAACAGTTTATGAAGTTTATGACAATTGAAAATATCCTGCCACCTGCAGGCAGGGTATTTTCAATTGTCACACATAAATGCGACAAATTAGTGTTTTATTGTAAGAAATTAAGTTATTTCGATAAAAAACTAAAAAGTGTTAAGATAAAAATGTCGTAACATGTCCAAAGTTAAATACTTGTTAACGAACACAATTTTCAAAAATGTTAAAAACATCTTTAAGCTGCTAAAGTAATATTTAAACTTAAGACTTTAAAAAATGCTATAATTTTGGTTTAAGGACATACAGAAATCCTATAGGATACCACGCAAGGACATCGTCTTAACTGGAAAACGTAAGGACGGATATTAATAAAATTTGTCAGAAAGAATATAATTAGTATTAGTAGCAAGTTTGAGCAATATATATTGACGTTAAGGTACGTTTTAGCTCAATTACGCCTTTCCGAAAAACAAAAATCGCCATATATTCCTAAGGAAATGCACAAAAATATTTATTTTTAGGTTGTAAGTAAGTATAACCACTTTTCTTTATGCATTAGTTTTCGGTATGCACTCTAAACCTCTTTTGAACTATATCGCCCAATATAGGTCACGAAAAACAATCTTGCAAAACAAATTATTGTTTATTTTTGGTGCTAAATACAACTTATGAATTCCATTGGAAACAAGTTTAGGTCGGTTAGAGGGTTAAGCCAAATAAAACTATTGGTTTTAGAAACAAATAAGTTTTCTTTGTTAATTCAAAGCTTAATTGAATTGATGAAACCATTAATTCACTAACTTAAGCCTTTCACTACCGACTTTTTGTTTGTGAATATATTTCTATTTTTACTTCAGATTCTTGTTAGAAGTCTTTAAATTAGAATACAAATGTTTACATATATGGCTCCTACCCCTCCTACCCGCCAAAAACTGATTTCAAAAATTGAATTTTTTAAACTTCTGAGCCTTATTAAATACAATAACCAAAATGCCTTTGTTTTATTTTGTTCTGATCATTAAAGGAATCTACGTGCCAAATTTTAAGATGCTAGCTTTTTTAGTTTAGGAGATACTCCAAACGCCCCTTTTTTCTGAGATAAAGGCTCATTAAAAAGAGGAGTTTGTGAACAAAAATCGCAACTATGTTGGCCTGTGTATATAACAGAGGACGGTAGAGAGTAAAATGAGGTTGTGTGTGTGAGCGTACTACCCAGCACACACTAAATTGAGCGTTTCAAATTACCATTATAGTTTCTTACACACAAAAACTAAATTGTAAATTTAAATAAGTTTTTAAATTGTTTAGCCAAAAACTTCGGAAAATTTACCAAGATAGACAGGGCTATTTTAGTCAAGTTATTGGCAACAATTTTTTTGTGTTACCTGTAACGCTTTTCACTTAAATATCCATATTTGAAATTGTCCAAACATTTTGCATGACTTAAAAAAAGGAATGCTGAAATTTTTGGAATCGAAAAACGTAGAAAAGAAATTAACAACGATATTGATATACAAACGGAACTTCTAATACTTCCAAACTGATTTTTTTTTTTTTTTTATTTTTATTAATTAATAATCATATAATTACAAGTTATATACTATTACCCTAACCGAGCACTAGCTACTATGGCCTTCGGCGCGTTGTAGCGAAAACAGACCAGTGCCTCTGGTGGGAATCGAACCCACGACCCCCGCACTGATAAGCCAGCACGCTACCAACTGGCCTACCGGGGCGCACTCCAAACTGATTTATTTATAATGTTATGACAATTTCTTATTAAGAAAATGTGTTTTGAATTTGATAACATAAAATGCATTGCATATTACCAAATGCGTTATCAATCATAAACTATTTTTCGTAATTCATTATTAAATACAAATGTTTGTTGGGTAAGTATTGCTGAAAAAAATATAAAAGCATCCGCCGCATGTACACTTGTCGGAATGTCATCGACAACTAAATGAAAGAGCATAAGTATATGTGGGAAGTGGTCTCTGCACAATTGTGCTATGAAATGCTTACCTCTGGTATATAATGATTTTTTCCCAATAGCCAATATTCTAATGAACATACTTAAACAAAAATATTAATATTATTATATTATATTATATAAAAATTAAGTTTTATTTCATTATCATATTTTTTATATTTCTTTAAAAATGTGTACACTGTAGTTTACAAGGGTAGTGAAAGTGTTAATTAAATTTCTTGAACACGAATTGCATATTTAATATGAACCGCATTTTTATACAAATGTATGAATTGTGCGATGACGATAACATTTATATCACCTATTTTGTGGTTTTTCCTCTGTACAACAAACTACAATTTAACCTGACAAGGAAAATACCTCAAGGGTGCACGCCGATTTGAATGAATCTTATTTATTCATTCATTAATTAAATATAAATAATTAATTAATAAAATTAAATAAATATACGGTTGTGCCATCTCGCAGTGGGGAAAAGTGGGGTCAAATATGACCCCATTTTGAGTTTTTTTTTTTGTTGATAGATATGGCATTATTTTCCAAATAAACTATAAAGAAACCATAGATAGTAACCGATTCGATGCGGTTCTCGGTATGGGTAATGCTATTTTCTTTTATATCGGTAACGGTATTTTAGCGTTAATGATATTTCAGTTATTCCGGCAACGGTTTTTCAGCGATAGCGTTATTTTAATTATTTTGGTATCGGTATTTAAACGCTAACGGCATTTTAGTTATTTCGGTAACGGTATTTTAAGGATAACGGAATTCCATTCATTTCGGTATCGGTATTTTAAGGGTAACGCTTTTTTAATTATTCAGATAATGTCAATGCACACCGATATTTTTTGCTCCATTTTGCCCTAATTCGAATGACTGGCAAGTTTACGATCAAACATTGGGAAATATATCTATTTACAGCAATAATTTTTTCTGATCTAGTCAGATTATTTCGGTAAAGGTATTTTAAAGATAACGCTATTTTAATAATTTCAGTAACAATATTTTAGCATATTTTAGTTATTTAGGTAACGGTAATTTAAGGATATTTGTATTTTATTTAAATCGGCAACGGTACTTTACGGATAGCGGTATTTCAATTATTTCGGTAGCGTTATTGAAGGGATTTTAGGGAATTGCAAAAGTTTATATAAAAGTTATTGTTGTTTCAAAAATGTATTAATTTGTTATACTTTTAATGGGGATGTATACCGGTATGACGCCCAAATTCACATCGGCGTATTTCTGATTTGATCGGGTTTTGCATGAAAAGCTATGTTTGGTTCCTTTTTGAGATCTGTAGTTACAAAATATAGGTAATAAGCGTATCAAACTTCATATTTTTTAGATTTCATTAAATTAACCTGTCTGATGCGTAAGACGTATATATACGTTTTATCAAAACTCTATCCTGTTGAGTAAGACATATATATACGTCCACTCTGCATAAGTGCAGCATGTTTTTTTTTTTTATTTCGACCAGCACAGGTTTATTTAATTTTGGCTTTGCAGTTAAGTAGTTAATATTTATCTTGGATTTTATGTTGTAAATTTAAGGTATGCTCACATACAAAAATTGCCAAAAATATAGATTTTCTTGAAATAATATGCAAAGGTAATCTTATGGCGTTTTCTTTTCTGACAAAAATGTCACATTTTTTTGTGCTTTGCCCTCAAATTTCTTTTTTGTGTTCTTTTCTAAAATAAGGTGAACACCCTGAGAGGGTGCCGTGTTTCTTTCTAAAAATGTTGCAACAAAAAAAGGCAAAAAGTGCAAATTTAGAGTCCTCAAATTATCTACAGGGTTGTTTTTGCCCTGTTTTTTCGATTAATCAATCCCATGTGTATATATTATAAAGTTGTTTGCGAGAAAACTCTCACTTGGTAGCCGAAGGGTAGTGTACTGGCTTCTGATGGTATAAACCGTCATTGGACCACTATTTTTTTTATTATAATTTAGGAGTTTTATTCATTTTGTTTTATGTTTTATTTTTTCTGTTTGCCAGTATTTAATAATTTTTGACCTAAAATTCGTTAAAAAAAAACAAAATTATAATAAAAATTATAAAAAAAACATATGAAGCTAACTTAAAACTTAATTAAAAAAAAAATAGTTATTAAAAAAAAAATTCTTTCATGTTGGCTGAGATTCGAACCGGGACTGCCATAACAATATTGTATAAACACACATGTTTAAGAAAGCAATATGTGATCAAATTGTGTTCTATTCTGTTTGTAAAAATGAAGCATTTTATTGGGACGAGGGTGAGATGTTTGAAATGTTTGCAATTTAAAATGCAAAACTTTTTTCCAGAAAAGAAAACACCATTAGTCTTACTTCATGTTGTGCATTTTTTAATAAGCTTTCCAATTTTATATATATAATGTTATCTATAAGTAACTAGCATTAGTAGTAAATTTAGCAGAGATCTAAAAAAAGAACCAAATATTTCCTTTCGGGAAAATCCGATCAAATCCGAAATGGTCCAAATATCGAAAAAATAAAAACTACGTCTTCCTTTGAATTCAATAATATATGTGGATTTGGACTTCGTACCGGTATACATCCCCATATAAAGTACCCAAAAATTATTACATTTTTTGGAACAACAACAACAATAATCAAAACTTTTTGAAAAAAATGCACCGAGGAATGCTCCTCTGAAATACTTTTCAATGATACCACATTTGCCTATAGTTTTTTGAAAGAAATGCCATAACTATCAGGAAAACTAAAAATTTGGACATATTTTACCCCATTTTTCAACACTTAAACTTTCGATAAAAAAAAACCAGGTCAGTCTTAATACGAGAGTCTTTTAAACGGGTTTCAATTCAGTTGAACAAATGTTTTCTGTTGTAATAATTTAACTCACTAATGGCACGTCATAGATCCGCCGGACATTTCTCAACTAAACTTTGTAGATATATAAAATCAATGCTTGATTTAAAAATGTTTGTAATTTTGTTTGCATTAAAGCGCGCTCTAGTCGAACTATTAGCAACCAATGTTAAAACTCTTACAGCATATAAATCCTAGACGGTTTAAGGCATTTTAAATATTTAAATTTTATATAACTTGGTCCATTTGTTTCAATTGTCGTATGGCATTCCTGAGTATAAAATCGGACTATTTAGGTCGTTATAGGCGAATTTCGCTATAAGCATGGTAAGCATTTAAAACACTCATAAAATTAGAGGGTTTTTTTTTCTTAAATTCTCCTAATTTTTAAATTTTTGTTTGTAATATTGAAACAAGGCTTCCACTTAATTACGTTTTATACAGTTTTTAATTATTTTTAATGAGGTTTTAAGTAGCAATTGTAAGTTTTTAAAATTTGCAGCACCTTTAAAAAAAAAAAAAAAATTTTTTGTTTTTTAATTTTGTTCGTTATAAGCGTAAAAATTTGTAAGAAAATTGTTAAAAGGGTCCAAAAAATCAGTTCGTTATATAAACAGCTATAAACGGAGTTCATTGTAACTGTATTATTTTGCAGGAAATACGTTAGTAAAGGTTGAAATAATCAAAATCCAACCATTCTTAATCGCTGCTTTCTACAAAACTTCTTGACTAATAAAAATAAAATTTAAGATTTAAGTATGCCATTATCTTCTCATTTTATTTCAAAAAAAGGGTATTGAAATTTAATACAGTTTTTTAAAAAATGGCTTCAGAGATTAATCAAAGAAAACTTATTCTGCACGAATATAATAAAAATAAAAGCGTTTCCATACGTTTAATAGCAAAAAATGTTTATTAAAACTTTAATGAATGCTTGTCAATTGAAAGAAAGCGGGGAAGTGCTGGTGAGCATGGCCACAGTTATCTAAATGCAGCGGAAAAGGTAATAGAATAGAAAAAGAATCCTACCATTTCAACTCTAGCAGTCGCGAGTAAAATCAAGAAATCGCAAAATTTTGTTCACAATGTCAAAAAGCGTAATGGACTCAAGTGTTATAAAGCTCAGGCATGTCCAGACAGGAATGCAAAACAAAATTTATAAGCAAAAACACTCAGTCGACGCCAATTAACAAAATATAATTGCGTGATCATGGCTGATGAAACATATTGCTTTGCAAACTTCCTGAACATTGCAGGACAAGACTTTTATACAGCATGTAGTCGTGATGATGCTCCAGATCAATGTACCTGGTTTGGCAATCAATTTGTGCTTGTTTGAGAAAATCAAGTCCTTTCTTTACAACTGGTATAATAAATGGTGAAATTTATAGAAGAGAATGCTTAAAAAAGCGGCTGCTACCATTTGTAAGATCTCACACTTCAAAACAGTTATTTTGGCCTGACCTAGCCAGTTGTGATTATGCAATGAATGGTATGGTACACAGAAAAAACTAAAAACGGGTTTAAATTAAAAAACTTATTGAATCACCTATCACGGTAATGATACTATCAATTAAACCTTTTATTAAAATTAAGAAGGAAAACAAGTTATAAATAACTTCTACAAAAAAAAAAAAATATGATACTCACAAAAAAAGTGTGTGATCTATACGTTGGTATGTGTGTTTTTTGCCATGCTGAGTCTGTTTGTGTGTGTGCTTGTTTTGTTTGTTAACTTCAAATGTATTTGGTATTTTATACTGAAAATTTTCTATTTATGCACACAGTGTATGAAAAAATAATATGATAATTGCGTCTAAAATAAAATATGTATTTATATGTTTAAAAGTCAATTAAAATATTAATTGATTTAATTAAATATTTGTTTAGAAACAAATTCAATTCAAATCAAATCTTTAATTAGATATTTTAGGTTTATAATTTTTTCTGTGTATAACAAAAAGAAAACAATCAACTAAATTGTCCAGAACTACGTCCAATAGAAGAATATTTGTCAATTATAAAAGAAACTTTAAAGGAGACAGGAAGGACGGTGTAAACTGTAGAAGAGTTCAAATCTAATGGAATTTGGCAGCCAGAAAAGTGGATAATAATCTCGTGCAAAAACCAATAGAACGAATTCGAAAAAAAGTGCAATGTTTGGCTTACCAATCAACTTCTAATATTTTTTTTTTTACATTTTGGTAGTTACTATAGATGTGTATAATGAAATATAAAAAAAAAGATTCAAAAGCCATCTTGTATAATTTTTATTTAAAAAACAAAGTTTTTCTATTTTTGGTTATTTCAACCTTTAAATGCGTTGCGACCAGAAAAGTCGTTCGTTATAAAATGAGTTCGTTATAACCGGTGTTCGTTATATATATTCGTTATATATCGCATTATTTATGTTTTAAGAGCAAAACGAAATAAATATTATAATATTTTAGACTTTGTGTACTTGAAAATTTCATAGTCAGATCGGTCAGATTTTCAAAAAATTATATATAATCTGTGAACTAATTTTTAGCAGAGAAATATATTTTTAAGTTTTTTCATCAACATAATCAAAAATATTAAAGATTAGCCTTTCTTATATTGAAAAAAAAAAAAATGAAAAAAGTTCTAACAAAAATGGTCAAAAATTGATTCTTTTGAAAAATGTATGTGGAAACTCTGGAATAAAATTTTTCACACTTTTTTATTACCAGATTGCACTCAGATTTTGCATAATTTTAGGACTTTTAAGCTACTTAATTTTCTTTATAAAGTAAAAAAAAAAAATATAGACGTTTAAATGTTCTGGGTCGAAAAAGGAACACTGTGTCAAAAATGAGTTAAATCAGTTATTTAGCTAAAGTTATCTCACCAAAAGAACAAATTTCATCTGTACTTGAACTCATTTTCCAATATAATATTTAGTTATGTGTGATTCTAAAATTTACAAATTTGCCAGTTAAATTAGAACACATTTATTTTCAAAAACTATTTTTTGTGTCTCCGCTATTAGTCTCACTTGTAGATGGCGTTCTTTTCCCATAATTTTTATTTTAAAATCATAGAATAGGATATATCTCGACAGCTAAGCGATATAGAGCAAAATGGATAATGGTAGCCTTCGTTCCCGGTAAAGATCTGGTCAGATCCGGAAAGATCTTTTTAGCAAAACTTTTCTATGGATTCAGCTTAAAAACTTTGTGGACTTAAGGTACGTTCAGATTAGTCAAATATTTGACAAAAAACATGAAATATTTCTTTGCCGTAATCTGAACACAAAATATTTTTATGTGTCAAACAGCAAATCAGCTGATTTTGGTCAAACAAAATTATTTGCATTCAAAGAAATATTTGACAAACTTAACCATAGTGTGAACACTAGCTATCAAATATTTTCTGCTGATTTGAGCAAATATTTATTTGAAATGTAAGAACAAACAATGGCAAATAAAAGGTGGTAAAATCGTCAATTATAAATTTTTTTAATAAATTTATTAATAAAAGGCTTTATAAAAAACTGAAATGTAAATAGATATTAAAAAATATAATCACTCAGATAATGGATTGGTCCAAAATGGAACGATATGGAATGAAACGGGGAACGATTGGAATCGGAGCACTGTACACAATTGTGTTTTCGTACGTAAAAATAAAAATTTAATCATTCCGATAACAGAATGGAACATTGGTCCAAAATGGAATGATATGGAATGAAACGGGGAATGATTGGAATCGGAACACTGTACACATTTGTGTTGTCGGTACAGCGTGTTTTGCTAAGGTTTGCAAAAATGTTGTCCATTTTGCGATATCATGCTTAGTTTTCGAGATACAAGCCATTTTACAAAATGGCGATATTTTAAAATGTCCAGTATCTCCAAAACTAAGCGAGATAGATAAAAACGGACAAAATTTTTGCTCCACAGGAGTATTAATATACCCTTATAATATAAATAGGCTAGGTTCGAGAGAGATCCCGAGTGATCAATTTTTTAAAAACAGTTAGTTTTTCGATTAAATAAATCTTTGTTTTTTTACACTTTGATTAAATAAATATTTAATACAAATATTTGTTTCAATCTGAACGCTCGACAAATATTTTTTCGTTTATTTTATTTGACACTATTTGAGAGCTGTTTGAACAAACAAAAACCATCAACTATTTGATCATAGTTTGAACATAAAAAAAATAATTTTTTATTTGACACAATTGAAAGCAAATATCTAAACAAATATTTTGTTCAAATATTTGATTAATGTGAACGCACCTTTAGTCAATTGAACTGCAACTGTCAACCAAAATTCTCAGACAGATATCCTCAACTTCATTGGAAATTCTGCTGCCTCAAATTCAGGTTCTGTTGTCGTAGCTCAATTCACAACTAATTGCACAGTGTGTTTTTTATGAGTGTCAATTTATGTCCTTTATAATATATATACAATTCATTCAAATCGGCGTGTACCCTTCGAGGTAGTTCCCTTGTAAGTATTAAATTGAACCATTGAAGATTTAAAAAAAAATTAAAAGGACATTTATGGAGAGAGAAAAAAAAACTCATAGCTATATATTACCACAGACGCATTATTACTTTGCAACATGAACTCTGGATGACATTATGCATCACTGCATTCATTGGTTTTTGCCAACCACATTGTTAGTAGATTCGTTGTTGGTTCGTTGGTTGGCCTTTTGAGCCATTGTGTGTTAGTTAAATCCCATATGTGATGCATTTATGAAAGGCAACATAATTGCACTATATTGTCGGATCTCACTGCATACACGAATGAATACATACAATACACATAAACTTATATACATGCCTTTGTATACTACTATATAATACGCATATAAAGCATTGTTTAGTAGTTGACCCAACACAAATAAACAATAATTACAGCAAAGATAGGTTGAAGAGAATGAAACCTTTTTTGAGATAGTTTATTAGTCATGTAAAAGTTTTAATTATACATTGTGTTTGGCTGCCAGCGATATTTCTTAGAAAAGCTTTTTATCTAGCCCACAATTTATAATTAAGACATTTTGTGAGCACAAGTGATGGGTTATCAGCTTAAAATTCTCTATTTTTATAACCCATTTTAAGGGAATAAAAATCTACAATTTAATCTACTTTCAAACTCCAAGTTATAACTTATCACTTTCAGTGGCCGTCTACCTATACATGTTGATTATACATGCGAATGTCAGAAGTGCTACACTCATAAAAAGACCCGTATAAATAGATGAAATTTTAGCTACAACATAAAAAAGTACCTGAATGTGTGCCAGTATAATTGTCAATGAAGATGAGAGTCGCAATCTGCTAAATTAAGGTGACCTTAAATTTTTGCTCAAAATTTATTTTAAAATTTTAACTAACTAGATTGCTAAATACATTGACAATACTACACTCAAAATAGTTTGTAGTTTAAATGAATTGATAAGGTAATTTAACATAAATAATATATTAATCAAAAGCCGGTCTACTTACTTTTTCATTTAAATTAAATGTTTGTTGTTATTTATTTTTAAATATTGTTTAAATAACTACAGATCAGTAAAAACAAAAGTTATATTCAAGGATTGGAAATTATTTCAGGTTTTAGTATTTCTTTTCTACAAAATGTAGATACACACACATTTGTATAAACTATTTTAAATTCTTGTAATTTGAATTGACATAATTTGGTATATAAACAAACCATTTTAACAATAAAAAAACAGACACGAATTTGTTTAATATTTTTTAACGGTAACAAATGAACTACAAATTTCCTTTTTTGTGGTTAAATATTTATGAAACTTTAAAAAAATGAAAATAATAAATGAAACTAAAAAAAATCACTAAGAGGCAGTAAATTATTTTGAACGAATGTATATAAAAGTTGAAAAATATTTATTTAAAAAATAAAATGTTTAAAAGTTAAAAATTTATATTCCTTTATTTTTAACTCAACTGAAACTTTTTTTTTTTTTCAATTTATACAAAAATAAAGCAAATCAAACATATTAGCTAGGTTGATACTAGTATTTCGATCTAGCTAAAGATCTCATCAGAACCCGAAGTTTTAGAAAAGCTGGAGCCTCCATAATAGGCAGAACTTTAACATAAAACCTATTAATTATTAATGTTGCTCCATTCTTGTCTTCTTAGTAATCAAGATCGTGGTTAGGGTCTTTTCCTAACAAGCATCATGATGTTACTATTAGTTTTTTGTTTAGATATACATCGAGATTATTTTTATCTTTTTTTCAATTTATAACGAGAATAAAAAGCAAATCAAACATATTAGCTAGGTATTTCTTATTAAAATAAAAACAGTAAAGTACATAATGTTATTTAAGAATTTAAATTATTTAAGAAGTTTGCTAAATCAACTGAATTTTTAAGCTAAATTAACAGAAAATTTCTATTAAAATGTTCCCTCTGGATCAGAGAGGTCGAGATGCAGGTACATATTTATTACCTGGAATAAAAATGCTTAAGAAAAAAGTGTATTTGTGTTGTAGGTCGTTTAGTTTTTGAGATATAGCCTTTTTTATGATTATATAAAAAAATTGTGAGAAAACAGCGGAAACGCAAAACAAATTATAATTTGAAAACAATTTCGTTTTAAATTAACTGTAAAATTTGTAAATTTGAGAATCACGAATTATTAAATATTAATTTGAGAAATTATTGCAAATGCGGATAAAATTTGGTCGTGTTATCAAATGAGATTACTAATAACTTTAGCTAAATAACTGGCTTGAACGATAACAACAGAAAAAATTAGCTTAACTGAATTAGAACACTCAGAATGTTATGCAATTTACTATGAGTAGTTTAAAAAACAGTTTTCAGTAAAGTAAAGTTTTTCAATAAATAAAATCTTCGAGCTCGAGGTCTAGTTTTTTTATAATAATTAATTTATTTTTCAATATTTCGACATTCCTCGAATGTCATCTTCTGGAAAATCTATAACAATTTAATAAAAAACACATTAGAACAATATCACTAGTATTAATCTAAACACAGTACATAAAAGGTAGTAAAGTTTTTCAAATAAATATTTATTTCAACAAGTTTGTTATAATTCTTATTAAAAATAAAAATTATTTTTTTTTCGACCTTTAATTGTGCAATGAAAATGAAAATTATTCAAGTTCGAGGCCATACTCTATATTTCTTCATTAGGATATTGTCCTAACAAATAATCTATAAAGTTTTTTGTTTTCAAATTTATTATTTGACCCTTTCAGGAATGTGTTGATAGATCTATTTCGGGAATTTTCTTGGTTCCCATCATCAGAACACGTTTTGAAAAAGGTGACAACCCCATGCCAAACATCAAACATACATATGAACTAGTTTACTCAGTGATGCATTTTGAGTTTTTTTGTTTTGGGCCAAATTGACAATTTAAAAGGGCCAAAATACCATTGATAGGGCCACAGGGATGATAAAGTTAGTACTATAGTACCTTTGTTGGTACTATTTGATCCATTTACTATTTGATTATATTTACATATAAATAAAAATTAAAGATTGAGTTTGAATTTTAACGTCTTTTTCACACAATTGCAATTTATACTATAATTAATATGCAATTTTATTTAATCTTAATTTTGAAAGAAGTGGTAGAGAAGAATGAGTGTATTTTCTAAAAATCATAACTACATTGTAAATTTTTCAATTTTCCTGAATCAGACTGCGCAGTTTCTCGTATTGAACCTGTTTTTTTAATAATGTAATATTTGTTATGTTTTTATTTGTTCGATTGCGTCTATATGAAATTTTCTGTGCTATCACAGACCGTGGTATAGATAAACTGATTTCTAATGCCACATGCACTCGCACCACACGTTAGACAGAGCGCTTTAGCGCACTGATCTATCGTCAGGTCGAGTTTTGTTGTGATTAAAACTAGTTTTATTCAATACACGGTGTTTTTGTTCTTGCATACATAATCTCAGAAGTACAACTCCAACAACACAACAGTTCTATTTTTAGAAACTTCAGAGAAACTTCAAGATTCAACATTTAATTCAATTACCCATACATAAATTAACATTTATCAAATGTATTTATTTGAATCCAATCGTTGTAAATGGAATTGATTAAAGATGATTTTATTTGAGTTCGACTAAAACGAAAAGTGTTCGAAAAGTGAAAAATATATATTTATCTTAAAAAAGTACAATTCAAAAAAGGCCATTGCAAACAATGCAAATTTGCATTGCGTTGTGAATTTAAGAAATAGTCTGATAATTTTTATAAATTCTGTAACTAAAATCAACTAAATTTTGTTTTTATATACAAATAAATTTTAAAAACGTTAATTTATAATAAAAACTTGTATTTAGTACTATGAGGGTCGAAAAAGTACTATTTTTTATGCTGGTTGGTACTATTTGAAAATCCCATTTATCATCCCTGTAGGGCCATATTTTTTAAAAATTCGATTATTAGATTTTTACGAAAATAAAAATAATATTAATTTGTTAATAAGAGTTCGTCATTTTAATGCTTTTTTAAAAATGCAAGACAAACCCCTCTGACAATAAAGTTTAACTTATTTTATGAATTCTTATAAATTATTTCTGCTCTTGCGATAACATAACATTTTTAAAAAGCCTCCAAAAACTAATTTTTTTAATAAAAAATGAATTGCGGCACTTTTTTTAAAAATTTGGACAAATATAAAAAGATTTAAAAATGTTATCGTCCTGCATTCAGAAATTTTAAAACCTGACCTCCTGGTACAAAAATATATGATTTTGAATGCGATTTTTATAAAAAATTAAACAACTCCCCGTTTTTCATTCTCTGAGGAACTAGCATATGCTCTCATCGAATTAAAAAGTCAGGCAAATTTCATAAAAGTCTGAACTAAACGGTTTAAAGTAGTTAGTTCAATTTGAGCTGAAAGGGCTAAAATATATAAGAAAGTACCACAGGGCCATCAAGCAGTCAAAAGTGCCAAAAATGGCCCTATTGTGCCACGTTTTGCAACACTGAGTTTACTCACTACATGAGAACTAATATACATATGAGTCTGAAGTTCAAGATTATAACCATTGATCAAAAAATAAATTGAAAACTTGTTTGATGTGCAAGATCCACCTCTGGTGGATATTCAATACACGTTTTTTTGTTTCTCTCTCCTTTTTATATTTTGTTTAGTTTGTAAGCAAAACAGGGGAAGTAAACTTGGCGGTACTCTGCCTTTTATACAAGTTTGTTATAATTTTTATTAAAAATAAAAATTATGTTTTTTTCGACCTTTAATTGTGCAATGAAAATGAAAATTATTCAAGTTCGAGGCCGAAATAGATCTATCAACACATTCCTGAAAGGGTCAAATAATAAATTTGAAAACAAAAAACTCTATAGATTATTTGTTAGGACAATATCCTAATGAAGAAATATAGAGTATGGCCTCGAACTTGAATAATTTTCATTTTCATTATTTATTTCAACTTTTTTTATACATTTGCTCAAAATACGAGGGCGGCTCAATAAGTCCGTGACTTTTCGAACTTCCCTCGTAGTTATATGAAATGCAACACTGCTCCCATCAATTACCACTCACAAGTTCGGTTATGTACTTTGCGTTTAACAGCTGTTCAAAATATACAACCTCGTGGATTTTTTTTTTTAAATAGAAAAATGTGAATTTCGAGTGCTCATTAAGCATTATTTTTTGTGAAAAAAACCGTCAATCAAACCAAGGCAAAGCTTGATAAATACTACGGGGACTCTGCACAATCGATTTCAATGTTAAAAATGTGGTTTACTAACTTTCATTGTTGTCGCACAAGTACAAATGACGCTGAACGTTCTGGACGGTCAATTGAGATTGTTGATGCCATATGCATTTCATATGGCAGTGTGGTTTCGATTTTAAATGATCAGTTGGGTGTAAGAAAGCTGTCTGCAAGATGGGAGCCGCGTTTGCTCCAATTTACCATAAACTTAATCGTGTGACAACTTCAAAGGATGGTTTGGAGTTGTTTAACCGCAATTCGAATGAGTTTTTGCAGCGTTTTGTAACTGTGGATGAAACATGGATCCATTACAACACACCGGTAACCAAGCAGCAGTCTAAACAATGGGTTTCTCTGAGTGAACCGGTTCCAAAGAAGTCCAAGGTAAGTTTGTCATCCAATAAGGTGATGGCAACAGTTTTTTGGGATGCACGCGGGATAATCCACATCGATTACCCTCAAAAGGCAAAACAATAAACGCCAAATATTATGCCAACTTGGACCGATTTAACGAGGATTTAAAAAAAACGACCCCATATGGCAATGAAAGAATATCTTTTTCATTAAGATAGTGCACGTGTGCAGTCTCAATGGAAAAATTTCATGAATTGGGCTACGAATTGGAACCTCATCCGCCATATTCTCCGGATTAAGCCCCCAGTGACTATTTCCTATTTAAAAACCTAAAGAAATGGCTCGGTGAAAAGAGATTTAGCTCAAACGATGAAATTATTGATCAAATAAATGGACCTCGAAAATCCCTATTGTTTTGAAGGGATACAAAAATTGGAGAAACGTTGGACTAAGTGTATTGAGCTAAAAGGAGATTATGTTGAAAAATATTTTTTTTTTGCAAAAAAAACTGTGTTTCATTCAAAATGTCGCGGACTTATTTTTATTTTAAGTGTAGGTGATCAGTGCATAATAGTGAGCAGTAAAATAATCTCCGTGCAAGGATTTTTGTTTTAAATGCGGGTTGTCAATATGAAATGATTATGAGTGGACACTTGTGATTGGCAACTTTCTAAGTTAATAACGTGCTTTTAAACTATCCCAGTAAAAAATTTTCGTGTTTTTAGAAGCAGGATAAAACAAATGCTCAGATGTAAGTGCTTAGCATTACATAATACTGAGAAGCAGCAAAAGAAACGAATAATTTTCGTATAAAAATAACCAAAAAAAATATTTTGAGCTTTCTGATTTCCCTAACAAGAATGCAGGTTGCAAGTAGCTTACTTTAATACCTTACAAGGATGCAGGTTGTTATGCAGAAAGTTTAAAATCGTGGATTATAAACGATCTGTACCTGTTTTACCGAGTGATTTCCGATAGTGTTTGGTGTTTTTGAGTATGTTGAACAAAATAAATAGTCATTAAATTGTTTCTGAAGAGCTAGCACGTGGTGCGGAAAAAAATGAAATTATTATATTAATATGATTAAAATTTTAACAACAAAAAATTAATAACTGTAGAATTTTATGTAAAATAAATTATATAATACTCATATTATTACTTTCAGTCGTAATAATCTAGACATTAAAAATGATTTTTACTGCAAGCCATGAAATCACAGCTTTTTATAAGCGCTAAAATCAGCGCTTATTTTGCCAAAAGTAATGCTTCCAAGTGGGAATTCGCCATATAAAAATCATGGCATATGTAAGCAGATTTGTAAGGGATTCTATTGGGCTTACTCCCTTACAAACCTGCTTGCAGGTAAGCAGCGTTTTTTACTGGGATGATTTGCTCATATATTGTAAATCCGCGTGTAATTTATTAGCCAATTTTTTTATTTAAAAACCGAAAAGTTTTTATGTCACTTGCACTACACTGAAAAAAACTACAATCAGGGATTAAAGCTTCATTATGTTGATGAAATTGTTTCATAAATCGTTTGTCATCAATTAATCATCATATTTATAAAGTTTTCATAAACATGATGAAAAGTTTCATCAAAATGTATGACAAATGTTTCAAAGACCTTCGTCATTTTATTTAAAAGTTTCATAAATTTTGTGAAAATAAATTTTTACCTTTGAGCGAAAAATAGTGTAATTATGAAACCATAAATTGAAATTTTTATTTTTAGTTTCAAATATATTTCCAATTTCATTTTTAAAAATTCAAAATCTAAGAGAAATTATTTAAAAGCTACTTAAATTGTGCACACAAATTATTCACTTCTCCATGACAGAATGCATTGTTTTCAAAAACCGCGTTTCAAAAGCTGTATTTCAAAAAAAAAACTGTTTTTTTATTTTTTTTTTTTTAAATACATGTTAATTATTAATTACTTCCCTATGTCGTGTTCTAGTACCTATGTGGAGCTCTTACGGTATCCAGCGTTTTAAATAAAAATGTGAAAGAATTTAACTAAAAAACCGATAAGTCGGAACAATGTATTAAGCTATGTACAGACGGTGCAATATTGTCAGAAAAGTGTTCAGGAAATGTCTAACAACAGTGTGAACTTACAACTTTAGTCTTGCAACATTGTCAGAAAAAGCATTGTCTGTACATTGTAAGACAATAATATTGTCAGACATCTGACATTCGTGTGAACACCCTACGTTGCCATTGTCAGATAATTGCAAGACATTGTAACCAATTTTTTATTGGCAGATGTTTTTAAATTAATACATCTGACAATGACAGTATTGTCACAGAAATGTTTCTCTCGGGATCTCTCTCGGACCTAGCCTATTTATGTCATAAGGGTCTATTACTATTCCTGTGGAGCAAAAGTTTTTTTAGTTTTGGAGATGCAGGACATTTTAAAATATCGCCATTTTGTAAAATGGCTTGTATCTCAAAAACTAAGCATGATATCGCAAAATGGACAAAATTTTTGAAAACCTTATTAAAAACTCTACACCGACAACACAAATGTGTACAGTGTTCCGATTCTAATCATTCCCCGTTTTATTCCATATCGTTCTATTTTGGACCAATGTTCCATTCTGTTATCGGAATGATTAAATTTTTATTTTCACGTACGACAACACAATTGTGTACAGTGCTCCGATTCCAATCGGCCCCGTACATTCCATATCGATCCATTTTGGACAAATGTTCCAATCCATTATCTGAGTGATTAAATTTTTATTTTCAAGTACTTTTTTGGGTAAACAAATAATTGTTTTTTCATAAAAAATTAATCTTTCGGAACATTTCCCAAACCTAGGATATTTGCTTTCAGTCAATTGCAATTTTCTTCCTTTAATTAATTCATTACTAATGGTAATGAAATTTTAAATCATTACCATTAGTCAATGAAATCAAATCAATGAAATTTATTATCATTAATTAAACAAATGGTAATGCAAATAATTTCATTGCAATTGATATCAATGAAATTGTAATGAAATCATCAATTAATTAGTTCTGGCAATGTCTAACAACAGATCTGGCCATAAAAGAATCTGACCGTGTAAACTGACAATTTTCGATGGCAGATAAATTTATTGTTCGACAATTGTCTGACAATGAAGTTGAAAGGTTTTCTTACAATCGTCTGAACTGACAATTTACCTTTTGCTAAACATGTTTCATTGTAAGAACATTGCCAGCACATTGCCAAATCTTACAATATTGTAAGATCTGACAACCGTCTGTACATAGCTTTAGTACCACAAAGAGAATTGGTAACGGTATATAAGAATAATTTATAATTTTTAAAAAAAAAATTTTGAAAACCAGTATTTTAAAATACAGCGGTTTGAGACATGGATTTGGAAAAAAAAATGTTAATGTCATAAAGTGAATTAATTATATGTCAAGAAGTAAATTAAAACCACGATTTAAGTACCTTTAAAATGAGGTATCAATGACTCTTGTAGCTGAAACCTTTAAAAAGATATGGGCAATTATTACTTTTATTTTTTTCAAGAAATTTTTTTTTAATGGAAATCTTTTTTGCTACAATTTTAAATACATTTTTTAGATTTATACCCATAACTTTGAATACCGCAAGAGCTCCACATATTAATTTGGCAACGGCTTAGTGGAATAAATTCTAATTAACATAATTTTTTTTTGAAAATTAAAAAAAAAAAAAACTGTTTTTTGAAATACAGCGGTTTAAATCGCAGATTATCAAAAAAATTGATTTTAGCTTCAAAAAAATTTCTTTTTGCTTATTCAAATCAAAACAAGCGTGGTTTTAAAATGAGGTATCCATGAATCACGTAGCTCTAATCGATATGGACGATTAAGAATGACTACTTTTTGTAAAATTTTAGACATTTTCTCATATTGTAAAACGCAATATTTCCACAACCCAACCAAAAACTTGTACGATGACATATTCATATGACACTTACCTTCGAAACCAAGTTTTTTTTAAATGGAAGTGGGTGAAGGCCGAAAATTGGATTTTTTTTTTTTGATGGTTTTATATGGAATGAGTCAAGTGCTTTATTTGCACTCGAATAAATATAATTTTAAAAACCACATACAATTTCAACTTATTAATGTAAATATTCATAAACTACAAAACTCATTCATTTTCACAGTCATTTATTAAATTAGTTAAAATAGAACAAAATAACAAACAACAGAAATTTACTCGCAATAATGACGAAAAAACCACACGGCAATTATATGCAATATACTGTAATTCATCCGAATCGCCACAACTTTGATAATGATTGTGGTTTAGGAATTGTAAATGAGTGTGATTAAAATAATGTGACCAACCAATTTTTAATCATGCAAAATGAAATGAAGAATGTGATTTTATTCAAAGTTATATTGAAAAAAGCTAACAAGTTAAGTCCATTGGTTGGTTTAACCAGATTTCGTTAAAATTTGGATATAAGATAGAGGAGGCGAAAGTAATAAAAAAATTGATAAGGAAGATATGTACCTGCAAATCGCATATTTAAAAATTAAAAATGCGTTTCAAAGTTGTTTGAAACCTTTTTGTATAGTAATAGAAAGGTCATCCCAATGCCTTTCATTTGATATCAAATTTGTATATTGTTTTTTTTGAAAAAAAAAAATGCAAATAATGGAAAATGGGGTTATTTTTGCCCCCAAATATTAACCAATAGACTTGTAATTGGCAGCTAAAAAGGTACTCACTCATTAGAGTTAGCTTTGTCCCTCCTATCACATATCCAAATTTTATGGAAATCGAAGGAACCCCATCGGTGGTACTTCCGAATTATAAACGCAAAATAGAGGCTGTTTTTAAGTCAAAATAGAGGCTGTTTTAAGTTGGTTTGATTTCAAAACAGGTAAATTTTTTTCTATATTTTTAAAGTCAAAATGCATTAAATAGTTTAGGACAAATTTCAATCAAAAACCTTTTGAAATTTCCTTAATGTTGCCAACTTGTTTTTACTCTTACACATACCCATGTGTGGTATCATACAACAACAAAACATATAGAAACAATTAATATTTGTAGTTGATGTGGTTAACCAAATTTTTTAATAACAGAATATTGTTGTAAAACATTTACTCCCTTGCACCAAGGAACTTGTTCAGTTCCAACCGTTTCGTTAGTTGTACTCGTTTAACATGTTTTGGTTAATGCGGTTAAGGAAATAGTGAACAATTTAATTAAATATTGTTTGAAATATATTTCTGTAAAATGAACTTAAACAAAATGGAGATAAAAGGAAGAGCAAACAAATTTGCAATTTTACATAAATAATAAAAAAATAAAAAAAAAATTACAAGAAAAGTAACAAAATTTGGTGTGGAATTTCGCAGTCTACAATTGGAGTATGCAAAGAATTATTCGGTTTTATGAGCAGGGTCGTTCCAAAAGCAACGTAGATAGTCATTAGCTTGAGCCCTTCCGATTTGCCTGAATCTTGGTAATGTAATCATAAGTATGACAAAATACTTTGTTTATTTTTTTTTTTGAATTCGTTGTCATTCGCGTTTTATCGCTACTTAAACACAGCAAAAAATATTGCTTGCTTGGAAGCACAATTGTAAGGGATAGATATGTCGTAAGCACTTACATATGCGCATATAAGGGGTCCGCAAATAACTTTTTTTTTTTTGGAAAATGCTATAAAAAAAAACTACTGCATATTTTCTCAAATTTCTTTTTTTATTTGAAAGTACAATCCTTCCGGTTAATAATGGAAAATAATTTCATTCAAATGGCTGCCTCGGCTGGCCATGCAGTAGCCTACACGATCGGTCCAATTTTTAAGCACATTATCGATTGTGTGCAGCTGTATTTCACCAATGGCTTCACGAATATTGTCCTTTAAAGCGTCAATTGTCTCTGGCTTGTTGACAATGCGATCTTCAAAAACAGGGCGCAAAACATCGAGTGTAGCTTCGGCTGTGTGGCACGTAGCGCCGTCCTGCTGAAACCAAATGTTGCCAATATCCTCCTCTTCAACTTTTGTGAACAAACTTCGTTCAACATGGCCCGATAACGATCGCCATTGACTGTAACGGCCACTCCTCACACATTCTGCAAACATTACCATGATTTCAAAGTAATGTCGCAATATTTCCCAGCGTGTTCAAGCGTATACACAACCATATTCGTTCAGCGGCAGGATAAAACTAATTATCTGTCAAATCAGACATGAGCTAAGTGCTACCATTCACGAAATAAGCACTAGTTGAAAAAAAAAGTAAGATGGCGGACCCTTTAAAAGGCATGATTTTTGTTCCCGATGAGCAGCTTAGAAGCAATTCTTTCTGTCTGCAAAAAGCGTTTATTTAAGACGTTTTTAATGCAATGAATGCATTTTATTAAGTTTCCCTTATTCATGCAAGCGGTAAAGTTAAATAAAACTAATTTTTTAGCTTTTTATTTTTTTGCTTTTCAGTAAGCATATCAAAACACTATTTTAAAAAATTTTCAAAATTGTTGCCTTACTATATTGCATTATTGCACTCCGCTGCAATTTTGGAAGCTTAATTTTACTGCTTCCAAAATGCGAAAATTTGTTGCTGGGAAAGTTTGTACATTTTTTTAATTTATAAAAATACATATTTCGAATGGTCGTAATTAGTGATCACGTAATCTGCTTTAAAAATTAATATCCCGCCCGAGTAAAAAATTACATAATCCCATTAGGGTTTTGTGCCGATATAATTACACTTAATTATATTATATTTGTTACAACTATTTATAATTTGATACAATAAGGTATAATTAGATACATCCCAGCAATATTTTTTAGAACAGATTACATCTGAACCTGTTCTAAAACAACTTCTTTTACCACCGGTTACATGGAACCGGTTCTAGAATAGGTTCCTGGGAGTCGAAATGTAAAGTTTCACTGCCCCCGAACCAGTTCTATAACTAGTCCTACAACCGGTTCTAAAGCAACATTTTCTTGTTTGGAGGTAAAGAATCTGTTGTAAATAAGACAACCTCCATATAAAAAAGACCAGTTGCAGAACCGAAATTAGAACTTTTTTATATACAATATAGGTTTTTTCTGCAACCTGTTATTTGGATTTTACTTTTTTACTGGGATAATATATTTAAATTTAAATATATTATGTTACATGCATTTGATCTCCATAAATCGGGTTCAAAACACAATATTGAACCGTGAAATTTCTAAATAACTAAAATTTTATTTATGTAAATTGTAAATTTAAATTTAAAAAAATTTATCAATATTAGAAAAGGTTTGTTATTTGTAATGGAAATCGGTTTCGCAAAATTGTAAACTATTTTCGTAAAATATTTTGCGATTTTTTAATTATATATAGTTACATAGAGACTGACTTAGAAAAAGCGAAAAAAGAGTAAAAAAAGATGTAGTAAAATCATCACATATACGGATTCAGATGTAGTGCAAACTGAGGTGAAATACGCATGATTTTAACATGGGGTTGTCATAGGACGGAGGTAATGCAAATTCCTCAAACTTCACTTTATTAAAAGTACTATGTGTAAGGTTATGAAAGATTGTATTTTTGGGTGTTCTTTTTCATAGAACTTAATTTGTTATTTTTAATTAGTGATTAAGGTATGATGTCAAGTCACATCTTTTTTACTGAGTTTTTTTTTTATTATTAACATAATTTTTTATTTTTACTGAGTGATCAAATGTATCTGTAGGAGTGCTTAAAATGTTATAATTAAAAAAACTTTTAAACAGCTTTCTAGCTTTAAAAACAAAGCGAAATAATAGTTTTCCGTTAACTGAAAAGAAAGAAAACTATTGTTAAGAAAACACAAACATCTAGAACAAAGAAAATAGTTGTTAAAAGACACAAACTCCCGGTTCCATTAGAGTATGTCAAATACCAAATTGTAACATTCGTGACATTTCTACTAGTTAGCCTTGTATATGATGACATTATATGCTTAGTTTAGGAACTGATCTAAAAGACCAGCATTAGATTAGAAAAATCAGTAGTAGTCGCTACTTTGTGTGTAATGAAAATGTTGTTTCTTTTGAACTACTTCGCATTATTTTTGCTGGGTAATTATGTCTAAAATGACAGGAGATGTGTTTGGTGTTTATGTTATATATTGTTAATAGTTGAAGTGCCCGGTGTTTCGCGGGTCAACTGTGATTTTTGAATGCAGAAAAAACTTTAAGCTAGGAAATGGACGACTTAATTCTGTTGTGTTTTGCAGAATCAGTTAGGATTTTAACGTTAAACTTAAAATTAAAGATTCCATTTGAAATTTATGAAATAAGCTTACAAAATTAAAAATTATTTTATCTTTAAAGATGTTGAATACAAAATGATGCTTTCAGTAGCAATTGACGACTATAAATCAATGTGCTTTATCAATAAAGATGTCAAATATTGATTTTAGTGAATGGTGTCGAAAAAGTTTATCCTTAAAGATTTTTTTTTTTGTTTTTTTTAATTGGCCTTGTTATTGCCAAAAATGGTAAGGAAAACTAATTTAAAAAAAATGAAATCATGAAGAGATTGCAAAAAAATCAGTAGGGAAAAAATTTCTTAAAAACGAAATGGTTTTTCCTAAAATGTTTTGATTGGATTTATTGCTTTCAAATTAAAAAAAATAAGCTTTATTAAAATAGTGGAATTTTTTTATTTTGACGTCTTTGATCAAAAGTCGGTATTGAAGTGGGCTATGGTAATGAAACTTTTACTGAGGCCTTCCTCGGGAAACGTAAAATATATGCGAGTAATTTCAAAGAAATCCGTTAAAACTTTCTTAGAAGTTTGTATTCGAAAATAACGAAAAAAGTTAGAAAAGGCGAAAAAAAAATGTTAATTTTACATTTTTTGTCAAAAGTAGGCATAGAAGTGGGCGTGGTCGATGAAAACTAAATTACAATCTAAGTTGAGGTCCGAGGATTTTTTTATGCCAAATTTGAGGAAAATCCGTTGTGAATTGCAAATTTGTATAGAGAACAAACCAACAGAAAATGAGTTTTATCTACGAGGGCGGATCAATAAGTCCGGGACTTTTCGAACTTCCCTTGCAGTTATATGAAATGCAACACTGCTCCCATCAAGTATTAAATTAATAGACAACTGTCAAATTTTGAGCAAGTTCCGTCATTTACTTTGCGTTTAACAGCTGTTTAAAAATGGAAAAAGTAAATTTCGAGTGCTCATTAAACATTATTTTTTGCGAAAAAAACGTCAATCAACCCAAGGAAAAGCTAGATAAATATCATGGAGACTTTGCACCATCGATTTCAATGGTAAAAAAAGTGGTTCACTGAATTTCGTTGTAGTCGCACAATTACAAATGATGCTGAAGGTTTTGGACGGCCAATTGAGGTCAATACACCCGAAAATGTCAAAAAAAAAACACGATATGGTATTGGCCGATGGAAGAGTAAAAGTGCGTGAGATTGTTGATGCCATAGGCATTTCATATGGCAGTATGGTTTCAATTTCAAATGATCAGTTGGGTTTAAGAAAGCTGTCTGGTAAATGGGTGCCGCGTTTGCTCTCAATTGACCATAAACGTAATCGTGGTCAATAAGTTGATGGCAACAGTTTTTTGGGATGCACGCGGGATAATCCACATCGTTTACCTTTAAAAGGGAAAAACAATAAACGGCGAATATTATGCCACCTTGTTGGACCGATTTAACGAGGATTTAAAAACAAATCGACCCCATATGGCCAAGAAATGCCTATTTTATGGATAACGTTTAAATTGGATAACGTTGGACTAAGTGTATTGAGCTAAAAGGAGATTATGTCGAAAAAAATTTTTTTTTTTGTTAAAAAAACTATGTTTCATTCAAGAAGCCACGGACTTATTGATCCGCCTTCGTATATAGATGTATTCTGATATATCTAATTTTACAAAAATTTAATCAAATTTATAAACCATGTATTATCATATATAAAATTCAGAATAGTATTTTTTTTATACATGATTGGATATGCTTATACAAGCATTTTTTTTGGTAATACATTTTGAAAATAATTTTACATATAAATACATATTTTTACATATGCTATTTTATTTGAGCAAATATTTTTATATTAAATAATATATTGATATATATAAATTTTTGTACTCGAGATACTAGAAAAATTACACAAAATTTCCATATATGGATAAATATGGTCATATAGATTAATATATTATTTTATATGATCATCCATATACGTTCATAAATTATATATTTTTTTTGTAATTTTTTTAGAAAATATATTTTAAAAAACTGTTTTTAATAAAAAAAAATCATATTATTTAAATGGCCTAATTGCGATAAAAAAAAAGAACTGGGTTTCAAATGTCATGTAATTATATCATGTATATCATGTATGACATGTATTTTTGTTTAGCGCAAACATTTTCTTTATTGTCTCATCACAACGAAATATTTGTTAAAACGACATTTTAAACAACTTTAAAACAAAGTAAAATACGATTATCTTAAATTAAAACATTGTGAACAATATATTAATATTATACTTATTTTAAACAGGACCTTATAGATAAAAAAAAATGTTCAAAAATTTTCATAAGATTTAATAAGATTTAATTATGATCTTGTACCTTGGAACTTATGAATGAAAATGTAAACTTGAAGTTCAGCAATTCATACTAATTGAACGTATTGAGTATTTCATAGTTTTATAGGTGCAGGACCTGTTTAAAAAAACTTATAATTTTACATTTGTCCACAATAATTTAATTTTAGTAACGTTTATACTTCTATAGGCGCTTCATGCTTATTGAAAAACATTATTTATTTTTGTGTGGACTTATTTTTCAAAAATAAGAATTTAAAAAAACTGGTAGAAACTTTTTCTGGACTTATATCATTTTAAAATAAATCCTTATGAATTATGAATGAAGTCGTTTATAATCTGCCTTTAAAATGGCTTTATAAAACTGATTAAATGCACAACTTTTAAATGTTTAAACATTTTTTGTTGCACACAGAAAACAGATTCGTTTTGAATACCGAATTTTTTGCCAACCGTATGGTTCGGTTCGGATGGCTGCCATCGATATTTCAGAAATTCGGTTAATCAACAAACTTTCGGTTGGAACATACGATTACAATTAACTCAGGAAGACATTTGATTGCGACAACCAAATAACTCGGTTCCTGCAACTAAATCATTCGGTTGTCGCAATGAAACTGTTTTCTCTGTGTGGGTATATTGAGTCACATTAACTTCATGACCTGTTACTATATAAAATTTTTTTTGCTCATAAGGAATTCCATATGACCATTAATTACATAATGTATTTTTTTAACTAATAGTACATTTTAGATTAAACAAATTCACCGAAGTTAAACAAATGAAAAGAAATTATAAATTATAAAATTTATTAGTTAGTCAGTTACCATGTGAATTTTCATATTATATATGTATAGTAGGGCTATAATTAGGGGAGGATCTTCCCTGGAGTTAGCCGCTTTAGGGAACGCTAAACCTATTCGAGCTCTCAAGGCGGAGCTGGTGGACTGGGCTGACACCATGCATAGGACCATCTGGGAGAATGCGAGTGTTGGCAGGACCACGGGTATTCTCTGGGGCAACCCAGACACGGGCAAGACGATTGAAATTCTAAATCTCAGTAGGAAGGAACTGAGTCTTTTGATGGAAATCCTCATGGGACACTCGACACGAGTCTCATAGGGCGGACTCGAGAGTTTGTAGGGCCTGTGGGCAGGACGAGGAGACCTTGGAACACTATCTAAGTGAATGCCCGGAATTTGCAGGGATCCGGGTCGAAATACTATCCAGTGACCCAATATCCACATTGGGGATCTTAGGGGCATAGGATGGAAAAGTTGAGGAATTTCATCAGTGCGACGGAGTTCCTGGGGTAGGAATGTGACATAGGACCGATTGTTAGAGCGCACAACAAGCCGACATTCTGGCTTAAGTGTAAGTCCTCAGGGACTTGAGTCGAATTAGGGAAGCATTTTTCCCTTCTCCGAATCCTCTTTTCGACCTAACCTTACCTAACCTAGGGCTATAATTTTTACTTGGCACCATACCATATGCAATGCTGGGCTGATATAAATATATTTTTATATATATATTTGCAATTTTTGAAGAAAACATTCGACACCGAGACCAATGCTTAAAATATCGCATTTTTTGGCAATTTCTAAAGATATTTTTAAAATATACTTGAACAATTACAGACAATATTAATTCAAATAAAGGGTCGAAACTTAAAAATAAAATTTATTTTTTATATTTGCAAAAAAATCAAATTGTGATATCTCTAATGTTTTGTTAAAGTCGAACTTTATAAAAACGAAAGAAAATAATGTAGAACCGCTCAATTGTATATTATTTGAGAAGATTTTTTTTAATTTTAAATTAATTGGCCAAATTTTTTTTTTTTATTTCGATAAAATACATTTCGGTTTTATTATGAATTTTTTAAGGAAAAATTAATGAAATAAAACTATTGAATTTATTTGAGTTACTCGAGTAATTTTATAATCTTACTCGAATAATCTAGTAAGTTAAATCCCTCAACAAAGAGTTACTCGTTTACTCTAACAAAACCAAACCGAGTAATTTAAATACCCTAATCAATAACACAAATAAAATATTTTAATGAACTTAATACTTAAATCAAAAAGAAATCAAAACATTTTTAAGACTTTAAATGTTACACAGAAAAAAACTAAAAACGGGTTTCAATTAAAAAATTTGTTAAATCAATTAATATTTTAATTCATTTTTCCCCTATCACGGCAATGACAATATCAATTTAAACTTTAATTGAAAATTAAAAAGGAAAAAAGTTATAAATAACTTCTAAAAAAAAAATATGATACTCACAAAAAATGTGTGTTAATGATACGTTGGTATGTGTGTTTTTGGTAATGCTACGTCTGTTTGTATGTTTGTGTGTGTGCTTGTTTTGTTTGTAAACTTCAAATTCATTTGGTATTTTATACTGAAAATTTTCTATTTAAGCATACAGTATATGAAAAAATGATTTGAGAATTACGTCTAAAATAAAGTATGTATTTATATACTTAAAAGTCAATTAAAATATTAATTGATTTAATTAAATATTTGTTTAAAACAAATTTAATTCAAATCAAAGCTTTAATTAGATATTTTAGATTGATACATTTTTTCTGTGTATGGAGCAAGCAACATTTTCATAACCACAAACAGAATTCTACTATAACATTTTGTTATTTCGCGAATTTAAAAGTATTTCTTTGATTTCCTACAAATATGTAACTTTAAACACAATTAAATATCAAAACACCAGCAAAAACTTCGAGTTTTCAAAAATAATCACGGTTTGCCGTTTTAGTTCTAATATAGGAAAAAAACAATTTTTTTTGAGTGCATTTTTATATTTTCGGTGGAATCTAAAAATTAATTTTAATATTTGTTATTTGTTTTAAACTTTAAACCGCCATAATTTGTTCTCCGTTAAAGAAAAATGATTAACGCGGATGGATCTAGCATGCTTAAACTTTGGCTAATAAATACACAACAGGTTATTCATGTCATACAAAAAATATTTTTTTAAGACTTTTACCTCAAAGTGTGGAAAATTTTTGAAATTCTTCATACAATTGCATAAAATTTAAATAAATTCAATAGTTTTAAATTATTTAATTTGAACTTTTTTTTTTTTTTGACAATTTAAGAGCATTAAAAATTTAATAACTGCTGATAGTATTTGAAGACAAATGTGTGCATGTTAGTATTAAAAAGGACACAAACACAAATACACACACAAAAAAAAGACATCCTTACTGACCTGCTTTTTTAAGCAGATGGCAGCATAAACAGCAAATCTCTAAGCCAAACAAATATAAAACAATTGTTTTTTTATGAGGGTTAAAAACAACACTTTTACTGTTCATTCAAAATTTGAACTAAAGGTAAATTGTAAAGCAAGGGCCCGAATATTTATAAGAGTTTTTTTTTTTATTTTTTAAACAGAAGCAACATTCAGGAAATTCTTCCTATTTATTAATGTGTTTCTTTTTTTGGAAAATGTTTAATGGAGAGATGAAAGGTGGGGAAAGACGAGGGGATTCAAATGTGGCAACACTGTAATTGCGCAAGATGATAAGTCTTAGAACAGTTGTTTCTCGCCACCTTTTTTGTTCAAAGCCCTGATTCATAGCCGGGTGAAGTGATATCTATGGGAACTCCGAAGGTGCGATACATATGAGGGATAACAACTCATAAATATTATTTTTCTAAATTGATGTAGTCGTCGCCGGGGATCGAAGCGCTAACAATTACACCATAACGCCCACATGTCCCTATGAAATTATTGGTTTGATTTCATTCACACATCACTTTTAGATCTGATAAAAATTTTCTAATCTATAGATGAATTTCCAAAAATGATATATATTAAACCCTCTGAGAAAGAGGTTCTGTGTACGAAAGCGGACAACACATTTAAAATCTGTAGACTTGGACTATTAATAAATGGTGCCAGATTAGTATGTGGATATCCATTTAGCAACACTTCACTTTTTCTTAATTTGGTCAACACTCGCACGTTTTTATAACACTTTATTTATTCACAAAAAATTTTAATATTAAGGTAAATTTTTTTTAAACTTAGTAGCAGGGAACTTCTGCTTTAAAAATATGCGTATAGTTGTTTGGGTTACAACACAGTTTCATTATTTTTAGTGTAAGTGTCAGTCATTTGTAGAACTTATTACATTTGTTACTAACCTTGTAGTTCATTTAAAAAACAAACCATATCAAATGACTGTTTTATGATTTTACGAAGGCGGATCAATAAGTCCGGGACTGTTTGAATAAAACACAGTTTTGTTTTGCAAAAAAAAAAAATTATTTTCAACATAATCTCCTTTTAGTTCAACACATTTAGTCAGACGTTTCTCCAATTTTTGTATCCCTTCCAAAAAATATTATTTTTCGAGGTCCATAAAATAGGCATTTCTTAGCCATACGGGTCGTTTTTTTTTTTAATTCCTTGTTAAATCGGTAAAATAAGTTGGCATAATATTCGCCGTTTATTGTTTTTCCCTTTTGATGGTAATCGCGTGCATCCCAAAAAACTGTTGCCATCACCTTATTGGCCACGATTAGGGGTATGGTCAGTTGAGAGCAAACGCGGCTCCCATCTTGCAGACAGACAGTGAAAAATCTGTTTTCTAAACAAATATATTGTATTGTAAAATGAAATGGAAAACCTTTTACAGGTTTTTCTACTAAATTCTTTGCTTAAGTGTAAATTAAAAAGGCCCTCCAACAAAAAAAATCTTTTCTTATTACGATTTCCTCTATATTTATTAATTTTTGAATTTTTTTTTTACCAAATGTTCGTTTTTTACCAAATGTTAGAGTATAAATTTTCTGAAAAATTCGTTATAAAAGGTAGTGAATGCAAAAAATCTCCTCCATCGTTTTCGTTAAACCGGCCTTTGACTGTATTACTCTTCATTTGATTACTATCGTTTAAAGAAATGTTCAAGTGTTTTAAGGGCCACTTCAGGATTTCGAAAATTATCTTTAAAGCATTTAAATTTGGTAAAGAAAATGCAATTAATAAAACGAGAACTAAAACTGTGAATCCATGAAGAAGGTCGAAAAATATTTGTAAAAAAGTCAAAAATTAATTAGTAATCATTAGGGTTAAAACTGTTTGAATTTTTTGCAAATATCTAAAACTGCATGAAATAGCTGTATAGTCCTTGAAAAAAATATTAAGATGATTTCGCGACTGTTAAAAAAGTTTCCGCGCAAAACGCAGTGAAGTTTCGGTTAAAATTTTTTTTTAAAAATTTAACGTTTCGCTTAGAATTGCATGTTTTTTTGTTGTATACTATCATCAGCGACGGGAACTTCAGGCACTAAAAAAGAGCGCTTTAGACGAATATAATATGCATGAAAAATCTTAAAATGTGCACTAAAGACTATAAACATATGCACTTAAAATTGGTATAATCAATTATTTTCATGTTTAAAAAAAATTAAATTTAAATTTAAATTGGTGCAGTGTGGTGTAATAGTTAGCGCGTTGGACTGTTACACAGATGGTCCCGGGTTCGATTCCCGGTGACGACAACATCAATTTAGAAAAAATAATATGTATGAGTTTTTCAATCACTTATATGTATCGCTGAGCCCACCTTCGGTGTTCCCATAGCACTTAACCCCACCGAAGTAAAATAATGAATCAGAAAGCTTCAATAAATTCGCCAACTCTACATGAGGTGGCGAGCAACAACTGTTCTAGACGTATCATCTCGCGTAATTACAGTGTTGCCATGTTTGAAGCCCTTCATCTTTCGCCCCTTTCATCTCTCCACTATCCCCTTTCCAAAGAAAAGGAAGAAAAGAATAAGAAGAATTTCCTGAGTGTTGCTTCTCTTTTTTTTAAAAAAAAAGAAAAAAAAATTAAAACAAAATTCTTATTATTAATTTTGAAAAATACACATTCATCGAACTTGCAATATTTACTTTAAGTGCTTTATTCTCAAAACAATATATTGAAAATCGGGTGGCGCTGTGCAGCCTTAACGGGGGGATCGATTTTCACTCGTTTTTTTTTTTTTTTTATTTTGTGCAAGACTAAAAAATTAAGTCCCTAAAGTAGAAACATTTTTAAATTTTTGCCTTATTTTTGTTTTTGAAAAATAAAGAAAAAAAACTATTTGTTTGGTGTTTTTTTTTTTAAATTTTTGAGTTTTCCCTCGTAAAATTTTAATGCAAATCAAAAATTTAAAAAAATCTAGCTACATTAGGGACTAACTATGTATTTTTTTGTGAAGTAAAAATCATTTTTGTTTTCTCAGATGTTTACCCAAGTCTCCACGATGACATCTGATTTTGCCATAAAAAGGGTCTAGAATTAAATGGTTACCAGGGTTGCCATGGTAGTCCGAATTCTAAATTATAATTTTCAGAATAATATAAAAAACAATTTTTTAATGAATTATTCATTTATTTTTTTATAATTGTCATTTTATTGAATTCTACACTTAGACTACTATGTAGATAAAGACGGCTGCAAATGTAGTTAAAAATAAAGTTAATTTCACTTGAATAAAGGACAACTTACTTTTCCATTAATTCAACTAACATTGACATTTGTTTTTTATTGTTCAAAAAATTAACCACAATTACAGTAAAAATGAACCACATAAATATGTAGTAAAAAATAAACAAACATTTATTTATTTAAATTTATTTTCATCGGGATAAACATTAATTGCATTTATAGTAATTAAATGTGCTAAAGTCCCAAAACTTATTTAACAAATTGTGAAAAACAATCTGCTATAGGCGTGTCCCTATCCGGATTTCATTCCTGCCCAAGGAAATCTTCAGGGGACTTTGTTATTAGAATTTCTAGAGATATTTGTTATGTTAAATCACAAACTCAATGAGAATTTCTTGTCCTCGTCTAGGTATTTTTTGAATAAAAAAAAACTACTGTATAAAATAAATGTAAATTCATAATACAGTAATTGTTTGGGGTTTGGTTTTTTTTTTTTTTTGAAATGAACTACAATTGTAGTCAAAAATTTAATTTCTTCTACAAATGACTGTTTTTTTTCACTTAAAAATAAAGCTACTGTATGACAACTCAAACAACTACAAATCTTTAGAGCAAAAGTTCTCTGAGTATAGCTAGTAAACCCCTTAATCACAGTTTGCATACATAATTTAGGATAACACTTAAAAGGTTTGGATGTATTCTCGTTGGCCAAATATAAAATAATGACTTTTTACGAAAAACTTTGATTCACAAAGATATTTTGTTGACCCTGTTCTCAGACTTAACCCTTTATAACCGCTGTAACATTACTGTAGCAAACCCCCAAAAACCACGAAATAATACATACTGAATTTATTTAGCTCGCTCAAATTTTTGTCACCCAACTGTGACATAATACTGATCAAATTAGTACCAAAAAAATATCATAGATGGCGTAATTTTTTTGACTTCGGTCAGTTTGAAGTTTGCATAATACGAATAGTGACAAGTTTGAACACATGTAAATTTAAAATTTTATAAAAAAATACAAAAGGTGCAAAAAATTGGGTTGGTATTATGAAAACCTGTGAATAATATTTTTTACTTATTGTATACAATGCATACATTTTTACATTTTTACATGAAAAAATTATATTTTTATGTTATGTAACACAATCCCTCAAATGTCAAATAAATAATAAATAAAGGATATTTATTTAATTTATAAGTAATATTTTTTTTTATTTACCTTAACCTTTAACGTACCAAAAAAATTTTTAATTTTTAAGTTCTTGGGCTACAAAGTGTTAAGGAAAACAACATGCATTTGTATGAACTTCCGATCATCAATTAAAAATATTATCCCGCCCTTTCAACAAACACATACACATTATATTATACTAATTAAAATGAATCTGTAAATAAAATAGGACTTTCGAAATTGGTTTCGGTGTGGAAGGGTTTTGCTCCGAAAAGACTTAAAACTCCATTTTTTTTTAGTGCAATATTGTTTATAATTCTATGTCCTGTAATTTTTTTTGCAACAAAAAAGTTTTAACCCAAATAACCATATTTGTATTTTTTTGTAAATATCCTATCAAAAGTTTTTAGTTTTACATTTGCTACCAATTAAGTAGTATTTCAGAAAAACTCTTCGAATTTTTCTTATTCTAAAAAGATTTTTTTACAGAAAAATATTACGGTTTTCTTATAGCACAATTTTTACATTTCAAGAGCATTTTTTAATAGAAAAAAAAATTGAATTCTGAGTAATCTTACATACTGAGAATTTGGTCATTAAAACAAATTTTTCGAATCTAAAGACTGTTTTTGTGTATTATTATCTGAAAGCCTTTTAAAACTTTTTCCTAAAAAACTTCAAACTTTAAGCTTTAATTAAAAGCCCCTACAATTTATAGTACTTTTTTCAAAATAAAAAAAAAACCATTTTAGATTTATAGCTCAGATTTGTGAGGAACCGTTTTATTTTTTGTTTTGCTTTTACCAAGTAATACAATGTAGTATTGGTGCTATTGCTATAATACTCTCTTGTATTATATCATACAGTAATGGTGATGCCTTTAACCAACCAACCAGCTAGTCAGCATCATTATACATAAAATCTATAAACTAACACACATACAAAAAAAAATATACTATTATCTACCAAAGTATAGATGTATTTGTTTGTGTGTGTGTGTGTTTATAACAATGACGCCATTGGTGAACTACAATTATATTGTTGTATTTTTGGAACAAAACCCGTTTACCCAAAGCCAAAACTATTAAAACAAAACAATCTAAAAATTGTATTAACCCAAACAACAGTTGACCAAAAACAAAATGTTTCAAAATGGCAAGAGGTGTATGTAGTAGTTAGTATAATACAATACTTACGTTTGTGTGTGTAGAAGAAACAAAAATTAACAAAATTATTTCAGTGTTAGTAGACCACAAATAAAAACTAGAGGTTTTGTTGTACTACATTTATACTTCCTTTTCGATGGACTTCAAAATTGTGGTTAACAAATGCCAAAGTAAATGGAGTGTAAAAATGAAATATATTTTTAGTTTTTATTAATGTTTATTTGTTTTATTTATGTTATAGTTTTTATTAATGTTTATTTATTTGTTATCATATGAATGATAGAGAAAAGATAAAATGTGCAAAACTTAAATAACTATATGACTCGGTTAATTGGGTAAAAATATCGATTAATCGGATAAAATTGGTTATATGAGTCAAGTCATGTCAAACCGAACGATTTTGAACGTAACGATTTTTGTTTGCTTTGAAATGTCGCACACGCAGAGAAAAATTATGATTAAACGTGATTTAGGACAAGAAATTATCATATTATCATCGTAATGGTAATAAACATGATTCTGACTGATAATATTATGCTTACTGAGGACGATTTTATCATTATAATATTATTACGAGGATCATCATAATATGATAACGAGGACCATATTATGATTGCAACGTGTTTTAAACATAGCATGATTCGCTTTAAACTATTATAACATGATGCTCTTTTTTTCTGCGTGCAGACATATTCTTATTTAACATGCATTTTTGGTAAAAACTAAAATTTTTTGTAGAAGGTATTTGTGATTAAAAATTAACAAACCATTCCCGGTATTTAAATTTAAAAAGCTAAAATAAAAATTTAAATATTTAAAAGTATATAAAAGTTTTTAATATTTTAAAATGAGGGGCTTAGACAACAAGAGGTTCAAGTGACTACTGTTTAATATTGATAAGAAAAATACTAAAATGTTAGATGCTATCTGGAATGTACATTTTTTGGTAAGAGAGAGCCTAAGATATATATTAATCTAACAAGCTAAAAAAAAATACGGAAAGTCCCAATTAACTTTTTTTTTTTAATTTCTAAATAAATGAAGTAATAGCACAAACGAGTTTTAGTTCTGTTTCTGTTACACAGATGGTTCCAGGTGCGATTCCCGGTGATTAAAAATATTATATATGAGTTTTCTATCCCTCATATGTATCGCAGAGCCCACCTTCGGAGTTCCCATAGCACTAACCTCACCAAAGTAAAATAATGAATCAGTGCTACGAACCAAAAAGCTTCAATAAGTTCGCCAACTCCCCATCAGGTGGCGAGCAACAACTGTTCTAAGACTTATGATCCCGAGCAATTAGAGTGTTGCCCTGTTTGAAGCCCTTCATCTTTCCCCACCTTTAATCTCTCCGCTATCCCTTTTCCAAAGAAAGCAACATATTAAAAAATCGGAAGAATTTCCTGAGTGTTGCTTCTTAAAAAAAAAAAACAAATAGAAGAGTTTTTATCTTTCTTTGGTACATTTTTTAGTCGTCATATTCAGATTCCATGATATTATCGGGTTCATCTTCATCCTCACCTTGGCTTTCTATTCTTTGGGGAATCTCTTCCATTCGATCGTGAGGAAGTTCTTTGAACCATTGATGGTGAATTGGGCTGCATATAGCAAAGAAGATCTTGGAGGTTTCTGAATTTCACGAACTTCAGTGGTTTGACGCTGTTTTTTTGGAGCGAACTTTCATGTCTACTTTGATAAAGTTATCTTGCTCATTCATAACATCTTCTTTGTATGCAAAGTTCCAAGGGTTATCGTTTCAAAGTGTCGCATGCCCGCACAGTGGGGCAAATATAACTTTTTTTTGAGCAATATTTGGATCAGAAATACCCTTTTTAATATCGGTTCGCGGACTTCTATAACAACACTAGTGTCATTATACTTTTTAACAACGCCAGGACCTGTATTTTGTAAAACTTTAATTTTTTTGCACTTGCTGCGATAATGCGATCTGGTTTCGTTTGTAAATTTCAATTATTTTTTTTTTTTCTTACTTTTTGTTGATTAAACGTTTTTTGACGAACAAACTAATCGTTTTGATTGATGCTTTTTACACACAACTAAGGTATATTTTCAAAGCTCACTTGATAACTAAAATATTTCATTTGCAGTACAATATGTAAAAGAGCAACTTGCCGGCCAAAAGAATCTAACCTGCATCTTTTCTTACATTACCAATGTAACAATACCAAGTCGCAACCGTTAATCAATCACAGCCAAATACGGCCTTAACCGCAATGTAATTAACTTTCAGTTTTCCTTCCTATTCAGATTTTCTTTTATTGTAAAGGGTCTTTTTTTAAGCCCGATAGAACTTGAAATTGTAAAAAATGACACAAAAAATTTAATTTTAATCAAAAAAGTTTTTATTCGAAAGATCAATACATGCGGCTGTTATTGACATTGCTGGCCGTATGTCACGAATATCATCAGCAATGATATCCTACAAGGCGTCAATTGTTGCTGTTTTATCAGCCAGTAACCAGTAACTTCACGTTGCCCTACAGGAAATAATCAAATCGCACGACCTTGGAGGCTAATCTCGAAATCAACTTATAGCCAAATTTTGATTTGAATAAATCTATGGTTGTATTCGCAGTATAGCACGTAGCGCCATTCTGTTAAAACCACATTTCGACCGCATCAATGTCATCCAGATTTGCAAACAAAAAAGCATTGATCATGGAGCGGTTCCGATTTTCATTGACCGTAACGCCAGCTCCGACTTCATTTTTGAAGAAATAAGGTCCGATTGTATCACCAGTGTGTAAACCTCACCAAAAGGTGCAACCCAAATACGGCAGTTTTGTTTATTGAACTATCCATGCAACCAAAAGTAAGCTTCATCTCTAAACAAAATTAGCTTATGAAAATCGGGATCAACGACAATCTTCTTTTGGGCACATTCACCGCCTTGCTAGGTGATCGTGTGGCTTCAATTGTTGCACGAGTTGGATTTTGCAAGCACGCAAACCAAGATCTTTCAGCAAAATATTCCATAAAGTGGTATGGACACATATCCATGGCAAAATGGCCGCCAGTTAAAAAAGTGTTGCCAACTTAAAGTTATATACTTGTATAAAAACACCCTTTATAATAATAATCCAAATATATGTGATCGATATCTATTTATATGGTCCCATGCTAAGTCTTGTAAAACTATATGTGAGTATATATATTCCCATACACGTTATGGTAAAAGTACAATATCAAATTAAGTTGTCTGCAAGTTAAGACTTACTATTTACATATGGCTTCATATATAAACATATTAATTCTATAACGAAATCATTGCAAGTGATTTATTTTATATAATTTAAAAAATGTGTACATTTTATAAGACAACACCACTTAATTATATATTTTTGAAACACTAAATTTGTTCTTGATAATTTTTAATTATTTCGGTGTTTTATTAAAAAAAATAATTTGGCCTTTAAAATTGTTGATTTCTGGAAATTTGAAACTTAAATACTTTTAAGCATAACTTCAAGTTACAAAAATCATACCTACTATCGGCTAAAATTTTATAAAATCGGATATATTTATATATAATAAGATTAAATTTAATGTCCCGGATACGGACATATATCGGATAAAATTGTATCAAATTATATCTAATTTGATATAATTAGATACATGTGGTCATCTACATGTATCTAATTATTCAATTTGTATGTGCTTATCAAATGAGATATAATTTTATTATATATTTTTTTTTTATATAATTTTATCAAATTAACATAAGATATAAAATATAACCACGAACTTGAGAAGAAACGTTATAAGATTTGTTAAAGTTCATCGAATAAGATGGCTAGGCCATATTGCGCGCATGGAAGACGGTAGACGGTAATATAACTCCAGAGGGGTGAAGATGCCGAGGACAGCCGAAAAAGATATAGTTCGATGCTATTGTAAAAGATCTGAAGAGGATGAATATTACAGCATGGTGGTCATTTACCCCTCAGATGGATAAGTGGAGACCATTAGTTTATGCACATACAAATAAAGTTTAGACATTTTTCTTTAAATAATTTGACTTAGAAGCTTAATAAAATATTGACAAAGTTATAAGTATAATTCAGAAAACGTACAGAAACACTGATTTTTGGGCAAAAAAATCGGTTTGCGCGAATTCTAAACCTCTTCCAAAAAATGTGAAAAAATCTCAAACATACTTGAGCAAAAAACTAAACTAAATTTTATAAATTAACTATTGGACATATTACTACTTATATAACATTTTATATTTCAAGATTTCTTCTTTAAAATGTCAAACTTTTTCTACTTGCTGTTGGGTTTTTCATTTTGATTTATGTATTACTTTTTCTTTTCATTTTAATTTTCATGATAACATTTATATAAATACTAACATACTTAAAAACTATTGTATTCATTATGCTTATTATTATTACTCTACTACAAAAATACTGCAACGCCTTAATTATTTATGAAAGTATAACGTTTTTTTTTATATTTATTTTATATTACCCTTTAAGGAGCTTAAAATTTTAGTTTTACGTGTTTAAATCACTTAAATCTTTTTTATGATTTTTAAGGTTTTTATGTACTTTTTTTCTTTGTAGGCATTCTTAATGGACTTAACTATTATGGACTTAACAAATATTTTAAAGTTTTGTTTCAAATGAGAAAAACAAAGAAAAAAATAACTCCTTAATGTAACTACCTACACTTAGAGAACTTCTGCTGTAAATATTTGTAGTTGTTAATGCTGTATCTTTATTTTTAAGAGAACAAATAGTCATTTGTAGAAGAAATTTCATTTTTGACTACAATTATAGTTTATGAAAAAAAACAAACCACATCAAATTACTGTATTATGAGTTGACATTAATGGTCTGTTTCTCTATTTCGAAAGAAAGCTTTCTTTCGCTTTCTAAGCGAAAGAAAATTGATTTGGGTTTCTCTAACTAAATTTCTATGCGAACGATGACTTGAAGTACAAGTCGAATGAAAACGTAACAGTTTTCATACAAAATTTGGTTTCTCTATTTCGAACGAGTTGTCAACAGTGCGAACGTAAATGTCAAAACCAGTCACTTGCTTTTTTGTTTTTGAGTAACACAATATTTTCAAAAAAATATATCATTCATTCCATTAGAAAACTCAAAAAATCTGAACACGGGTCCTCTGAATTTGTTTTTTTTTTACATGAATACTCTATGGTCCCATTTGTACATTTCCTTTTTCAGATCTCCAAATTTGTAAAAACTCGTGATTTTATGCACGTTTTTAGTTCTCATAAATATCAAAAAAATGCTAAAAGCACTTTACTTTGAAGTGTCATAACTTTTTAATTGTATATCGCATGTTATTAATTTAAACGATATTTGGAAGATGCACTTGTCTACTTTATAACTGGATTTATAAACAATATGATTGCTAAAAAAAAATGCATACTTAATGCAAATGCATTTTTCAAAACTTTCCCCCTACGATTTTCAAAAAAGAATATGGAATATTAGCTAATTATAATAATACTGATTTTTATGGAACAAACATGTCTTTTATTTTTAATGATTTAAAAAAAAAAATATTTTTTTTATTCTATAAAATTAAAATATTTTTATAAAACACTTTTAGCATTTTTATCAAATTTATGAAAATTAAAAACGTACATAAATCGCGATTTTTACAAATTTCGAGATCTAAAAAGGCTATGTGCAAGTGGGACTATAGAGTATTCATGTACAAAATATAAAAAAATCGGAGAACCTAAAAAAAAAATCCTCATTTTTCAATGTTCTTTGCTGGAATGAATGATATAATAAAAAATTATAAATATTTAAAAAAAAAGAATGGATAACAAAATAACACGAATATTTGTAGTTTTTCAGCTTAATGAAATCCACAATGGAACAGCTTAAAACGCTGGTGTACTTTTTTGATTTTCTTCTTTTGGTTTATTAATTTTGCTTTTGTTTTATTTATTTGTTTAAATTATTTATTTGTCATATACAGCTGATCACTGTTAAGTAGTGTTGTATTTATCTTCAAACAATTTAGTAGTATTTTTGGTATTTTTAAAGGAAATTGTAATAGAAGTTTAAAATATCCGGTCTGGCACCACTATGATTTGTAAATACGTAAAACACAAAAATTGACACACGTAAGTATAGGCGAACGATAGCTTTCGAAATAGAGAAACCCAAATTGATTCGAATTCGAGTGACTAGCTTGCGTTCGCTTAGGTTTTCGTTCGAGATCGAGGAACAGGTCATAATTTTATACAGTAATTTTTTTTTTTTTGTTTTTTAAATAAAACAAATAAATGTTTGTTTATTTTTTTACTACACATGTGGTTTATTTTTATTACAATTGTGGTTCATTTTTTGAACAGTAAAAAACAAATGACAATGTTAGTTATATTAACAGTTTTCTCATCATCGCAACATGGATTTAGAAAAGGACGTTCCGTAAATACAAACTTATTGGAATTTACAACTTCAGTAATAAGTTCGTTTAACTTCGGTATGCAGACTGATACCATCTATACTGATTTCAGTAAAGCATTCGACAATGTTAATCATGATTTCCTGCTAAATAAATTGTACAAAATCGGATTCACGCCTATATTTTTAAAATGGATGTCTACATACCTTAAAAATAGAAATCAATGCATCCTATATAATAATCCAAAATTATTCCTGTTTTATCCGGTGTTCCACAAGGCAGCCATTTAGGCCCTATATTATTCCTTTTGCTTATAAATGATCTTCCTTCATGCATTACACCAGGAGTGCCCAGAAGTTCCTTATGGAAGAGCAAACACCAATACATTTAAAGAAAAACTAATTTTTATTCAATATTTTTTGTTGTAAAAACCAATACATACAAAGAAAAAAGAAAAAAGTATTTCAATGTTTACCAGCAAAGCATATGAAAGTGTTGTTGCTTTGCACTTGCGTGTATACAGTGAAGAACGACAAAAAAACTAATAAGACAAAGTTGTTTGTGTATTTCGTATTGCTAGTGCTGAGCGCTCTATATGTGTATTAAAACACACAGCCTATAGCTAAGTGTTTTTACAAAACAAATGAGCACCAAGCGCATAGGCCTTGGGCACCCCTGCATTACATATTCGAAAATATTAATGTATGCTGATGTAAAGCTCTTTCTTAGCTACAACAATTCAAACTTATGTTCTTACTCCAACATGATCTGAATAGTTTTCTTCGCTGGTGTAAAGTAAACCTCTTAGAACTAAATTGTAGATACATTACTTGATCTTGGAGTATTACTAGATAATAAACTCACATTTAATTCACATATATCGCAAACAGTAAGCAAAGCAAAAGGAGTTTTAGGTTTCATTAAACGCTGGGGAAAAGAATTCAATGATCCATATATAATCAAGCAATTGTTTACTACTCTCGTTAGACCCATTTTAGAATACGCTTCCGTCGTATGGGATCCACAATATGAAATCCATATAAACAAAATCGAATCTGTGTAGAAACTATTTTTATTGTTCTGTCTTCGATCTCTTCCATGGAATCCGAATATCAATTTGCCATCATATGAGAGTCGCTTAGCACTTATTAAGCTTCCTACTTTCAAAAGTAGGAGGTTGGTGTTAAATATATCTTTTATGGTAAATTTGTTAAATGGTGCAACAAACTCCGAATTTCTGCTGGGTAAAATTGATTTCATTGTTCCCAACCGTCCGACAAGATACTACATTCCCCTAAAACTCCAATACTTCCGAACAAATTATGCAAACTTTGATCCCATCCGCAGAATATGTGATGAATTTAACAACTTATACGGCTACATTGATCTTTCATATAGTCCGGATGTTATAAAGAGAAATCTTATTATGCTGCTAAACCAATTACATAATATTTAATGTTTTATTTCTATAAATTTTATTTTTATAAATTGTATATAAGTATATTTGTATATTGTTTTCTTTTTTTAATATAAAGTCTGCAAGGACTAATTTTCCATAGACTTTTAAATAAATAAATAAAAAAAAAAAACTGAAATGTAAGTCGTCCTTTTATGAAGAGAAATATCATTTGTTTTTAACTACATTTACAGTGATCTTTACCTACATAGTATTCTAAGTGAACAGAAAATAATTTGATTATTTTAAAAAGATGAAAATTAACCTTGGAGTTCATTTAAAAAAACAAACCACATCAAATGACTGTTTTATGACTTTACATTAAGTATACATTTTTCATTTGTTTGTATTACAGCTGTTAATTGTTTTTATTAATTTATTAGTTAATTTATAGAAAAAATTAACCAAAGCTTAACGTTAATTATTTATTGTTTTTATTGTATTTATACACCGAAAAAAATCAAAGCATCTTTTTACTAAAAAAAATTCGTAGTGACTTTTTCGTAATATACAAGACAGTTTCTTTCATTTTAGGAAAAAAAAATTAGTGCAGCTTCTTATAATTTCGCAATACTAACGAAATCATTGGTACACTGATAGAAGTTTTCTTCATAGTATTAATGCATAGATGTCATTTAAAAGGATTCATTGATTTAATGAATAATTTTATTAATTGAATAAAAATACACTAATACTGTTATTTTTTGCATTCAATTTTTTATGATTTTTTCATAATTTCATAAAAATTAAATTCATTAAATTAATGAAAAATTTTTGGAATTTTTTTCAATAAAAATTTTAACTTGTAAAAGTTAAAAAATTGTTCAGTGTAATTATGTGATTTTTTCCTATTTTTTAACTTTCAGCTAAAAAAAAAATAATCGCTGAAGCTAAACGGTTCGTTAAACAGAGTTAACATAACTTTTTGAAAGAAATTGATTTGAGACGGTCTCAAATAATTTTCTCTATAAAGTGTAAATGTAAAGTAACTACAAAATTCTGAATTTTTTTTTCTTAAATCTACATAAGTGCTTTTGTAAAAAATCAAGAGATTTTTTTATTTTTCTTTGTTTTTAATTAAAAAAAGAAAAGTTTGTCGCTAATATAACAGCCTCTTAACACTTCTGTTTGTGAGAAGGTCCCTAGGAAACTTTTTGATTTAAAAACTCTCGCAACTCTTTAATGTTGTATGGGATGAAAAGAAAGTGTGCGATACGAGGTCGATGTTTAATGACGTTTAGTACGTGGATTAGTGAAAAGTACTTGGACGATTATTAGAAGAAGTCGCTAATGAATTTTTTGAATTGTGTTTTTTTTTTTTTTGTTTTTTTGTTACCTGTATTTGTTTTTTTTGTTACCTGTATTTTTTGAATGCTTACAACAGCGATTTGTATGCCAAAACAATATTTGCTACATCTTGCCCGACCTTAAAATTTATGCAAACATGTATACGAGCAAGAAAACCAACAAAAAATTATACAGTCTGAAACAAAAAAAAATAAAACAGTATAAAAGGTCCATAAGTTTAATAAACCAAACCATACGTTTATATATATCATAAAGTATATGACATTATTTTCGTTAACTCTAGCGTTAATGTTATGAAAGTTTAATGTGTTAAATAAATAAAATTTATACTTTGTATGAAATATTTTCATTCATTTTCACAATCAAAATTCATGCTCGGTTAAGAAAGTGCATCGTGCAATTCTTCCAATTTATGGTCAGTTTGGGCGACCTTCTGAGGCTGCCTATTCGGAATCTTGTGACTAAATTTCGCAAACAAATTTACATTATTAGACATTAAACCATCAACACACATACGTAGAGTGCGGGCTAAGGAAAATATCGCAGCTGTATCCGCCAGTGTTGTTAATGACCGTGAATTTTCGATTCGACGCCGTTCTCCACTCCGTTTAAAATTTTGCGGAAGAATTTGGGTGTAAAACCTTTTAAAATACTGCTGGTGCAAGAGTTTGAGCCACACGACCTACCATAACGGCTAACTTTTGGTGAATGGGCGCTGGCAAAGTACGATCAAGATCCACTTTTTTATCGGAAAATTGTGTTCAGCGACGAAGCTCATTTCTGGTTGAATGGATACGTAAACAAGCAAACTTGCCGTATTTGGTGCGAAGAGCAGCCAGAAGGATTGCATTAGCTACCAATGCATCCCGAAAAATGCACTGTTTGGTGTGGATTATGGGCCGGTGGCATCATAAGACCGTAATTTTTCAAAGACGAAGAAGGCAGGAACGTTACTGTGAATGGCGAGCGCTTCCGTGCAATGCTTACAATTTTTTTTGCCCAAAATGGCAGATCTGGAATTGGGTGACATGTGGTTTCCCAGCAAAAAATAGTGCTTCCAAGAAGCGCTTGTGGAAGGCCTTCTTTGAACCCGAAGCGCTTGCTGAAGGCCATCCAGAAGGCATGATTTTTGTTCGCGATGTCCCACTTGGTAGGTCTCTTTTAAGCAGGTGTAAAGCGCTAAGAATCACATGATAGAAGAGCTTCCAGAAGAGCTTCCCGAGGCGCTTCCAGAAGAGCATCGAGAAACGATTCTTCCTTCAGGGAAGCACAATATAATGCCTTCCTGAATTGTTTCATAGAAGGCCTTCTTTACTGCTTCATTGCATGCCTTCTTCACTGCTTCAAACGACTGCCTTCAGGAATGCACAATATAATGCCTTCCAGAAGTGCTTCATAGAAGGCATTCTTTACTGCTTCATGGCATGCGTTCTTCACTGCTTCTTTTCATGCCTTCTTTACTGCTTCAAAATAATGCCTTCAGGGAAGCACAATATAAAGCCTTCCAGAATTGCTTCATTACATGCATGACGGGCGATGCGCTTCTTTGGAACCACTGAAAAGAAGTTACTGCTTACCAAATCGAAATTATTTTTTGCTAGGTTCAGCAAGATTTTTTGCTAGGCCGCCTAGATCGTGCCATTTAACGCCTTTCTTTGTGGGTCTATGTTAAGGCTAATGTCTATAGGGACAAGCTCGCAATGTACTGGAAGCCAAGGTTGACGTACTGGAAGCCAATATTTAATAATTTATTCGTGGGATACCGCCGATATGTTGGAGCGAGTATGCCAAAAATGGACCCAGCGTATGAACCATTTGAGGCGTAACCGCGGTCAACATTTACATGAAATCATCTTTAAATATTTAATTATATAGATCGTTCTATCGACTCAAATAAAGATTTCATACATTTCTCTAAAGTTTATGTGTTTTTTTTTAAATCAAATCCGAAAGCTCTTAAAAAATCACCCTTTATAATGCATGGATTTTTGTCGGTGTATGTTAAAGTTTATATTTAATAATGATTATTCTGTTAAAAATTTTTAATAAAATTAGTGTTTTTACATTTGTACACGCAATTGCAGTCATGTTAACTTTAATTTGCAGTTTATTTTACTTACATTAATAGTTCTTTCTCCAAGCGCAAGTTATACTTGAAATTTTATTATTTATTGCTATAAATTTAAACTTTTACTGCATGTGGCACATAATATCTATTACCAAGACAATTTTGTTTTTATTACAAACGATAGAGGAACATTTGTATTATAGTATACAACAGTTTTTATCTTAAAAAAAGAACGCAAAATTTGGAAATAAAGCCGATTTTGTAAGAAGAAAATAGCAAAAATTCAAAGCTAGAAATATATTTCAGTTAAATAACTATTCCCAGCAAAAAATAGTGCTTACCCAGAAGCGCTTCCGGAAGGCATTATTTGATAACGAAGCGCTTCCAAAGCAAATAAAGAAGGCATGATTTTTGTTCGCGATGTCCCACTTGGTATGTCTCTTTTAAAGCGCTTCTTTCATGTGCTCTTAGAAGCAATAAATTCATGTCTTCTTAGGCACTAAGAAGCGCTTTTTGTATGTTGACAACATTATTTACTGCTTCAAAGAAGGCATTCTGGGAAGCACGACAGAATGCCTTCCCTAATTGCTTAATAGTATGCAAGGCGGTGAAGCGCTATTTTGGAAGCATACAAATGTAGTTACTGCTTACCAAATTCAGGTTAGTTTTTGCTGGGTTACAATTAAAATTTTTAAATACGATTAGAAGAAAATGCTTATTTCGGTTTTTAAATTTTCCCAACATTTTCTGTTGTTTGGTGATTCGAAATTTTGTATACTTTTAGTTTTTTGATAATAAAATCTAAAATATGGTAGAAGGGGGAGGTTTCAATACTGGGGCACATTCGCAGATTTTCGCTGCATTTAAAAGAGTTATTAAAATGTTTCTTTAAACAATTTGTTCATTTATTTATTATCTTTAGTGTCAACAAATTTTGAACTTGACCTTCACACATGTTTTTGTGTTTTTTTGGGTTGCAAAAAAAATAATAGAGTTAGTATTTTTTATATTTTTTATATATTATATATTTTTTATATTTTATATTTTTTATATTATATATTTTTTATATATTTTTTTGTCTATTACGACTACTTAACTATAACTAACAAGTTACTTTATTACAACAGATTACAAAAAGCTATTTTGCAAAACGAAATTCTCTAATATTTTTAGTAAACTCTTTAAGAAAGTCTAACCAAGTCGGCAGGTATTGTACGTCTTAGTCTTCCAGATTGACCATCTATATTAGTTAGGGCTAAAGTTTCAGGATTCTAGTGTTGTCTGTGCCTGGCATCATGTTTTGTATTGAATTTTCCTATTGCATCTCGTAACTGTTCTATGTCAAGGTCCCGATGGATACCAGCATTACGGACATACCAAGGTTATATATATGACTATAATTTTGAGGACTTTATTTTGAAAGCGTTGATTAAATTGAATATAACTGTTACTTGTACAACCACAGAGTAGTATTCCATATCGTAGGCATAAGTTTTATCAATGGATTGTATAATAATATTTTATTTTCAATAGAAAGTGTAGATTTTCTTTCAATAAGCCATTTTAATTTGTTCCAGTTAGTATATTGGGGATAACTTTTTAATTTCGTGTATTAAAGTAAAATACACTTTTAGATATCAAGGCTTTGATATAAACTTATAATATTAACACAAATTTTTTTTAATTTATTTCTGAAAAAGTGGAAAAAAAATAAAACAATGTCAGCGACTTATCATGGGACACAAACTCCAGACCACCAGGCTGTTTCGTCTACAAAAATTGGTACCACTTTCAAAGACGTATACGTTATATTAATTCGTTACATAGTTATATGTGTAGCACTGGTCAGACGTAATTTTGGTTTAACAAATTACAACTTTTGATATCAATCTTTATTAATATTTACTATAAAATATATGTTCTCCACCAGAACCATTATATTTGTAGCTTACAAATGTGCTACATCAACTTGGCGAATTTAACACATAGGTGGGGCAGTTTAGCCGATTTGAGTTACTACGGAAATTTAAAAAAAAATAAATTTAATGGTGTTTTCTTTTCTGGAAAGAAGTATTGCCTTGTTAAAGTGCAACACATTTAAAATTTCTCCCTAGCCGCATTAAAATGCTTAATTTTTATAATCAGAATAGAACACAATTTTATCATATATTGATTTTTTTTTTTAAATATGTGTGTTTATACACACAGGCCATTAATATATACATGTGGGACGTGTGTTGGTTCGAATGGCAGCCAAAGTGAATTATTATTATTTTTTTTATATTTTTAATAACTTATGTTGTTCAAGTATTTAATTAATTTGGAGTTAGCTTCATAATTTTTTTTTTTTTTATTTAATATTTTTTAATATATATATTTTTTTTAACGAATTTTAGGTCAAACAATTATTAAATACTTGCAAAACAGAAAAATATCAAAAGAAAATAGTATGACCTAAAACAAAATAAAAAAATCCTAAATTAAATGTAATAAAAAACAAAAATAAAAAAATTTGTGGTTCAATGACGGGTTGACGGTTTGCATCAGAAGCCGGCACACTACCCCTCGACGACCAAGATGATAATTTTCTCCCAAACAACTTTGGAGTATGAACACATGAGATTGATAAAACAAAAAAATCAGGCAAAAACCAACCGTGTAAATTTTTTGAGAGCATTAAAATTGGACTTTTTAGAAAGATTTTTTTTAGAAAGAAACACGATACCCTCTCAGAGTTTTAAAATTATTTTGGAAAATAACACAAAAAAAAGGAAATTTTACTTCAAAGTGGAAAAAATGCTACCTTTATGTCAGAAAGGAAAACACCATAAGAAAGAAAGGTAATTTATGGTTTAAACAGGCAAATTAAACTCAAGATTTGTAAAATTTTAGATAAAAAAGAACGTTTCCAAAAAAATTGTTGCTTGAGCAATGACAGTGCTTAAAAAAAAAAACAGTGTACACAGAGAATAAATTGATTATAATTCCATTGTAACCAACAAAATTTAATCATTAACCTTTAATTGTAAACTATATTGTAAACAGAAAATATATAAAATTAACCAAAACACAGTCACATCATTCAAAATATTTGCTTTATTAATCAATATTGAAAAAATATTATCCTCCTCATTACCTTTAATACCAACTATCCACCACTTTTCGGAGATGTTTTCCCCTGAATAAGGTATTTGCAATTAAAATCGAATATTAGTTTCGCCTGCAAAAAAACAATCACTATATCTAAACTATTAGTTTTCGTTACCAATTTTAAAATAATATAAAGTTTTTCTACAGTTTTGGTAATTCTAATAATATATTAAGATTAGCAACCCAATTTCTGTTGTACATACAAATCAAGTTTTAGACATTCTTATTTAAACTTGAACAAAAAAAATATTCATGGTAGAAATTTGAAAATACAAATTCAAATTGAGTGTAGGCTAGAGGTAAAGTAATTTCCCAGTATAATAATATAAAACTTTTTTTTATAAATTTAGTAACTTTAATAAAATATTGAAATTGGCAACCGAATTTCTGTTGTACATACAAATCTATTTTTAGACGAATATTCAAATTTTAAACTAGAAAATATTAAAGGTTGAAATTTAAAAAATAACATATTTAAATTGGGTTTAGGCTAGAGGTAAAGTACTTGCCTAACAAACATATGATCGCCGGTTCGAGCCCAGTTCGATGTATATAATTTTTTTTATTCATAAAATACATTTTGTTGAATGTGATTGAATCTATTTATAGAATATTATAGTCCATAAACATAAAATCTCCAATTGTTACAATAAAAATTTGAAATTTGTAGATAAATGTTGGTTTTTACAATAATATTGAAATTTAATAATAGTGATAGTAAGTGGAACCACAAAAATTCGATTGGCAAAAAATTCGGCTGCAACTACAAAACAATTTTCTGTGTGTGGCTAATACTCTCCTTCTAATCTAGTTTTTTAAATATCCCTGCGGGAAATGAACCAGTCACTGGTATGGTCACGTGACTAGAGCTTTGTGTGTATGAACCTGTCCAAGTTTCGGTTCTGTTATATGAAAGTGACCGGTACTTTTAACATGGGCTTGTCATAGGAGGTGGCAATTGCTACCTTTGGAGCACCTTGTGACGTGGCGTATAACTTGACGAAGGTTACCTATCACCGTACCGACTGAAATTAATAAGCTACTGGACAAGTTAGAAGTAGACAGTGTTAAAATAGGATAATTTTAGGATTTATGTGACATGCAACAGGACCAGTGGGAAAATAATTATCACGTGACTGGTGTAGGTGTACGTATCGCAGAACTGAAGAACAGCTTTTGACGGAAAACTAGTCTCATATTAAGCGCAATGTGTGCTGTTACTGAGGAGTTTGAATGGATTAGATTTGTGAGTACCACTGCACTGGTCTAGGGAACACATGTCGCCGGGTATGCGAAAATAATTAGCAAATTACCTTTTACTTTTTATTCACCGTGTGTTATATTATATACGAGTCGCTAAATTGTCCGTCCGGAACCAGTCACTAAACTTCCCTAAAACAGTGTTCACAAAACCTTCAAAAAGGCACAACAAAAATCAAATTTAAAATAAGTTTATTTCAGTGTTATATCCGATTTGTAGCAGTCAAGGGACTGAATCCTTTGGCCCTAATTGCCATGTTTTCATCAACTGCTAACGGGATAGAACCAGTTTAATAACCAGTAAGAACTTCAACTGCATCGGCCCTAGTTACTTCAGTACACTATAATGTTATGTTACTTTTTCTCCAGTTACATGATATACCTGATACCAACTTGTCAATGTTTTGTCACCATTACTATAGTCACGTGATTGGCCATTTCACACAAATTAACACTTTTTGGTACACCACAAGTTTGGTTTCACCAGTTTCGTGACGTGCCACCCACACAAAATCGTCACTTTGGATCAATCGACCCTTCATTTCCCGCAGGGATATAACTCCTATTTAATTGTTGAGTTTATTGCAGTAAAGGGTTAACATTTACTACATAATTATAAAATTACTTTCGTTTGACATATTCGTTCTTAAAAGAAATATATAATGTACTTTAGGGTTATACATATTTTTCGGCAAAATGTTTAAAAATCACCATATGGATGGTTAGTACAATATTAATAATAAAAAAATCGTTTTTTTTTTTTGGATTATTTTTAAACAAAAACCTTCCGCATGGAGAGCAATTTGTAAAAGGAATTTAAAACTTTGAAAGCGGTACGCAATGAATTTTTTAACGTTTTTAACATTTAAGTTGAAGTAGTAACCCAAAATTAGAGCACACAATTTGTTTAAATTTTGTTAAGGTTATTTACTTGTCGCTCTGCAAATTTTGATACCAATATCTCTAAATTACCATATAATATTTCTTTTTTTTATCAAAATATGCGATAACTGCCAAATTTGAATAATTATGTGTCCGTTAAGTTCAGTACTCATCATTTAAGTCTAAATTAACTTTTTATTTAATGAAATACAGAACTATATTCCGAACTTCAAAAACGCGTAGGTGAGAACTGTTTCGAAAACAGCGAAAAGTATTATCATGTTTCATAATATTTGTTTAATGGGCTTAACGACTCGGATAAGCACAATAAGATATTTTCAAAAACATCAACATTTATAACCCTTATACACATACAAATTTTACAACTGCAGTTGTTACTATAACAACTTTATAAATTCAAAATAACCAACAAGTTTTGATTGATTTGAAAACAAAATTTAATTTATTCTATTTCTTTTATTTAATTACAGATACTGAAGTATTTCTATAGAATAATAAGAAATTAAATGGTAAGTTATTCTAATTGAATGCAAAAATGTGGTAACTGCTTTTGATCTTCCAAAAATAAAATGTTGTGGTATATGAATTTTTTTATGGAATATTTATTACAACCCATAAAAAACATGGCAATGAATTAGTATTTAATGCTTTACTTTGTAATGAGAACATATTACATTCTTCATTACTCTAAGTAATAAAATATTATGCTACCGATAAGAAATTTAAAATGCATTAGTTGCATACAAAAATTAGTTGGTAAATAATAATATACGCAAAAAATTATAGTAAGATTACTGCTTTAAATATGTAATTCTTTATGTGAAATTACATAAAATGTGTAATAAAAAGCGTAAAGTGCGTAATAAAAGTATTTACATACATTTGTCTACAAAATTACACACAAAATATAAAAACTAGTATGTTGTTAAACATTTTTATAAATAAATAGACATTTATTCTGTACAATTACATATTTAATGTACACTTAGAATACTATGTAGTCAAAGACCACTGCAAATGTAGTTAAAAACAAATGAAATTTCACTTGCAGAAAGTATTACTTATATTTCGGTAAATTCAACTAACATTGTCATTTGTTTTTTAATGTTGAAAAAATTAACCACAATTGTAGTAAAAATTAACCACATATGCAGTTAAAAATAATCAATCATTTAATTGTTTTATTTTTTTAAGTAAACAAGAAACTACTGTATAAAATGAATATAAAAAATATACTTCAGTTCATGTAAATAGCAACAGCAACAAATTTGTATGTTACTGCTAATCAACCAATCAAAACAAAAAGATGAAATTATTTTTTGTTTTTATTTGAAATTTATTTTGTTTTATTGTTTATTATTATCAAGATATTTTTTTTCAATGGTCTTGTAATTTATTTATTAAATTTGAAAAAAACTGCTTAAAAACTAAGAAAAACAATAGTTCATTTGAATAACAACGGCAGAGAAAAGTTGGAAAACATAAAAACTGTTTACTAAATTAGATTTTATTGTTAATAACTATTTGGTTTGACGTGTTGTCCAACGTTTAGTAATGAGTGTTACCTCCATGGTGCTTTATAACTTCAAATATGCGACTTTGAATGGAATCGTGAGAGTTTTCAGGTAATCTAAGGAAAAGCGGTCTCGATTGCACTGATCAACGATGGAACGTCTTCATATCGTTTACCTCATTCATAAACTTACCGTGAAAGCCACCCCCAGACGTTTTTCACTATGTTTAAGTCTGGTGAGTAAGGTGGCCAGTCCCTTATCGTCACATTTTGGTCACTTATCCAGGCTTTTACCGCTCTGGCATTGTGTATCGGATCGTTATCCTGTTGGAAAATCCAACGCAAAGGTCCAAAAATGTAACTGCATTCCAGAAAAGCTCGTTCCAGAATGTTTTTGTATTGTTCTGCTTTCAGTTTTGTCGTTTTAAATTGGTACGGCACCCCATACAGTAATCTCACCAATGCGACTGTGTCGACGGCTTAATATTACTTACTCTCTTCTCATGTCATGGTAATAACAGTTATACCCGTCAGGACCATCCAGGTTAAATTTCTTTTCGTCAGATTCGGTTTCGTGCCATTCGGTTTTCCACGTCATGTGAACTTTAGCAAAATCTTATCGTTTTTCTTTGTGAATGGGTTTTAATACAGGCTTTTTTTGAAATTTAATTTTCTGAATATGCGGAGCATCCACAATCCAGCGCCGAACGGTCGAAATACCAGCAGAAACTCCGGCTTTCTCCTTAATTTTTGGTATGGAATCAGAGGAGTTAGATGCATTTCTTAAATACGGATTTTTAATATAATTGAAGATAACACGAGCACTTGATCCGATTTTCACTAAAATTTTCCTAAAGGATAACTTTTGTTCAAACTAATTAGGACTGAACAATCTGAGTAACACATTCGCTCAAGTATATCAAAAACCACCAACTATTGTTATTCATATGAACTATTTTAAAAACACATTTTTTGGCATTTCAGTAGGTTTTGTACTCTACATACGTAACTGGACATTTTTTATTCTTTCTATGCACATTTTCTTGAACCAGTGTGGTCAACTTATATAATATGTAAGCACATACAAATCGGTTTTTGCTTCTTTTCTCGAAATGTCAATTTTCCAGGCACCGAAAATAACAGTTATTTTCTAATTTTTAAACAAAAAAAGCAACTAGAAGTAAATGTCGGAAAACTGTTTCAAGTATACCATTTTGATCCTTATGAACTAGTATATAATAAAATTCATTGCTTTTTACAATTTTGATTTTTATTTTTTTTAGTGAAAATTAAAGTTATTTTTTGATTTTTATTTTTTTGAGAAAAATAAAAATTATTTTTTGATTTTTATTTTTTCGAGCAAAAATAAAAGTTATTTTTGATTTTTATTTTTTCGAGCAAAAATAAAAGTTATTTTTGGATTTTTATTTTTTCGGGCAAAAATAAAAGTTATTTTTTTCTATCGAATATACAAAGAATATATCATAGATATGGCATCACTTACAACATATGGAAAAACAGTGGACATTAGAGTGATGTAAGTTTCTAAAAATAAAACTGTTGTGTTGTTGGAGTTGTACTTCTGAGATTACGTATGCAAGAACAAAAACACCGTGTATTGAATAAAACTAGTTTTAATCAAAACAAAACTCGACCTGACGATAGATCAGTGCGCTAAAGCGCTCTGTCTAACGTGTAGTGCGAGTGCATGTGGCATTAGAAATCAGTTTATGTATACCACGGTCTGTGATTGCACAGAAAATTTCATATAGACGCAATCGAACAAATAAAAACATAACAAAAATTACATTATTCAAAAAAAAACAGGATCACTGACGAAGGTTCAATACCAGAAACTTCGCAGTCTGATGCAGAAAATTCAAAATTTACAATGTAGTTATGATTTTTAGAAAATTATTGCAATTGTCTGAAAAAGACGTTAGAATTCAAAGTCAGAACAAATAACTTTTATTTTTGCTCGTAAAAATAAAAATCATTAAACGTGAAAAAAATATTATAAAATTTATATAACTAAATCGGGTTATATATAATAACACTGCTATTTTTTGAAATGATTTTATAACTCTATCGATATTTTATAAAAATAAATACATTTGCCTTTTTTCGATTTACACGATTTTCCATACAAACTTTTTTGAATTCGATTTACACGATTTTTTCTGGAACGTATCTATAGTGTAAATCGAGGGATAGGTGTATATATATTTTTTAGCTTCTTTAACAAAATATCACTTAAAACACATTTTTTTTTTTAATTACAAAAATAATTGAAAATTTTCGGACATGTTTCGTAGGCCGGTTAATGCGCTTTCAGAATCTCTTTCAATTGGTATCCCATTTGGAGCCCCAATTCGAAATATGTTGCAAAAACTAAAAATGGTGTAATTGCAGACCATAATTTGCCATATAATTAACATTTTCAGACCTACGCTCACACTTGTTGGATTAAGCACTTCTTTGGGAAATTTTCAATTTTGTCAATACCAGGCATTGGACATAATACTAATATTTGTATATTTAATTACATGCCAATTACTTTTTTTACGTCTAATTACATATCATTGGATGTAATTGAGTAATTTCCCTGTAATTAAATATCCAGATGTTGTTACTAATTTCCATGTTTGGTAATAAAAATTTTACAAATTTTGTAAGTAAGCGTGTAAGCCCGCAAGTGTGAGCATAGGTCTAACATTATGTATGATATTGAAAAATTTCACAAGTGAATGATTGTGAAATGTAATTGACGTCGCCCATGTCTGGGTTATTGGGACGCTAACAAAAAATACATGTCCCTTATTATTATTTTTTATTCATCCAAGGGAGGCACCCCTTGTTAGTCGAGAAACTTCAAACATAAAAACTAAACCTCTAAACATCATTATAACCATTAATAAGTACTTGAGGTACAAAATTTGTAAATGGGTTTATGCCTCGAAACATATGAAATAGTTAAGATGTAACTACTAACATGTGATCATCTCAGTAAAAAAACGCTGCTTACCTGCAAGCAGGTTTGTAAGGGAGTAAGACTAAAAGAATCCCTTACAAACCTGCTTACATATGCCATGATTTCTAAATGCGAATTCCCACTTGGAAGCATTACTTTTGAACAAAATAAGTGCGGATTTCAGCGCTTATAAAAAGCAGTGATTTCATGGCTTTCAGTAAATTCATATTTCATGTTTACATTATAACGATTTAAAGTAATAATATGAATATTATATAATTTATTTTATATAAAATTCTACAGATACAGGAACAGTGAAATGACTAACTTTTTTTTTAATATACTCGAAAACACCAAACATAATCGGAAATCACTCGTGAAAACTTGTACAGATCGTTTATAATCCACGATATGAAACTTTCTGCATTACCTCGTAAGGGATTATCGTAAGCTGCTTACAACCTGCATCCTTGTAAGGGAAAACAGTAAGCTCAACAAAATTTTTGTTTATTTTTATGCGAACATTATTCGTTTCTTTTGCTGCTTCTCAGTATAAGATAATAGTAAGCACTTACTTCAACGCATTTGTTTTATCCTACTTTTAAAAACACGAACATTTTTTACTGGGTATAGAGCTGCCGAAGAGATAATTTCATAAATTTTTTTATTTTGTTTCCTTGTTTGCTATAAATTCTCAGGGATTGTACAAAAAAAAATTTTGCTAAAAAAATTATGCGCTAAATCCGAAATTGTAACAAAAAACTTTTTGGGACTGCTATATAAAAAAGTGCCTACTCTTGAAAAAATCTGATAACTCTTAAAATATGTTGCTTACTTTTTTGGACTTTGCGCATAAATTTACCCATAATATCTGTTTTTTGTTTTATATATTCACCAACAATGTATTAACGATTTTTTTTTTTTTAAAGAGAAGCAACACTCAGGAAATTCTTCCTATAAATTAATGTGTTGCTTTTTTTGGAAAGGGGATAGTAGGGAGGGGAAAGGTGGAGAAAGATGAAGGGCTTCAAACATGGCAATACTGTAAATGCGCAAGAACAGTTGTTGCTCGCCACCTGATGGAGAGTTGGCGAACGTATTGAAGCTTTTTGGTTCATATCCCTGATTCATTATTTTACTTCGGTTTGGTTAAGGATTATGGGAACACCGAAGGCGGTATAGAAAACTCATAAATATTATTTTTCTAGATAGTTGTTGTCATCACCGGGAATTGAACCCGGGACCATCTGTGTAACAGTCCAACGGGCTAACCATTACACCATAGCGCCCACAATTTGGAGCAAAACTAGAACCATTTCAGAATATGTATAAATATTTCAATTATTTTCACGTTTCACAGAATTACTTTGGATTTCTTTGTCCGATTTGAAGCAATCAGTAAGCATTTTTGTACCAAGCATTAAGATTTTACAAATTGTATACCAAAAATTTTGACAATTTGCAAAACAATTATGTGTGTTTTTGATGCATTTAATATTTTCACACTAGTTTGGTCACCCCTTGCATATATCTCACCAAAATTTATAAGTTATTTTTACGAAAGCTCAGAAATAACATACCGATTTATTAACATACCAAATTTCAAATATTTATAACACACAATTAAAGAAATTATGGATTTATGACCATATTATACCACTTTGCACAGATGTTAATCTATTGAAGCCACCTCAGTAATCAGATAAGTAATTTGAAAAAGTATTAAAAAACAAGATTGAAGCTATAGCTATAAAACGTCCTGTATTAGGATGATAACATATATAATTTATTTTATTTTAACAAAGCAGAAGCGGAATATGTGGTGAATATGGTGATAATATGGTGAAAGTTTTAGAAAAATCAAATAATTGTATGTTTGAAAACAAAATTTAAAAATTTTAAAACAATAAAAAATGTTTACTTATTTCTTGCGACTAAAATGATTATTTGACATTTTACTAAAACCGGTTTTCGGTTTTTTCGAAAAGTTGAAATTTTAGAAAACCCATTTTCGGTTTCTGAAATTAAAGCAAACCCGGTTAACAGGTTTTTAAATGTCAAACAATTATAGTCAAAAATAGATATTTTTTGTTAGTAACAGCCATACCTAAACAAGAGCGGCAAGCGTTTTCTAGCTGTCAAAAATTCTCATGCACATACAATTTGTATGTAGCATCCCGAAATAACGCGGCGGCAACGCGGCGGCAACTCTTTGCAATTGGAAAATCCGATTTTGACAGAGCGTTTCATAGTGAAGTTAGTTGCAAAAGACAACAAATGTAAACCAGTGATGGCAAAGTTGATACTATAGTACTTTTTTTGATACTATTCGATGTTCTAAAGTACTCCCGCGACTCATTTGATACTATTGGACGATTTAAAGTTTTTAATTCATTTTATTTTTTTAATTTTTATTAATATATAAATTTTATTAATATATTGCTCGCAACTTCATAAATAAAGATGTGTTAGATAATTGCACACCGTTACAATTAAATATCCACGATAACCATATTCCGCTAAACGACATTTTTTGTGGTACGGAAGTGGATTTGTATATAAATACAAATCAGATTGAATCCGGCACTGTAAATCATATAAAAGAAAATTCCAAAAAATGTTATATTAAATTTTGTGAGGATTTGAAGACCAGAGTAAATTTTTTTAATGAAATTTTAATTTGGTTCAGTAAGCTTTCACCTGAAAACGTTGTTTGCGGAAGAACCAATATTATCGTGAAATTTTGGATAAAAAATTTTCCAAACGAAGAAAATAATTTTGACGCCATTAATATCCAATACAGAGCGTTGGCAGATTGGCAAGAACTAAAACTTTCTAGAAAGGAAAATATATGTATTTTCTGGTCGAAAGTATCTAAAATTAAAAATGAGTTAAACAAATATTTGTTTCCCGATATTTTAAGAATTGCTGCAGGTATTTTATCCATACCACATTCTTCTTCAAACGTTGAGAGAATTTTTCCATACCAAAATCTAATTAAAACCAAAGGCAGAAACAGACTTCATGTTCCAACAGTATCAAATCTAATACAAACAAAAGATTTATTAAATGCAACAAATTCTTGTTACAATTTTAAAATCTAACAAGTTATTATCAACCAATTTATAAAATTATTTTTTAGCTGTATTGATTAATTTAATTTGGATCTCATTTGGAGTTCTTTGTTCCTGTACATTAATTTAAAAAATATACTTTTTTTAAAGTAAAACTTTATTTTTTTATAAATTCATATAAACATAAATTTATGTTCAATAACATTTAATGTTATTTTAATGCATTTTGTATGAATTTTAAGAAAAATAAAATAAAAATAATTTAGTACTCTGAGAGTCGAAAAAGTACTATTTGAAAATTTTATTGTTACCGAAACGAAATTCTCAAAAAAATAAGACAAAAAAAAAATATGTTTGTTATTTATGTATATATATTATATTATTATTTATATTATTATTTATATATATTTGTTATTATACAAAACATAAATCAGAAACACCAATATTGTAATGTGCTGTGTTGTTAAAATAATCAGGGTTGTTATATTTTTTATTTTGATAACCCTGTTTTTATCGATTTGACATAGCGTTGCCGCTCTTGTTTAGGGATGACATTTCAGCGTTAACGCTAGGCGGTAAAAAACGTTCCGCTTGCCGCTCTTGTTTAGGTATGGCTGTAAGTGTTTTGCAACCGTCAGATAATGGCAATCGTAATTAATTTTTAATTAATTACTGTAGAATTATATTTTAGTTAGTCTCTTTACAGGAAGAAGAAGAAGAAAACATTTTTATTGAAAATTCTTTACGGACACAAGGGATACACCAGACTGCCGCAGTTTCGTCCCCCTCCTGGGACTCGTCAGTGGTTAATTTATGTGTCAATTGAACAAAGTATTTTTTATATTGTTAATTTGCTCTATATGAAAACCTTTGTTTTTACTTTTTTTGGTGTCGTTCTGGGATTTAAACCCATTGCCTTTGCATCAAGCTATGCATCGTAATCTCACCTCTTAACGAGTTGAGCCACGGTCGACACAGCGATGACTGCTAAATGGAGTTTTGTCACACTACGTACACACAAGTATTGTTTCGATCAGAAGAGACAGAATTAACTTATACCAAAGCACAATTAATTTTCTCTTCTTCTTCTTAATCCTATCTCTCTTTCACAATTAATTATCACGTTTTTGATGCGCTTCATTCACATACAATACTTGGATACCAAGTGTAGGTTAGAGATTGAGTCGCCGTTAAGCAAGTTTCTTCAAATTTTATATTAGAAAGAGTTTTGCAACCGTCAGATAATAACAATCGTAATTAGATAGATAGATATAGATAGATAATTTCTTTATTTTTTCATTTAAAATTGTTACAAAAATTATTCTTTTTTAGATAACTTATTTAAATATAATAAAGAATATACAGCATGGTTTAAAACCGTCCGCTGGATAATTGGTTTTTACTAATGTTTAATTTTATACAAATTTCTAATAATATTAATTTTTCAAATTTTTTGGTTTAAAAATTAAAAGTTAAATTCAGATATCAACATTTTTCTATATTTTAAAGCATTTTTAACGAAATTAAATAGGCTTAGCCAGTTAGTATTTTCACCCCCATTCAATAATTGTACTATTTCAGAATCTGTTAAGGTAGATCTCAATAAATATCTAAGTCTTATAGACTTAAGTACGGGACATGCTCCAATAAAGTGTTTTGTTGTTTCTATTTCGTTCATATTGCACAATGAGCACAATCTTGCCCTTCCTTCTCTAAACTGATTTCCGTTCAACCATAAAAGATCCCCTCTCGCTTTCATAATGTAGGTTATTTGCTCTCTGCTGTAGTTTTCATTGCAATAGGCTTGTCCCATGGAGTAATCTAAATCCTTGTAAATGCGTTCATTACTAGTTTGTGCTTTTGTTACGTGGCTTTGGTAAGTTCTAAGCTTCATTTTATCTATGAGATTTATGCAAGCTGTATTCCACTCTGTGTTATTTAGCTCGTGGTTTAGATTGAACTCTTGTAATTTGCTTTTAAAATCATTGTACCAGTAAATATTCTTTGCTATAATTTTCTCTGATAGTTTGTGAGGCAGTCTTCTATTGTCATAATCAAATATTGTTTTTGAAATGTACTTCAAATGTAAAGCATACGCGTAAAAGTGTCCTTCTTCTTGATTGGTTTCTAAGGCTATCACATAGTTGGGAGTATTGTCCGGGAGATTCAATATGCGTTTGGTAAAAAACCGTTGCAACTTATCGATTTCATCGAACCACAGATTACCCCAAACTTGTGCACCATAACATTGTATTGATCTGCATACAGCTAAGAACATTTTCCATTTTGCCTTAAGAGAGACTTCTTTTCTAGCGATAAAGTTTTTCCAGGTTGCATTTATGCTTATCTTGGCTGCATTGTTTTTGGCATTTACGTGTTTATTATATGACATTTTTGATGTGAGCAATATTCCTAAATATTTATATTCTGAAGCAATCTTTACAATATCACCGTTAAATATCCATTTTTCTTTTCTTCCGATTCTTCCTCCTTTTCTAAAAATCATAATTTCCGATTTATCTAGGTTAACCACCATTCCCCAAATCCGACAGTATACTTCCAGATTGTGAATCATTTTTTGCAAAACTTCAACCTCATCAGCCAATATAACGATATCATCGGCATACATCAACAGTCTAATATTTAAATCATCAATAAACAATCCACCCTTCAAATGATCATGCATATCATTTAAATATAAAGCAAATAGTATTGGTGACAACAAACATCCTTGTTTTACTCCTGTGCGTGTTTCAAAATAATTAGAAAGATCAGTACCAGTCCACACCGCTGATTTTGTATTTTGGTAAATCTGTTCTATAAAATGGACCATTTTTGATGACATTCCTACCTGGTTTAGTTTATATATCAGTAAACTCCTCGGTATGCAATCGAATGCAGCTTTGAAGTCTACAAAAAATGCGTAAACTTTTCTGTTTTCTGAGAATTTTATATTAACTATAGATGAAAGATTATAAATATTATCTATTGTGGAATATCCTTTACGAAAACCTGCCTGATATTCGTTCAGTACTTGATAACGATCTGCCCATTTCGATATTCTTTCATTTATCATACCCATCATTATCTTTCCAACACAGTTCATAAAAGTTATTCCTCTGTAATTGCTGGGTAGATTCGCGTCGCCTTTTTTGTAAATAGGATATATTATGCTTTTTTCAAAAGCTTCATAACTACCACGACCATCCAATATTTGTGAATATGCTTTTGCTAGCGCGTTTAAAAAATCATCACCTGCATTCGCAAAAAATTCATACGGAATTCGGTCTTCACCTGGTGCTTTATTCGACTTAGTTTTGGCTAGTTGACACTTAAGTTCCTGTAATGAAAAAGGTGCATCGAGGCGTTCATCTTTAACCAAATTTGTGGCATACGAGATTTCAACCGATAGGACTTCTGGATTTAGTAGATCTTTAAAATAATCTTTAAGGCTGTCCACGTTTACCCCACAACCAATAACATTATCTTGTTGTCGAATTTCTCTTGCCAGAGCCCACCAACTTTTGCTATCGCTAATTTGGTTTAATTGAAGTTCAATTTTATTATAGTACTCACTCTTTTTACTCGTACATAAAGTTTTAAAACGGTATTTACTTTCAGTATATGTTTTTTTATCCACTATGCTTTGGGATTTTCTAAATGTTTGTAATGCTTCCATTGTTTGGGTTCGAGCCTTTTTACAATCTTTATCAAACCATTTATTTTTAAAGACTGTTTGTTTAAATTTTTCATTTGATGTTGGATAAGATTCTACAATAATGTTCTGTAAATCTTGAATACTACATTCGGATTTCTGCTCAGTCAGATTTTTTAATTTATCATTCAACTTCTGTTTAAAATTTTCAGCATTTTGAGGACTCCATTTTAATTTTGGTACTAAATTCATTTTTTTCAAAGCGTTTTGATTACTAGTTACCACTATGTTTAGTTTTATCGGAAAATGGTCGGACCATATACGATCTTCAACCAAAAAACTCTCAACTATACTAAGTATTTCCATAGACACCGCGCAGAAATCAATCACCGATTGACCAGAGTTGTTGGAAAAAGTAAGCACTCCATCCTCATCACCTACAGTTCTTCCGTTGAGGATTACCAAGCCATTGTTGTTGCAAAATTCTAAAAACTTTCTACCACTTGCATAAATTTCTTTGTCTTGCGATCGTCTTTTGCCTAAGTCGGCTGGGAATGTATTTAAAATATTGATATCCAAAGTTTGCTGCTCCTCGCCTATCCTTGTATTTAAGTCACCCATTATTATAGGATTTACCACATCGTTATTTAGCATAAATTGTTTTAGGTTTCTAAATTCATGTTCCCAGACTGCACTTCTTATATATAGAGGAATTATTGTGAATTCGAAAGATTTGTTTTTAACTAAGATAGTTTCTAAATCGCCATAAGTTTTAAACTCAAATTTAACTCCCACATCTAACAAATCCTTTCTAACCCCACAAACACATCCACCAATACCTCTGCCACTTCTGCTGTTTCGTATAGCTGGTTTCCATAATGTATGAAATTTTCTAAATCTATTTTCATAATTTTTAATATTTTTCTCCTCCACATGCGTTTCCAAAAGAATAAAAATCTCATTTTCATCAATGTAATTAAAAAAGTCGAGGTGAAAATACTTATTACTAAGCCCATGCACATTGTATGAAACAATTTTTAAATTTATTTGTTTACTTTCATTATTTTGTTTTGAATTAACATTTTTATTAGCTACAATATTACTTTTTTTTCTTAGATCTGGTTTTAATAGTTTTTTGAACTTAATTTAGCAAAAATTTCATCATAATTTAGGGATATACAACTTGATTTCTCACCATATAATTCCTTTAACACGTCTTCTCCAGGCTTCTTACCGCACATCAGTACTTTACTATTATTCCAGGCAAAAGTGTTACCGTCCACTACGAGCTTATCATTTTTAACAGCAATTCGCTTTGTTTTGTTAACTTTCAAAATATCTTTTTTAATCTGCAGCATTATCTTCTTGTCCTTCTGACGTTCTGTGCTCAGTTCCCGATCAATATAAACGGACGATCCTGCAAGGTTCTTCGCATTTTTAAATACCTCCAATACCATTTTCACTGACTTCAATTCAACCATAACTGTCATCTTTTCATCCTTCTCAAATATTTTTCTCGTTTGTTCAATATCAACTCTGTTATCGACATTCAGCTTTTCTTTAAACAATTTCTTTACCGCTCCAAACGTAGATTTTTTGCTATCTAGACCTCTAATTATAATTTTTTTCTTTCCCAAATCTTCTTCAAGGTATCGTAATTAATCTTTAATTAATTACTGTAGAATTTTATTTTAGTTAGTCTCTTTACAGGAAGAAGATGAATTTTTTGAATAATTAAAGTTTTTGATTTGAAAAATCATTATTTATTATGAATCAACTTGGAAAAAAAATTTCGATGGTTCTCGAAAAACAAGAATTAGTTCTAAAAATGATTTAAAATTTTTATGTATGAGATACATCTATTGCATTCAAAACAATTTAGTAATACACATTCAAATCGACTCAATTTAAATATTTTTTAAAGAAAACATTTAAATAAACAAATATTATAATTAATTTGCTTTTTAGTTAGATTTTTAACGTAAAAAGAAAATGTTTTTATTGAAAAACTTAAAGGACACAATGGATAGGCCAGACTGCCGCAGTTTCGCCCCCCCTTCAAGTAATCGTCAGTGGTTAATTTATGTAGGCGCGGATCCAGGAAAATGTTTTGTCGAGGGAAGTTAGAGTATTTTTGATAAACTTTTTTAATATTTTCATATCTTTGTACTCAAAAATATTTTTGTACTGAAAAACTAATTTTTGGGGGAGGATATGTCTCATTTTCCCTTGCCATGGATCCGCGCCTGATTTATGTGTCAATTAAACAAATTATTTTATATTGTTTAATTTGCTCTATATGAAACACTTTTAACTATGTGTCGTAGTGAGTTTCAAACATAAAATTAAATATTTTCTTGTTTGTATTTGCCAAATGAAAATTGGCAAAATAAAACCATTGGATCAATTCAAAAACGACACTGAAAAGTAATAATTTTTGAGCTTAAGAACATTTTTAAAGTCTTTAAATATAAATAATTTTGAAAAAAATGAGCTATCTTGCATGAACAGCATTAATAAAAAACTAATTTTTATGAAAATTATTCAGAACATTATGTTTTCAACTCAAATTGACCGAGCGTAGCCATATGGTAACGCATTTTTACTTAAAATCAAAATAAAAGAAACAGTTGTTTGTTTATTAGGGACGCTGTGAATAACTTGATTAACAAAGAAATGCTAGCTACGAGGGCGGATTAATAAGTCCGTGACTTTTTGAATGAAACACAGTTTTTTTTTTTTGTAAAAAAAAAAAATATTTTTCAACATAATCTCCTTTTAGCTCAGTACACTTAGTCCAACGTTTCTCCACTTTTTTATCCCTTCCAAAAAATATTATTTTTCGAGGTCCATAAAATAGGCAATTGTTTGATCAATAATTTCATCGTTGGAGCTAAATCTCTTCCAACCGAGCCATTTCTTTAGGTTTGGAAATAGTCACTGGGGGCTAAATCCAGAGAATATGGCGGATGAGGTACCAATTTTTAAATACTCATTAAATCGGTCCAATAAGTTGGCATAATATTCGCCGTTTATTGTTTTCCCCTTTTGAAGGTAATCGATGTGGATTATCCCGCATGCATCCCAAAAAACTATTGCCATCACCTTATTGGCCGACAAACTTACCTTGGCCGTTTGTAAATTTAATATATTAAAGCTAAACAAGAATAGTTAACCAAAAACCGGTTATTCGACAGTAAATAATCGATTTATTCGATTTATTATTTTTAGAAAAAGCGATTGAAACTGGTCGGTTTGAAAAACCGGTCGGTTTGAAAAACCGACTTAATCGTCGTATTTGAGACAAACCATTTCTTAAAAAAATTTAGTATGCTGAAATCGAATGTGAAAAGATTTTTGAAATCGCTCAAAGAATTTACGAGATATTATGAAGATTTTTGTCAATATTTTCACAATATCTAGAAAATTGTTTGAGCGATTTGAAACATGTTTTTATATTCGTGTCCAGCATACCTAATTTTATTAGAAACGATATATTGCACACATAATAATTGAAATATACTTGTTTGAATTGTTTAAAAACTCCGAAAGTTTGATCTTAAACTTGAACGTTTTAGTATTACCTGACTTTGCTGAAATTGTCAATCGAAAATTTAAAATATTTATTAAAAGCAGCCGAATAAAAGGCATTTGCTGGTCAGGTGCTGTAGTATTAATTGTAAATTTCAAAAATCAAAGAAATTGAGAAACGCGAATTAATATATGTTGATTTTTATTAATGAGTTAAGAAGAATTTTGCATTACGAACTTTGTTTAGTTTGTGTTTTATTATCAAAATTTATTAAAAGTTAAACGTTTTCCTAGAGTAATAATCACACAAGCATCTTAGGACACTGTAACGTATGATTGATAATTAAACTAATTTATATCACTCATACGCACTAGTAGTATAGCATGTTACAACAAACTCAAAATATTATATTTATTTATTAAATATTATATTATTTACTCAAATTATTTATATTTTCATTTTATTTGCAGTTATTGAAATAATTCTTCAAAAATTATGATCAAATTCAAATGGTAAGTGATATTTAATAGGTTTACTAAAGAAAACATATATTAGAATACAAGCCAAAACTTAAAATATTGTAATTTTTTGGTTTGCAAAAATAGTAAAAGTCTTATTTTATTAACAACTCATTTGTCTTTATGTAAATTCTTTTATACTAAGTATGTATTTTGAAATTTTGTTAAAGGAAATGGAAACATTTAAAACAGCAGTATGTTATACATACATACATAAGTATAATATACTAAATAAAAATGTTCGTTATTGTCATCGTCATGATTGTTACAAAATACGTAGTACAATCACACTCACAATCAAAAACACAAAAAATGTTGTTGACGTTAGTAGTTCTACCAATTTCAAGTAAATAACACCGAAAAACAAAAAAAAAATAATAAAAATAAAAACATAAGGCTGTCAATACTTGTTGGCCAATAAAAAGGTTAACACAAAAAAAAAAAAAACAAAACAACGGAAATACAATAGCAATCAAAATAAAACTGAACGGTTCAAGTTAATTTTTTTTTTGCTGTTCGTTGCCTGGCACTTAATTGCCATTATGACACACTCAAAATGCTACTAGTCTGATAGTTAAAGTGCCAGTTAGTAGACGACTGTTAAAAATTTTACTTTAAAACATTGATAACTTGAAAAACATGTAAATTTTAATGGGATTAACTAAAGAATAGAAATTATAAATATAAGACTTCCCAGTATAAGTGCAGAAACGGTAATGACACATCATTACTTCTCTCACTAACAATAAGGATACCAGCTAACTTTCTGCATTACTTTAACATTAATAATAAGGACTTACTAATAATTTTTCCCATTATTTCAATACAAAATATAATACGTACTTATTTCTATAATTATTTTAAATATCAAGTAATGAAGTAAAAATTTTTTGAAATTCTATTTTTAGACTTATTTTTGTTCCGTTTCTAGTAAATACATATAAGTTACATTGGTTCATACTGGTAAGCATATAGGTAACCATATATTTTTACTATTTTTTGTAAGGTATTTAGTAATGATTTCTTATTATTTTTCGCGACAGCACAATATTTGTAATGACAATTGTATGTACTTGCCATTACCAAATATGTACTTATATAACCACTTATATGGTAATGCTTTTCTAATAAAAAAAATATTTTTTTTATTGAAATCCATCTGAGCTATATCGACATATTATAATTGATAGATAAAAACATAAATGACTTGCTTGCCCGAAATGTCATTACCAGAGAAGACAAATTTTCCATATTCTGTAATTTTCGGGCATAATAATAACAGTTGTAAATAATTCTTTAAATAAAAAATTTGTTGCAAACTTTTTTTTTTGTTATCATTGCAATATTGTTCTTTTTAGTTTTCAGTTTTTCATTTTGCTATTTTTTAGTCTTCTCTGGTCATTACATTCCAGCTTACAAAAAATCGAAAATAAGTAGTCATATATGTACTTACTAGAGTTACAAAACTGAGCATTATTATATATTTAAAATAATGATAAAAATAAGTACTTATGGGTAGCGCATTCTTTTTTGTAATGTAATAATGGGAATATTAACTAGTTGTTATATATGGCATCCTATATATATAGACATTAGGGCGGGTCGATTTGTAGGGAGGCAAAAAAATTGCTCAACGTACAGGAAAAATTGTATTCTAGGGATCAAAATAAGAAACTTTGCCTAAGGAACCATACCTCTAAAACAAATTCTGATGTACCGACTTTTGACCCGTAGGGTCAAATTTTGAAAAAGACCACTTTAATATTTCAGAAAGAGGAATCTCTCCAAGATTATCGGAATAACTTCTTCCCTGGGAGACGCGCTAGCAGATTAATGCATAAATCATCATTCTAGGTGTCCGTTAAGGGGTTAAAATTTAAGTTGAAAGAGGGCATTTTTAGGCGTGTTTTTATAGCAAAATGTACATCTCTGCATAGAGATATTTCAGAAAGTAAGAGGAGTCTTTCCAAGATTAGGGTCTCTATTTCTTCTCCGGAAGACGCTCTAGCAGATGAATGTAAAAGTTATACTCGATTGAGTTGGATTCGAAATGGGTCAAAGTGGAATTTTTAAAAATTTTACCCTACGGGTCAAAATTCGGGACATCAGAATTCGTTTTAGAGGTATCGTTCCTTCGGCAAGGTTTCTTATTTTGATCCCTAGAATACGATTTTCCTTGTACGTTGAGCGATTTTTAAATCGACCCGCTCTAATATACATGTATATGGGTTTAAAGTAATACAGAGATTAAGCTGGTGTCATTACTGGTAGTAGAAAATGTAATGACATGTCATGGTACACTAGATTATGTAGTAAGTTTCCAAAAAATTTGCTCATCAACTATTTGTTATTCTAGGGATGGGTGTACCAGCTAAAATTAAGTTATAATGGACAAATTAGTATGTATTTTTTTATAACTCAACGCTTTCTGAAGGCAAAATAAATTCGGAAACATTGCTTTTATTTAAAGTAATGGTTTAAATATGCATTTAGCCATTGAAACAAAAGTATTTCACAAGGTTGTTAAAAGTTTATGAAATATGGGTTTTATGAAGATTATGATTGTAGGGCAAAATAATATATCGTCAAATATGGCGATTGCTTTTTTAATACACTTATAGTTTGTGAAAGACAGTTATGTTAATACATAAGGAAATATTTATATTTTATTAACCTATAAATATTTAGTACAAGAAATATTAGAATATAATAAACGAATATTTATTAGATGAACTTAATACGAATTGTATTCCAAGCCAACTGCCACCTACAAGAAAAAGTATTTTGGATGATCATCAAACATATGATGCCGGCAATAAATGGTACTACTTTAATTTTTTTATTTTCCAAAAAGTGGGCGAAATAGGCGTGATTAAATATTGACAAATTTTGTGTTTATTTTAAGTATATTATTTATAGTGTCCGACCAAATAGTTCGGCCAGAAAATGTAATTGGTCAGTATTCGGTAGTGTAGTATTATGGACAAATTTTGTCGTATGGAAAAAAATGTTTAGTGTGCTGATTAGATGCGATTTCGTGTATCAATATTAAAGAAAAGTTCGTATTAAAGCAATGAATACGCTGTTCGGCCTCCGAAAGTTCGACCAAATCGAAAATAATTCGGCGGGCGAACTTTAAACTTTATAGCTTAACTTCGGCTTTTTCCTCAAAATTTTATACACAAGATCGAATTTAATCGGCTCAGCAAACATGTTTGTAATACCAAAATTTATCCTCATTGCCTTTAGATACCAGAAAGCTGCCCAAATATAGTTTTTTGACACTAATTATTTATAATAATTGAACTGAATTTCGCAAAGACTTGTAATTTGACTGCCCAGTCTAAATGTAGAAATGGTTATGATATGTCATTAGTTTTCTCACTACCAGTTATTAAACCGGCTTGCTCTATGCATTATTTTAACACAAATAATAAGGACTTACTAATAACTAGTTAATTTTGTCATTATTTTAATATAGAGCAATTCCATATGAAAACGATCAAAATTGGCAAATTTTTGGACGACCCCTTTCCGATTTTAAAATAAATAGTCTCAATTGATTGCCCAGCAAAAAATAATGTACCTACATATTTTTTTTTTTTTATAGTGACTGGTTTAGTGGTGGTGTGCACCACTGTCATGTGACAAAATTGAAGAATTCTTCATAAGGGACCTCATTGAAAGTTGATCGCAACGAGTGATAGCTCGTTGGAAAGGTATTGAATCAGGCTTTAATTGAAAAATAAAATTTTCCTAATTTTTCTTGTTAAATAATTAAAAATAATTCAATTATAAAAAATATAAAAACAATGAGAACAAGGTGGTCTCTTAAATGCTCTTCTCCTGTCCAAACAAGGAGTCGGAGCCCATTTTTTTATTGCTGATTCTTAAAGCAAAAATTATGAGAAATCCAAAAAAAATAAAATTAGCCGGAAAATTTAGGAGCTTCTGTGGAAAATCGGAAAATTTAATTTTCATGGGAAAATTTAATTTTCATGGGAAAAAAGGTAAATTTCTGAGAAAAATTAGGAAAATTTTATTTTTCAATTAAAGCCTGATTCAATACCTTTCCAACGAGCTATCACTCGTTGCGATCGCTTAAGTAGTTTTTTTTTTAAAACAACTTTCAATGAGGTCCCTTATGAAGAATTCTTCAATTTTGTCACATGACAGTGGTGCACACCACCACTAAACCAGTCACTATAAAAAAAAAAATATGTAGGTACATTATTTTTTGCTGGGCAATCGATTGAGACTATTTATTTTAAAATCGGAGAGGGGTCGTCCAAAAGGTGATCGCTTTCATATGGAATTGCTTTATAACAAATGTGTTACCCTTAAGTACTTATGTGTTACCCTTAAGTACTCAGCAAAAAATTTCCAAAAAGGTAATCGGTTTTGTAATCAGGAATTTTGGTTAGAATGCCTTCCCAACCTGATTACCAACCTGATTCTTTTAACAGGGCGTGAGACTGAAAAGAATTGACTCTTTAGATTTGATTATATTTTTCTTTACAAGAACCAGTTACCTTATTTTTTTCAGAACTACTTCGTTTGTTAAAAAAAGAAGGAGTTCTTTTATTAAAATTGTAAGTATTTTTTTTAAGAAGCACTTCTTTTATTACAAAACTTAGTATTTTTGGCTAAAATATTAATGAGCATTTTTTTAATTATAATAATTTCTCATTTCTTATTGGGTAATTAGTTCTAATAAGAGTTTTTATAACAAAATGGTAATTGGTTACAAATTGAACTAAAATTATCAAAAATATAAGTTACAAATAGTTTGTTAGTTCGTAAAGGAACTAATTATATTTAAAAAAACATTATGCGTTCGCTTTCTTACTTTAAGAATTGGTTACACAACTGTTTCCTTTTTTTACTGACTCATTGCAATGTGTTTGGTAATGCAGTTCAGAAATTTGGCAATCAGAAACGTAAGCGATTATATGGCAATGCCTTGTTTTGGTAATGTGTTTTTTTTTTCCTGGGTACTTTTTATCATAAATAAAAAGTAATGATGGCCAAATTTGCGGAAAATCGATTTTTAGACCTATTATTTTTTCAACTCTAGTAAGTACATATATAATTAATAATTTTTGATTTTTTAAAAGCTAAAAGCCCATGACATTTTGTTTTTGTTTATCAAGTTACATGTCGAGATAGCTCAGATAGTAGAACGCTTAACTAACAAATTAGAGTACCAAGTTCCAAAAAAATCCTGTATTAAGAAAAAAATTCCCTAAAAATATTTTTTTTATTAAAATTGGTTTTTTGAAAATAAATTTTTAGACTCATTATTTTTGTCCATACCAGTAAGCATATAGGTAACCACATATTTTTTAATTTTTCTTAAGGTATTCAGGAATACTATGTTATTATTTTGTGCAACATCCCCATATAAAAGTAATGAGATTTGTAATGACAATTGTAAGTACTTGCCATTACCAAATATGTAATAATATAACCACGTATGTGGTAATGCTGTTCTACACTTGTATCAAGTATACTGAGTTGCAAAACTATAATTACACATTAATCTCACAAAATTTCACAAGTAAAAAATATGTAGAATAGTTTAATCGGCATAAAAGTAAAACCAATGGAAAATTAATAATAATTGCACAAAAAAAAACAATTCATTTATTTTTTATTTTACTATTTAACAAGGAATAATAAAATCAATTAGTGTTTAATTTCTATAAATACACTTAAGTTTATATATAAAATTTTTCCAAAAATAGAGAAAAATATTTGAAAGCAACAATTGAACAGTTCATGCGAATAAGGACAAATATACCACTTCTTCGCAAACACGTTTTTTTGCATAAATGCATTTTATTAGCAGAGCCCTACAATCCTATGCAGAAATTTTGGGGAAATTTTGACTTTTAAGGCTAAAGAAATGACTTTGAAAGTGCAAGAATTCGTATATTTTTATATTTTTGTTTAAACATACAAAAATTTTACTTTCGGTAACAATGTGTTAAAAGAACATTACGAGGAACAAACCACATTTATTATATTGGCAAAAAAATTTTACCGTTCTTGAGTTATAAGACTTTCAAGTGTGGAAAGCAAAAAGGGCGAATATCCATCCTTAACAAAATATTATATAAAAATTATTTTGCTGCGAGTTTAAAATTGATATTAGCTAAAAAAAAAAAAGTGTATAATTGAAGTCCTTAAAGTGTTACAAACAAATACCAAGTTTTGCAAGTCTCATGAAAATGTAGTCAAAATCTGCTGCAAAATAACACATTTTTATTCAAATTTCAATAAATTTTTTTGGATATTCGCCCTTTTTCCATTTAAGCAAAAATTGAAGTCAAATTTTTGGCAAGTTCTCTTTCGAATACCTTACTAAAATTTTGTATATAGGTAGATGTGACTTAAGTCTTTAAGCTAATACCAAAAAATTGAGAAAAAAAAATTTTTTTTTAACCGTTTCCTGCGTTTTTATTGTCCCCTGTAAAATTCTACAAATGGTCTATTTGTCTTTATTCGCATGAACTGTTCAATTTTAATAATGCTTGAGGCCTCCTTTTTTTTTGAATCAACTCTAAAATTCGTTTAGACATACTGTCTACCAGATTTATTCGAAGTTCTTCCGTTATATATCTCCACGCATCAATAACTGCTTAATTTAGATGAAAATCGCTTTCATATTGACGGGTTTCTGCGTAAAATCGACGGGTTAATACTCCACAAATATTCTCAATGGGGTTTGATCCGGATAACATGCGGGCTTCTTTTATTTTTTGATGGTAGCCATTTCATTGTCTGACGAATTACATATACTGAGGCATTGTCTTGTTGGAAAATGAATTCTTCTTGCACTCATAATAATCCATGCATAAAAATACGAAATTATTGTCAAAACTACAAAAAATTTCGTAAAATGTACAAATTTTCGTGTATTTTACAAAAAATTTGGTTATTTTGACATTTTTTTGTAATTTTACGCATGGATTATTATCAGTGTGGTTGCTGTTTTCAATAAATGTCTCTAATTTCTCTATTCATACTGTATTGTACTCAGAAGAATAAATTCTAGTGCTTGGAAATGCCAAATCAACCATACCGTCAAAACAAAAAGCGCCCAAACCATTAAGGAAATGTCTCCGAAATTTATTTTAGAATAATATCGTAGTTCCTTACGTAGGTCTCTCGAATAGCTTTTAAAAACATCTGGACTACCAAGATTGAACTTTTTCTCATCGGAAAAAATCACATTTAAAAAAAGAAATTTGTGTTTAAACAGTCTTACCTATAACAGCGATTATTGACTTACCTTCCTTTAGTTGGTTACCTTCCTTTAGTAGTTGGCTTTTGTGGTGGGGTAATAAGAAAAATCCAAAAATCTCTTCTAAGGGGATGTCAACGCGGGATTAGAAACGCACTTACCATATTTAAAGAATCTCCCTTCAGCGTTTAAAGAAGGGATAGATTTACATACTTTTACCCCTATTTTTACCACGATCCTGGAGATAAATTTAAAATTCCAAATTTCTGAACAAAGGGCTTTGGTCAGGCCGCCAAGATGTCTACGTGTTAAGTAGCTACATACCGAATTTCCAAAACTCCCGATTAAGCAAAAGGTGAGACTTCCCCTTTTTTCCCCTCCTAGTGGAAATTTTCGAAAATGCCGTCAAATATCAGCTCTATGCAGACGTCTACTCCTGATAAGAAACACACGTATCAAATTTTAAGTTCCTAGCTAAGGCGGTTTGTCAAGGCGGCCTTTACGTCTTAGTGGTTTCAGCTGTTCACCGAGGGAAGAGTTTTCCCTACCTTAACCCCTATTTTTACTACTTTCCTGGCCAGAAATCCAAAAGGTATTTCATAAGAGAGCTTGTTGATATGGAAGCAAACATATATTTTAGTTTGCAAAAGTCTGACCAAAGGGACTTGGACAGGCCGCCAAGGGGGAGAATTTTAGCCTGTGTGACACTCCCCGATGGAATTCCCAAAATCTGATTTATATAGATGTCTGTTTCTGATTAAAAACTCATGTATCAAATTTCAAGCTCCTAGCATCAACGGTTTGACCAGACCGCCAAGGGAGATATTTTTCCTCTTTTTGCCCTTCCCGTTGGAATTTCCGAAATTCCCAACAATGCAGATATCTACTCGTGATAAAATGCCCACATACCAAATTTCGAGTTCCTCGCATTAGTGGTTTGGCCATGCCGACAAGGGGGAGAATTTTCTCCTTATTGCCCCTACCTTGTAAATTTCAAAATATTAAATATACCACATTTCAAGTTCTTTGGCCGGGCCGCCGAGGGAGAGATTTTTACCCCCGTTTCGGGGTAAGAGATTTTTACCCCCGGGGAGGGGCAAAGTGGGATTTAAAAAAAACGACCCCATATGGCCAAGATAAAAGTTCTTTTTCATCAAGATAATGCACGTGTGCAGTCCCTATGCCAAAATTCCGTGAATTGGGCTACGAATTGGTACCTCATCCGCCATTTTCTCCGAATTTAGCCCCCAGTGACTATTTCCTACGTCATTATTAAATAATTTCTTTTGGCTTTTTTTTCCATGAGTGTAATTTAATAGTAAATTTCTTTAAATTTAAAGGGGGTAGCGGAATCTGATTTGTGAGTTTAAAAATTCAAATATTTGAGTTTAATATTTGCAATGACAAAGGAAGATCACTATCATGATTGTCAATATCCCTTAAATAATATTTAGAAGTCTTATTGAGTGACTTACAATAAAAAAAAAGTTTTATAAGTTAAAACTAACATTTTTTTGCCATTTAGTTTTTGTCATAAGATATTTTTATGAAATTTGTCTATTGCATGTTAAACAATTCTGTTGAGTTTAAAATAAACGGAAATTCGCTTGCATTTAAGCATATGTTCAAAATAATATGCAACACGAAAGATAAGCATTTCCGTTTCTTTAAATTTTTTTCTGTTCATTCTTATAAACTTTTGTAGGATTGTTTTTTTTGTGCTTCAAACGGACACAACTTTACAACGTTTTTTAATCCTTTTTTTGTACTTCATAAAAATAATGTTTTTGTTGTTAACGTCATCGTCACTAGAAAGTTTTATTCTTTTTTAGTTGTTTTTTTTTTTTTTTATTCCTTACACTTAACACGTTACTTTTAGCCGTTAAGCTTAAGACAATTTTAAGCAAATAAAAAAAAGTAGAAGAAGAAAAAGAGGAGGAGGAGGAAACAAAAACATTTAAAATACATGAACAATAAAATTGACAAAATAAATGTAGTGTGCACAGTCCATTAACTTAATATTATGAATAATTTTTAAAATTTAAATTTTTAAATACTTCTTTCATTTAATTAGAAATTAAAAATGGTTTTAAACAAGTTTTTTTATAACAAATAAAATTTTGCAAATAAAGCTGGAGATTTTTAACATTAAATCCATTTAATGAATGTGGGTCTTTAAACACACGCTTCAAGAGGGCTCCGTCCAGCTATCACTTATGTCATATGGACATTTCTATAGAAAGGTCAACCGTGATCGAAGAATTAAAAGAGGATCAATAATTCCCCGCGACTTACATATAAATATTTAAATTTATTTAATTTAAAAGTTCAAAGTATGTCTTAGTTGCCATGATGATAAAATGTCTTAGTTGCCATGATGATTAAAATAAGTTGTCATGTTTTTAGACAACTTATTTTAATTTTCAGTAACATTTTCTCTTAAATATTAAATTCTTTTAGAGCAATGATGCAAGTATTCTCTTTTCTCAAAATATTTGTTACAACAACAATTAACTCCAAAAATTGCAAACGAAGATCAGTAAACGGTAAATTTTTATTTTACTTCCATTGACATTCTTAAGTCACGTTCGTCACCGCAAAACAACATTTATTCTCATTATCTCTACTTTACAACTTTGAATTTAAATTAAGTTTGTTGTGAATAATTTAATGTAAAAAAAATCTGATACATATCAGGAAGAGTTATTTCTTTTTATAAAATTTCACACTTTGTCATGTCACCCGTCAAATATTTTACTTTTGAATAGTAAAATATTGATATTTAAAATAACACAATTTTTACGTAAATAGCATCTTATGCTAATAAGAGGAAGGAATACGCACCATGGTATAGAGAAAAACTAAAATCAGACATTATAATGTCACGTTCGTCACCGCAAAACTATATTTATTCTCAGTACTTCTGCGTTAATGATAGCAGGTGCTATCAAGTTTGTTGCGAATAATTTAATTTAATATAAAAAAAAATCTGGAACATATCAAGAATAGCTATTTTTTTTATAGAATTTAAAAGCTTTGCCACGTCACATAACCTGGCAAATAGTTAAATATTTGAGTAGTAAAATATTGATATTTAAAGTTACATCTTAAGATATTAACAGGAAGGAAAACGCACGATGGTATAGAGAATTTCATATATTCTACTAAAAACACAGACCATCAAAATCTGAAAACCCTGGAACTAGAGTATACTTTTCTACAAATTTGATATGCGCTGAATTCGTAGACACACTACATAATTTCCCCATCGTATCACATTTTCGAAGTATCTTAACCTTAAGTTCTAAAAATTAGGGGTTTTCGCTATATTCGTCAAGTCATAAAACGTCAGTTCACAAAACTTTTTACATCTTCTTAAAGTCCTATCTGTTCGAATTCAGCGCACATCAAACCTTTTGAAAAGTATACTCTAGTATCAGGGTTGCTTGTTGGCTTGGAATTAATTTAATTAACATTCTAACCATTGTTATTCTCAAAGTAAATTCACAACATAAAATTAATATTGCTTTTGAATTTTCTAAATACAAAGCGTAGAAAAGTGTTACTAAATAAGTGGTTATAGAATAAGTACATATTTGGTAATGGTAATTATATGGTGATGTGGAGCCAAATAATGACATGTCATTACTAAACACCTTACGAAAAACAAAAAATAATGTCGTTTCCCATATGCTTACTAGTATGGAGAAAAATAATGAGTCTAAAATTTAATTTTCCAAAAACATAAATTTAATAAAATAAAAATTTTATAAATAAAATGTTTTTCTTGAAAATTACTTTAAATAAAATGAGGCCCCACGGGATTTGAACCTAAGACTACAAGTTGTCAGTCAACCGATATAACATCTGATCTATCTCGACATGTTATACTTGATAGATAAAAGCATAAATGACTTGGTTGCTCAAAATGTCATTACTTTTCAGCTTATAAAAAAACAAAAAATAGGTAGTTATTGTATATATGTATATGAAAAAAAATTAGTTTAAAAATAGATTTTAAAAAAATTTCGTGGTCATTACTTTTTATTTAAAATAATGATAAACATAAGTAACGCATTATTTTTGTTGTACTAAAATTTTGGGAAATTTAACTAGTTATTAGTACATCCTTACTATTCGTGTTAAAGTAATGCAGAGAATAAGCTGGAGGCATTACTGGTAGTGAAAAAAGTAATGACATGTCATTACTGTTTCTACGCTGGGTAATAAAAAAAAATATATTTGAATAATTGATAGTAATTTACAAATATAAAATTTATGTTACATCAAGCTACGTAAAATCACGTTTTACACTATGGGTTGTAATAGAAAATAAAAAAAAAAATTTTAATTCAGCATATTGTAAAACAAACTAAAAATAAGTTTGATATAATTTTATTAAAAATAAAAATTACGTTTTTTTCCCATAACAAACAAGCTTTCAATTTATTTTTTGATCAATGGTGATAATCTTCAACTTCGAGCTCATATATTAGTTCTCATGTAGTGAGTAAACTAGTTTATATGAATGTTTGATGTTTGGCATGGGATTGTTACTTCTTACAAAACGTGTTCTGATGATGGGAACCTAGAAAATTCCCGAAATACATCTATCAACACATTCCTGAAAGGGTCAAAGAATAAATTTGAAAACAAATAAAACTATATAGATTATTTGTTAGGACAATAAAATATAGAGTATGGCCCCGAACTTGAATAATTTTGATTTTCATCAAACTAAAAATATTTTAAATTATATTCAGAAAAGTTTTATCAAAAAAGTCCGGCGCAATTCGTCGTATTTTGCATTTTGGTAAAAGACGAGATAACCAACTTCTATTTTTGTCAACTCACGGCACCGTCTTTATTTTTTAGGACAAATGTAGTTGTGTTTTTATTATTACTAAATATAGAGCTTCTTAGGTTCTACACAAAAATATAACGAAGTACAAAAAAATTATGTTTTTCTTGTTTTGCATCTCTTTGAACCGTACGATTGGTAACGTATGTGACTACGGAAATACCCATATTTGTATTGATTTTTAAAATTGTTTCAATATTTGTTGACATGAGAAATCCTTAAGATCCCTATTGCCTCTAAATATGAAAAATATCCCCGTTGTTCATAATTATGTGTTCAACGACTGTACTTTACAAATACATTTAGACAAACACATACATTTGAGACTGATGAGATGAAAGATATAGTTAAAGAAACATGAAGAAAAATAAAATAACATAAAATAAACAAAAAGGCTAAGTGACAACTAAGCTTAATGGCACTCAACATGGAAACGGACATTAGCCTCATTCAAGTCCCTTCCTCACCAACCGTATATACATGAAGAAAAACACAATATACCTTAGTATGTATGAGTGTGTGTATAAACGACTGACAAATGTTATAAAATATATTCACACTCTTCATATTATACAAAAATTTTCTTAAGAAAGTACCCTGTAGAAGGAGAAGAGGAACCAAAGGGTGTTAGTAAAGTTAAAAAAACAAGACAAAACATTAAGATAAAGTACACGAAAACAAACAAGAAGCAATAAATAAACAAATACACTCATACACTCATCCACTCATCCACATACACATCCTTGCAGGACGATTTATATAGTAGAAGGTACTCTACATGTTATAACAATATATATTACTTGTATTGTTTTGCTTGGTTGACTATATAAAATTAAAAGCAATTTCTTTGTATGGAGCAAAATGTAGGACTTCGGCAGGAATGGACGAGGCTACACTCAGGCAAAAAAGTTAGTAGAAAGACCTGTAAAAGGTTTTCAATTCCACTCTACTATTTTTGTACTAGTTTTTAGTACTCTATATTTTTTCAGAAACAAGCATTTTACAACTTACTGAATTTTTTTTAGAAATTTTTGTTGCTGATTTCAGTGAAACATTTTACTAATTTATCAAAACCAAGTGCTAAAATTAGCAAAAAATTTTGATAATTTAAAAAAAAAAACAATATTTAAGAAATTTTATTCGAAATAATTAAACCCTACCCACAAAAAATAAGTGTTTACCCAGAAGCAGTTCTGGAAGGCTTTATTTAATTACCTAGCGCTTCTGAAGAAATTCCAGAAGGCATGCATTTTGGTCACGATGTCCCACTTGGTATGTATCTTTTAAGCAGGTGAAAACGCTTCTTTCATGTGCTCTAAGAAGCAATAAATTCATGCCTTCGAATACTTTTTTTTGTGTATTGACAACATTAATGCTTCATGGTATGCATTATTCACTGCTTCATTGTAAGCATTATGTGCTGCTTCAAAGAAGTCATTAAGGGAAGCACAACGGAGTGCCTTCAAGGCGGTGAACCGCTCTTTTAGAAGCATACAAATGTAGTTAATGCCCACCAAATCAAGTTTATTTTTTGCTGGGTATACATACTTACAAAACAAATTGGCCAAATATACTATAAGTAGATTATATTTGTATAAAAATAATGCCTGTCTACACTCAGGCAAAAAAGTATTGACGAAAATGTTTCATAAATCATTTGTCATCAATTATTAATCATCTTTATAGAAATTGAATATTATTATTTCATAGATCTTCATCATTTCATAAAAACATTTCATAATCTTTGTGGAAATAATACTCAAGGTAAATCAACTTTATTTATCATTGTATGGTCTTATTCTATTATAATTATCAGAGAAGACAAATATGCTTTATTTTGCACTGGGAGTTTCAGTTTTATTAAATATATGATAGTACATGTCATGCTTAAATTTAACTTAAATGTTAAAGAGTTTAGGAGTATATTCCTTTTCTACTTTCTTATTACTAGATTACAGGGATGTTAAATGGGGTTTTCAATTTTGTACCAACCTCCAAAAAAATTGTACTTTTTGGACCTTCATGGTACCATTTGCTTTTTTTAATTTATTAAAACAACAAAAAATGTACATAAAAATTCACTTGTACACAAAAAAACAAAACTTAACAATAACATAAGGTACAAAAAAGTCTTATGAATATATGAGATCAAAATCATGGAATTATTTGTTTAGTTAATAAACTATTTGGAACTTCTACATCGTAGCAGCACGAATTTGTCGATCTTAACCAATCCTTTGTCTGTATGAGACTTGATAATGCACATGTAGTTTGTTTTTTCTCTTAGTTTTTATTATATTTTGAAAAGAAAAAACTCTTGCCACATTTGCAGATGAGTGTGGAATGGATAAAATTCCAGCAACGACTCAAGAAATGTTTGGAAACATATTGAAATTCAGTTCATTTTGAAAATTAGCTACTACCGTTTAAATGTTTTAATTTTTTAACAACTTCATTTGCTTAACATCAGCGAAAGCTCTAAATTGATTATTTATTGTATCAAAATTTGCTATTTCATTCGGGAACATGTTTACTGCAATACTACTTGTTTTACCTGAAATAACATTTTCTAAAGTAAACTTATGGAACCCCATTAATAATTCGTTATTAAAGTTGACTTTGGTTGTCTAAGATTGTGTAGCATTTTCTTACATTTCTTTAACAATAATTTAATTTAATTTTCACTTCTTCAGAATTTTAATAAATTCAAAATGAAAATGAAGTTGGCTGCAACAAGTGTCAATATATGTAAGAGCTCTATACAGCACAATACCAGTCTGCCATATAAATTTTGTGAAAAATCCTCAAATTTGCGATATTTAAAAAAAAAAAATCGACAATTTTATTCCACAAAATCCTCAAAATGATGATAAATCGTCAAATCGGATATGGTCGCATATATTTTACGCGCTCATTACATAAAACGAATAAATGCAATGAAAAAGGACACAATAACAATTTGTTTGCTATAATAAAAATTCAAAAAGGGTGAAAAATTAAAAATTGATCGCGGTAGTACCACGGTACTTTAGAAGGTCAAAATGTACAAAAAAAAAGTACAATTGTACCAACTTTAACATCCGTGCTAGATTACTATTAATATGAGCACCAAAATGAGTAATATACTTAGCAAGAGAGGAAAAATTTACAAAAAAAAAACTTTTTTTGAACCATTTTTAGTGTAAAATAAAAAGAATAAAATTACGCTGAGGTTAACTCATTTATATGATGCATGGTATCTTGTATTGAAATTAAAAGTCAGTCTGTCGATTTTGTCCCTAACGAGATCAGTATTCGCGAGAGAATGTAGTCATTGCGTAGAAAAATGACAGGGCAAATTATATACCATTTTAAGTAATTTATTTTGAGCGGTTTGTAATTTTTTAATGTGACATTGGGCAGACGTAGCCCATACTGCAGCAGCGTAGTACATAATGGAGTGAAAAACAGCTTTAAGGATTAGAATCTTATTGTTGATATTTAGCTTTGAATTTCTATTTATCAGGGCATACAAAATTATTGTGAGTTTGTTTATTTTATAACTATGTATGGAATATGATACTTAAATTTTAGCTTCTGGTCAAGTATGACTCCTAAATATTTGCCACATTTTTTCCCTAGTAATCTTGTTGTTATTAAAGCTCAATGAATTTTGTGGTAAGAAACACGGTTTGCGTCTCATAGAAAAATATAAGGCTTGTGTTTTCTGAGTATTTACCACAATTTTGCAATTAGTAAAGTAGTCGTATACATCCTTTAATGCTTTCTGAAGATTTATAACGACATCAGTATCGTCTGCAAAGCTCGATGTTTTGCATTCATATAAAACTGGGAAATAACAAAAAAAGTAAACAAAAATGCAATAAAAATGTAGTCTAGTCAAAAACGACTATTTGTAAGGTACAAAGTGGTTTTTGTAAACTATTTCGGAAGCCTAGACACATTCAGATTGTATTGATATGTTCACAAAAGTTGTTCAGATTTACAATTGCTATAATTTTGTCATATATTGTTAGTGAAAAATTATGAGTCCCTGTAAGTTATGCTGAAAAAAGCAAAAAAAAAAAAAATTATTTTCTCCTATATTTTTTCAAAAAAGTGCTGGAAAAATGATTTTATGCTCATAAAATGTTTATAAAATTTGTTCAGTAGACTCTTCACTACATTATTGCCGAATATAGTTAAGCAATATCATCAAGTCTGAATTAGCTGTAGGCCAAAAACTGAGGACACCTTCTTTTGAGTGGTGCACTGATATTCAAAATCTTTTGAGGTCCATAAAAAAAAATTGGTAGTCAAACTGGAAAAACTGAGTACAGGGTTTTATTAACCTTTGGTGGTACCTATACTGTCGAGTCCGTGCATTTTTCCAAAAGTCTTCATTTGTTGCACTGTGTTATAAGTAGACTGAAAAATTAAAAAAAATTGTAGAAATATATTCAAAATCTTTTGAGGTCCATAAAAAAAATTGGTAGTCAAACTGGAAAAACTGAGTACAGGGTTTTATTAACCTTTGGTGGTACCTATACTGTCGAGTCCGTGCATTTTTCCAAAAGTCTTCATTTGTTGCACTGTGTTATAAGTAGACTGAAAATTTAAAAAATTTGTAGAAAAATATTTTAGTTAATTTAGTTGCTGGAAATCTTAAAAAAAATGTGATTCTTTAAAAAAAAAAAATTACAATGCGTTACAAAATATTAAAATGTTCATACTCCCACATTGACGACATGAATTAATTTAATATCTGAAAATATACAGAAATAATTATATATAACAGAAACAAAATTATCTTTCAAATACTTACATCACTGGTTGTCTACATCACTGGTTGTCTGGTTGCTTTCTTGGAGAATTACCGCGAAATAATTTACTTGAGTTAAAGTGAAAATATAGTAACGTTTATTTTAATTTACAAACACAAATTTTAATTTTTAATAAAGAAGACGTGCTGAATAGCGTGAAAGCAAGAGAATTAATAATCATGATGGTTATTTTATTTAGTGACATTAAAATATTAAAGTACTAGGTACTATGTATCAATGACAGTAATTGGGTTTTAAACCCGCTAGCTAGAATTGGCAATAGGGTGCCACATCATTCCTCGCGCTGAAGGAAATTCACCTGCACCTTATAGGAACCGTAAATCGTATACCACTTGTAGTAGCTTTGGGTTGAAGCACTTCTGGTGAAAAACTAACAGCTGAGATTGATTCTAGTGATGCGAAGCTAGAGCTGAGATCGATGTTATTAGAAACTTGATGATTTGAAATCTTATCAGGTAAATGTTGTAAATTTGTAGAAATATCAGGTCTGTTGCTTTCTAAGGCATTAGGTCTTGTGGAACTAATGTTGAGATCATTGTTGCAGATAAAGGCAGGTTTCAGCTGATCGACACTGATATTACTTTTGCGACCTCGAATTAAAATTTTGAAAAATTTTTCAAAACTTTTTATTACCAAGTATGGACCATCATATGGGTGAATAAGTGAAGGCTAAATGGAGTCGTTGCGGACGAAAATGTGTGTCGAATTTTGAAGATTTTTCGAAAGAAAAAGTTCGAAGCGTTGAGTGATGAACTGTTTCAGTTGGTTTAAGTTTTTGCATCGTTGTTCGGAAATCAGATACGAAATCGCTTGCAGAGTCAGAAATTTTTGTTTGGTGAAAAACTTCCCCAGGAACCGATAAAGTTGAGCCGTATACGAATTCTGCTGGTGAAGGATTTATGTCGGGTTTAAAAGCAACTCGTAGTCGAAGCAAAATTGTTGCAAATGTTGTACTCATTTTGCAGGTTTATGGCATAAAATTGCCGCTTTAAACGTTCGGTGCCACCTCTCAATAATCCCATTCGATTGTGGATGGTACGGTGTAGTACGAAGATGTATTGCACCAATTGTATTTACCAGTCCAGCGAATACTGCCGATTCGAATTGGCGGCAACGATCAGAAATTATTCGTGCTGGAACACCAAAACAGGAAACTTACTGAGCCAAAAGAGTTTTTACGATGGTATCGGCTGACATATCAACCGTATCAGTGTAAAACGATCAATTATTGTTAGGCAATATCGTTGTCCTTCGCATAATGGAAACGGACCAACGATATCGATGTTGATATGAATTAAACGTTCTTTTGGAGGTTTGTATTTAACGGTTGTTGATCGAATGTGTCGTTGGACTTTTGATCGCTGACATTGCAAGCAGTTTCGCACAAATAAAGCAGAATCTTTTCGAATCCCAGGCAAAAAAAAAAAAAATACATGTAACCAATTTGGTGGTAGTCCGAACTCTAGGATGTGACAAATTATGAATGGTTGCTAAAATTTGTTGACGAAATGCAATGCAAGGGAGAATACGAGATGTCGTTGTGTCACAGATTAGTTGGTCGTTGCAACCTGATATTGAAAATATTTTAGTTTTAGAGAATTCATTTTCATACCTGAACTTTGAAGCATTTGTTGAAGTTCTTCATCATTTTGTTGAGCCGCTGCGATGCTAGAATAATCCACAGACTGGTTGATTGAGTCTATACCAGAAAGTGCGCCAGCAGTTGCGTTGGTTAAACCAGGCATATGGCGAATATAGATGGTGAATTGGCTGATAAAATCAAGTTGACGTATTCTGCGCTGTGAAGGTTTTTTTAAACCAAAAAAAAGTCATGGCAAAAAAGAAGAATTTTATTTTTAAATTTAAATAACTTTTAAAGTAGAAGAGATAACCTATCACTAAAATCGAATGTTTGTGTATGTTAGTGTTTGTCAATTCTGATTATAATATACAATAACAGAAAAGCTAATAGGAAAGAAAACTGCAATTTAGCTGCATTAAATTCGCGGCCATACTTGGGTGTGCTCGTCAGCTGTCATGACTTGGTACGTTTGTTAAGTAAAAATAAATGCAGGTTCGATTCTTAAGGGTGGCAGGTTGTTGAAAAATATATCATCGAGAGACAATTTAACAGTTATAGGACACAAATAATAATGCAACTTAAAATGGAAAATCACTGATAATGCCTGCCCATTAAAAACGCAGAAACTAGTCTTGTCTGATTGGAAAATGTATAGTGTTTGTAATTTTTAGAGAAAAGTGTTTATTCTTCTTCTTAACCTCAACCTTACTAAGTTAAAATATTAATTTTAACCATTAACATTTTTTTTTGTAGGCTAAAAATCTTGAGTAGTGATTTATTTGACTTTGTACAAACAAAGCGCAAGAAAAAAATTTATTTTTTTTTCTTTACCATTTTTTACTTAAAATTTAAAAAAAAAATGCGAAAAATTCTTAAAAGTCTTTTCGACCGTAAGTATTCGTTTTGCGCTTTAGTCCAAAAAGTGGAAATGGTAAAATGCCTTAATGGTCAACCTTATATTTATCTCATTCTCAGAAAAATACAAACGGCAAATACTGTCAAAGCGCTGGCAAAGCATACTAAATAAGTGTTTTGCCAGTAATCTATTTTAAATTCCACAATCATACCAGTGCTTGGTTTTTTGTTCTACTTGAAATTTCTGGCTGAGATATTAGAATATGAGAAAATTGTTGGTGTACCAGTTGTTATATTTTCCCTGTTAGATTTGTTTATAACAAATTTTCATGGAGGAAAAACTTAAAACAAATACTTTTTAAAATCGTAACAAAAAATAAAACTTTTCATGCAAAAGTTTTGCAATTTCATTTCTTCTTGTTCGACCATTATTATAAATTATGACCATATTTTTGGCGGCAATATATACACGTAGTAACAAAATCAAATAAAAACTTAACAGAAACTTTTCTTAAAAACTCTACATTTTTTTCAAGGAAAATGAAAAAAAAAAAACTATTTAACTTTTTTGTTTTAGAAAATCGAAAAAAGTTAAAATAAGAACAACAACAAATAGGATATTGAATATAAATGAGCTGAGGCTGTTAACTTATCTTAAAAATAACTAAAGTTGAGTTAGAAATTCAACTGCAGTTCAGCACTGACAAGGAAACTTTCTCAGGCGCAGTGTGAAAAATTAGACTTTCTATTTTTCAAACAACATCTTCAAAAATTTACCAATCGTGTTATTCTTTAATGGAGAGTAATATGGACAATCTGCTTCATCGACTTGCAGATTTACAATATTCAAGAAATACAATTAAAGTTATGTTCAAGAGGAAAGAAAATTACTTTATTTTATTTAAAAATTTGTTAACTTTTTTAACTAAAAACAGGAGTAAAGAGTATCAAATGACAAATGACTGAAACATAAAATGAACTACCTACCTATTTTAACCAAACTTGATATAGAAGATGACCATCATATAACTATCCCAGTAAAAAATGTTCGTTTGAAGCAGGATCAAATAAATGCGCTGATGTAAGTACCTACTAGTACATACTACTGAGCAGCAGTAAACTAAACGAATAATTTTCGTATAAAAATAAATAAACAAAAATGTTGAGCTTACTGTTTTCCCTAATAAGGATGCAGTTTGTAAGCAGCTTACCCAACTCCCTTATAAGGATGCAGGTTGTAATGCAGAAAGTTTCATATCGTGTATTATAAACGATCTGTACCAATTTGCCCGAGTGATTTCCGATGGTGTTTGGTACTTTCGAGTATGTAATGTAAAATAATTAGTCATTTAACTGTTTCTGAAGAGCTAGTATGAGTAAAATGATTATATTATATGATAAAAATTTTAAAAAGAAAAAATTAATATTGTGGAATTTTATGGTAAATACATTATGTATATTCATGTTATTAATTTAATCGTAATAATGTAGACTCGAAATATGAGTTTACTGTAAGCCATGAAATCCCAGTTTTTGTAAGTACTAAAATCCGCGCTTATTATACCCAAAAGTAATGCTTCCAAGTGGGAATTCGCCACATGGCATATGTAAGCAGGTTTGTAAGGGATTCTATTTGGCTTACTCCTTACAAACCTGCTTGCATGTAAGCTGGGATATAACCTTTTACTAGGATATAACCTCGTCCAAATATAGAACAGCTTATCCCAGTGAAACTTGAAATATTGCATTTCAAAATATGGAAAATATTCGAAAATTTTAAAAAAGTAGTCGTAGTAGAGCAGAATATTGCATTAAATATTTGCAGAATATTGTGTTAATGGCAGTCTTATTAACACTTATAATAAGAAATATAAGAAAAATTTCCATAAGGGGAAACTTTTTAAGATTTTCTATTAATAAGTTATAGACATATCGTAAAAGTTTTTAAAGTCGTTGGAAAGAAAATTAACTGTAGATTAGGATATTATTTAAACTAATCTCATTTAACACTCTTGATAGAACAAAAACTTGGGTAATCTTAATGGGAAAGTAAAAATTTCAGTTTTTGTTAAAATGTAAATGTTGAATATTCAAAAAAATATTTATTAATATAAATAATCCAATGATTTTTTGAACTTAAATAGACTTTATGTTTGCAAACCCACAATTCACAAAATACTTTTGGTAGAACAAAAACTTCCGCAATCTTAATGGGAAAGTAAAAATTTCAGTTTTGTAAATGTTGAATATTCAATAAAATATTTATTAATATACAGAATCCAATGATTTTTTGGACTTAAATAGACTTTTAAGTTAACAATGTGAAATTTATATTTGTAATTCCACAATTCCCAAAAATAAAATAAAAATTTCCCAAAATAGGATTTTTTACATTTTTGTTTGCATGTCTACATTTTAGACGAAGATTTAAAGTTAATTAGGTATAGGTATACAAATCATAAATGTGTTTCAGTTAACTCGCTTGTATATAGAAATACATTTAAGAATAGTATGCACACTTTATATGTTTAGAAAGAAAATGTTTATCTGGCGTGAAAAGACTGTTGGTGCTTTTTGTTAAAAAAAAAAAAACTGCGAAAATTTGATTTTTTATTTTTTTTAATTTCGAATTTCAATTTTTTAGTGGAACAAGATATTGCATTGATTTTTGTTTATTTAATCCAGAATTTATTTTCTTAAATAACCAATATTTTATAATATAAATTGGCGCCGATTTCATTACGCTATTTGCAAAAAGTGGACCAGAGTCGGACCAAATTTGAAATTTCAAATTTTCAAATGGGAATAGAGATAGCCCACACATGCATGCATATTTTCTGTTGTTACTATCAGATTACAAATATGTTAATGTTTTGAAAAGAGCTGGCTTATCACTGCGGTGGTCGCGGGTTCGATTCCCACCAGAGGCACTTGTCTGTTTTCGCTACAACGCGCCGAAAGCCATAGAAGCTAATGCTCGGTTAGGGTAATAGGATATAAATTGTAATTAAATGATTATAAATTAATAAAAAATAATAAAAAAAATGTTTTGAAAATCGGAGTAGAAACAAAAAAATGGCTAGAACTCACAGTTTTATATACAAAAAGTTTCCCAGTTTGGGTGGTCATATTGCCGCCCCCCGGGTGGTATGTAAGGTTCAGGATCAGAACTTAGGCCCTTCGTAAGAAATGTCCGAATTATTTCCAAAAATGTTGTAATATATCCCACTGTGCCGTGGCGCACTGGTAGTAAATTATTTAAATAAATATTAAAATATAAATAAATTTTCCTTTATTTTTAACTCAACTGAACACTTTTGTACTGCATTACCAACAATAAACTACATAATATTCTGAGTACATATTTTCAATCAATTGCGGGTTGTAACTGCTTTTGTAAAAAAAAACCTTTGATATTGAAAAAAAAAAATAAATTTATAAATTGAAAGCCACCAGATATATTTCGATTTGACTATTCTAGTCATACAAGAATTTTTTTTTTCATTTTAAGGTTTCTGTAAATGATATAAAATGATTAATGTAAAAAGTGAGATATTCCATACAAATATTTTTCTGGTTACAAACAGAAATGTTTGAAAATATATCAAGATACATGAACATTATTCACATACAGAAAAAAAAACGCTTAATTCTTGTTGTATAACAGTAACCATGACCAAGAAGGCCCCGCTGGCAAGGAAATGCTTGAAGGTCTACAGGATGTTAAAATAAAGAAAAATTATACAAAACGAGAAGAGAGCCGAAAAACAGAAAAGATATAGAAATAAAGTTAAAATTTTCCACAAATTTTTTAAAAAAGATTTTTAATTTTGCATTTTTTACAAGAACAAAGTCTTATTGTTAATTGTTATATCTGTATTAATTTGTGTTGATTCGTAAGGAATGAGATCAGTCAAACTAGTGCGCGCATTTTACCTTGTAAGTACATTTACAAATTTCAAATGAAATATTGTTTTTATCAAGTGAGCCTTGAAATTATACCTTAATTGTGTGTAAATCAAAACGATTAGATAGTTCGTCAAAAAATGGATAACACAGCTTCACAAGTTTCCTTGGTTTGATTGCCGATATGTGATTAATATACTTTTTGATGCCCTGATTGCAAATACGGCTTCCAATTTCCATCACGTAACAATTTTGAGAAAACCGCGTTTAGAAGTTGTTAAAATGGCTCTTAACTCTTATACGATGAACGCCTTCTATATGTTCGAAATAAAGATTAATATTTAGAATATACTTTACACTTGAATATACCGCAATGAAATTTTCTAAAACTGATTGTTAAAATAGCGCAAAGACACATTTATCAAATGCCTTCTACAGAAAGATATAAATACATTTTTTATATGAAATTTAGAAAAAAGAATTATAATTTCGTACAATCCTAAAGATAGTTTATATTTGATATGCAATTTAAACAAAGTTGGTATAATAATTTACAAAAAACGTCAAATATTTGCTTACTACTATTGAATTTTAATTAACATGATTTGAAATAAAGGATCCGCCAAATAACTTTTTTTTTTTGAACTCCTGAACCAATTGGACTTTGTATGGCGTCATACCAAGGTCTTTATGCAAAATTGGTCTCAATGATGTCTCCGAAATGTTCAATTGTTGAGAACGACGGTGAATTGATGTTGATGGCGCTTCATGCACACTTTCTGCCACAGCAGCAATATTCTCGGGTGTACGCACTGTTTTTGGCTTTTCACGCTTTGGTTTATCGATGAGGATGCCAGTTTCTTTCACTTTTTTCACAAGATAACGAACATACGAACCATATTCGTTCAGCGGAAGGATAAAACTAATTGTCTGTCAAATCAGACATGAGCTAAATGTTACCATTCACGAAATAAGCACTAGTTGAAAAAAAAAGTTAGATGGCGGACCCTTTATTATGTTACAATATGTGAAAATGCTGTAGTAACAATGCTGGCCTACCTGAACAACGCTAACCCGTGCCGTGTCGCATTGAGATTAAACGAGATTCTGCAGAATTTTTTATATATTTGAACACAAAATATTAAAACTCAATTCAATTCAATTCAATTTTTATTTTACATAACATGAGAAAATATTTACATTAAACAAAATATAGTTTCATAAAGAGTTCAGGTAATATATAAACCTTTTCTACTTAGAAATTTTTACAAATAATAAAATTGTTATACTATATAGTTAAAATTTATACATTTTTAGGCAAAAAGTAACAAAAACCTAATGAAGCGAAAAAAAAAAAATTTGTTTTGTTAAGATAAAACTTAAGGCTACGTTTAGACCGTCAATTGGTTGATGTGATTATATTCAGACATTTGGCACCTGAGATCATAGTTATTTGTGAGTTTTGAAATTCTGTCTTTAACCATAGCAATATCGTTAATAGAATGCAATCGTCGTGTGGAATAGTAGCGTGGTAGGTTGTATATCATTTTTAGCAATTTATTCTGATTTATTTGAAGTTTTTGAATATGACAATTTGCTACATCATGCCACACTGGGGCTCCATAATATAATATGGCCATAAAAATAGCTTTAAAAATAATGAGTTTATTACGTTGTCTTAATGTAGACTTTCTGTTTATAAACGAGTACAATAGTCTTGTTACGTTATTTAACTTGTCTATTACGTAGGAAACATGACGACTGAAGTTGATTTTTGTATCTAGAACAATACCGAGATATTTAACTTTATTATCCCATGTAATATTTGTGTTGTTGATGCAAAGATTTCTTTGTGGGAGAAAGCACGGCTTTCGCTTACGTGTAAAATAGATGGCTTGCGTTTTTTGTGAGTTTATAAGAATTTTCCATTTTTTGAAGTATTCTTCTAAGAGGAGTAATGCATTTTGGAGATTGATGATGATATCCTCAGATAAAATTCCATGGCTAAAAACTGCAGTGTCATCTGCAAAGATTGATGAGGAACAATCGACCAAATCTGGGAAATCCGATGTAAATATATTGTACAAGATTGGCGATAAACAAGATCCCTGAGGGCAGCCAGCAGGTATTGTAATATTTGATGAAAATTTTTTGCCTATATATACTCTGTAGGTCCTGTTTTTTAAAAAACTTTGAATTAGTTTTATTAATTCCGGTGGAAAATTAAAATTAATCATTTTAAAAATTAATCCATCGTGCCATACTGAGTCAAAGGCAGATTTTATATCTAGTAATACCATGCCTGTTGACCTTCCAGCATTGAAGTTATCTTTGATTCTTGTTTTTATTCTAACAAGAGGGTGAGACGTGTTATGACCAGGTCTAAAACCAAATTGCTGAGTTGGAAAATATGATTTTCGTTACAAAATTTAACGATTTTTTCTTTGATAACCTTTTCTAAAATTTTACTCAAAGAAGATAATAGGCTAATTGGCCTGTATGAGGATGGACAAGATGGATCTTTTTTGCCTTGCATATTGCAATCACCTTAGCCTCCTTCCAGCAATCTGGAAAGTATGACAATTTTAAGCAGTTGTTTATAATACTTGTCAGACGTTGTATTCCTTTTTTTATTTTACATACCTGGCCAAAGCCATTCCTTTTATCCATTAAAAAAATATTCTGAACTAATTTAACCCTTACATGCTCTTGGTATAAAATTTACCCTTAGTTGAAAATTATTTGTAATATAAGAGCCTCCAAGGGCTAATTTAGTTCAGAATAGTTTTAGCCAGGTATGTAAAATAAAAAAGAATTTAAATATTTTTTGTTCAAATATTTATAAAGTTCCGCACTTTCTCCTTTAATATCAATGCCGCACGGCACGGATTCACAGAAAAAACTGAAAACGGATTTCAATTAAAAAATTTGTTAAGTCAATTAGTATTTTAATTGATTTTGCACATATCACGGCAGTGATAATATCAGTTAGAACTTTTATTGAAAGTTGAAAAGGAAAAAAAAAGTTATAAATAACTTCTACAAAAACAATATGAATGTGTGTTAGCGATACGTTGGTATGTGTGTTTTTTGTAATGCTACGTCTGTTTGTATGTTTGTGTGTGTGCTTGTTTTGTTTGTAAACGTTAAATTCATTTGGTATTTTATACTGAAAATTTTCTATTTACGCATACAGTGTATGGAAAAATAATTTGAGAATTACGTCTAAAATAAAATATCTATTTATATATTTAAAAGTCAATTAAAATATTAATTGATTCAATGAAATATTTAATTCAAATCAAAGGTTTAATTAGATATTTTATTTTGATAATTTTTTTCTGTGTTAATGTTGTTGAATTTGGCCAAAGTTTTGAGCATAGCAACATCACACATTGTGTCATAGTATTTCATAATTGTGTCATAATATTTCAAATACAGTAGTACACTGATAGAATTATCTTCACTTCAGTAATGAATTTATTTCTTTATAGTTTTAATGAAAATTGTGACTGGAACTCGTCCATAGAAACTTTTCAGAGAATCTATGAAACAAGTTTCATTAAAGTCTATGATTATGAAATGTTTGTAGAATTAATGAAAATCTTCATGGAACTAATAAATCATTCAGACAATGCATGCGTTTTTAGATTTAATAGTACAGTTTCATAATTTTTTTTGTATTAAGGACTTCTTTGAATTAATAAAACTCTCCATGAATGTCTTCAAAAAATGCATTGGAACTAAGCAAATGAACGCCTTCATATGATTTTTTTAAAACAATTTCATAGAAATACAAAGTTAACAAAAGGCTAGATTAAAATATCTTGAACACTTGAGACTTAAATCTTAAAACTAAAGTTTGAAATGGATGAAAATAAATGAAATTATAAAATTTTATGAAAAAATGTCATAGTTCTAAAAAAATTTTCGTTATAGTTACGAAGAGATAATTTATAAAATCTAATGAACTTTTTTTACGGATAAGAATGAGGCTGAAGATGCCCTAGTCACTCAGGTCGACAGTGTGGCATTCCCTCTAGAGCTGATCACCACAAAATTTTTTTTTAATTTTTTCTTACATTTATTAAAATAAGTGTTTTCTATTTGTAATAGTAACATTTAATTATGTTCTCAATCCTGAAAATTCAAAATGAATTGCAATTATAAAAAAAAAAGATCAACGATACATACCAAATTATCAAACCAAACATACAGGTAGAATACGTTGTGTTTAAATATTAGTATACATGCCCAATTCCCAATTCGTTCCCAGTAATTGTAACATTAGCAGTTAGACTGGCAACCTTGCCAAATAAAAAGCTTTAAAATTGAAATCTGTTTGCCAAACTCGTAAGGACAGACGAAAATAACTCTTGTTGTCCGGGTAATCAATTAACATCACCGATTTTCTGTGGTTGGTTGGTATATATATACCTGATCAAAACCTTGAGTTTCTTGTGGGTGGTGGATTAGAATGTGGCTGAAGATAAAGTAATTTTTTCCCGTACAATTCACATCAAAAACACAACAATTTTTTTTGCAAAAAGTAATTTGTCCCTCATACAAAACACAGTTGCAATTTAAAATCGATTTCCGCCTCGACTTTTCTTTATCTAATCTGCACCAAACTTCATATTAAATATTTTTATATAAAAATTAACCAAATTATCTCGTACGTTGACTTTAGAATTCACTTTATTTATTTTTTTAACACCCCTATTGTACACTCAAATAAAACAGTTAGTAGAACAATCTGAAAAACTTTTTATATTACAATTTACAGTTTTTGTGGCCAAATATTTTACTAAGTTTTTAAACCCGAGTTGCTAACATTACCATAAAATATTTACAAATTTTCTTTCGCCATAGGTGAGAACAATTTTTTTTATATGTTGAACTTTTTTGCAATAGAAAATATAAATAAAATGACAAAGCATAATAAAAGAAATTTTATTTTTAAAAAAAATTAAAGAATTTTTAGTAAAAAAGTGTTTACTAAATGTAACGTTACTTATTTTCCAACCTATGTCGTATTACTAATAATTACAGACACGTTTTGATAGAATAAATAAATTTAAACATTCTGCTGGCCTAACATCGGTCTCCATCGGGAACTTAATGAAATTCGGATATGTGATTGAGGAGAGAAAAAAAAAATAATGGACACTTGGCTTTTTAGCGGCACAATCTCGTGTATCAAAAATTACCCGATATTTCGTTTTTTGAGTTTATTTCATATTACGATATTTCAAAGAAGTTATAGACAAATGCGGGAGTAATAAATGAGAGAGCTTTTGAAGACGCATTAACTGATTTAATAAACGAGTCCGATATTTTTCAAGTATTGTTGTTATTCAAAAAAGTGTGTGACATTAAAACTGGAGTTTTGCTAAGAAATTATATTTGTGTTAAGCTAATAATTCTATTAAATTTTATATTGGTATCAAACATTTTTGTTTCGTTTCTCTAGTACTTCAATGCTGCATACAAATATATCTGAACTTTCTTAATTTGATAATATTATAATTGTAATAATATTTGACCCCAACTTTTAATCCCCAACTTTTAATCCTTAAGTCACTTGACTTTGGGTTACAAAAATATAATACGTGTGCCATATTTTTGCTTCTCTATAACATTTTCGATTTTTTTTTTAATATCGCAGAGAACGCATCGCGAGGCTCTTACTTGTAAGTATCTTCATTTGTTTTGTATATGACAAGTAAAGTCGTCAACAATAAACAATAAGAAATTATAAGATTTTCAAAGCAAAACGATGAAAAATATTTCGTTTTAAGAAACTTTTTCAAAACAACACAATCTGTACATGAATGTTGTTTACGTGAACAAACCCAAGAAAGACAAAAGGTTTTCTGTACATTCTCATGTATTCAAGTATAAATACATTTATATTTGTTTGGTTGTTTGCGACATAAAAAATTAAACACCATATTTGACTACATAAACTTATTTAACCGTAACACAATTTTCAAAAATTTCAACTTACTACTTACTAGGGTATTCGATGAATTTCCATCAAACAGTTGTTCAAGTAAATGAAAATGGTCAATTTCGAGTAACGAATAACTCGAAGAATTTAGGTCGATAAATAGATTAAACCGAATTATGTTTTATTTCACTTAATATTACATAAAAAATTGTTAGGAAGTTTTTAAAAATATTTGTTTTTTTTTTTGTTATAATATACTATAAACCATATGGGCAGTTCCAGAAAGAGGTCAACCATTAATGAACAATGCAAAGTGCTCAGAACTTTTTATTTGTTTTCAATAATAAAGCTTAGATGTCTGTACAATTTTTTTACGATATGGGCTGATGAAAAATATTTCTCTATTGTCGTTTTGGATAAAAAATATTCCGCACCAAGACCAATATCTAAAATATTACACTTTAATCAATTTCTAAAGATATTTTCAAAATATCCTTGAAGAATTAGAGACATTATGATATATTTAAATCATGGAAGGTAACCGATTCGATGGGGGTATTTTATATTTTTTATAGTTATTTTAGTTATAAATGTTTTACTTTTAAATTTTAAAAATTAAAACCAAAAGTTTATTTTTCGATCTTTTATCATACATTATGATGTGAGCAAGATTATTCGAGTTCAAGATCATTTGTTTTTTGTTAAACAAAAAACCGTGCAATATTTATTTATTACTCAAAAAAAAAAGTTTTTGCCCGCTTTCTTATAGCAGACTTTATCTACTGACAGGTCCTTACATATTTCATTATAGTTATACGAATAAGGCTATTTAAATTATTTCGTTGTCGGTATTTTAGCGGTAACGGTTTTTTAATTATTTCGGTAACGTTATTGTAGGGATAACGGTTATTCAGTTATTTCGGTAACGATATTTTAAAGATAACACTATTTTACTTATTCAGGTAATGTCAATACATATTAAGCTTTGTTAAAATCTATATCTATTTACAGCGATTATTTTTTTCTGATTTCGTTAGATTATTTAGGTAACGGTATTTTAAGGACAACGCTATTTCAATTATATCGGTAAGGCTATTTTTGCGATAACTTTATTTAAGTTATTTCGTTACCGGTTTTTTAAGGATATTGATGTTTTAGTTATATCGGTAACGGTATTTTAGGGATAACGGTATTTAAATTATTTCAGTAACGGTATTTTACAGATAACGATAGTCAGTTGAAAGGGGATTTGAATCGATGTAGGTATAAGTACCGGCAATACCAGCCATCTCTGATTTAAATCAAAGATTAGTTTATGTATATGTAGAAGCTATAACAAAATTTTAGACCAATAGGTCCTAACTTGAGCGAAATTTTTAAATATCTAAATATTTAAAACTATTAGATTGTGTTATAATTTTTTCCAAGATATGAATTAACCTCAATTCGTCATCGTCTTTTAGTATTACAGTCCCGTCACAAAAATAAAATTATAATATCGAAAAAAATCTGTATTTAAAAGTTAACGGATTATATTTTCCCAAGACTTCGATTGCTATGCAATTTTGCTATTTATATCTGCAAAAAATCGAATAGTTATGTCCTTAGTTTTCTTCGCCCACAGTCTATACTAGAGATAAATATGTAGAAATAAATTACAGCAAATGTCAAAATTATGTCATCCCTAGTGTGGACCACTCAATTGCGTACGTATTTATTGCCGGCAATATATGCTGGAATAAGTATTAAGCAATATTCGTTAACACCTATTCCTAAGATATTACATCAAATTTAGTTGTCATTTTCGTTTGACGTTTAGATAAAGGACGCCACCAAAAAAAAAATGAAAATAAGGCAAAAAAACAAACAAAAATCATTATGAAAGGCGTAGTAGAGAAGAATGAGTGTATTTTCTAAAAATCATAACTACATTGCAAATTTTAAATTTTTTCTGAATCAGACTGCGCAGTTTCTGGTATTGAACCTTCGTCAGTGACCCTGTTTTCTGAATTTTTTGAATAATGTAATATTTGTCATGTTTTTATTTGTTCGATTGCGTCTATATGAAATTTTCTGTGCAATCATTGACCGTGGTATAGATAAACTGATTTATAATGCCACATGCACTCGCACTACACGTTAGACAGAGCGCGTTAGCCCTCTGAGCTATCGTCAGGTCGAGTTTTGTTGTGATTAAAACTAGTTTTATTCAATACACGGAGTTTTTGTTCTTGCATACATAATCTCAGAAGTACAACTCCAACAACACAACAGTTCTATTTAATTTAATTGTGAAAGGCGTGGTCATTCATCATTAAATTTGAAAGAATTTTATAAAAATTTTTCAAATAGTAAAAATAACACAAAATAAAACTATTTTGAATCTTTAAAGGAGCATTTAAAAGTAATCGCAAATTTTTTAATATTGAAATTTTTTGAAATATGAGTTAACATATATGCGTGTTCAAATACCCTTTACATAAACTCGGCCATAAGCAACATGACCTATTCTGACCTATTTCACTTATTGCGAAGATATTTATCTTAGTTCTAGAGTATGAGTGAAGTCGAACATTATAAAAACGTTTATGTTTAAGTTTGATAAAACATTTCCGAACTGCTAATATTGTATTTATTTTGTCTATTATTGTGTACTTTTAAGAAAAAATATAAGAAAAAAAAATTTAACTGTTCGTGTTACTCGAGTAAGTTTAAAATTTTACTTGATTAATCGAGTATTTATAAAACCGCAAAATAGTATTACTCGTTACTCGAACAAAAGTAAACCCGAGTAAGTTGAATACTCTACTACTTACTTAACAACATCAGTATGTAATATATAAAATTTGACATACAAACACTTACAAACAATTGTGTGACCAATAAAGATTGTCCTTACATACTATATGGCAGTGGTTCCCATCAACTTTTGATTTACGGACCCCTTGAGACGCCTGTACTGGCTTACGGACTCTCAAAAAATTTCTTTTTTTTCAAACAAAAATTGGATTTTTATTTTAAAAATGAAAAAAACATTGCAAAAGCAAACCTTACCCGATTAAGCTGAACTCCGAATGACCAGAAAAGTTAATTCCTTATAATCGAGGCTCGTATTTACTGGAATGCAAATTTTTTATTATCCTCACAATATCAAAAACTTTTTTAAATGTTGTGAAATTATTTCATTTGATTTCATAAATACAACTATATAGTATTCGATACATTCCTGTATTCGGTTTATAATTTCTTTAAATTCAATGAAATTTTGGATAATCTGCAAAATTTTGGGAATCTTGTATTAAAAATTTAAAATTATACGAAAATTTGTTTATGGGACTGTCAAAAACAGTTCATCTTAAGCAAGTTTTTATTAACAGATGTTACATTAAAATCGTTACCAAAACGTCAAGACTTTCAAATTAATTCGTAATTATCGAGGATCCATCTTACTGAAATTCGCCTTTAAGACAAAAGTGTGAGGAAAAGTTGTTTGTTAAATAAAATTAATTAACTAAAAAAAATTACTAAAAAGTTTTTTAATGAAAAAAGTTTTTAATTATATATGTATGTTTTTATCAAATTTTTTGAGCTTAAAATAATGTATGTTTAAAATTTTAAAATCACCAAAAAATACCAAACACAATTTTAAAAATTGTTAATATAACACCGTGCAACAGTAGTTTTCACACACGGACAATATAACTAGACCATGTAAAGTTAAACTAAGTTTTCAGATTTTCGCGATCACGTCAAAATAAATTTAAAATTACCATAAAATTTAAATTTTTGTAAGAAAATTGTAAAATACTTATAATCATGATAAGACTTAAATATTGGTATCAAATAAAAGGTGAGCTCCTCTGCTTTAAAAAATATTGATTTTAATGTTCCAGGATCAAAATTTTAAAAAATGTCTATATAAGAAGTTTTTTTAAAGACTGATTAACTGAAAAATATAAAAAAAAATTTAATAATTTAATTTTCCTTGCTAAGTTTTACCAAAATTTTAAAATATTCTTATAGAAACATAAATCGAACATTTTCCAGAAGGAGTTTTGAACTAACACTACAAAATATACATTTTTCAATGAAAATGAGGCCATACTCTATATTTCTTTATTAGGATATTGTCCTAAAAAATAATCTATAGAGTTTTTGTTTTCAAATTTATTAATTGACCACTTTCAGAAATGTGTTGATAGATCTATTTCGGGAATTTTCTAGGTTCCCATCATCAGAACACGTTTTTAAAAAGGTGACAATGCCATGCACAACATCAATCATTCATATAAACTAGTTTCCTCACTAAATGAGAACTAATATATATATGAGCTCGAAGTTAAAGATTATCACCACTGATCAAAAAATAAATCGAAAGCTAGTTTTTTGTGTGTATGTCTACCTTTGGTAAATATTCAAAATATTTTATGTAATTATAAGGCAATAAATAATAGATTTTAAAATAGCATTTTAAAATTTATTGGAAAAATTAAAAATGTAAAGTCATTTTAAAGAAAATTTTGACGTGATGGAGAAAAACTGAAAACGGCTTCCCGTATATATATATTTTTCGTTGTGTGAGCAAAACAAGTTGAAATTTGTTGCAGAGTGTAATTAGTTAAATATAAAAATATTCAGCGAGAGGAACTTATCATTTATGGTGAACCTAAACATTTAAATTGTCAGTGAATTTATCTAACCAACACACCCAGCCAGAAGCAAAGTTCAGTTTAAAAAAATGGCGACAAAAAGTCACTATGCCATTTTTTTGTGAGCGATCTGCAATTCCAGAAACCGTATTCCGTGAAATCCTAGCTGATCCTGTTTCAGAAATATCAATATTTCAATTTCAAAGCCAGAATCTTCGAGTTTTCAAATTTGAGTCTTACTAAAAAGTCCATAATTTGTAAACAACTTAAAATAATTTTGTAAACAACTTAAAATAATTTCGTTCTGTGAAATTCCGTAGATACTCTTTAAGCTTTTTTTTGCTATATAATATTGTATGGTTAACTTCCCGAAAAATTGGGTATGTTGCAGTTGTAGTCTGTTGGCCAATAGCAATTAAAACAAGTTAGAAATACGAAACAAATTTAAATGGTATGTCATTGAGTTGTGTTAAATCCACTATTTTTTTACATTTTCGTAAATACTGTACATAATGGTATTAGAATATTATAGCCGAGATTTCTATCCTAAGGATGGTGTGGAAACGATATCAATTGTTAATTAAATTTGCAGTTAAATATTTTTTCACCTTGAACAAAAATTATGAATTTTTTGGGAAGTTACCCATACAATATTATACAATAGCATAAGAAAACTTGAAGAATTTTCTATCAACACAGAATCAAGTTATTTTAAGTCGTTTAAAAATTATGGACTTTTTAGACTCAAATTTGAACACTCGAAGATTCTGGATCTTGAAATTGAAATGTTGATATTTTTGAAACATTATCAGCTAAGATTTCATGGGATACGGTTTCTGGAAGAGCAGATCGCCCACAAAAAGATGGCATAGTCACTTTTTGTCGTCATTTTTTTCAAACTGAACTGTGCTTCTGGCCGGGTGTGCCAATGAAGTCCAATTTATATTATTTAATTTAGTTTTTTAATAAATGTTAACCCTGGAAGGTCATTCTTCGTTGAATCGACTACGCAAGACGTATGATCTTTACACAACAAAAATAAGAATAACTTTCTAGGGTTGATAAAACTGCAACAAAATATTGTGAATTTTTTTAATTTTGTTTAGAACAATCTTTTTTCGCAGTAAAAACATTTCCAAGAAAATTGTTAGAAATAAAAAACCCGTATTAGTTTTTTTCTTAAACATTATAAAAACTTAGGTTTTATTTCTAGTTTTATATATGCGGGGTAGTATATACATACAAAACGTAAATTCTTTGCGGGGGTGATACTGAAATGTTAGCTTAACAAAATAAAATCCCTAAGGCTACGATTGAAAATGACAAAGAGATTAGGACAGAGTTTCGTCAAGCTAACACTACGTGCGTTTTTGCATTTTGCGAGTAAACATTTTGTAGGAAACTCCTCGTGGGTGTCTGCGTTTGGGAACCGTTGCTATATGGAGTATCTTATATAGTCCTTGCATAAGGAAGTTTAAGTGTAGTAAAACTTTTTAACATAAACTTAAAGAAAATAACTTGTCTTCAACTAATCTACAACAGCAGCAGCAGCAGCAACAACAACAGCAACAACAAACGTCCTAAACAAGGTACCATAAAGTCAGTTTACAACTAAATTGTACATGAAAACAACATGAGACCGTAACATTACCAACACTATCATAAACATTAGGAACTCATATGTATGCAAATTGTCTAATAAACAAACACGTATGGTATATTCAAACATACACACTTACTAATGTTGTTGATGTGTTTAGTTTTCCGTGTACATTCCACTCATACGTATGCATTTACGTAATAAGTTTTTCTTCAAATTTACGATATTCGTGAAATGTTAATAATTCAGTGAAAAATATTGGCTTTTTTATGGTTAAAAGCTGTTACCCAGGCAGATAATTACAATCGGCACAGTACTGGCAAAGCGTCGGCAACGGTCGGTTTTGTGTTGGCAGAACGTGTGATTAACAATCTTGAGAGTATTGTCCGTTGCTTGCCACCGTTGCACAGTGGTTTCCTTTATATGGAAAAGCGGTCAAAAATCAATATCTCCAAAACTAAAAAAGCTAGGGTCTTCAAAATTCTCATTTCATGCCCAAAGAACTTAAAGTTGGCAAATTTTTAGGAAAAAATATTAACAACTGTAGCCACAGTAGCCATTTGATCTTTTAAGGGTTAATTGGCTTATAGATCTGTTTTAAAAATTTTTGAAATAAAGTATTTTATTATGAAAATTTGGTTGTTTTAAACAAGTTTTTTGTAAATTTTTATTTCATTTAATTCATTCGAAATATACACTGAAAAAAACTAAATTAAAAAGTTAAACAAAGTTAAATAATGCAATATAGGGTATTATTAAGTAATATAAGGTAATAAAGTAAAAAAATAGTAGTAATATATATCAAATATTAAGCAAATTTAAAACTCCTTGACTTAAACTACTTCTTTTCTTTGTTGGTAAGTTTCGGGCTCCAGAAATAAATGGATCTGAACTTAAAAAGAGGCGATTTAAAAGATCTGTATTTGTAGCTATGCGTGATATTTTTCGTGTATGTTGCAATCTAAACTGTTTTATATCCTTATTTTTCGCTTCAGCTGCTTCCTCCGATAATTCACCTATTGACATTAATGCATGCTTGATTACCTCAGCTCCATGGATAAGAATTTTGTGTACCGATGGAGGGAGGTAGTACCAGGGATACTCCTTCACAAGTTTTCTTGCTGTCTATTCATATTCCTCAAACTTTTCGGCATCAATTTGAAATCCAGAATTTATAGCTTGGAGAATTGTGGCACATCTTTGCAAAATATCCTTATCGATTGCTGTTATTTTTGATGAAAGTTTTACATTTTGAAAAAATCTCCGAGCTGTGTTGCCATCATTCGAATTTCCGCAACCACCAGATTTTGGCCTATCTACCAAAAGTCCCATTTCGGCCCGAAATCGTTGTGGATGACTTTGTAAATCACACCCATATGCAAAAATATGCAAAAACCCGCGGCCACAATATTTTTTAATTTAAAGAGGGATAAAAAACCTACAATTTGATATATAAGAAGTTGTGGGTGGATGAGGGCCATATCACTAAAAGTCTACGTGAAAAAGAAGTTTTTGAAAAACGTGTGTTTTAAAAAGGTCAAAAAGTATTCTTCAGCGATTTTTTTTATGGGCTCATATTTTTGCAGCTTTTGTTATTTAATTTGGTAGAAAATATGTTAAAATTTAATGTTTGTAGAGTTTTTGGAAACTTCTGCCACAATATCGCGAATAACTTTTTGAATAAACTTAAGTTTTCTTTTATGACTATGCAACCACAATATATGCAATATAAACATACCTCCACTTTCAACGGACACAAACAATAAATCTCACCAAAAAAAATAACAAAATTTGTTAGATTCATAAAATTTAGAGTGTTATCAATAAATTTTGTGCAATAAAGCTTAAAAAAAAACAATAACTTTTTTGTTTTTTGGCCTATGGGGGAAACCACTGTGCGTTGGCATAACGTTAAAAAATCAAAAAATTTGGAGCTTTCCAAATACCTTAAATTTAATTAATTTTGTGAAATGTTTATAAAAGACGCTTCATTTAAAGCCAGCAACCTAGCTTGGTCTAAGTTTTTTTAAATAAATAATTGCTGATTGAAGATGGAAAAAAATTTAATGGTATGAAAAAGTTTGATATAATTTTATTAAAAACAAAAATTATATCGAAAAGGTACATAATTCTTATTTTTAATAAAAATTATATCAAACTTGTATAAAAGAAAAAGTATGATCTTATGTACTACTTCTACCTGTACATTTTGCTTTTAAAAACAAATGTACAATCAAAAGGAAAAGAAACAGAAACGTGTTTTGAATTTTTACCAAAGGTGGACATACACACAAAAAACAAGTCTTCAATTTATTTTTTGATCAATGGTGATAATCTTTAACTTCGAGCTCATATATATATTAGTTCTCATTTAGTGAGACAAATAGTTTATATGAATGATTGATGTTGTGCATGGCATTGTCATCTCTTTCAAAACGTGTTCTGAACTTAGAAAATTCCCGAAATAGATCTATCAACACATTCCTGAAATTGTCAAAGAATAAATTTGAAAACAAAAAACTCTATAGATTATCTGTTAGGACAATATCCTCAAATTACACACACTTTCAATACGATTGTAACTACCTCCAATTACCCTTCAACATGGGAAACATGCCAAGATTGTCCCGATACCAAAATCTGACAATGATTACCGTCCGATTGCGATCTTGCCGTACTTATCGAAAATTTTTGAACGTTTAATTCACAACCAGATGAGTAAATATCTTTACGATAACTCTATCCTAACTGATAGACAGTCGGGCTTTAGACCAAAACACAGCTGTATATCTGCCCTGGTTGATGTAACCGAAGAACTGAGAAAAGCAGTTGATGACAACATGATTTCGTTTCTAGTTTTACTAGATCATTCGAAAGCGGTCGATACCGTGGAACACTCAATTTTGTGTCTCAAGCTCAGATATATGTGCAATTTCTCAACAACAGCCGTAAATTTAATATACTCCTACTTAACTGATAGATCTCAGGCAGTATATCAAGGAAATAATGTTTCAAACACCTGTTTTATTACGAGAGGAGTTCCACAGGGATCTATACTTGGTTCGCTTTTATACTCAATATACTCGAATGATTTGCCATCTAAACTTAATTTCTGCGGTATTCAAATGTATGCAGATGACGTGCAACTTTATATAAGTTGCAAACCGTCCAATATTATAGACTGCATTAGTAAGCTAAACCAAGATCTTGAAAACATTAGCAGACGGGCGTCTGCTAATGGCTTGTGCTTAAATGCCAATAAATCGAAGGATATGGTAATTGGTAAAAAATACTTTATCCCTTCTTCTTTGCCACCAATTCAAATCAACAATTCAACTCTTGAATTAGTTAACACCACTAAAAATCTTGGTGTTATCTTTAACACCAAACTTGATTGGTCTGACCACATAAAAATTATATGTGGTAAAACTTTTGCAATGCTAAGAAATCTATGGAGAACACAATATTACACCCCTATGGAGGTTAGAATGCTACTGGCAAAAACATACTTGCTGCCAACGCTCCTCTACGGTTGCGAACTTATAAATGGATGTGACACAATCAGCATGCACAGACTCAAAGTAACATTTAATAACATTGCAAGATACGTATTTGCAATTAAACGCTTTGACAGAATTTCAGAGTTCTCTAGAAAAATTTATAATATATCCTTCGAAAGCCTTTTAAAAATGTCGTACCTTGGTCTTTCTACATAAAATTATATATACTAAACAACCAGAATACCTATTTCAAAGATTAGAATTTTCAATATCGGCTAGAGGCAAAAAGATAAACATTATTCGCTATCGTGGACTCATATCAACAAGGCATTTTTATATTAACGCTATTCGTATTTGGGCCAATTTACCTCCCAATATCCAAACAATTAGTAATGCAATGCAATTTAGAACTGCCATTTACAAACGTTTCGATTAAAATTTGTTATTTAAATTATTATTTAAATCATTAATAATTCATGTTAAATTTGCTTTTTTGCCATCAATTGCTATGTTACATATCTCATTCTTATGTTTTATTTTTTTTCTTTTCTTTTTAATTATAATATAATATTAATTAATTATTAATTATTATATAATATTAAATATAATTTTATTATTTACATTTATATGTTATCTAACTCACTTTTATTTTTACTTTTTAACAAAATTTTTATAATAACATTAATTATCTCAGTGCTGTAATATAAGATTTATTCTTGTTGTACTGGGTTGTCACAAATTTTTAATAAATAAAAATATCCTAATAAAGAAATATGGAGTATGACCTAGAACTTGAATAATTTTCATTTTCATTGTATAGAAAAATATTGCAAAAAAGTTAATGCTAATAATAGTTATAATATTGTTAAAAAAAAAAAAAAAAAACAACAACAGGCGCAGTGAATTTTGCAGTTTATACTGGCAAAACACTTGCTTTGCATGCAATATTAGTTGTAACTTTGCTAATTTCTAACATGGTGGATTTTAACTGTGGTTTGCCAGTACTATTATTTTTTTTTGTACGGTTGGCAATTTCTACCTGGGTATTTATCCCTTAAAATATGCAATTAAATGTTATTCAAAATGTATTACTGTGTTTTGGCAAAATTGTTAGTGTGAAAATTCTTTAAAAGAAAAGTTTAAAAATGGGAAATTACACTTCTTCATAGCACTGCCCAACTCGAAACATAAAAACAAGAGTAACGGCCACTGATCTACCATATATCGGAAACGATAATTTTAAGGACGTACCCAGGTTCTACACTTATCGGCCAGATTTTTCGCAAAATTGCATTAAAGTTGTGCATGTTATAACGGAATTTATTATACGAGTACATACACTCATAAAAAAACCCATATAAATAGATGAAAATTCAGCTACGACTACAGAAAATAGAACCTGAATTTGCGACAGCACAATTTTCAATAAAGTTGACAATCACGTTCTGCTAAATTTCGGTGACCTAAATTGTAGGTAAAAAAGTTAGTTAAAATACAATAATTTAGAATAAGTTTTATTAAATGGAAAGGAAAATAAATTAGGTGAAATCAGCACATGTTTTCTGTTAGTTTATTAAAAACCAGTAAGCAATTCAGTTAAATTTTCTGCTGAAATTACTATAACTTTTACCAATTATTAATTAATAAAAACAAATTTATATAAATATTTTTCATTTAATTTATTCCTTTATAAATTATACAAACACTGAATATCACTTTTATTATTTACTTTCCACTTTACTGTTGTGGTTGTAAAGGATGTATGCATTATTGTTTGGAGTTTTTTTTTTTTTTTTTTGACGATGCCATGTAGAATTTGTTTCGAATTTGATTAAATATAAGCTAGAAGAAAAAAAAAAGTATTAAATCATATTTATATAAATAAATATATATTTTTTTTTGTTATAAAACTTATATAATTCAGTTATTTAAATAATTTTATACTGCAATATTTTCTGTCCTCTTTGTTTTCGACTAAATAACCAAAACAAAATCATTTTCAAATGTTTTCTCTTTCTGCGAATGGCGGCATGTAAGTTGTGTATGAACACAATCAAAGTTAAAACTCAAAGCGAAAAATGTTTGCAATGTTTTTTTTTATATATAAATTATATATATAATTATATATAAATTATATATATAAATTACCCATTATCTATATAAACTACCCATTTTATGCAGATTTTTACCCCCAAAAAAATTTCGCCTAACAAATTGTTACCCCTGAAATCAGCCTAAACCGTCTACCTACACACAACCACCATCGTGCGCGTAGTTCAAAAGTGACTCAACTCAAATTTTTAATCTGACCAGAAAGAAGAAAAGAATTAAGAATCCGAATCTGAAGATGATGATATGGGTTTCGATCTTTGCGATTAAAACGAACATCAATCAACAACTTGGTCTTATTATGCGTGGAAAACTTGTCGAGCTTCTGTAATCAAATCTAACTACCTTCAGCTTTCATTACAGCCGGTTTAAACCAAAATTTTAGATTTTCTTTTAAATTTTTTTAAGAGAATTATCTCTTATTTTAATTAACAATCTGACTTTAAACCTGTACACAAATAGATAGAACTACAAGTTTTTACATGTTAAAAAAAAAATGTTAGTAAAGTCAGCAAAAATTTTTGTCAGGAGGGTGCTTGCAAAAATATTGCTAATATCAGCAAAGTCTTTTGTTAAAAATTAAGATTCAGGTGTTCAGTTTTGCTAACACTTAATCGATAAAAAATTAAAATATACTTGCTAAAAGTTAATAAACATATTGCTGAATATTAGTAGACTGAAAAAAACTCCAAAAATTTATTAGAAAAATTGTTCTTTAGTTAATTTATTTGCTGTAACTCTTAGAATTTGTTTTGTTATTATTTTAAAAGTGATTCACAATACGTTACAAAATATAAAATATTCATAATCCCACATTGACAGCACGAATTAATTTAATATCTGAAATATATAGAAATTATTATATATATCATAAACAAAAATATATTTCAACTACCCTGACATCTTTTTAGTAAAGCAGCAAAACGAAATAACAAAACATGAAATATACAACCCTTTTTTGCAATAAGAAAAAGGAAACATACAAAATTAAGTAAGATGTGTGTCTTTGTCTTTCGCTTTAGTCTGCCTACCTGAACGTATATTTGTTTACAATTTGACCACATTACATTAATAGTCACATTTAGTTAACAAATACACATTTAATCTTTATTAAATTTAAATATTTTATTTTGTGTTTAATTTATTTAATAGACAATTACGTTGACAATCCGGTGACAACACAAAATTTAATTTTTTAATCCGATATTTATATGTATACGATGCACATTGTTGGCGTCCCTTTTGCTTTATTATGTATGAAAGTCAGATACAAAAATCGTTCATGATTGATTTTTATGCACTCATAATAATTCATGCTAAAATACGAAAATAACGTAAAAACAACAAAAACTTTCGTAAAATGCGCAAATATTGGTTTATTTTACGAAAGTTTTTGTTAGTTTTACATTTATTGGTATTTTTATGCATGGATTATTATCAGTGTATATGTCTTACAAGATTTGAACTTTTTAGTATAATTTTCCTTGTCTCTACTACATTTTCTTTGATTTTTGTTAGAAAAACAATTATTATATAAAGTTTGCTTTATTTTATTTAAAAGGTTTGACATTATTTTCTAATTTTTTGTATTTTATTTACTTAATTTTTATTTTGATGATTTAACAAAAGAGAATGGTGATTCAGACGATTTTATAACTAATACGGCAACACATGTTCTGTTAAGCATCATTAAAGCTTACATTAAAATTGTATAGTATGTTAAATGTACAGTGAATAGCAAAAGTGTGACAGGGTTCACTATGTTCAGAAATATTACTTTAAATTTGTATATCTGAAAGCAAATCCAATAATTTTTTTAAGCTGCATTTACCGTCGAAATCCAGTTTAAACTAGATTTCGATCATATGGTTGTGTATAAAATGATACGCGAACTAGATTTCGAAATCAAGAGTAAACTGGATTTCGAGATAATGTAAATGCAGCTTCAGCTTGCTTTGTTTATGTATATGTCCTTATTCTAAATCAAAAACAAAAACACCCGGTTAATATCACAGTTCAACAAAATCAAAAACATTTGATGCATCGGGGTTGCGACCTAAAACACGCGGTTTATATCACAGTTCAACAAAATCAAAAATATTTGATGCATCCGGGCTGCGACCTATCATTTCTAAAATACAAATATGACCTTCGATTTTTAAAGTTAGCTATAGTTAAAGAAATATTTGCAAAACTACTTTTTTAGGAAATTTAAATTTTTTGATAACTTTTATAAAATAATACAAAATTGAAAATGGTAACGTAACTTTTTCTTTAATTCAATATAATCCACTATGCATTTATTAACATTCAAATATGTTTACTACATGTTTTCTAATCAATACCCACCAAGTTCCAGTTAATTTAACTGCGTTTCTAAAAAAAATAATGATTCTAAATGATGCATGTTTAAAAATATATTTTTTTATTTTACAAAATTAATTTAAAAAAAAAAATGTCAAAAATGTTTAATTTCTGATTGAAATTTCGAAAAATCTTGATATGAAAGCGTTTTTTCGCTGATATAATTAAAGTAGAATATCCTGTGCTAAAATGTTGCAAGTTCAATTAGCAATTTTATAACATTCCCAAAAAAAGAAAAATAACTGCAATTTTCACTTTAATTGCAAGGATATCCTACATCCTTAACCCAATCACAATAGATTGATACGGTTTTCATGCTCAATGTCCATATTTTAAAACCACATTAAAAGTTATACGTAGTTTATTCAGGTATATGAATTGAATAAGAAAACCTGGATTTTTGTTAAAAGTGGGACTAATATTAAAATTTTGTGTTCAAATTCGTGATCTACGTCTTAAAATCTATGACAATTGATAATTCGTATCTCACAAGAATTTTATAGTGTTTAACAATGTATTTGATAGTTTTGCCAAGCATTTTTAATATAAACTTTAAAACCCGTAAACTTTTTGCTGTTTTTTTCATGTAATTGAGCTTGTAATTGCACAGGTCGAAAGAATTTTTGGAAGTTAGTCATATTGACCATAATGAAATATAAGTTAAATCCAATAGCAATGAATTGGAGTAGTATTATTTGGGTTGATATTTTGATAATTGATAATTTACCTGCTAGCCTAGAAAAATAAAGCATTTGTTGTTAGACGTGTCCCATTTGGGCCAAATGCGCATATGCAATAGTCATACACATAAATTTATTTAATACACTTAGAATACTATGTAGGTAAAGACCACTGCAAATGTAGATAAAAACAAATGAAATCTCACTTAAAGAAAGGACGACTAACATTTCAGTAAATTTAACTAACATTGTCATTTGTTTTTTAATGTTCAAAAAATTAACCACAGATGTAGTAAAAATGAACCACATATGCAGTAAAAAACTAACAAACTTTAATTAGTTTTACTTAAAAAAAAAAAAAAAAACTACTGTATAAAATTAATGTAAAATCACAATACAGTAATTTGATGTGGTTTTTTTTATTAAATAAAGTACATATGTAGTCAAAAATTAAAGTTCTTCTACAAAACTGTTTTTCCACTTAAAACCAAAGATTACTGTATTACAACTCAAACAACTACAAATGTTTACAGCAGAAGTTCCCTGAGTGTAGGAATAGCAACCCAATCAAAACATTTCTAATGCTAATGTTCCATACCATCGTATAATACAAATTCATTTAATTAATTTTTGGCGAAATAGATGCTTTAATTTGCCAATTATATACTCAAACAGCAAAAAGTTTGTGGGTTTTTAAGTAAATATTAATATTTGTCTTAAAGTAGAAAAATTAAGTTGTAGTAGTTTAAAATTTATTTCTGATTTTGAATAAGGACTTCTAAGTAAACAAAATACGCTAAAAATAATTCTTTGATTTGCTTTCATAAAAATTTTAAGCAATATATCTGAACAAAGTGAACCCTGTTACACTTTTGCTCCTAACTGTAAGAGTAACATTTTAGCAGATATGTATGATGAAATTAAACAATATTATCTTAGCTTAATTCTCAATTCTACGTATACAATAAATTAGTGGCTCCCAATCTTTTTTCGTTACGCCCCAATTTAAAGCGTCAAAAGCTTTCATTTCCATTCTATTATAACAGTGCACAGAGATAAGATGTGACTAAAAAAGTTTTATTAAGTTTTAATGCCAAACGAAAGTGTATATTTCAAATATAAAGAATCAGCAGCTTTTTTATTGTGAGTTAGCTATTTTAAATTAAATGATACTTTCATTTAATGATACTTTCATACATCGATTTCCTTATAATTTTCAAACTATGAACACAAAGTAGGATATGGCAATCCTTTTTAATTTAATTTTTTATAAAATTATTTGTATAAAAAAATTAGTTTTGTTTTTAATCATTGATTGCATGGTGGATTTAAATATTTCGACTAAGTATTTCTTATATTCTTATAAACTTATAAATGGTCTTTTTAAAAATAAATAAAGTAAAACTACCAAATTTTCGTAAACTCCAGAAAATTGTTGGGACTTCTTCTAGGTTGAGGCTTTAGATTATTTGATAACACTAAATTACATAAGTACACTCATAGAAATAAACTTGTAAATATAGCAGAAAAAGCTACTAAAAATTAGTTAAAAATTACCTTGCCGAAAAAACTACTAAATTTAGCAGATGTTTTGTGCCAATATTATAAAAAAAAAGAACGGCAAAAATAACTATGTTAACTTTACAAAATTGTTGTTATATTCAATATGAATTTTAGTTAATTGAAAATAGCATTTTTCTCTCTAAAATTAGCAAAAACGTATACCAAATATTTGTAGACTCAAAATGGCTAACAAAAACTGTATAATTAAAAAAAACGTTTGCTATATTTACCTAAAATTTAGTAGAATGCTAATAACAGTTCATTTTGCTTAAATCAACAGAAATTTTTGCTAAAAACTTTTAGCTGATTTCATAAGGGCAGACTTATTAGATTCGCATTAAAAAAGAAAAACTCTAAAAATTTCAAATTTTTTAATGATTGTTTTGTTTACTAATATTTAGTAAATGTTTTTGCGGATATTAGCAGATTATTTTATTACTTACAATGAACTAAAATTTATCGCAAATATAACTAAATATTTGTAAATTCTACAGATTTATTTTTGCTATTCTTATATTACTAATATTTAGTAGAAAATCTGCTTATTTTAGCAGTTTTTTCTGCAAGATCTTGTTTTACTAATTTTTAGTAGATTAAGTTGCTATTATTACCGGTTTATTTCTATGAGTGTAAGTACTATAAATTTGAGTTGCCTTTTTTAACTATTTAACTATACTAATTTTTGTGACTTCATTTATTTGGTTTCCATACATTTTAAAAAAAATATTTTTTTTTTTTTTTAAGTCTACCCAGTAGCAAAAAATACTAGTACGTAACCTGTTTTGTACTACTACTACGAGTTCTATTACCTCTCCATACAAACAACTGTAGAATTTAACATTTAGAAATCATAGAAATGTCAACTAGTTCCAAACTACCGCTTTGTAACTAGTTCAGAACTAGTTTGATAACTTTAATTTAAGGACAAAAAATAGGGAGCAGACCTGGTACTAATGTGACACTAGCATAACCAGTTCTGAACTAACTCTTTGACACCAGTACTGTACCAGTTGGTTCAAAACTTAATTATATAAATAAAAACCAAATCGTTGATCAAAAGTTTCATCTTATTAAGAGAAATATATTCATATACTAAATAGCAGGGCAGCGACTTTCATGCAAATAAATGTTTGTAGCCAGTAGGTAGCCAAAAATCGATTTGACCAAACTCTTTTCCGAATCAAAGAATTTGCAACCAAATAGCATCGATTTGTTATTTTCAATTTATAACGAGCTTTCCACCTTCGTATATTTACAAAAATAAATTAAATTAAACATATTAGCTAGGTTGATACTAGTATTTCGATCAGAGCCCGAAGTTTTAGAAAAGCTAGAGCCTCCATAATAGGCAGAGCTTTAACAAAAAAACCTATTAATTATACATTTTTCTCGTTATTATTGTAACGAAATTTATATTTAGTTTAGTTTTTAGTTTTTTGTGTTATATAGCTACAAACATTTTAGAAACAACCAATATGCATCAAGTAGACATATACTGTACAAATCTTATATCAAAATTATACATAGACGAAAAAACATTTTTTTTGTCAAAATTTGTATGACCAAAATCGAATTCTTTTGGGAGAGGAAACTTAAAAAACATATTTAAAAATATAAATAAGCTAAACCGAAAACCACTACTTAAATCTTTGACGTTTTGTCCATTTCCGAAATATTAATCTACTTGCATTCCAAATTTTAAAAAGATATGGCAACACTACTGTATCTTTTAATACATGCATGATAAACAAGTTATTTACATCTTTTTCTCGTTATACGGGATTTATAAAGTTTTCTCTTCAATTCACTACAAATCAACACTTAATGCTGAATTAGTTTGTACTTTACGTTCCGTGTCTGTAATGCAACGTTGCGTGCAGGCCGAACCTGTTAAAAACAGAATTCACTGTACTACGTTAAGGGCCAGCTAAAAACAGCTGACTGCTGATTGCCCAACTCAAGAATTATTTTTTTTTAGGTTTTGTGGTATATAAAATTAAATTGGATAATAAATGAATACTATATTTGCAACTAGTTAAACAATATCTATAATTACAATTGCTATGTCGTTCCGGAGCAGACTAAACACACAAAACAGTCCTCCGGAACGGCATGTTACAGAAACGTCACAGAACACAAAGACTAATGGAGCCTTTAAGCCATCTTATGAACTTAAGGTTTAGTCAAACCATATTCAAATTCTATTAACCATAACCGAACTTAATGTATGCGGATGACATTGTCCTATTGGCCGATAATGTAAATACACTGCAAAAAATGATAAAAAAATCTAGAAAGTTATTGTATCACTTGGGGTATGGAAGTTAATCTTTTGAAATCGGAGATAATGGTTTTCAGGAAAAGCGGGCCGTATTGGGGCAAACGAAAAATGGAAATTTAATGGAGAAGAAGCAAAGATTGTGAAAGAGTACAAATACTTAGGATTTTTATTAACACCTTCAATGTCCTTTGTAAAGCATATATGTTTGAAGATTGGGGCGACAAAAGTTTGTATCAATGTTACTTGGAAAATTTTTTTCAGTAAAAGGGATGTGTCATTAAAAGCAAAATGGAAACTATTCCAAGCAACCTGCAGATCAATACAAACATATGGAGCACAAATATGGGGCTTTACTGGGTTTGGATATGTAGATAAACTTCAAAGATTTTTTACAAAAAGGGTATTAAAACTACCTGAAAATACACCTAATTATGTTATTGCTCTGGAAACAGAACACTAAGAAGCACATATATATACCTACAGCCTACAAAACTTTATACGATTATGACAACCAAAGATTACCTCATAAACTCTCGAAAGTGATAATATCTAAACATCTTTTCTGGTTTAAGGACTTCGTAGAACGATTAAATAAGTACAGCTTAAGAATCAATAACGTCGATTTAAATAAAACGGAGTGGAATGACGTATGTATTCAATTAATTCAAAAAATGAAATATGAAATTAAGGAAAATTATTACGTATCTGCATTAGAAAGCCAACATCAAATTTATAAGCACTAAGATCATACAAAAGGCCGATCATACTGCAATGAACGTTTTACCCAATATCAAATATCCACTATAATGAAAGCTCGTGGTGATCTAATATGGCTTAACGGAAACCAATTTAGTACTACTCAATCTAGACTCTGTTCTATCTGCAACTTAATTGAAGAAAAAACGCTCCTACATTTTATAGGAAGATACAAGTTTAACGGATTGTGAAATTTTTGAAATTTTAAATGGTGGAACTGATGCAAATTCGCTTTCACTAGTAAACTATATCACAAATGCATTGAAATATAGAACATTTTTAGTAGAGGAATATAATTTCTAAATGAAAATATTGTTAACTTTTTAATAGTAAAATTTATATAGTAAAATGTATCAAATCTTAATATACCAAACTTCCGGCAGACGGTTATAAGCCATGCCGTTAAATCTTTATTATTAATTTTTTTTTTTTTTTTTATAAAGAGAAGCAACACTCAGGAAATTCTTCCTATTAATTAATGTGTTGCTTTCTTTGGAAAGGGGATAATGGAGAGATGAAAGATGGTGAAAGATAAACATGGCAACACTGTAATTGCGCGAGTATAGAGATTAATAATCCAGTGTGGTAAAATTTCAAACAAAAAGATATAACGTAAATTTTTATGCGTTCCATAAAAAGATAGCATCATTTAGACAACCATTGATGTACGTAGTTGAAAAATAATTTTGTTCATGTTATGTATAATTATTTCTATATAAGTATTTGCAGATATTACATTAATTCATGTCGTCAATGTGGGAGTATAAACATTTTTTTTATTTTGTAACGCATTGTAAATTATTTTTAAAAGAATCACAAAAATATGTTTTATGATTTTCAGCAAATAAATTGACTAAAGTACAATTTTTCTACAAATTTTTCGAGTTTTTTTCAGTTTACTAATATTCAGCAAAAATTTTATTAAATTTAAGCAAGAGTTTTTTAATTTCTAATCCACTAAGTGTTAGCAAAACTTTTGCTGAATCAACTAATTTTGTTGCTGAAAGTCAGCTCGCTGATTTTCAGCAAACGATTTTGCTGACATTAGTAATTTTTTTTGCAAGCACCCTCCTGACTATAATTTTGCTGACTAAGCAAAATTTTTTGCTTAGTTCACTAACGTTTTTTTTTTTAAGTGTAGATTATTATGTGCCTTAAAAAAATTATAACAAAAATCGAAAATTACACATTTTTAGTGATTTTTTTATTTTTTTTTTTTTTTGTTTACTCATATTTCGCAAAATTTTTGCTGACTTTAACTGACTGATTTGTTTCTTAAATTTACCTCAAATACATCAACATTTTTGTAGCCAAAGGCGGGTTGGAGTAAAAAGGGTTTCTCTACATTTACAGAAAAAATCAGTTTTTGTTTACTAAAAGTAAGTTTAAAATGACGTTGCAACAGAAATATCTGAAATTAGCAGCAAATCTGTTAAATATACAACATTTATTTAGTTTAAAAATTGACAATTTAATCTGCTATAATCAGCAACAATTTGGTTAAATATTAGTAGACAAAAATAAACAAAGAAATTTGGAATTTTCAACTTCTTTTTTTTATTTTTCTTTTTTGCAAGTATAAATTTACACTTATAAAATCAGTTGTTAACAATTTTTAAGTAAATACTTCTGTTGATTTTAGCAGGATATACTGTTATTTTCATTTTAACGAAAATATAGCAAACATTTTTTTTATATATAACAGTTTGTGTTTGCTATTTTTTGTCTACAAATATTCAGCAACATATTTTGCTAATTTCAGCAAAGCAAATTGCTACTTAACTAAAGTTCATCTCAAATAATACTAATATTTAGTACATTTAACAGTTTTATTATTACCGATCTTATCCTACGATATCGTATTAATATATAACAACAACAAAATTTGCTAATTTTGACAGCTTTTTCTTAGTAGATTTTGCAGCTGTGTTCAAAGGAGTATTTCTATGAGCGTAGTTTTTTTGTTAAATTTAAAATTTAAAAAAAAACATTTAATTTTTTAATCAGTTTTTTCTTAATCTGTGGAAATTCAACAATTTCCTAAATACATATAGCAACAAATTCGAAACAAATTTCCTTTCGCAATTTGACTATCTCTGACAAGGCCGTATATCAAGGTAGCAGTCTTCTCTATATCAACAACAGGTTGTTTTTTTTCGTTTTATTTTGATTGCACTATGTTAAACATATATAATTTTGTTTAATAACAGGTTTTGCTGCAGTGGTGCCATCTTTAACGATTTATCGTTATTTTAACGATTTTTAGTACTCAAAATAACTAAATGACGATTTGCATTTTTTGATTGCAAAATAACAAATTTTTTACCAAATTTCAATATATCAGCAAAACATTCTTAAAAAATAACCAGATCTATTTTGGATTTTTATTATTTCGTTAAAATTAAAAAAAAAAAATTATTTTCATCGAAATTTAGCATATATATGCTAAAATGATATGAAATAAAGTTTTGCAAAAATGGAAATACTAGAACTAAATAAGACTAAACCTAAAACGGATTTATTTATTTTAAAAATTCATGTTGGGCTTAATTTAATTTCTGTGTTTACATTTTTATATTAGTTAGTTTTTTGTTTAGTTAATGTAAGATTTATATAAAAATTAAATATTATTTTTTTATAATTTAAAAAAAAGAGCTTGAATTTTTTTGCGAAACAAACAGACCTTGAGATCGATTAGTCTTATTTATAAAATATTGAAAGGTCGAATAAAAACAACTTTAACAGAAATAAAATAATTACAACAACAAATATGGTACTTAAAAATAAATAAAGTGTTCCAAAGTTAAACTTCAGATATTCAAAACTTGTATTTAAAAATTGAAAAACATGCAGTAAAAAGTAATTTTCGCATACAAATTATTTGTATTTAGAAGCATCAATACCGAGCCAAAAATGAGAAACACAATATAATAAAAAATTGTTGAATCTATTGCATTAAACTATGTAATCAAATGTTAAGCCATTTAAATTTGATAATAAATTTTAATTCGTTAATGGAAGTCCAAATTTATTAACACAGTTAAACACTAAAAATGCATCGGACATGCAACTTATCAATTTTAATAGATTTTAGGACGTAGATGACGAATGTGAACACTGAATTTAATATTACCTCCAGTTTTTGAAATATTTTCGAATTTGACTTTTACCAAAAATCAAGTCTTTTCTTTAAAATTTCTTATTAATTAATATACCCTAAACTTCTAATAACTTTTAATACGGTCTTAAAGTGTGGACTTTTAGCATTTAAAATTATTTTAATTAATTGAGATTGGGCCAAGGATATATGATATCCGTGCAGTTAAAGTTAAAACTTCACTTATTTTAAGTAAATATTATAAAACGCCTATAGAATTTGCAAAATTTTAGCACATGATGTTAATTTACACTCCACTAAATTCATTTCATCAAAAAAATTCAGAAATTGTATAACAAAATTTTAAGAAAATTCAATCTAAATTAAAACTTTTATAACTTTTTTATGAAAATTAATTTTGCATATATTTACTATGCAGAAAATTGAAAAAGTAAATTTTTAACATGCATAATTTAAAGTCATTATTTTTAAGAAAACGAACTTCAATTAGCTAGGATTTTGGTTAGTATTGATTTAAAAACATGTGTTAGACATACTAGAATGTTTTTATCTGAATATTTTTAGTTAAAATTAGTCACAGACTCCATATTTTTGAGCCTTAAAAATATATTAAAATTTTTAATTTAAGCAATATTTTAATTAAATTAAAAGAGAAAGTACGAGATTATTTTCATAAATTAAGTAACGCGTGATATTTACTAAACATACATATTAAAATTTTGGATCTTCTTTTTGTTCCATATCTTTTATTAGGAAATAGCGAAAAATGAGAAATTTAATCTTTGAATACACGTATAGGGAAAATTATAGCTTCTTTCGAAACGAGTAATATATTAAATTAAAAAGCATAGTCCATACTATTTGAATGTTTTAAAAAAGTAGCGGCTTTGTTTTCAATTTTATAAATTCTGAAACCATATTAATGCTCTGGATCCCATAGTCATTTAAAAACGATTGGTCGTATCCCCGATGCATCAACTTTTTCTCATTCTGTTAAACAGTGTAATTAAAGAATATAATATTGTAAAAGAATTTCCAAATTTTGTAAAAGAATTTAAGATCTAAAAATTGTGCTATTAAAATTTTCCCAGCAAACACATTTTAGTGGCTACTTATTATTCTATACATTACTTTTGTAATGAATACTCATTACCTTCTGTATTTTTTAAATAATAAAATAATGGTTTACCAATAAGAAACAAAAAGTAATTGGTGAACAATATTAAGTTATTCATCTTATTACTTCCGAACAAAATATAATGATACAACATTTTTCTGGAAATCTATTTTTAGATTCATTTTAATTCGCCTTGTTTGTAAGCTAAAGGGTAAGTTGTTAGTTTTGGTATATCTTGAACGAATTTACATAGAAGAAAACTTTATTTATGTTTTCAACTATCAAATGTTATATGCCTCGGTGGCTTAGGGTATAGAGAGGTCGACTGTTAAGCGAATGACATGTGATTGATTCCCGGCTCGACCATGTTTTAAAAAAAAATTAATATTTTTTTTAATTCGTAATTTTCAAAAATCAAAATCTAGTTTTAGAACCATTATTTTTTATCTTCAGGTAATGGCTTCATATCATTGTATGCATATGACCCTTATTATTCATATTTACGTAAGGCTGCCAGTACTGCATAACTCATTACTTTCGGGACACTTCATATACAAAATATTAGAATTATAATTAAAATGGTAATACGTCCAAACCTTCGAGTTTAGATTACTAGACTCATTATTTGGTAAGGTATGTTTTTGCAGGGTTATTCACAATATTTTTTATGTGTTTTTATTTAAAAGTTTAAGTGGTAGAGCGTTGCCGTTGCAAAATATCATGATTTTCGAAGTTAAAACCATAGAAAAGTGACAAAAATCGTATTATATTACAACAATAACACGTTGATAGCACTTGAAATGTGAATTACATTTTTGTCTTTTATTGTATTTTATTAAAACTTTATTCAGCTTATAAAAAATATTTTTTATTTTAGCGATTTTTTAAATTGTTTTTTTTTTTGACGATTTTTGAAAATATGATGACGATTTTTTTAGAAAATTTACGATTTTTTGCTTAACAAACCTGGCAACACTGTTTGCTTGTCATGCATGATATTTTACATGAGAGCATTGAGACCAGACCAGACCTTACTAGAGGCTAAGGCAAGGCGAAAGAAACAAACAAAAAACAAATTTAGTTAAACACGAGAATTAAAAGCGTGCGGCTGATTAAAAAAAGAAACAGAGAAAGTGAACCAAAAACAAATAAAAATAATTAAAATAAAGCGGCGTTGAACTACTTTCAATAAAAATTAAAGTAAAAAAAAAAAAAATTTGGTGATACAATTTTTGTTTCAGAGATTATTCAATTTGTAGAAGTGTTTTTTTAAAATTTGTATAAAATTAAAATTTTAGTACTCGTTAAAATTATGTGTATACGTGCAATACTGATATGAAAATTAAAAATTTTTTAAAAGTGTTAAATTATTTGCAATTTTTATTGTTTTTTCGTTGAGTTACTAGAATTTTTTTTTTTTTTTTTTCATATGCTTTAAGTTTTGTTGTAATTAAAATTTATTGGAATTGCCCAACTACATTAAGCAAGGTAATAATTTGTAATAAATATAAACAAATCACATTCTCCCATTTAAAATTCTTATTCTCTATTCTCTGATCATTTAATCGAACTCAGTTTAATGCTTAACATAGTTTTGGAAAATTTTAACATTAAACTTAGCTTGATTACTGTTACACAATGTTAAATTTAATATAGAATGTTATCTCGTATGTCCCTTTTGTTGCCATCAGCCTCTAATGTTTTTGAAATGTTGGATAAGTGACACGTATTTTTTATAGCTGCCCAAACTCGAGTTTATGGTTAAAAAGTCTTGAGTTTCCTTATCGGGAATCTCCCAATGGGTTCTCTCTGATCTTAATAAAAGTTGGATATGTAATAAAGAAAAAAATGGTGCACGCATTTCTTTTTAGCGGCCCAATCTCACGTTTAAGGGTTAAAACGTGGGGCGTATACCTATCAGGAGACTCCGCTTGTAGGTGGACTATTGCAAATCCAAATGCATCAGTTTATAGGCCAACTCCATGGTCATTTTGCGGCTACAAATCATTTTATTGTGGCAACTAATTTAAAAAAATTATTTCAACACAACTCAAAAAGACCACATTAGGGAACATGTACCCTAAAGTGCTCCTAAATTAAAAAAAAAAACTTTCTAAAAGCATGTTAAATTATTATAAAATTAAGCAAAATCGATAAACAATTTTATTTAAACTAAAATTTATTTTAATATTGTTTACTAAATCGTTTTATGTATCGCTTAAATCTGCGATTTGCTTTAAACAAATGATATTTTTCTTTTGTCGTGAAACATGTTGAAAATTTGCCCAAATTGGACATTAACAGTAAAAGCGATGCGTAAAACCATTTAAAAATGACAAAACCTTTTAAAAATTATAAAAAAAAAAAAATAATAAGAAAATATATCAAAGGTCCACTTTAGGGAACATTATGAAAATAAAATGTTTACATTTTTGTTTTATTAATTAAATTTATTTATGGAATCAATAAGTTTTATTTTAATTTGTGAATAAAGTTCTTACCGCTGACAAAAATCTAAACTAAAAACTCATTACAACTTTTCTGTTTTGCACTTTTTATGTTTACGAAAAATTACACTTACATTGCGATATTTTAAAATGACACAATAAATCAATGAAAAGCGTATGCATTAAAGTCGAAACTTTTTTTAAATACAAATCAATATAAAAAAATTTATTTTAATTTTCAAAGCACGATGGAAACTGTATTAAATTTGGTAAATTCAATTTTATTTTAACATAACTTTAATATAACAAAATTACAATGTTTTTACCCATATTGACCATATTGAAAACACTTCGTTTCAAATCCGCCAAATTTTTGGTAACTCGCGAACTAGCACCAATATGAAATACAAGTATTATTCATATCAAATAAATCAAATAGTGATTAAAATGTTAATGTGATTACAAAATTATTACATTTTTATGCAAGAACCGTAAAAAATACATATTTTACTGAACATCATATATTTACTCTACAATCAAAAAAAATAGTTGGTAAAGTCAGCAAAAAAATTTATTGTGTCAGCAAAATTTTAGTCAGGAGGATGCTTGCAAAAAAGTTCCTAATGTCAGCAAAATCTTTTGCTGCGAGCTGACTGTTAGCAACAAAATTAGTAGATTCAGCAAAAGTTTTGCTAACACTTAGTGGACTAGAAATTAAAATACCCTTGCTAAAAATTAATAAAATTTTTGCTGAATATTAGTAGACTGAAAAAAACTCAAAAATTTGGAGAAAAATTATACTTTAGTTAATTTATTTGCTGAAAATCATAAAAACATATTTTTGTGATTTTTTTAAAAATAATTTGCAATTTGTTACAAAATATAAAAATGTTCTACTCCCGAATTAACGACATGAATTAATGTAATATCCAAAAAAAAAAAATAGAAATAAACAAAATTATGTTTCAACTACTTACATCAATGGTTGTCTAAATGATGCTATATTTTACAGGAACGCAACTGCTGCAGATAATTATAGAAACGAAACGAAAAAATAACAAAATATAACATATACATACAGTGAACTCTCAAAAACGTGAACTAATGTTTGCAAGGGGTGTTCGCGTTTCTGATTTTACTACAGAATTGATCCACTTAGAATAAATTCTATTCGAAGTACTTCAGAACCATGTTGAGTATTTAACAAAAAAATGAAATATGCTAAGATTTTGAATAATTTTCTCCTGAAAAATTCTGAAATTCAAACATACATTTTTAGAAATTTTTTTTAAATATTCAGGCACTTGCCTATAGAAAAATATTAACACTTTAAGAAATTTTTCGTATTAGAAAACTTTCTAATTCTGGGACTTTTTTAATAGACCAAATTCAGAATCTAAGACAATTTTTGCATACCCATGTTATTGATTTTAATACGTTTTTGATATTTAACAGCTCTTAATTTCTATTACATTTACTATAAAAATAACTGCTAATTCCATTTAAATTTAATTCTATAAGTTTCAAAACAATTTTTATATAAAAAATTCTTAAATTCAGAGATACAGGAAAAGATTTAATGAGTTTTTTTGTTCACGTTAGAAAAGGTGTTTACTATAAGAACGTGGTGAAATTATTATTCGGGAATTACCGAAATTACTAAAATATGAAGAAATATAAACACTTATTATAAAAAATAATGTGTTCACGTTTTAGAGCTATTGAACTTTGTTTACGTTTTGGAATAGTCAATGTAAAAAAAGTGTTCATGTTTCTGGGACGTTCATGTTACTGGATGTTCACGTTCTGCGAGTCCACTGTACAACCCTTTTTTTTTGCCATAAGAAAAACGAAATATAAAAATCTAACTAAGATGTGTGTCTTTGTCTTTCGCTTTAGTCTGTCTACCTGCTGTATATTTGTTTGCAATTTGACCACACTAGATTATTGATCTCTATAAACATTTGGTTTACAAATACACATTTAATCTTTATTAAATTAAAATATTTTATTTTGTCTTTTATTTAATAAATAGACAATTGCTTTCACAAGCCGGAGACAACGCAAAATTTAAGTTGTTTCAATCCACAATTTCGTTTTATGTCTGAAAACAGATACAAAATCGTCTATGTTTGATATTTTTGTATGTCTTACTAGAGTTGTACTTTTTAGTATCATTTTCCTAGTCAATACTACATCTTGACATGCCGCGACATCTAATTCATTCATTAATGTGCTAATCAGCACTATTTTTTTAGCAAAATGAATTAGTAAAACATTAGTATAATATTAGTAAAACATTAGTTCAAAACAGTTAAATGCTGAATAAGTATAACTAAAATTTTAGCTGAAAACATAATTTTAGCAAAATATTGGCTGAAAATAGTATATCTGATTTACAAGACGTTTTACTAACTTTTCTACTAACTTATTTTTTTGAGAGTACGTGTGTAAGTGAAAAAAATGCACACCTTACTTGTAAGTTGGTCAACAAAAAGTGTTTAAATTTACTATGCAAGTGCGTAAAAAAGTTATTAAATTTAGAAGTAAATACATAATTTTACTTAACTTTTGCCTAAAAAAACCTGCTTTAAGTGTAAATATACGGATGAAATGCGTAAAAATACAGTTTTATATCCGTAAAAACCCCCCAAAAATGCGTAATATTAAATTTTTATATACGTAAAACCTCCAAAAAATGCGTATATTTTTAGAAAGAGTTTTATTAATGTGTTGTATAATAATAAATTTCTATATAAGTGGTTGTACATATACAGAGCTTCAAAGATTGAATTCTTTTTGATTGAATTCCTTAAAAATTAATTAATTTTTTAAATCGAATGTATTTTTTTCTTAAAAAGAAAGAATTCATTATTCGGAATTTACTAGTAGGGAATTCAATCAATTTAGCTCATTCGATTTTATCAATCATTGAATTCAATCGTTGGAAAGTCAAACGATTTTTTACTCAATCGATTTACAATTTGGGAATAGCCGAAATAGCTAAAACTGAAAAACATCGCCAAAATTAAAAAAAAGCGCTAAAAATTTAAAAAAAAAATATCGCTAAAATGAAAAAAAAAAATTAAATTTTGGCAATTGTTTTCAATTTTAACGATTTCTTTTTTTTTAATTCATTGAGTAAAAACTGATTGAATTCAGTGATTGAATAAATCGAATGAATAATTTAATTCTTTAAAGCTCTGTACATATATTATATTTTGCAAATATTTTTCCACAATTAGGCTGCAAGTACTTGGAAATTCCGTTTATATTTAGGGATGTATAAATGGTTTTGGTACATTAGGAAGAATTTGAATTCACCATCACAAATACTACATTTATACATTTTAATTTGTTTATTAACTCACACAAATTCTCAATAAATTTGAATTTTTTACATATTCTTTTAGGTTTTTTTGATTTGTTTTATTTTTTTCAAATTAAAATTGTTAAATATTTTTACTATAATAAGTTAGTAGATTTACAAACCTTGTTTGTGGGTAAAAATGTTATTTAACAAAATGATACTACTTTTAGACATAATGTGTGAAATTGTAAACACATAATGAGTAAAAATACTGTAAGAGTGTATTATTGTATATAAAAGTGTGCGCAAAATAGTTTTACACATTTTGTGTTTATATTACCGAATTTGCGTAATAATACATAAAACTTTACTCGTTTTTATAGTAGTAAATTTACAATCATTTTTTAGTGTATGCAAAAAACTAAAAAAAAAAATTTTTTTTAAAAATGTTCCAGCTCATGAACGGCAGCCGGTAGACCCAAATGTTTTGGGAACCGTCATAAACCAAACTAAGGAACTTTTTCAGGGGCACTTTTTTGCTTTTTTTCCTCTCCATGTTTTTTCCATCTTCTTTTATTTAATTCTTTTTCCTTTTAAACGACCTTAAGGTCCTTTATTTGTAATTATTTATTTCCAATATTCCATCTCCACATTGGGTGACTTCTTCAGGGAACAATTATTATAATTTGATTAATGAACTTTTAAGTTCAAAGAATACAAATAATAAAAAAAGGAAACATAATAACATAAAATTTAATTTAAATATGGGCGAGCGATATTATTTTTTTTTTTTGTTTTGTGATAAGATACATTTTAGTTTTAAAGTTACGTGTCGAGTGCATAGCAGGTACTTCAATTTAATCAATGAAATCAAACTACTTCTGGTTTTTTTTTTGGAAATAATAGATTGTCTAAGCGATATTTAAACAGTAGTAATGGGTATAAATTAAACTTTAAAATTGACAGAAAATATATAAATTTTAGGCAAGGTTTGTCGAAATTTTTTTAAACCCTCCAGTTTATAAAATGTTTTTATTAAGTGTTTGAGGCATTCCAAAAAATTTCGATTAGATTTTAGTGGTTTTTGGTATCGATGTGTTTGGATTTCAATGGAAGTAAGCACATCGGTATTCAGCGTTCTTATGATATAAGTACTGTATAAAGTTTTTTCGAAATTCGGTGTATTCGCGTTATATTGTAGTTTTTAACAAAACTACGAAAAATACCTAATGTTTAAACTGTTTTTTTATTAGATTTTTTACAAATTTTATCTCATATGAAAGATTGGAAATTCTACTTTAAGATATTTTTTTAGAAAATCGTACATTAATCCTTCCAGAAAATCTGCACAAGAGCGTTTTTTCGCGAATATTTCAAAAACTACATCATAGATTTTTCTTAAACAATTTGTGGGGATAGATAATATTGTCATTTTATTATATTACAACAAATCTAAAATTCTATGTGTGGTCAAAAAATATTAAGATTTTAGTAAGAAATTTTTCATAACATTTGTTTAATACACACAAATTTTAACTTTCGCAAAACTCACGACCCATAGTTCAGAGTATACTTTTTAAATGGTATTTTGTGCTTTAAACCCGAACGTGAATTCAGAACATCTCCAAGTCATCAAGTTTTGTGATATTGTAATCTAAAAATGCAAAAAACATGATTTTCCATCATATTTGGGAGTAGTAGTATCGCTACACCGATATGTTTATTTTCCACCATATCCATAGTCACATATCCGAAGACCTTATGAAACATTTTTCAAATAGCTGGTATACAATGTATACTATACATTTTTCATATTTAAATCAATGTGTTCGAAAAATTCATTAATGAATTGAAACTTGACTGAATTAAAATAAAACTTTGTCGATTTTATGAATCAAACTCAATAAAAACGTAATGATATTTTTTTTTTGTGTATAACTATTTTACCTAAATCTTAAAACTCTTAACTTTGTTTTAAGCTAAAAACTTTGACAAAAAGATTTAATTTGCTAATCTATAGATTTAATATGCTTAATATTTCATGCATAAATATTTGATGAAAAATACTTAATAAATATAAAAAGAAAAATCCTTATAAAGTAGACGTGTCATCATCAGGGACAGGAACTTCATGCACTTAAACGGTGTGTTTTAGGCGCCTAAAATATGCATGAAAAATCTTAAAATATACACTAAAAATTATAAAGCTTTGCATTTAAAAATTTTATTTTATTAAAACCAAAAACATGCAAATTAAGAATAATGTTTTATTTAGGCCTGATTACTGAATGTCCAGTTAAAATTTAACAGACAGTTAAGTTGAAAATTTATATGGGAAACAACAACAATTGTGTCAGTTAAAGTCCAAGTTAGTAGCTAACTGAACATTGTGAGAATGATGCTTGGCCTCTTCAGAATATATATAGATTAAATGCATTTTAATTTAATAAAATTTCAAACATAAAATTTAATCAATTTATTCTCATAAATTGTTGAACATTGCAAATTATTGCTCAATGTTGACGGTTGTGATCAGTGCAAGTTTAAACGATGTTAACACTTTTGTTGTGTATGGATTTTCTGAGTTCGTATCACAATGTGTTGAAGTAAGCACCAAAATAATAAATCCATAATTCTTTTGAATAACAGTATCGACTTTATGACGAATTTGTTGGCCTGCCAATGCATTAATTTTTTATAGCTTCGTCATCTAGATCTACTTGGGTTGAAAATGAATTTAATTCCTTTAGTTTAGCAATTGCATTAATAAAAAAAAATGCAATAAGAACATGCGCTTAAAGCAAAATAAGTAAAAATATGCAATAAAAATAAGCATTTAAAGCGAAAACAAAAAAAAATATGCATGTAAGGCAAAATATGCATGTATAGCTCAATAAGCAAAAATATGCACTAACAAGAAAGTCCGGTCCCTGGTCATCATATTCTACTCTATACAAATGTTTACTTTTAAACTTCGATATTAAGTCTAGAGAGTGTGTGTGTGTTGCATACTTTGCTTTTTCTTCGCTCTTATACCTACTTGCGATTATGTTGTTGACTCTTGACTTATTTAAAAGTTACACACTCACACAGATAAAAACACGCACGCATACATAGCACTTAAGCTCGATTAATTCTATAAACACATACATATATACAAGTAAAGACTAAACTAAAACATTTACACTAGAGTGGTACTTATTTTTTAACTGCCGAATTTTGATTGTAACTCAAATTACATATTTCTTCCCCCACCCCCCCCCCCCCCCCCCCCCCCCTCACCTGCCAAGTTTTATTGCAAATGCTTCCAAATGGAATAAATTTTTTTTTTTGGAAAACGTTGCCGCCAGACAGCCGAAAATGGCTAATGTATGCACAGCGCATACTTTAGGGACACGCCCAAAATTGTATCCTAAATATGCGGTGTATCGAACCAATTGTCCTCATCTTATACGCTAGATGTATGAAAATGTGTGAAAACTTGGCGGACTGTCCCCAAAGTAAGCAAATGTCCCTAAACTATGCGGGGGAACGAATAAATGTCCCAACAGTATGCATATATGTATATATAGATATATATATATATATATGCATGTAAGAAATTTGCAATTATTATGGTTTATTCTTAATGTTATTAAAAAAATGTTTCATTTAGTTCCAGATTTTTTATTCAATTGCATTATGTTAATGATGTTTAAGTCCTGACATTTTTATATATATTTAAAACAATCACAAAAAAAAAAGATTTAAATTTCAGCAAAATAAATTAACTTTTGGCATTGGTTGAAAATGACAAACGTTTGAGCAAAATATTACTTTGTGTTAAATAATTTTAAAATTGAACGTAACAAAAAAATTATTTAATTTTCCTAATAAAATTTTTGTACATGGTAAGAATTTTATTCACAATTTTAATAACACTAAATAATTCTAGAAAAAATCAATAAATAAGAAAAAAAATTTTTATTTTTCTTGACTATTTTGGACAATGTTTCAACATGTTTCACAACAACAAAAACATCGTTTGTTAACGGCAGTTTTTTATTAAATATTTTGCGGATTACTGTAGCATTAGGTCTAAAAATAATGTGGCATGTATAAGAGGAAATTCGGAAAGCATAATTCTTTTCGACTTGTAACCAAAATTTCCGACTTCTGATTTTTTTTTTACGTTCTCATAACAAAAATATGTAGTACATTAATACATATCAGTAGTTTTGGAGTTCTATTTTATTTAATACTTATTTTTCAAATACTCCAACGTCATGATGCTTGTTAGGAAAATCCCCTAACCACGTGCTTGATTACTAAGAAGACAAGAATGGAGCAAAATTAATGATTAATAGGGTTTTTGTTAAAGTTCTGCCTATTATGGAGGCTCTAACTTTTCTAAAACTTCGGGCTCTGATGAGATCCTTAGCCAGATCGAAATACTAGTATCAACCTAGCTAATATGTTTGATTTGCTGTATTTTTGTAAATATACGGAGGTGGAAAGCTTGTTAAAAATTAAAAATAACATAAAAGAATCTCGATGTATATAAAACAAAAAACTAACAAAACTCTAAAAAACTACACTGTTCGGTTTGTTAAAAAAAACAATTTAACATTTATTTAAAAATTAAGTTTTTACATAAATAGCGAAACAGATTTTTGTAAAAATATATATCTTCAGCAGTACAGAATCAATTATTTTAGTACTCTGTCTGAATGATGGGAAAATATACAAACAAGGAACAAAAAAAAAAAAAAAAATTGAGTCATGTAATGGAATGTAAACTTTACAATAGTGTAATGGAAATATTTGAGCAAAAAACGTAAAACAAACAGAGAACATGAGCTAAAGTCATTTTGAATCAAGAAGCTTCGAATAGGGGTTATATAAAGTTATTTGTGGGTGTATCATCCCTACAATTCTGTTTGTTTTACAATATAATTTATATTTATTTGAAGACTTTAACGCTCACTTATGTATCAAATATCTATAATTTACAGTTCTTTCTTTTAAATATATGTAATAGAGTGGTCAAAAAAATATGAAGGTTGGATTTTGAAATCTCCATAATACACTGATAGAAATTTGTGCGTAGTATTAATGAATTCTTTCATTAATCCAATGAATATTTTCATAAAAAAGTCCCCAAAGAAACGTTTCATTGAGTCAATGAAAGGTGTTTCATTAAATCAATTTCAATGAATGGTTTCATTGGCCCAATGAAAATTTCATACAGTATATGACATTTTTTTCATTAATCCTTTCCTAATTGTTATGAAAGTTTCATGTGTTTAATGAATAAATAGTTTGTACGAAATATTTTCGTTGATATTTAATAATTTGCACTTTTTATGATTATTTTAGCATACAAATTACAAATTTTAAAAATAAAATTTTTTTATCCATAAAAAAGAAATATTTTAGTTATTGTACTTTTTTTAAATTACACTAGTCAACAGTCAAAATGTACTCGGGATGCGATAATTTTTTCTGTGTAGATAACCTTGACATGAGCTCGAAAAACGCAATAAAAATTTTTTTTTTCGTTTGGTTTTTGTTTTATTTTTTTTTTTTTAAATTTTAAAAATTTTTTTTTGGTTAATTTGTTTCGTCCGGCGTAACTCGGGAACCACTAGCCCGATTTAATTGAATTAAATTTTAAAAAATTTAAAATTACAATTCCCTTAATCTGTTTATATATTGTTTTCCTATACAAGCAACAGTTTCCAAGTTAAAAATGAATATATAAAGGAAAAAACTTATTTTTTGCCTAAAGATTTAAATTTTTTTTTTTAAAAAATCCATAAAAATCCCAAATGAAAAAAAATGTCAAATCTTATTACTTTTACGTAAAGTCACATAACCTATGAGCAAAATGAGACAAAGATCATGAAAATCGATGCACGCGTTTCGCTTTTATTCGCAATTGAGTAAAGGTATGAATTTCAAAAATTTGCTCGACATATGCACAACTTTGTCTATGGTAAGGTTTTTTCTTTTTTTTTTTGATTCTCAGAATTAACAAAACGGAATAAACAAAGGGTTATTTAATTTTTATGATTGCGTAAGCAAAGTAATAAACGCTAATAAATGTGCGTGAACAATTAAAAGGAAAAAAGGAAAGGGGACTTTTTTAATTATTTGGGTTTTCCGGTGACTACCTGTATGATTTTTTTACAGAAATGCAACCCACATTTAAGGGTGGTCATTATTCGGAAAATTTAAGACTCACACATGGTGAAACAGGTATGTAGCCACCGTAAAAAAATATACACCCATTTATAAGTACCTGTCAGTAAAATACTAAACAATACAATAAATAAATAGGTCTTCATTGATCGATTTTACTCATTCAACAAGTGTCGACGAACGCGATAGTTAAAATGAGCAAACGTTCGCGAGTATTTGAATGCAATACCAATCCAAGTAATTTTTGTTACATGTGCGGAAAATACGTTTCTGAAAAAAACAAGCGCTGTTTTTCACCTAAATTGAGAGATTCATTTGAAGAGAGCTTCAATTTAAAGGTCTCAAACATAGATGAGCGGTGGACACCAAGTGCTCTATGTCCAAGGTGCTACGTACAGCTAAGTGACTCAAGGTAAGTGTAGATTACGAAATTCAAGAACATATATAACTTATTATTGAAATTCTTTCAGACGACAGCCGAGAATCATCATGCCAATGCTTTGGAGAGCTCCGCTTTGCCATGTAACAGATTGCTACTTCTGTCTTAGCAAAAAAACAGGCGTGGGAAAAAATATACGATGGACTTACGCTGCTGTTTCAACAGTGAATTTTCCAGTGCCATTTTCCGAAGAACCAGTGGACCCGCAACCGTCCGTTTCAAGATGGGCATCTAATAATGAGGCGATACATCCAACATCAGATCCGGAGACAGTAGAAACCACATCAGAATGCGAGTCAACATATACATTGTATGGAGGTCAACGCTTATGTTCCCAAGCAGAACTGAACGATTGGGTTAGAGAATTGAAACTCTCCAAGGAAGATGCAGAGTTGCATGCATCGCGCATGAAACAGTTCGGTTTCTTGGCTCCTGGTGTGGTGACAACAATCTACAGGAAGCGTCATGAACCATACGCAAGGTACTACACAAAAAAGACAACATCTGTTTTTGTAAGGACATTCCCGGATTATTTGGTGAACTCGGGTACTCTTACGATCCAGGAGAGTGGCGTCTTTTCATCGACAGCAACAAGCAGAGCCTTAAAGCAATTTTACTGCACAACGGCAACAAGAAACCTTCGATTCCAATTGCTCATGCCGTTGACACCAAGGAAACATACGAAGTCATGGACAATCTACTAAAGTGCCTTAACTATGAGAAACACGATTGGAAAGTTTGTGCCGACCTTAAGGTTATCGGTATCCTTTGTGGATTACAAGGTGGATTCACAAAGTACTGTTGTTTTCTCTGCCTTTGGGACAGCCGCGATCGTCAACATCATTACACCAGGAGGAGTTGGACAGAAAGAGTTAACTTCATCCCCGGCAGCGACAACGTGAAATATACACCACTCATAAAAAAGGAAAATGTTTTTCTCCCACCTCTTCACATAAAGCTCGGACTCATAAAAAACTTCGTGAAAGCTATCAACAAAGATGGCGAAGCGTTCGCCTATTTAAAAAACATTTTTCCTCACCTTTCATCGGCAAAGATTAAGGAAGGCGTTTTCGACGGTCCGCAAATTAAAAAGTTGTTGCAAGACCAACAGTTTGAGCACATTTTATCACCAAATGAAGCTGCAGCTTGGAACTCATTTCGGCAAATTGTTTCCGGATTTCTTGGAAACAACAAAAGCTCAAATTACAGAGAGATCGTCGAACAACTACTCCAAAATTATAAAAAAATTGGAGCAAATATGTCGCTTAAGATACATTTTCTACACTCGCACTTGGACTTCTTTCCGGACAACCTGGGCGATGTGAGTGACGAGCATGGTGAGCGTTTTCATCAGCAAATGAAAGAAATTGAGCACCGATACCAAGGATTTTGGAACGAAGCTATGATGGGGGACTATATCTGGTTCCTGATAAGAGAAACAAACCCACAACAATATAAAAGAAAGACAAAAGCACATAATTATTTTTAATTTGAAGGTTTTTATTTTTGTGTTTAGATATTTTTTTTTAAAACTTTTTTATAATTAATTAATGTTGATATCCTTAGGATAATTTCTTGTACATATATCGAATTGTTTTTTAATTTAAAGTCATATATTTTTGTCACCCAACAAATTTTAATTTTTTTTGTAATAAAAAAGAAAAAACCTTACCATAGACAAAGTTGTACATATGTCGAGCAAATTTTTGAAATTCATACCTTTACTCAATTGCGAATAAAAGCGAAACGCGTGCATCGATTTTCATGATCTTTGTCTCATTTTGCTCATAGGTTATGTGACTTTACGTAAAAGTAATAAGATTTGACATTTTTTTTTCATTTGGGATTTTTTATGGATTTTTTAAAAAAAAAAATTTAAATCTTTAGGCAAAAAATAAGTTTTTTCCTTTATATATTCATTTTTAACTTGGAAACTGTTGCTTGTATAGGAAAACAATATATAAACAGATTAAGGGAATTGTAATTTTAAATTTTTTAAAATTTAATTCAATTAAATCGGGCTAGTGGTTCCTGAGTTATGCCGGACGAAACAAATTAACCAAAAAAAAATTTTTAAAATTAAAAAAAAAAAAAATAAAACAAAAACCAAACGAAAAAAAAATTTTTTATTGCGTTTTTTCGAGCTCATGTCAAGGTTATCTACACAGAAAAAATTATCGCATCCGGAGTACATGAAATTTTTTTCATTTTGTTGAGTAGTGTTATTAATGATTGAAAAAATCGTTTAAATATAATTAACAGGCATTAAAATATTAATAGTTGAACTAAAAAAACCAATTTTAATTTATTTCTGTTTTTATTGTTTTATTTTTACAAAATTGTTCAACCTTTCTTTACATTTTTTATAATTTGTATTAAAACATGACATATTTTCTTATATGTCGGTAGAAAATATGTAATTTTTTATCGATCTGGCTAGGAATTCTGTAGAACGATCGACGATGATATATTAGGTCCTGTGGTTCCTATTGGGAACAAAGGGCCACACATCGACGATTATAGTCCACTTTTTGTAGTTAAGTTATGAACATATTAGATAAAAATGTTAAATGTTGTTAACAATGTTCTTAAAAAAAAAAATTTATTGTCGTTTAGCATAACGTTTTGGGTAACATCGTCAAAACGATAACAATTTAGGTCTCGTTTTGAACAAAACTATATCGTTTTTCTTAGAGAATCTGTTCCCTGGTATTTTGGGACCACTATTCGAATTTTTTTTTATGAAATTATGAAAAAATCATAAAAAATGTTAATGAAAGAAATACCAATATTAATGAATTTTCATTCAGTTAATGAAATTTTTCAGTAAACCAATGAATCGATTTTAATGAAATCGTTTCATTAATACTATGAAGGAAAATTCTATCAGTGTATCACCCGTATTTTTGTAATGTCTTACAAATCTTTGTGCCAACTTTCAGCTTAATTCGTTAACATTAAAAGCTCGCAATAAAAGTTCACTTTTAGGAATTAGTAATTTGAAGAGTGGAGGCGAATAAGTTTATACACACCATATTTTGCGAATCTTGTTTATTTTATATAATATAATAGAACACGTACATTTACACATACTGGGGTAAAAACTTTGCTATTTTTCTGCGTTTTTATCTAAAGAGAATTACTTTAAAAGTTAAATTTTCGGTAGTGTTTTTAGTTTTCAATGAAAATTAAAATTATTCAAGTTCGAGGCCATAATCTATATATCTTTGTTCAGATATTGTCCTTACAAATAATTATTTGTTTGTATTATAATTATATATTATAATCTATAGAGTTTTTGTTTTCAAATTTATTAACTGGCCACTTTTAGGAATATGTTAAATAAAAATTAAAAAAAACAAAAACCATGTATTGAATATCTACCAATATCTAACTTCGAACTCATATATTAGTTCTCATGTAGTGAGAAAACTAGCTTCTATGAATGTTTGATGTTTTGCATGGGATTGTTACCTCTTTCAAAACGTGTTCTGATGATGGGAACCTTAAAAATTCCCGAAATAGATCTATCAATACATTCCTGAAAGTGGTCAATTAATAAATTTGAAAACAAAAACTCTATAGAATATTTGTTAGGACAATATCCTAATAAAGAAATATAGAGTATGGCCTCGAACTTGAAAAATTTTCATTTTCATTGCACAATTAAAGGTCGAAAAAAAACATAATTTTTATTTTTTATAAAAATTATATCAAACTTGTTTTTAATTTTCTATATTTTTTTTTTTTAAATGAATTGCATGAAACGTGTTCGTTTTTGGAACACTTTTAAAAATACAATAGTAAAACAATGATTTTATTGACAAAGTTCAGAGATACCATTCTAAAGATAACTTTTCAAATTTGCAAAAATTCTGCTATTTTTATTTAAAGTAGGAACATCAAAAATAAAAACAGAAAATAAAAATATATTATAAAAACGTCTGGGCACTATACTTCGCTGTGATCTTCAAAGGGTTAAAAGAGAATTATGAGCAGGCTGACCATTCGTACTGATTTATTCAGTACATGCACTGATTTTTGGGCACGTGTACTGATGAAAAAATCGTTTACTGATTTTTTAAATTTGTACTGATTTTTGATATTTTCAGAAGATTTTATATATTTTCTATTGAAAAACTAATGTTTTGATTCATTCAGAATGTTTTTTAAAGTTACAATTTTCCAAGCAGAAAGCATTCATCATAACCAGTACACATTTTTGAACCTAATGGAAAAAATCTTTAAAGGTTTCTAAAAATAGAACTGTTGTGTTGTTGGAGTTGTACTTCTGAGATTATGTATGCAAGAACAAAAAACACCGTGTATTGAATAAAACGAGTTTTAATCACAACAAAACTCGACCTGACGAAAGCTCAGAGTAGCCCTCTGAGCGCTCTGTCTAACGTGTAGTGCGAGTGCGTGTGGCATTAGAAATCAGTTTATCTATACCACGGTCAGTGATTGCACAGAAAAATTTTATTTAGACGCAATCGAACAAATAAAAAACATAACAAATATTACATTATTCAAAAAAATTCAAAAAACAGGGTCACTGACGAAGTTTCAATACCAGAAACTGCGCAGTCTGATTCAGAAAAAATTGAAAATTTGCAATGTAGTTATGATTTTTAGAAAGTACACTCATTCTTCTCTACCACGCCTTTCACAACTAGTAGTATTTATGTTTGAAATTTGTTTTAAATCTTAGATTAGCTCGAAAGAAAGTGCTTAGAATCCGAGAGATTCAATATTTTTAAATTTTGGGTGTTTTTAGAAAAACAAATATTCATGACGAAAAATTTGTATTTAACATTATTCCCTTTTATATTTATATGGTTGCCAGATTGAAATAAAAATTCATCCCTGAAGATGCTGGAAAAATTCCCCAGCGAAACGTTGGATAGTTTGAAAATGAAATAAATAGTCCTTTATTTTATGTTTTGAAGTGACCTTGAAAGCCCGTTTTAGATTATTCTAAACAAATTTATTAAAAAATCTTTAGTCTGCCAGCACATAGAACACTTTCAACTCAAGTTCAGTTACTGCACTGAGAGAATTGTCAGCATGATATTAATGAATTTTTGCATTAGATCTATGAATTGTTGTGCATTGAAACTTTTAATTAAATTAATGCAGTTTTAAATTTAATGAATAGTTTCACATTATTTATTAAATATTGTATATGACTAATGAACTAGTTTCATTAAAAATAGTTTCATTGAAACTATGAAGGTTTTTCATAAAGTTTATGAAATTTTTCATTCACATTGTGGAGAAAACTTTATTAGTTTAGCAAACAAATATCATTAAAACTCGTCCAAAGAATTCTCTCTGTGTACGATTGAAATAGGTTGGTACAACCAAATATTGTTTTTCACAATTAAATTCGGTTAAAAACCGAGTTTAATTGTGAAATTAATGAAAAGTTTTAATGGTCGAATTTCAGTGAATCTTCGCTAATTTCATGCAAAAATTCATTAATATCATGAATATAATTCTCTCAGTATACAACTTAATTCATGACAACTAACTGAGTTTTCAATTTTTTAAATAAATTTTAATAATTTTTACACTCAGAGAAAAAGCTTCATAAATATGATGAAAAACTTCATTAATTTAAGTCCAATATAACACTTTATAAATATGAATATGATAAAGCTGTTTTATAAAAGGGAAAATTGATGACAAGCTTTTTCATATTTATGAATTTTTTCATAATAATGATGAAGAAGTTTCATAGTTTTTAATAAAAAATGTAGTAGCTTTTTTGTTATTCGCTAGTTTTTTTAATTTATACAAAAAATACATTTTTGTTAAAATTCTAACATTTTTTGAAAATATATAAATAAAACAGCTTTCATCTTCAATGAACAAATTTTTTAAATTTAAGCTGAATTTTAATGAAGATTTGGAAACTGCAATCTATATACACTGTGGTGCAAAATTATAGCCGCATGCACTTTTCAGCAGTTTTGTAAATTTACATATAAAATTCAAGATATCTGTGAATGCCATCTGAAAGACCTCTAAAAATAATTAGAAAAACAGAAAAAAAAAATTTGTTTTTATGCCTTAAGAAACCGTTATAACAAATTCCTTGTTTTTTTGGTGGTGCAAAATTATAGCCGCAGATAAGAAAAAAATATTTTTTCAGCTAACGGTGGAGCCAGTCTTAATGTTTTTTCTTTTATTCTTATTTTATTTGAATAATTACTATTTTCTAATTACATATCAGCCTTATTTTCGAAATTCCGCGGCGATATTACGTGTTCGACATTGAAAAAGGCAAAATTAGAGCTTTTTTGGAAGAAGATGTTAGTTTTCGAGGAATTTCTAGGAAAATAAACCTATTTCCAAAATGTGGTACTCAATTTTTGAAAAGGTCCTTCTAATTACGGTCAAAATAAAAAAAATTTTTGAAGAAAACTCAAAATTTCAGTTCGTAATAAACGCCAGCGTATCAGAACGCTAGCAAATCAACTAAAACTTTCAAACAAATAGCCCACAAATTTGACTTTAATGTGTTCCCCCTGGACTGAAAATCGGTTGTTACAGCAGTATTAAGTTATCTGCCGCCAAAAAATAAAGAATGCACCACGATTACTACCACGGCACAAAGTGCAAGCTTGAATTTGTCCAAAACTAGCATGAGTACTGGCTGGTATAAGGTAAGTCACATTTAGAGTCTTTTCACTGGAATCTCCGGGACGGGATTTCTCGGGGATTCAAGACAATTTTCAATTCTGAAATTCCGAGAAATCTTGTCCCGGAGATTCCCGTGAAAAGACTCTAAATGTGACTTACCTTATACCAGCCAGTACTCATGCTAATTTTGGCCAAATTCAAGCTTGCACTTTTGTGCCATGGTAGTAATCGTGGTGCATTCTTTATTTTTTGGCGGCAGATAACTTAAGACTGCTGTAACAACCGATTTCAGTCCAGGGGAACACATTAAAGTCAAATTTGTGGGCTATTTGTTTGAAAGTTTTAGTTGATTTGCTAGCGTTCTGATACGCTGGCGTTTATTACGAACTGAAATTTTGAGTTTTCTTCAAATTTTTTTTTTATTTTGACCGTAATTAGAAGGACCTTTTCAAAAATTGAGTACCACATTTTGGAAATAGGTTTATTTTCCGAGAAATTCCTCGAAAACTAACATCTTCTTCCAAAAAAGCTCTAATTTTGCCTTTTTCAATGTCGAACACGTAATATCGCCGCGGAATTTCGAAAATAAGGCTAATATGTAACTAGAAAATAGTAATTATTCAAATAAAATAAGAATAAAAGAAAAAAAATTAAGACTGGCTCCACCGTTAGCTGAAAAAATATTTTTTTCTTATCTGCGGCTATAATTTTGCACCACCAAAAAAACAAGGAATTTGTTATAACGGTTTTTTAAGGCATAAAAACAAAATTTTTTTTTCTGTTTTTCTAATTATTTTTAGAGGTCTTTCAGATGGCATTCACAGATTTCTTGAATTTTTTATGTAAATGTACAAAACTGCTGAAAAGTGCATGCGGCTATAATTTTGCACCACAGTGTATATAGATCTATATATATAGATTGCAGTTTCCAAATCTTCATTAAAATTCAGCTTAAATTTAAAAAATTTGTTCATTGAAGATGAAAGCAAGTTGCTGTTTTAAATTAAAAAAAAAAATTTTGATTTTAAATTATTCTCGTTTTTCAAAATACCTAGAAACGATGTCCTTGAATAATTCAACTTGTTATAGTTTTGCAATCTCCTTACCAAGGAATTTCATCATATACGATTTTGTTTTGAATTTTCAAAAGGCTAACAGATATCGTTGCAGTTGAACCTAAAATTTGACATTTTTTTGGTTTTTCGCTAATATTTAGCTATTTAGTACATGTTAACAAAAATTTGTGTCACATAAATGAACATTTCACACAAATATATTCGCGAAAAAAAACTGTTAATATCCCGGCTAAAATTAGTTATATCTTATCATGTATAATATGATTAAGTCACAAGCGACTTTGAAAGAAGTCACATTACTTCCAATATCAAATATTTCAAAACATCTGATCTTTTATATTGAGAGAAATTTTTTTACGGTACTTGATATTGTTATAAAGGGTCCGCCATCTAACGTTTTTTTTTTCAACTAGTGCTTATTTCGTGAATGGTAACACTTAGCTCATGTCTGAATTGACAGATAATTATTTTTATCCTTCCGCTGAACGAATATGGTTGTGTATACGCTTGAACAACGCTGGGAAATATTGCGACATTACTTTGAAAATCATGGTAATGTTGCAGAATGTGTGCGAAAATTCAAATCAGCCGCAGAGCTGATGTCGTTTGGCCACCTCGGAGCTGCGATTTGACACCGTTGGACTATTATTTGTGGGGTGCCGTCAAAGACAAGTGTTACGCCAACAAGCCAGAGACAATTGACGCTTTAAAGGACAATATTCGTGAAGCCATTTATGAAATACAGCTGCACACAATCGATAATTCGATAATGTGCTTAAAAATTGGACCGATCGTGTAGGCTACTGCATGGCCAGCCGAGGCAGCCATTTGAATGAAATTATTTTCCATTATTAACCGGAAGTATTGTACTTTCAAATAAAAAAAAGAAATTTGAGAAAATATTCAGTAGTTTTTTTTATAGCATTTTCAAAAAAAAAGTTCTTTGGCGGACCCTTTATGTCTCCAAATCTTAATCCATCTATAACTACATAAGCCATATAATAATAATACAAATATATGTAGTGATTGATGTGATTATATATGATCCCATGCTAAGGCTTATTAAACTATATGTGACGTCATACTGAAAATATTTTCCTTATAATTTTATATATCATTACATATAATCCCATACATATTTTGTTAAAGTTCAATATCAATATTAAGTTATACGCAAGTTAATATTTTCTTATATATGTCCTCACATATAGCCATACTAATTCACATACTAATAATACGATTACTTTTCTAAAATTTTCGTATATTTTTCATATTTTGCAACGCAATATTTCAAGATTCGCTGTAATTAGCTTTCCTCAATTTAGACGAAGTTGTAGGTACATTATGGGCATGTTCTATACCAAGTTTGGTTGAAATCAAAAGGGTTGGACGAAATCGAGTGGTTGATTTTATATGTTTCCAGTCTACAATGTGTAGTATATTTTTTTAGATTGTTATCCATAACTTTGAAACTAATGTATCAATCACGAAGCTTTAACCGTTAAAAAGATCTGGAAGATTAAGTACGACTACTTTTGTTAAATTTTCGGTTTTTCCTTATTTTAAAACGCCATATTTCCACAACCATTAGAGCTAACAACCCAAAACTTGTACGATGACATATATCACACTAACCTTCAATACTAAGTTTGGTTAAAATTGAAGGGGTCTTAGAGGTTGAACATTTTATAAAGGGTCCGCCATCTAACTTTTTTTTTTCAACTAGTGCTTATTTCGTGAATGGTAATACTTAGCTCATGTCTGATTTGACAGATAATTAGTTTTATCCTTCCGCTGAACGAATATGAATGTGTATACGCTTGAACAACGCTGCGAAATATTGCGACATTACTTTGAAAATCATGGTAATGTTGCAGAATGTGTGCGAAAATTTAAATCAGCCGCAGAGCTGATGTCGTTTGGCCACTTCGGAGCTGCGATTTGACACCGTTGGACTATTATTTGTGGGGTGCCGTCAAAGATAAGTGTTACGCCAACAAGCCAGAGACAATTGATGCTTTAAAGGACAATATTCGTGAAGCCATTGGTGAAATACAGCTGCACACAATCGTTAATTCGATAATGTGCTTAAAAATTGGACCGATCGTGTAGGCTACTGCATGGCCAACCGAGGCAGCAATTTGAATGAAATTATTTTCCATTATTAACCGGAAGGATTGTACTTTCAAATAAAAAAAGAAATTTGAGAAAATATTCAGTAGTTTTTTTTTTATAGCATTTAAAAAAAAAAGTTATTTGGCGAACCCTTTATTTTTTTTATGGTTTTATATGGAATGAGTTTTAGGTAAAAGAATACAAAAATCGCTACAAAAATATCAAGAATTCAGAAATTACAAAAACAGCAAAAAAAAAATCAATATCTCTTTGGTTCGAAATGTATGGTCGTTGAAGCGTTAAGTTCTTATCTGAATAGATTAAGTTTTGTTGCATTTAACTTTTAATTGAAATTTTAGTATATTTGTTATTTTCAAATTATCTTATGTACAGTAAGGTGGGTTGTTCCTGAAAATAAACTTTGGCATTTTCTAAGAATATTCGTGTTTTGCAATAACCGTTAGTGAGCGGGACAACTTTTAAAAAAGTCTACTTTTTAGTTTTTTCAAGATATTTTCTTCTTTTTTCCAAGAAACTGTATGCAAATGGGACATCAAATGAAAAACCTTTTAAAGATGCATCTAAAAAAAAAAAAAAAATTAAAAAAAATATATACTTTTTTCAAAATGGCTCATGGTTTTTAAAAAAAATTATATATTATGGGAATTCTCATAAAAAATGACAAAGTTTATTTGTAGCGGCCACTAAGAAATTGTTGTGTTTCGACCCACTATAATGTACAGTATTTGTTGCTTTCTAGTACCGAGTTACTTTTATTGACATGAAGTTTGTTAAAAATCAAAATTTATGAGATATTTCAATAATAAGAAGTTAAACATTTCCTAAAAAAAACAAAAAAAAAAATTTAAAAGTGGTTAATAATACTAATAAGCATGACTGTTTATTTATTTACCCGTATGGAATTATCAGATTAGTCGTGTTTAAAAAGTTAATAACTAATTAAACAAATGTAAATACACAAACAATTTCCAATGTGACATTGAGGAAAACAAAATATTTAATTGGGGATAAATACAATTATAATCGAATACGTGAAATGCATTTAATTGAATTGCAAAAAACAAATTTATTTTTTTAAAAGTGTTAATTAACTTTTGCATAAACACAAAAATTATAAAAAAAAATTATTTCAATTAAAAATTTATAAATTTTACACAAAACTATGAGAGATTATAAATTGAAATTAATACAAAAGGTTGCATTTAGTTATTCTATTTAATTAAATTAAAATTTAAAATAAATTTTACAATTTAGTATTTTTCATAACTTTCACATGCAATTATTGCTAGAATTAGAAAAAAACCATTTAAGTTGTTTTAAGTGACTACTTATACACCCATCTCTTGTAAATTGCGACATCATACGATACAACGTCATTTTATTTTAAAGTGTTAAAATATAATCATTTTAGGATTTGTGTGATATGCCACAGGACCAGTGTTAAAGCAATTATCACGTGACGTAAACCTACACGTACGTATCGTAGAACTGGAGAAACAATTTTGATGGAAAACTATTCAGATATTTTCCAAAATGTTATGTGGATTTATAAAGCTTGCTGTGATTTAATCCTTTTAAATGGTACAAGGTTTTCTGGAAGAAGCAGACAAGAATGCTATTTATGTAATGCAAAGGAAGTAGAAAACATACAACACTTTATGTGCCGCTGCCCCATTTTAAGAAGCTTCAGGTTGCAATATGTTAATAACGTAACAATATCAGAAGAACTTTTAGTAAAAATCTTAGATGGTGAACTATTTAATTATGAAATATATTATAAATTATATTATCAACGCATTAAAATATAGAAAAATGTTGATAGATGAATTCAGTTATTAATTCAATTGGTCAAAGCCGTATCTAAATTCTTTTTTCTTTAAGTTTTAAGAGAAATCTTTGTATTAAACTTTTTTGAAAATAAAGAAATACTACACTCAGGGAACTTCTGCATTAAAAATATGTAGTTGTTTGGGTTGTAATACAATTTCTTTATTTTTAATATAAATGTAAGTCATTTGTAGAACAAATAAAATTTTTAACTAACCTTGTAGTTGATTGAAAAAAAAAACAACTCATATCAAATGACTGTTTTATGATTTTACATTAATTTTCTACAGTTGTTTTTTGTTATTAAAAAAAAAACAAAATATATAAATGTATGTTTATTTTTTACTACCATGTGGTTCATTTTTACTACAATTGTTAGTAATTTTTTGAACATTAAAAAAACAAATGACAATGTTAGTTGACTTTTATGAAATGTAAGTCGTCCTTTCTTTAAATGAAATTTCATTTGTTTTTGACTACAATTGCTAATACTAATACTAATACGGAGTAAAAAACGCTGCTTACATGCAAGCAGGTTTGTAAGGGAGTAAGCCAAAAAGAATCCCTTACAAACCTGCCTACATATGCTATGATTTTTATATGGCGAACTCCCACTTGGTAGCATTACTTTTGGGCAAAATAAGCGCTGATTTTATCGCTTAGAAAAAGCTGTGATATCATTGCTTGCAGTAAAATCATATTTCATGTCTATATTATTACGATTAAAAGTAATACTAACATGAATATACAATACATAATTTATTTTACATAAAATTCAACACACATTAATTTTTTGTTGTTAAAATTTTTGACATATAATATAATCATTTCACTGTTTTTACCGCTCCACGTGCTAGCTCAGAAACAGTTAAATGACTAATTATTTTTATTACCTACTCCAAAACAGCAAACACAATCGGAAATCACTCGGGAAAATTGGTACAGATCGTTTATAATACACGATATGAAACTTTATGCATTGCAACCTGCATCCTTGTAAGGGATTAGGGTAAGCTGCTTACAACCTGCATTCTTGTTAGGGAAAACAGTAAGCTCAACATTTTGTGTTTATTTTTATACGAAAATTATTCGTTTCTTTTGCTGCTTCTCAGTATTATGTAATTGTAAGCACTTACATCAGCGCATTTGTTTTATTCTGCTTCTAAAAACAAGAACATTTTTTACTGGGTATTCAAATATTAAACGCAATGTGTTCTGTTATATGGGTAGTTTGAATGGAATAGTTTGCTAAAGTAATCCTACACTAGTCTAAGGGGAACATGTCGCAGGGCATGCGAAAAAGAATGAACATGTAACCTGTCACTTTTTATTCACCGTGTGTCATATTATGTACGGGTTGCTAAATTGCCCGCCCGGAACCAGTTACTGAACTTTTCCAAAACAATGCGTCAAAGTACCTATTCAAAAAACCTTCAAAAGGGCACAACAAAAATCAATTTTGAAATTAGTTTATTTTTTCTATACACAACAACAAACTATAATATTAAATTTATTATAATAATTTAAACTTGAAAAAGTATATAAATTTTACAAAAAACTAGACAAAAAGTCCAGCTGTTCAAATACCCAAAGAAATTCTCACAAATTGCCAATTACTTACACATAAAAAATTGTTACCAAAAAACTTGTAAAATATCTTAACACGATAATTCGAAACCAATATGCAAACATTTTGCATTTTAACTTATATTCTTGTAAAATGTTTTAAGTTTTTGAATAAGTTGTGCAAAAAATCATATTCTGGTGATATATTTCTAGTTTTTTTTTTTTTTTTTTGTAGCGTAAAATCGCCAAGACATCCGCCATTCACTCGAAACTCAAAAACGAACTCACCAAACGATTAAAACTCGTCAAACGATTAAAACTCGCCACTTTTGTCGAGAAATCGGCATATTTGACAACCCTACACAGAAAAAACTAAAAACGGGTTTCAATTAAAAATTTATTGAATCAATTAATATTTTAATTGATTTTGCACCTATCACGGCAATGATACTATCAATTAAACCTTTTATTAAAATTAAGAAGGAAAAAAAAGTTGTAAATAACTTCTACAAAAACATATATGATACTCACAATAAAAGTGTGTGATCTATACGTTGGTATGTGTGTTTTTCGCAATGCCGAGTCTGTGTGTGTGCTTGTTTTGTTTGTTAACTTCAAATGTATTTAGTATTTTATACTGAAAATTTTCTATTTATGCATACAGTGTATGAAAAAATAATATGATAATTGCGTAAAAAAAAATATATATATTTATATATTTAAAAGTCAATAAAAATATTTATTGATTCAATTAAATATTTGTTTAGAAACAAATTAAATTCAAATCAAATCTTTAATTAGATAGGTTGATAATTTTTTCTTTGTAGTCACCATTTAAACTGTTTCGTATTCAGTTCTTTTGTACCAGTGTAGTGTTACGTCTTCATTTCTATCCCCTGCGGGAAATGGACCAGTCACTGGTATGGTCATGTGACTAGAACTTTGTGTGTATGAACCTGTCCTAGTTTCGGTTCTGTTATATGAAAGTGACCGGTACTTTTAACATGGGCTTGTCATAGGAGGTGGCAATTTGCTACCTGTGGAGCACTGTGTGACGTATCGAATAACTTGACCAAGGTAACCTATCACCATACAGACTGAAATTAATATACTACGGGACAAGTTAGAAGTAGATAGTGTCAAAGTATGACCATTTTAGGATTTATGTGATATGCAACACAACCAGTGGGAAAAAAATTATCACGTGACTGGTGTAGGTGTACGTATCTTAGAACTGGAGAACAATTTTTGAAGGAAAAGTAGTCACATATTAAGCGTAATATGTTCTGTAATCGGGGTAGTTTGACTGAAATAGTTTTGAGACGTACCACTGCACTGGTCTAAGGGGTACATGTCGCCGGGCATGCGAAAAGTAATTAGCAAGTAACCTGTCACTTTTTATTCAGCGTATGTCATATTATGCACGAGTTGCTAAATAGCCCGTCCGGAACCAATCACAGTGTGTCTTACTCCCTGTTCAAAAAACCCTTAAACAGGCACAACAAAAATCAATTTTATAATTAGCTTATTTTGTCTATACTCAACAAAAAACTATTTTAAGATCGCGATGTTTGGCGAGAAATCGTCACAGTTCCGTGTTCAGTTCTTTTAAACCAGTGGAGTGTTACGTCTTCACTTCTACTGTCACATAGTCGGTACAGATAAAATTCTTTCAGTGTTATGTCTGCTGTGTAGCAGACAAGTGACTGAATACTTTGGTACTCATTGCCTTGTTTTCATCCACTGCTAATGGTTTTGTACCAGTTCAATGACCAGTAATAACTTCAACTGCAACGGCCCTAGTTGCTTCAGTAAACTTTGATGTTATTTTACTTTTTCTCCAGTTACTTGATATATTTGGTAGCAACCAGTGAATGTTTTGTCGCCATAGCTATAGTCACGTAATTGGTCATTTCACCAAAATTAACACTTTTTGGTGCACCACAATTTTGGTTCCACCAGTTTCGTGACGTGTCCCCAAATCATATATCACAGATTTGTCACTTTGGATCAATCGACCCCTCGTTTCCCGCAGGGTCGTCACAAAGTCGGTACAGATAAAATTCCTTTAGTTTTATGTCCGCTTTGTAGCAGTCAAGGGATTAAATCCTTTGGCACTAATTGTCATTGAACCAGTTCAAAGACCGGTAACAACTTCAACTACAACGGCTCTAGTTGCTTCAGTATAGTTATGTTAATTTTTCTCCAGTTGCATAATATATCTGGTACCAACCAGTTGACGTTTTGTCACCATTACTGTAGTCACGTGATTGGTCATTAATACTTTTTGGTACACGACAAGTGTGGTTTCAACAGTTTCGTGATTCAATTTGTCACTTTGGATCAATCGACCCTTAATTTCCAGCAGAGTTGTAGCGTAAAGTTGTTAAATATTTCTCCTATTTCAAAAACCGGTTTTCGAATACCTAAAAAATCAGCAACAAAAATTAGAACAAAATTTGTGAAATGAGAATAGCAAAAAATTTTACTGAAATAAAATGGTTTAATAAAAATTAGTACAAAAATAGTAAAGTGCGATTGAAAATTGTTTCTACCAACTTTTTTTCTAAGTGTAGAATATATAGCCTTCACTATTTGCACTTGTGCATAGGTCTAGTGAAAATCTTAATGAAAAGTTTAAAATTTAATTAATCTACTGTATTGTAGCGTATCCCAGCAAAACCACACCAAATAATGGATAAAGCGATGTATCATTTGAGCAAATTCCATTAAATATTACTAATCGATGTTATCCGATTTCGATAAAATTTTGTGCGTGTGTGCGGTAGTGAAAGCAAGTATTAAAACAAATAATTTTTTTTTTTTTTGGAAAGCTCTAGAAACCATATATATATATTCAAATTGTGGGGTAGGGACTTCACTTAAAAGGTCATAACTTTTAATGTGTAAAAAATAGTAGAAGCATGTACACCAGAATGTGTGTTCTTTTTTTTTTTAATTGTTGCTATTGAAAAACTACTTTTACTATTACTATTGAAAAAAAAAAAACACATTTTCTGGTGTACATATTTCTACATTTTTTCTGATATCTGAAATTTTCAGGGTAGTTAGAACACATGTGTAGCTATTTGTATAAAAAATTTAAAAAAAGGATTTTTTCCAGAAATTTATTGTTTTAAAAATTTTATAAAAAATTTTTTTTTTTTTTTTTTTAAATCTGTAAAATTTTTTTTTTATTTATTTTTTATACCCCAAAACCTAGCCGTTCTTATGCAAAAAAAAAATTGTCGATATTTTTTACACATCAAAAGTTATGACCCTTTTAGTGAAGTCCCTACCCCACAATTTGAAGCTATGGGGTTGCCAGAGTTTTTCAAAAAAATAAATATAAATTTTTTTTAATACTTGCGTTCACTACCTCACACACTCACAAAATTTTATCAAAATCGGAAAACATCGATTAATTTTAGGGTGATATTAAATGGAATTGCTCATTTGTAGTTGTTTGAGTAGTAATGCAGTATCTTGATTTTTAAGTGATAAAACAGTAGTTTGTAGAAGAAATTTACGTTTTGACTATAATTTAAAAAACAAACCACATCAAATTGCTCTTCTTTGAATTTTTTGTTTTTATTTTAAAAAATAAAACAACAAAAATAAAATAATAAAATAAAACAAATAAACGTTAGTAAATTTTTTTACTACATTTGTAGTTTATTTTATCAACAGTTAAAAAACAAATTACAATGAAATGTAAATCGTCTTTTTCTAGTAAACTTTCATTTGTTTTCAACTACATTTGAAGTGGTCTTTAACTACATAATATTCTAAGAATATGAATTGTTCTGCTTCGAGTTTTCGTTTGTGATGTTAAAAATATATAACTTACCCTCATGCTCACAAAAATTAATATTTTAAATGTTACTTTTCGCATACTGTTTGCATTTGAATGGTACTTTTTGCATTGGAATGGTCCACTTTTCACAAATTTGGCTACTCTCGAATTGAAAAAAATATGCATATTTGTAAAATATGGGCGTTTTACTATAAAACAACACTTTCGTCTTTTTGTGTCCCTAGATTTATTTATTATTAATGAATTATTTAAAATCATGTTTCCAAAGAAAAACAACCATTTTCTTCTTTTTTATTTTCAAAATTAAAAAGATTATATTTTAAAAATGCAGTTTTAAGGTGCAGTTTTAAATGTCTCTCTTTTGAAAACTATGCATATAATTTTTAAGATTTGTTCTGTACGCGAAAGATAAACGAATTTACTAAAATATTATGTTTTAGAAATTTAATTTTTAACCTAAATTACTTTGGTATCCTGGTTTTTTGCCCTTTGTAGCTTTTCCGATGAGTTAATCTAATTTTTTTTTACCGGTTATGGCAAATAATTTTGTCCTTAAGTTTACCAAAACAGTTTCCGGGGGTCGAAGTTGGGCAAAGTTTAGTGTGTTTCTTTCTTTCGGCACATATTGGATTTTCGACAATTTAAATTGTCTATTGCGACTTTGGCGTAGCGTGATTACGCGAAGTCTGCTCAGAAAAGTATTTTATAATTTTGATGATGTTTTTTTAAATATTTTTTTTAAGTTCTGGAATACATTTTTTTATAATAAACGAATTTATTGCTGCTCCGACTCCACGGAACGATTTTGAGCTACTACCAACGGCTTCAGTTGTCAATTTTTTAATCTTGCAACCGACTTCTCATGCTCAAACCAAGTTTTCTTTCTTAATTTTTATTATTCTTGTTTACTCTTATTGACTTGTAGGTAAAGTTTTTTTTTTAAGTTTTTTTTACAAAACTTACAAATCAATTTGCGTTGATAGAATTTGTTGAGTTACATTATCAATACTAATTGATCAACAATGAACCTGCTTATATTTTTTAATAATCAACTTGTTAATATTATTATATTTTCTAAAAAAAAAAATAGACAACCCTGTTTATTTTTAATTACCTCATTTAAACGATTTCGTATTTTTTTGCCCATACGTTATATATAAAAAAAAATTATTAAAAAAAAATGTCAAAAATTCTAAACTTCTGATTAAATTTTCAGAAAATTTTGATATAAAAGCGATTCTTCTTTCGCTGAAATTACTTAAGCACATATAAATTATCATCGTGTGCTAAAATTTTGTAAATTCTGTAAATGGATTTTATAATAATCACAACAAAGGAAAAAAGTGAAGTTTTCACCTTCAATTGCAAGGATATCCTACATCCTTCACCCAATCGCAATTAATTTATATGGTTTTTAATGCTCAAAGTCCATATTTTAAAACCATATTAAAAGTTATTCGCAGTTTATTCAGTTATATTTATTTATATTTCGAAAAGTGGAACTAATATTAAAATTCGGTGTTCACATTAGTGATCGACGTCCTAAAAGTTATCACAACATCCCATCTCCTAAGCATTTTTAATGTAATATACATTTTGAATTATATATTTGGAAAGATGAGGTAATTCACTTCAAAATGCCGTTCAAAAATTCAAAATCGGTTAAACAATGACTGAGTTGCAAATGTTTAAATGCGCCAGTGGCATAAAATACTCGTTTACCGTTATCTCGATAATGTGAGGGTATATTGCCTACACTAGGTCATTTGAGGAGTGATTTTTCTGTGAAGCGCAGTGTTTTCAGTGTCTTATTATTTGAGGTTTCAGAATAATGTTACAGGTAAGGAGTGTACATTACAATGTAATGTCTTATGTAACCAACTATTGGTAACTCATTACTCTATGTTTCGAAAGATAAAGAGTATACCTTGCAAAGTAATGCATTATGTAACCCATTATCGGCAACTCATTACTTTTTGTTGGAAAATAGTGATACATGTAAGGAGTATACATTACAAGGTAATGCATTACTTTATAGCACCCATTGCCTAAATTTCCCTGGGATATAAAGTACAAACTTAATATTACATACCAGAAAAGCTGGCATAGAAATTTGGCAAATATACAAACAAGTGATAATAATGAAGAGAAATTTCCGCTAAACTTGCGAAATACAACAGCTGATGCAAAACAACAGTGCTTTGAATTTAAATACAAATGCAACCAACTTTTTGTTTTGTAAATGAACATGATACTGATGGAATGAATGAATCAATGTACGGATGAATGACTGAATAGAAATTGTAATGAGATATGCGAAACGTATCAGCATTGAATCAAAAAGATAAAAAGAACATAAGGGTTATCACAGTTTGATATTGTAGTTATCACAAAATACCCAGACAGGTTACCAATGACATATGCCACAAAAGAAATCTTAATTGTTGGAGTGAGATAGAAATAAATCCCCCCTTATAAATTGTATAGAACATTTTGTGTATATATCGTTGCATTTCTGTACACAGAGAGAATTTATTGAACGAGTTTTAATGAACGTTTTTCAGTAAACTAATTAAGCTTTCTTCACAATATGACTGAAAAATTTCTTAAATTTTATGAAAAAGCTTCATAGTTTTAATGAAACTATTTTTAATGTAACTTTCTCATTTGTCGTATGAACTTTTTAATAACTAAAATGAAATTTTTCATTAAATTTTATGAAAAACTGCATTAATTTAATCAAAATTTTAAATGGACGAGTTCCAGTGACATTTTATAGATCTAACTGAAAAATGCATTGATATTACGGAGACAATTCTCGTAGAGTACATTACCTTTTGCTTATTTTCTTACCACCATTTTGGACTCATCAGCTGATTTCTGTCTGTGTAGTTTATGGTAGTTATATTCTGTCATATATTCTACTACATTTAAACAAAAACGTAAAAATATCTTTATTTTTAAATCGATTATATTTTAGCGAAAATTATGTCATTTGTAAACGAACTTGTTCAATTGAACTATTCTCGAATTTGAACGAAAGACCTAGTTCATTAATAACACTACTCAACAAAATGAAAAAAATTTCATGTACTTCCGGATGCGATAATTTTTTCTGTGTAGATAACCTTGACATGAGCTCGAAAAACGCAATAAAAAATTTTTTTTTCGTTTGGTTTTTGTTTTATTTTTTTTTTTTTTAATTTTAAAAATTTTTTTTTGGTTAATTTGTTTCGTCCGGCATAACTCAGGAACCACTAGCCCGATTTAATTGAATTAAATTTTAAAAAATTTAAAATTACAATTCCCTTAATCTGTTTATATATTGTTTTCCTATACAAGCAACACTTTCCAAGTTAAAAATGAATATATAAAGGAAAAAACTTATTTTTTGCCTAAAGATTTAAATTTTTTTTTTTAAAAAATCCATAAAAAATCCCAAATGAAAAAAAATGTCAAATCTTATTACTTTTACGTAAAGTCACATAACCTATGAGCAAAATGAGACAAAGATCATGAAAATCGATGCACGCGTTTCGCTTTTATTCGCAATTGAGTAAAGGTATGAATTTCAAAAATTTGCTCGACATATGCACAACTTTGTCTATGGTAAGGTTTTTCTTTTTATTACAAAAAAAATTAAAATTTGTTGGGTGACAAAAATATATGACTTTAAATTAAAAAACAATTCGATATATGTACAAGAAATTATCCTAAGGATATCAACATTAATTAATTATAAAAAAGTTTTAAAAAAAAATATCTAAACACAAAAATAAAAACCTTCAAATTAAAAATAATTATGTGCTTTTGTCTTTCTTTTATATTGTTGTGGGTTTGTTTCTCTTATCAGGAACCAGATATAGTCCCCCATCATAGCTTCGTTCCAAAATCCTTGGTATCGGTGCTCAATTTCTTTCATTTGCTGATGAAAACGCTCACCATGCTCGTCACTCACATCGCCCAGGTTGTCCGGAAAGAAGTCCAAGTGCGAGTGTAGAAAATGTATCTTAAGCGACATATTTGCTCCAATTTTTTTATAATTTTGGAGTAGTTGTTCGACGATCTCTCTGTAATTTGAGCTTTTGTTGTTTCCAAGAAATCCGGAAACAATTTGCCGAAATGAGTTCCAAGCTGCAGCTTCATTTGGTGATAAAATGTGCTCAAACTGTTGGTCTTGCAACAACTTTTTAATTTGCGGACCGTCGAAAACGCCTTCCTTAATCTTTGCCGATGAAAGGTGAGGAAAAATGTTTTTTAAATAGGCGAACGCTTCGCCATCTTTGTTGATAGCTTTCACGAAGTTTTTTATGAGTCCGAGCTTTATGTGAAGAGGTGGGAGAAAAACATTTTCCTTTTTTATGAGTGGTGTATATTTCACGTTGTCGCTGCCGGGGATGAAGTTAACTCTTTCTGTCCAACTCCTCCTGGTGTAATGATGTTGACGATCGCGGCTGTCCCAAAGGCAGAGAAAACAACAGTACTTTGTGAATCCACCTTGTAATCCACAAAGGATACCGATAACCTTAAGGTCGGCACAAACTTTCCAATCGTGTTTCTCATAGTTAAGGCACTTTAGTAGATTGTCCATGACTTCGTATGTTTCCTTGGTGTCAACGGCATGAGCAATTGGAATCGAAGGTTTCTTGTTGCCGTTGTGCAGTAAAATTGCTTTAAGGCTCTGCTTGTTGCTGTCGATGAAAAGACGCCACTCTCCTGGATCGTAAGAGTACCCGAGTTCACCAAATAATCCGGGAATGTCCTTACAAAAACAGATGTTGTCTTTTTTTGTGTAGTACCTTGCGTATGGTTCATGACGCTTCCTGTAGATTGTTGTCACCACACCAGGAGCCAAGAAACCGAACTGTTTCATGCGCGATGCATGCAACTCTGCATCTTCCTTGGAGAGTTTCAATTCTCTAACCCAATCGTTCAGTTCTGCTTGGGAACATAAGCGTTGACCTCCATACAATGTATATGTTGACTCGCATTCTGATGTGGTTTCTACTGTCTCCGGATCTGATGTTGGATGTATCGCCTCATTATTAGATGCCCATCTTGAAACGGACGGTTTGCGGGTCCACTGGTTCTTCGGAAAATGGCACTGGAAAATTCACTGTTGAAACAGCAGCGTAAGTCCATCGTATATTTTTTCCCACGCCTGTTTTTTTGCTAAGACAGAAGTAGCAATCTGTTACATGGCAAAGCGGAGCTCTCCAAAGCATTGGCATGATGATTCTCGGCTGTCGTCTGAAAGAATTTCAATAATAAGTTATATATGTTCTTGAATTTCGTAATCTACACTTACCTTGAGTCACTTAGCTGTACGTAGCACCTTGGACATAGAGCACTTGGTGTCCACCGCTCATCTATGTTTGAGACCTTTAAATTGAAGCTCTCTTCAAATGAATCTCTCAATTTAGGTGAAAAACAGCGCTTGTTTTTTTCAGAAACGTATTCTCCGCACATGTAACAAAAATTACTTGGATTGGTATTGCATTCAAATACTCGCGAACGTTTGCTCATTTTAACTATCGCGTTCGTCGACACTTGTTGAATGAGTAAAATCGATCAATGAAGACCTATTTATACTGTGTATTGTTTAGTATTTTACTGACAGGTACTTATAAATGGGTGTATATTTTTTTACGGTGGCTACATACCTGTTTCACCATGTGTGAGTCTTAAATTTTCCGAATAATGACCACCCTTAAATGTGGGTTGCATTTCTGTAAAAAAATCATACAGGTAGTCACCGGAAAACCCAAATAATTAAAAAAGTCCCCTTTCCTTTTTTCCTTTTAATTGTTCACGCACATTTATTAGCGTTTATTACTTTGCTTACGCAATCATAAAAATTAAATAACCCTTTGTTTATTCCGTTTTGTTAATTCTGAGAATAAAAAAAAAAAAGAAAAAACCTTACCATAGACAAAGTTGTGCATATGTCGAGCAAATTTTTGAAATTCATACCTTTACTCAATTGCGAATAAAAGCGAAACGCGTGCATCGATTTTCATGATCTTTGTCTCATTTTGCTCATAGGTTATGTGACTTTACGTAAAAGTAATAAGATTTGACATTTTTTTTTCATTTGGGATTTTTTATGGATTTTTTAAAAAAAAAAAATTTAAATCTTTAGGCAAAAAATAAGTTTTTTCCTTTATATATTCATTTTTAACTTGGAAACTGTTGCTTGTATAGGAAAACAATATATAAACAGATTAAGGGAATTGTAATTTTAAATTTTTTAAAATTTAATTCAATTAAATCGGGCTAGTGGTTCCCGAGTTATGCCGGACGAAACAAATTAACCAAAAAAAAATTTTTAAAATTTAAAAAAAAAAAAAATAAAACAAAAACCAAACGAAAAAAAAAATTTTTATTGCGTTTTTCGAGCTCATGTCAAGGTTATCTACACAGAAAAAATTATCGCATCCCGAGTACATTTTGACTGTTGACTAGTGTAATCATTAGGGCTCGGAAGTTCATGTAATATGTTTGTTGTCGTACAGTGGGGTATTTGAAAAAAGAATAGTAATACATGTAAAACTTCTAAACTACTAATCCGCTCAGTATGAATCAAATTGGATGTTATAACGTGGAGAATATGGTAAAAAACCGGGGTTTTCTAAACGGTCCCTGCGGGAAATGGACCAGCCACTGGTATGGTCACGTGACGAAAGCATTGTGTGTATGAACCTGACCTAGTTTCGGTTCTGTTATATGAAGGTGACCCGTACTTTTTACATAGGCTTGTCATAGGAGGTGGCAATTACTACCTTTGGACAACCTTGTGACATGACGAATAACTTGACGAAGGTAACCTATTACCGTACCGACTGAAATGCATAAGCTACGGGACAAGGAAGAAATTAGTGCACTTAGAATACTATGTAGCTAAAGACCACTGCAAATGTAGTTAAAAACAAATGAAATTTCACTTAAAGAAAGGGCGACTTACATTTCAGTAAATTCAACTAACATTGTCATTTGTTTTTAATGTTCAAAAAATTACTAACAATTGTAGTAGTGTTAGTGAAAAATAAATAAACAAACATTTTATTTTTTTAAATAACAAAAAACAACTGTAAAAATGAATGTAAAATCATAAAACAGAAATTTGATGTGGGTTGTTTTTTCAAATGAACTACAAGGTTAGTAAAAAATTTAATTTGTTCTACAAATGATTTAGATTAAAAATAAAAAAACTGTATTACAACGCAAACAATTACATATTTTTAAAGCAGAAGTTTCCTGAGTGTAATATTAAAGTAGGATAATTTTAGGATTTATGTGATATGCAACAAGACTAGTGGGAAAATATTTATCACAAGCCTGGTGTAGGTGAATGTATCGTAGAACTGGAGAAAAATTTTCAAAAAGGCACAACAAAAATCAATTTTAAAATAATTATATTTTTTCTATGCAATGTTGGTACGGATAAAATTCCTTCAGTGTTATGTTCGTTTTGTAGCAGTCAAAGGACTGAATCCTTTGACATTAATTACCATGTTTTCTTCCACTGCAAATGGGTTTGAACCAGTTCAATGAGTAGTAATAACTGCAACGGCCCAAGTTGCTTCAGTACACTTTGATGTTATGTTACTTTTCCACCAGTTACATGATATATCTGGTACCAACCAGTGAATGTTTTCTCACCATTACTATAGTCGCATGATTGGTCATTTCACACAAATTAACACTTTTTGGTACACCACAATTTCGGTTTCACCAGTTTCATGACGTGCCCAGCAATCATATATCACAGGATTGTCACTTCGGATCAATCGATCCATCATTTCTCGCAGGGTTGTGTTAAGATATCTCAAAAACCTGTTAAACCTGAGTTTTGAAAGCCATAGGGTTTAATTTCAGATCACATAAACAATTTTGTGAAAAAGTCACAATACAACGTCCAAAATAGAGCAAAAAACGGGGTTTTGTAAATTTCATGTTAATATATCTTCAGAACCTGATATAATGATCAAAGTCCGCGGTCAGATTCGGATTCAGCATTTAGAAAAGAATGTTTCAACTCTAGGGTCTTGACCCATATAAATTTTGTAAGCATTTGTTGCTTAACTTTTAAAGTCTACAGATTTTTTGTCTAAATAAAATTTTCTGAAATCGGAAATATAGTGCTTTCAAAACCTATACTCACTTTTTGTTGAGTATGATTTTCGTCAGTACCTAATTCTAGACCACGACCACATGTGTGTAGTGATAGGTTATCTCAGCTACTTTAAAAGTTATTTAAATTAAAAAAACATTTTTTTTTTTTGCCATGACTTTTTTTGGTTTATCTACCAAAAAACCTTTATTATGCAATTGAATTAAAATCAAAAAATTCTTCGTAATCATAATACTTTACAAAATACGATATAGCAAACTTTTTACAATTAGCTTTAATAATGTTAAGTTTTCTTTGATTCTTTGATACATTGTCAAAGAGCGATTGAACTAAAAGAGGGAACTAGTTCTTTATAACAAATTGAACTAGAAAGAATCCGCACTTAAAATATTTAAAACGGCCAAGTCTAATTGACTACCACTTCAACGTGTCACAATAATCATAAACATCTCATAAATTATAATAATGGCTGTTAATGGTATATTTACAAGCTAACTGTGAGTATCCTTAAGGTATATAGTATATATAGGAAAAAAAATATGACTTTAGCAAAACCGAAAATAATAAAGTAAATGACTGCAGGACTTTCGTTGAGTATGATGAAGAAAACTGACATTTTTCATGCTAATGCAATTTTAGTTGTTGTAGATATAAACTTTTTGTACAAGTTTTAGTTTTTTGGGACAGTTTGGATAACATTGTTATGCTCCGGACTTATGCTTGGTTACATAAAAACATTGCCTTAACGTACGCGTAATATTGCAACATAACAGATGCGGAGTTAGAAAGGGTATTCAACTTTGCAGTTAGGAAAAAATATGAGTGAAGCTTAATTTTTTTAATTTATTTTAAGTGATATACTTTGATATCATTTTTATTCATTTAGACAGAAACATAAAGCGTGTAAACAAAATTTTTTTTACAAAATTAAATGCTAATAATCAAAAAATTTTGTAAAATTTAAATTCGTGAGAGAGAGCTAGCTAATATTAAAATTTGGTGTTCATATTAGTGATCTAAGTCCTAAAATCTATCAGAATTGATAAGACGCACCACCGATGCATTTTTAGTGTTTATCTGTGTTATTTTAAAAATATTTTAAACTTTCATAAAAACATTAAGAAAATAACTAAAAATTAATTCATAACATCATCATTGTCACACAAATTAATAAAAACTATACATTTCTTCAATTAAGAAAAAGCTATTTTTCCAAAAAAACTTAATTTAAAAGTATAAAGGAAGAAAATCAATATGGGCTTCTTAAGTTAAAAATCAAATATCTAAATAAATAATGATAATGTGAAAACCGGAAAATGTGCCTAAAATTTATATGACAGCTTAGAGAAAAAGAATGACCGACCTATGAGTTCATCTTTCAGTTTAATAAGTAAATAGCTTATGAAAAAATTCAAAATTCAGCCAATTTGATATAATTTTGGTTGGCAACGCTTAAATACATACATACAAAGTCAGATAAAAAATGCCACCTTAGTATTTTAAACTGACAAGGTAAATCTTTTAGCAGTAAAGTTATACTTGTAACTGTCAAAAAGTGTATATGTAATCGAGGAAGATTAAAAATGTGGATTAACGTTAATCGAGTGGATTTTACTGTCTAAACTCCATATAAAGTGATAACAAAAATTCAACTCGAATATAAATAAAGTTTTGTAAGCTTCACTTTTGCTGTTCTTATCGTATCACTGCGCAACTCGAAAAGTAAAATATTTCCAAAAATTTCGGCCACGCTTGTTTATATGGCATACCCAGTTTTTTTCGCAATTTTTTTAGTTCAATAAAAATATCTGCGGACCAAAATGGTAAATTTTATTTTTAAGTTAAAGCTAATTAAATGCTATATCAATTCCATGTACATTATTTTTCAATCCGATCATTGGCTTAGAAGCTATTTATCGATATATCGACATGTGTGTTTTAAATTTAACGAAATTTAAAAGAAAAAAGTAAATTTTATTGTAAATTTCACTACCCGAGTAAAAAAATAATATGATGCCATGTATGATGATATCTCATTTCATATAACGGGACATATATTATGATGTGTATATATTCAATTATATAAAATTTTAACCGCATTTTGAACCGATGTAATCATATCAAATTTGATGTAGAAAAATTCAAAATAAAAATTGCGAGGTTATGTTTTAAGAAAAAATAACTAAATAAATTTTTAAAAAATGAATTATTAATTCTATAAAAATGCAGTAGACATACATTACTGTCATATAAATAACTCTACCCAAAGGTAAACGGACGCAGCAAAAAATTTCCAAAAAGGTAAGCGGGTTTGTAATCAAGCATTTTGACAGAACGCATTCCTTACTAGATTACCTACTCGATTCTTTTAACAGGGCGTGAGACTAAAATAATTGATTCTTTAAAATTGATTATTTTTTTTACCGAAGAACCATTTACTTTATATTTTTAAGAACTACATACAATTTTTAATAAAGAAATAGTTCCATTGTAAAACTACGAAGTACTTACAAAAAAAAAAAAAAAATAAATAGTTCCCTAGAAAAAATAAGAAGTACTTACATTTATAAAAAAAGAAGTAGTTCCATAAGTAAATTCAACTTTTACTCACACATGATTCTCCTAGGTCACTCAAATATAACGATCAAAACTCATACGGAAATAAAATCCTAAAAAGTGAAACATCGAATTGTTATGATAACATGGGTTTGTCATAATTTTGGAGCTATAAACCACGAAAATATAAATTTTTCAAAAAAAGAGAACTATTCAAAATTGAAAAACAAAAATATGACTCACGCACATTCACCCCCGAAATTTTTTTTACACTCACTCACGATAACGTCAGTCATTTCAACTTACACTCACAATTTTCTGCTCACGTGCGCTTCCCTAATTTATACCTAACCACAGTTTAACAAAATTTAGGCAACATGCAATTTCTGTTTTTAGTATTATTTTCCTGCAAATAAAAATTTGTTTGAAAAAATATATGAGATAAATTCTTTAAAATTGCATAACTTCTTTTTTTTCAAAATGAGGAACTACTTCCAATAACGTCCTTTTATTAAGAAAAAGTATATGATTACTTCTTGAGTACAAAAGTTATACATATAAGTTAATAACATTGTTATTTTCTTTTAAGTAAATAATTACTTTGTTATTGAGTTAATGCTTTCTGGTTTAAATTTAAAGAATTGATTACAATAATACTTGCTTTTTTGACTCTATCGTTGGAATAAGTTTAGTATTGCAGTTACTAAATTTGGCAATGAGATATGTAAGCAAGTGTGGGCATCACCTTCTTTTTGGAATGTGTACTTTTTTCCTGGGGACTCAACTGTTTATAACGTTAAAAATAATTTTTAAAAGAAGAAATTTAAAAAAAAAAACTTAAGTCCTTGTAACCCTACTGTAATATATATTAAAAAAAACTTTTTTTAGATGGGGTTAAACTTAATTATTATATATAAATGACTTTAGAATGTTTCCTTTTGGGACTACACTGAATTATATATAAATGAACTAAGAAGCTTTTTCTACATCGAGCTATACTTAATTATATGTATATAAATGAACTCAGAAAATATTTCTAACATGACGCTATATAAAATTTTATATGATTTTCCATAAAACCATTTTTAGTTATATATGATGCTGTGCTAGAAATTTCAGAGCATATGTAACTTCAAAATGTATGCGAACATACTTATTCATATTTCTTTATATAAGACGGCGTATTTGAAATTGTTTAAAAACTGAAAGTTATACATAATTATATCTAAACAAATAAAGTATCACACTTGGCTATATCTATATAATCATATTTCTCTATGTAAAATTATATAATTTTCCATATAACTTTTTTTACTCGGGGAAGTTAAAATATTTTTAAATTGAATTTCGTTATTTACAGTTAAAGTCTGTTCTATTACAAAGAAAATAAAAGGCTCTTTAACAAAATCAGTTAAAAATTGTAGACGCTACATGCATTTAAGTAAAATTGCAATAGACCAGACTTCAACTGTAAATAGAGAAAAACACTCTTACACAATTTAAACTTACAAGGAAACTACACAAGTGGTGAATTCGTCGATTTTAATGAAACTTGGATATGTTTTTAAGAACAAAAAACATATTAGACACGTATTTGTTTAGGTGAGCAATCGCAAGTTTAGGGGTTAAAAAGAGTGTTTGTATAAAAACATCTTTAAAATTTAAGAAAATAAATTTTTTTTCAAATTTTTTTTTAATATGAGTATAAAAAAATTTTTTTTATATTGCCTAGGCTCAGGATTGCCACTTATTTGAAATATTTAAAATAAGGGTTATAAAAGATTTTCGGCAAAAGTCGTGTTAAAGCAGAATGATTACGAAAATGGAAAAAAGACCAGACAACCACTCGATTAAATTAAATAAGAATTATTATATATCAATTTGAGCTCAAACCAACAGCAACTGCCCATACAAATGGGCACTTAGAATACTATGTAGGTAACGACTACTTAAGACTTGATAAAATAACTATTTACATTTCAGTAAATTCAGCTAACATTGTCATTTGTTTTTTACTGTTCAAAAATAAACCACATATGTAGTAAAAAATAAACAAACATTTATTTATTTTTTAAAATAAAACGAAACTACTGTATAAAATTATTGCAAAATCATAATACAGTAATTTTATGTGGTTTGTTTTTTTTTAAATGAACTACAATTGTAGTCAAAAATTAAATTTCTTCTGCAAATGACTATTTTTTTTACTTAAAAAGAAAAAATAAAGTAATAAATTGTTTTTTAAATAAGAAAAATGTTCGGACATGCACGGACATGTTTTATATACCAATGGATGCGTCTTCAAAAACCTTTACTTTAATACATATTACGTAACTTATATAATATATTTAAAAAACATCACATTGTTTAATTTTTGACCCCACTATTTAACCCTTAATATTTTTCTTCCTTTACAACATATTCAAGTTTCATTTAAATCTCAGGATTCACCACTGTATAGTTTTGTTTTGAGTGAAATTTACAATAGAAGTTATCTATAAAAATGTATACAAATTATGAAATTTGATTTGTATTTGCGTATATAGAATCTTTTTTCATCGGGTAGATTAAAAAAATATGTGTGTCTAGTCCATGGAGTTGGTAAAAGTGGCATGAAGTGCTATTGAAAATTTCTGTATTTCAATTAGTAATAATTTTGAAGTGTCCTTTAAATAGACAATAAAAACGACGTATAATTAAAAATTAAACTAATTACTGAAGTTGTATTTTCATTGCTTACTTTGTAATTTTTGTGTGGAAAATATTTACATACACACAATTTTATTAATGGCTGACAAAATCTGTGTTTGCCAACGAAATTGGATATGTGGTCGATTGCAAGCCTTAATTGAGGCGCAAAAATATTTTCGGCGGAAAAATTTTGATTTAGAAAAGATTGTAAAATCGTTAATTATCTTTAATTAAAAAGTGCTATCAAAAACTTACTATCTAGCAAAAACTTGTAAATTTTCTGTACGTAAATAGAATAATGGAATAATGTGGTCATGTGCGATAATGTAAAAACTCACCAAAATGTCTTCTATTATCCATGTTGACTGTCCTGAAACATCAATAATGAAAAATTATAAAAAATAACTAATGGCCTAACCCAGGTAGAAATAGCCAACCGTACCAAAAAAGTAATACTGGCAAAGAACTGTTATTTTTGTAAAACCCACTATATTAAAGGTACAAATAATATTGTACTACGAAAACACTATTTTGTTTGCAAAGCATGTGTTTTGTCAGTTGTTTTTACCAATATAACAACCATTTATTTTATTTAATTTTATTTTACTTCACACTAAATATGATGTATAAGACTAACACCGAACTGTATTGCAGCTTTTTTAAATGTATTTTATTATACATATTTCTCAAAATTAATTTTATTTAAGCTATTGTAAAAGCACAACATTTTTTTTTTGGATTACCAACGTTAAGAGAATGGTGGCAAGTTCGCTCAAACCAACGATTGACCACTGTTATCAATCGGGTAACAGGACAATACTGCCAAGATTGTTAATAACACGTTCTGCCAACACTGGGCCGATTGTGTTTTTCTGCCTGGGAAATTATTCATAAAACGACTGATTTTTCTAAAGATTACCAAAAATCTGATATTTTTAAAATTAAACTGTTCACTAAAATTTAAATTAGCAAATCGTAACATTGAGTTTCACACCAAAAAAATCAAAAATTTGTCACATTTCGCAAGGTATCGCAAAAAAAAGCATATACGCAAAAACTTTAGAGTTTTGTTCCTAATTTGTGATATCAGACGTGTTTCTATTACTTTTTGTGTTAATAACATTAAGGATACATAAAGGTCAATTGTTTTCGTACCCACCCTTTAGGATCTTAGACGATAATCGGATTGAAAAATATTTTATAGGAAATTGATATAGCATTTCATTAGGGTTAATTTGAAAATAAAAAAGAATGAAATACACCGTTTCTGTCAGAACATATTTTTATTTAAGTAAAACTATATTTTTTTTAACAAAAATTTTAATTTATTTAATTTTTTTTTTATTTTATAAATTAATAATCATATAATTACAAATTATATACTATTACCCTAACCGAGCACTAGCTACTATGGCTTTCGGCGCGTTACAGCGAAAACAGACTAGTGCCTCTGGTGGAAATTGAACCCACGACCCCCCGCACTGATAAGCCAGCACTCTACCAACTAGCCTACCGGGCGCACTGGAGAAAATTTTTAAATTTACCAATTTCCTAAAAACTGTTCTACTTTTGTATATTTGGACTTCATTTTCGGATGCAGCGCGCGCTATTTTACATGAAAAATAAATGCCAAATATAGTGGATTAAAATCGCTGTAAACTAGTGTTATCTTTTCTGTGAAAATTCCCTATTACTCTGCTTAAATTAGCAAAAACTTTTACTACCAAGTGTAGAAATGGTAATGACATAACATTAGTTTTCGGGCTAGAAGTAATGACATTAGCTTACTCTCTCTATAACTTTAATACAAATAATGACTTAATTGTGTTGATTTTCCCAATATTTCAATGCAAAAAATAATACGTTACCCATAAGTACTTATTTCTATCTTTATTTTAAAGGTAATATAATGATTAAAAAAACTTTTAAAATTCTATTTTTAGACACTTATTTTGCAACTCTAGTAATAACATATATGAGTACTTTTTTTTGTTTTTTTGTAAGCTGGAAAGTAATGACATTTTAGGCCAAAAAGTAAAGTATAACATGTGGAGAAAGCTCAGATGGGAGAACGGTTGGCTGACAACCTAGAGTCCCAGGGTTGAATCCCGTGTGAGCACTTTTTATTAAAAATAAAATTTTCAATATAAAATATATATTTTTTTTTTTAATTTATGTTAAGCCTCATTATTTTTGTCCTTACTGGTAAGCATTTAGGTAACCACATATTTTTCTTTTTTGCGTTAGGTGATTAGTAATGATATGTCATTATTTCGCGCGACATATGACATACATATAAAAGTAATGAGATTAGTAATGACAGTTGCAAGTACTTCCCATTACCAAATATGTACTTATATAACCACTTATATGGTAATGCTTTTCTACACTGGGGTATCCACAGATATATCCTTTGGCCACAATAAAGATTTAAAGAATTTTTTTCAAAACATTTCTTTCCAATATGCATTGTTATTTTGTTCCTTTTTTTCCACATAAATCCTTATAAAACATGAAAGTCTATTTCGATAGATGTTTTCTTTTTTCATTTGCTTGCATATTGGAATATACCTTAATCAACTGCATTACTGAAAACTGCAATGTTAAAGCAAATAACCCCGTAAATTGGAATGACTCATTGACTATTTCACGGTTAGTCTGAAGCAGCTTTAAGTTAAAAATAATGAACAGAAATTTCGAGCATAAATGGTTTAAGTATGACCCTAGCAATGTACGAAAATACTTTTTTTTTAAATTTCTTGTGAAGAGCCTGAAAAAGAGTTTCGGTTTGAAAAAAATGTCTTCTTCCAAACGCATTTTACGTGTACATGTAACACTGCGGAACACTTTCATTATTTCCTCGGATTTGATATATGATCCTCATTAGTTCAGGTATGTCGAGCTCGAAAATGCTATTAGTTTTACTGATATATATTTTTAGTTATCACCCAAATATATTATATATATATATATTTTTTTAGTTATCACCCAAAGAAACTAAAAAATAGAAATTTTAAGCTTTTTTAAAAGCGCATAGCTTAAAAATTGATGAAATTAGAGACCTTTATTATAAAAAATATAGCAAGGTTACTCACAACAGCTTTTACTTTGTCCGGATCTGTCAACTGTTACGAAATATAGCGTTTTGAAGTTTCGGCAAATAATACTTGAAGTCAAATTTTAAATTTCTAATTTCAGAGAGTTCAATGTATTGAAATCACATATTCAAATTTCTTGAAATATGAACTACTAAGAGCTCAAATTTGTAAGTGTCAACTGTATAGGAACCCAATTTATTTCGTTATAAATTTAAGGAATCCAAACCAGTGTTGGTCAGAGTTCGTTTTAAAAAGACTTCAAATATTATTTGGCGAAATTTTATAAACGATATATTTCGTAAACATGGACAGATACAGATAAAGTTGAAGCTCATTTAAGATAACTTTGCTATATGTTTTATAATTTATGTCTTCAATTCCACCAGAAAAATTCACTATTTATATAATGGACCTTTTAAAAAAGCTAAAAATATCGATTTTTTTAGTTCCTTTGAGCGAAAGCTCAAAAACTATATCCGACCCAGTAAAACTAAAAGCAATTTCGAACTCACCATACCCAAATTAATTAACATCCGATATCAAATCCTGAATTGCACTTGGAAGGAACAATTTTTTTCAAACTGAAACGTTTTTTAGGCTCCGAACAGGATATTTTAAAAATTATATTTTTGATTAGTATGCTCAATATTTCTGTTAATTTTTTTTTTTTTAAACAAAATCACCTTCAGACGAACTATGTTTTACATATACAGCAAAAATTACATTACCAGTATTGGCAACCGATTTTATTATCCAAAAGGTAGTAAAATAAGGCAAAAAAAGAAGAAAAATAAACCAAAACCCAAATGAAATTAACACCATAAAAATGTATGAGGATTTTCAATAGGGGGGTATTTATTTAAAACTTTAAGTTTCAAGTAGAATCGACAAATGTAAAGTTTGAAAAGTTGAAGAGATATCAAGTGGATTTATAAAGTATATTGAAATTTCATTGATGAGAGAATTATATGCTGTAGTATACAATGGCTTTAAATTATTCGCCTTTAAATAAGTTTTACCCGAACTGTAGGTATACAATTTGTACTTGAACATTCATTAAACATTGAAGTTACAAGTGTGTTTTTATGTTTTGCAATTGTATGTATTCAATTCACCATATGGATTATGTAAGGTTTTTCTGTTGTTAGGGAATGACCCATAAGAGCTATTGTTGATAAACTACCAAAGGTACACCCAGAAAACAGTCTCAGTTGTGGCCACCGAATTTGTTGCCAATCGAATTCTGGCGGTTACGAAACTATCGTAATGCTAAATTATAGTTTTAGTTGTGAAAGCTAATATTCAGTTGCCTTTACCAATATTACATTCCAAATAAATATTATTACGTTCCAGAAAATTTTATTGAAATTAAAAAACTTTTTTAAATTTTCTGGCCTTCAGATTAATAGCCTTACTGATTGCACCACAATGACTTTTAATTTTCATTGCCTTATTTGCTATTTAAACATTTGAATATTTTATTTTAATTAAATGAAAAAACTTTTTGTGTTTGTCTTTTTTGAGATTTGAACTCGGAAGTTCGGAGTACAAAGCAAACTATCTACCCACTACACCACAAACACTTATAGATGTTGAGTGATAAATTTGAATTTAAATATTTTGCTAGGAAAACAAACACTGTCTCAAATTCGTTTTCCAATACCAATCATTAGTTGCTTTTATAAACAATGTAATCCACAATTTGGTTGGTACTACTGAACCTCTAATTTAGTGGCATATTTGATTGCGAATACAGTATTTGCAGTTACCACTTTTGATAATAGACAATTTTTAAAAAAATTGATAGATGGTACAAATTTGCTTGTATTATCACAAAACACAATTATTACTAACCGAATTTTATTTGAAAAGTTGATTGAAAATACCTATAATCGGATAAATCGATTGTTTTTTAGTTCCTTTTCACTATTTTTAATCTTCAGTACTGTATTTTTGATTTATTAATCGATTATTGGTAGTTTCAAATAAAATAACGTCCTATCAAATAAATTTTAATGGCTTCTAACAAATTCCAACAATCTTTTTTCTGTGTGTACTCCGTGTGTATTGGAAGTTAAAATTTTGGAACTTAATGAAAGTTGGTTGCGAGTGCCATATCAGCGCTTTTGCGACTACAATTAGTGCCAAAGTACGTCTATTTTGAAAACATTTGTTGGTGAAGATGTCAACATTTTTAATAAAGTCTTCATAATTTGAATGCTTTTGTTAAAAGAAAAAAAAAAAACTTTGCGCAGAACTGCAAACATTTTCGTAACCCCTAAAAGGCGTTATAGATCAATTTCAGATTTTATTTTTTTTTTTCAAAATCTTGAAGTAACTTCCTTTTTAGTTATTTAACTAACAAAAAGTAGGGTACTTGTACATATCGAGAGTGGAGGCGAATAAGGATATACAGACCATATTTTGGGATTCGCATGTTTTTACATTATACGAGGGCCGATCAATAAATCCGTGACTTTTTGATTGAAACACAGTTTTTTTAGCTCAATGCATTTAGTCCAACGTTTCTCCAATTTGTGTATCCCTTCAAAAAAATAGGATTTTTCGAGGTCCATAAAATAGGCATTTGTTTGATCAATAATTTCATTGTTGGTGCCAAATCTCTTTCCAGCGAGCCGTTTCTTTAGGTTTGAAACAGGAAATAGTCAATGGGAGTTAAATCCAGAGAATGTGTCAGATGAGGTCCAATTCGGAGCCCAATTCATGGAATTTTGCCATTGAGACTGCACACGTGTGCACCCGTGCATTATCTTGATGAATAAGAACTTTTTTCTTGGCCATATGGGGTGGTTTCTTTTTAAATCCTCGTTAAATCGGTCCAATAAGTTGGCATAATATTCGCCGTTTATTATTTTTCCCTGTTGCCATCACCCTATTGGCCGACAAACTTACCTTGGCCTTCTTCGGAGCCGGTTCACCCGGAGAAACCCATTGTTTAGACTGCTGCTTGGTCTCAGGAGTGTTGTAATGGATCCATGTTTAATCAACAGTTACAAAACACCGCAAAAACTCATTCGAATTGCGGTTAAAAAACTCCAAACAATCCTTTGAAGTTGTCACACGATTACGTTTATGGTCAATTAAGAGCAAACGCGGCACCCATCTTGCGGATAGCTTTCTTAAACCCAACTAATCATTTAAAATCGTAACCACGCTGCCATATGAAATGCCTATGGTATCAGCAATCTCACACACTTTTACTCTGCGATATCGTGGATTTTTTCGACATTTTCGGGTGTATTGGCCTCAATTTTTTCCTGGGTTTGATTGACGGTTTTTTTTTCCGCAAAAAAAATAATGTTTAATGAGAACTCGCAATTTACTTTTTTCCATTTTAAAAAAATCCACGAGGTTGTATGTCTTGAACAGCTGTTAAACGCAAAGTAAATGACGGAACTTTCTTAAAATTTGACAGTAGTCTATTAATAGGTAGTACTTGATGGAAGCAGTGTTGCATTTTAAATAACTACGAGGGAAGTTCGAAAAGTCACGAACTTGTTGATCCTCCCTCGTATAATACAACAGGTACATTTACACATACCTGATTAAAAATTTGTCTGCGTTTTTACATAAAAAAGTTTAATTTTCGGTAGTATTTTCAGTTTTTTCAATATTTTTTTTTTAAATTAATTGCAAAGACCTTTTGATACCTAATTTTAAAGCTACTTAAAATACAAAATGCATTTTTTTGAAAATCCGTGGTTCAACCATCTGCATTTAAAAACCTGGATTTCCAATATCTTAAAAAAATATATATATTAATTATGAATTATTCTTCAATATCGTTGCAAAATCCCTTTATGGTACACCTGCGGTCTCCAAAGTGATCGGTTTTTTAATTATATTTTTTTACATTTTTATGCATAATTTTGGATTCCCTAAGATTATGCTGCTGCATATTGAAATAATTAATAATTAACATATTTTTTTACATAGGTTTGAACCGCGGAAATTGAAAAAAACTTATTTTACTTGAAACAATTATTTGTTTTCAAATTTTATTGCAATGCATTATAACAATAGCATTTGATAGGTTCGATCATACACTTAGAATACTATGCAGGTACCTTTACTGCAAAGGTAGTTGAAAACTAATAAAATTTCACTTGAAAACAGGACGACTTACATTTCAGTAAATTCAACTAACAATGTCATTTGCTTTTTACTGTTCAAATATGAACCACAATTACAGTAAAAATTAAGCACATATGTAGTAAAAAATGAACAAACATTTATTTGTTTTATTTTTTTAAATAAAAAAAAAAATACTGTATAAAATAAATGTAAAATCACTATACAGTAATTGATGTGGTTTGTTTTTTTAAATGAACTACAATTGTAGTCAAAAATAAAATTTCTTCTACAAACGACTGTTTTTTCATTTAAAAATAAAGATACTGTACAATGATACTGTAGGATCAACTACAAATATTTACAGCAGAAATTCCCTAAATGTAGTATTTTACCTTTCAAGTTGGGTGTTATTGGCATTCCTGGGACACTTCTTAAGTGGATTGTGTCATATCTTGAATAGAGAATTCACAGGGTATTGTTTTGTAATTTTGTTTCAAAGATGGTACATGTTACGTCAGGCGTTCCACATGGCAAACATTTGGGGCCAGTATTGTTTTTGTTATTCTTGAGTGATCTTAATACAGTGATTTTGGATTGTAAGATTCTCATGTATGATGTTAAATTGTTCAACAGTTGTAATCATGAGAATGGGAATATCAAGCTACAAAATGATCTAAATTTATTAGTTGAGTGGTGTGATAATAACTTAGGGTAACTCAACATTCTTAAATGTAAACATGTGATTTTTTTATAAAAGAAAACCTATTCGCTCTGTGTATTATATTAAAAGTACTGGCTTAGACACCGTTAGAACATTTCTGGGTCTCGGTGTACTTATGGATAGAAAACTTGGTTGCACTGACCATATAAATATGATTGTAAATAAGGCTAGATCTACTCTCGGTTTCGTTAAAAGATAGGCAAAGGAATTTTCTGATCCATATGTTAAGATCATATATAAATTTTTTACTCGGGAACAAGAAACATTTGCTTTGCAAATAGTTTAATATTACACTCAGGGAACTTCTGCTGTAAATATTTGTAGTGGTTTAAATTGTAATTAAAAACAGTCATTTGTAGAAGAAATTTCAGTTTTGACTACAATTGTAGTTCATTTAAAAAAACAAACCACATCAAATTACTGTATTATGATTTTACGTTAATGTTATGCAGTAGTTTTTTTTTTTAATTTAAAAAATTCAACAAATAAATGTTTGTTTATTTTTTACTGCAGATGTTTTAATTTTTACTACAATTGTGGTTCATTTTCAATGAAAAGTAAAAAACAAACGACAATGTTAGTTAAATTTACTGGAATGTAATTCGTCCTTTCTTCAAGTGAAATTTCATTTATTTTTAACTACAACTGCAGCGATTTTGATCTACATAGTATTCTAAGTGTGGTAGTATCTTTGGTATTTTCTAACAGAATGGGTTTTACAAAACTAAAAGTGGTTTTCCAGTACTATTTTCTATGTACGGTTGGCACTTTCTGCCTGGGATGTTAAATCATTACATATAGACAGTTAATCTTGTAATTGGTCGTAAATAGAAAAACTTCAATGGTGTGCGTATTTGGTATTTTGTTTAAATTTTGTGTACTTTAAATTTGTGCAAAATTACAACAACAAACTCGCAATTTTCCTAGTAACTGTGCAATTATAAGTAAAATATACATTTACATATTTATGAATTTATTGCAATTTTATTTTAAACAATTTATTGCCTTTAAGCAATGAAAACGTCAGCAAAAAGTATTTCATTATACAGTTTTTGTGTGTGGGTTTTTTTTTTATTTTCACTCTTGACGCCCTTCCTATATAACTTTCTTGAATTTTCACTCCATTGGAAATATCCTTGCATGGCGTTGTTGTATGTCATGTTTCAACGATTTACGTGGTAATATAACAATTGACCCACTTGTTTTAAGACCATAAGCAGCAACACCAAACTCTCACACAAACACACTCATTTTCTCGTACATAATGCAAATACACATCCGTACTTTTACTACAACACAAAAGAGGTCAATTTGTATAAGCAGAAAAGTGATTGCATTTAAAAAGGCATTCAAAAGATTGTTTTTTTTTTTTTTTTTTGCATTTAAAAAGTTTTTAATATATATAAAGTGATTTTTAAATATGCTTAATTAACAATTTTCTTATGTGTTGATTTTTTTCTTCTTGTCATTACAGATCTGCAAGCGTTTGCAAGAAAACACACCATAAAGGAACCAAATTTTTATAAAAAGGATACGATTTATTTTCTTTTTTTTTTTTTTTTGTTTAATCTATATTCAAACAAAATGCATATTTTCTAGCAAAATCATTTTCTTTTTATAATTTTTTTCTCAAAACATAAAAAAAGATTGAATTAAAAATACTGTCTGTTTAATTTCTTCGAGTCATCAAAAGAAACGTCGACAAACAAAGAAAATTATAAAGTGGTAAGTATTATAAGTTTGGTAATTTAAGATAAAATATCAAAGTGAATATAATTATGTACACTTATAAGAAATAGAATTCAAAATTGGCTTTAATTACACGGTACAACAGAACGCTGAATTTGAATCGCTCTACGACATCAGGCGTTCGAACTAAATAAACTGAGAAGTGTCTTTTTGATGAAAATGCTCCGATTTTTTACCATTCTGGAAATATAATTTTCATAATACCTGAACGCACTATTTATACATATTTTTTCAGTTTTTGAATTTTTAAGATAACTTATTTCTTTACCAAAATATTGTAAATTGAAATAAAGGTTGTAACAGCAATTTTAAAGTCACGCAGTGTAAAGTTTAAAAAAATTCAAATTTATTATCAAGTTCAACAGACGATAATTTCAAGATAAAATAAGATATCTTAAAAATTTAAAAACTGAAAACAGGGCAAGAGTAAAGTGTTCAGGTGCCGTTAAAAGTAAAGGGTCATGTTTAAGCAACTTTCTTTTAGGCAACACTGTTTTTGGCAGCTCAGCTGTAAAACATGTTCAGTTTGGTCTATAATTTAACCATAAATCGACTTACAAACGAACAACGCTTGCAGATTGAATTTTATTATCAGAATTCATGCTCGATTAAGAAAGTGCATCGTGCACTTTTTTCCAATTTATGGTCAGTTTGGGCGACCTTCTGAGGAGGCTATTCGGAATCTTGTGACTAAATTTCGCACCAAATTTATATTATTGGACATTAAGCCACCAACACGCATACGTAGAGTGCGGACAGAAGAAAATATTGCAGCTGTATCCGCCATGAATTATTGATTCGGAGCCGTTCGCAGAAATTGGGACTCTGTTACTCCACTACGTGAAACATTTTACGGAAGGATTTGGGTGAAAAACCTTTTAAAATACAGTTGCTGTAAGAATTAAAGCCACACGACCACCACAACGGCTAACTTTTGGTGAATGGGCGCTGGCAAAGTTGGATTAATATCCACTTTTTTATCGGAATATTGTGTTCAGCGACAAAGCACATTTCTGGCTGAATGGATAAGTAAACAAGCACAATTGCCGTATTTGGTGTGAAGAGCAGCCAGAAACATTGCAAGAACTGCCAATGCATCCCGAAAAAATGCACTGTTTGGTGTGGGTTATGGGCCGGTGGCATCAATAGACCGTACTTTTTCAAAGACGACGAAGACAGGAACGTTACTGTGAATGGCGAGCGCTACCGTGCGATGATTACAAAAGTAGAAGAGTTGGACTTGGGTGACATGTGGTTTCAACAAGACGGTGACACATGCCACACGGCAAGCGAAACAATGGCCCAATTGAGAGACGAGTTTGGCGAACAGTTTATTTCACGTTTGGGGCCGGTCAATTGGCCGCCTAGATCGTGCGATTTAACGTCTTTAGACTATTGTTTGTTAAGGCTCATGTCTATAGGGAAAAGCCCGAAACAGTTGACGCGCTGGAAGCCAATATTAAAGAATTTATTCGTGAGATACAGGCCGATATGTTGGAGGGAGTATGCCGAATTTGTGTTTATGAACCATTTGAAGCAGAGCAGCGGTCAACATTTATATGAAATCATCTTTAAACATTGAACTATATCGACTCAAATAACGATTTCATACATTTCTCTAAATTTTATGTGTTTTTTTTTTTAAATCAAATATGAAAGCTCTTAAAAAATCACCCTTTATTATAAAAATATATCGCCTGGAAGATGAAAAATGGGAGCATTTTGATCAAAACCACACTTTTCCCGTTAATATAGCTCGAACGTCTGATGTCGGAGAGGGATTCTGAGACCAGCGTTCAGCGTTGATTCAGCGTTCCTTATACCTTTAGAAAAGTACACTTTCGTTCTAGTGTCAAATATTTTTTATCCTGCATCTTTACATATACTCGCGAGTTCTCCCTACTGTAGTTAGAATTTTATTTTAGTAGCCTTTTGAATTTGGCTATTTTTTACCGTTTTTTTCCGTTATGGGTTAATATTAAAAACTTAAAACGATCATTTAACGCATACAAAAATATTTTTCTATCCATATATGATTAGGATGCCCCTTAACGCCCTAACCGACAAGCCCGTCTCCAATCGGGGTATTTTAAATTGGCCATAAGTCCGCCAAGATTTATAATTAGAATTTAAGCTATTTCGATAGAGAATCAAATTTACAAAATATTTTGTGAACTAGCTTAAAAGCGAGAAAGCGTTAAATTTAAAATTTCGTAAAAAGTTAGTATTTTGAAATGATCACAATTTTAAAAAAAATCTTGAAAGCATATTTATGTTGTCTAGAAACCGTTGATACTAAACACAAAGAAAGATTGAAGTTTAAATTTTAAGGATTCAAAATCTGTAAATGACATCGTATTAACTTGAAAACGTATTTACGGATTTTTATTAAACTTGATAGAGTAATTTTATTATGTAGTGTTAGCAAATTCCTTAAGTTTAATCAATATATGTTAAAGTTAAGGTGTGCTTTCGCTCAATTTCGCTTTTTCGAAAAATCAAAATCGCCATATCTTGTGTAGTAAAAGCTCAAAAGTGGTAATTTTGGTAAAAGAAATAATTTATACCTTAACTTACTAATTTTTCTGGGTTAGTGTTTATGATTCGTTCTCGACCAATTTTGGCCCAAATCGAATAAAATACGCAAACAAAACTATTTTGATAGAAGAACAGATTGTTTATTTTAGTGCCGAAGAAGTGGTATAAATGTCATTGCAAAAAAGCTGGTTTGAGGGTTAAACTAAAGATTTGTTGATTTTCGTACGTTACACCCCACAGTATTTCCAAAACCTTTTTTTTTTTTTTGAGCAAATACCATTTCAGACCACAATTCTTAACCGATTGAACAAAATCTATTTTTGTTCTTTGAATTACAAAATTTTGCACAAATCTGTCCGGAAATTTTATTTTTAAATATATTTTAAATTTTTGTAAATGTCAAAAAAACTATTTATTTTTTTTGATTTTTCCAGAAAAATAATTAAAACTTAGGGACATTTTAATAATATGCACCTTGAATTAAAGGTATTTAATCCTCTATTGGCTGCTTTAGCAATATTTTTATTTCCTGTTAGATTCTGTCTATTATGATCAATATTAGTATATTGCCGTTGATTTAATTTTAGTTGAAGCTTACACAAATAAGTCTATGAAAATAGCAGAAAAAGTTACTAAAATTAAGTTTAAAATGAAGTTGCTTGTTGAAAGTTTTTAATATATTTTTTATAATTTTTAAAATTACACAGTACAGCATTTTTAAGGTCATCGTTTGGTTCCTCCTTCATACCCGTTTTTTTTTTTTGAAGTGTATATCGAAACTAAAAAAAAATCCGCAAAGGACTTGGCCAGATTACATCGAAATTTTTTTTTTGGACACCCTAAGTTTTTGCACCCAAACATGATTTTTTTAAAAAAGGAAAATTTTTATGGAATCCATATATCATAAACCGTTCGGAATTTTGTTTTTATGTCTTTGGCAAAGTTGTAGATCCAAACCAAAGCAAAAAAATTCTCATATGGACCGACCCAAAAAAAATTGCATCCACTGCATCAAAATTGCAAAAAATTGGGAAAAATGCTATTTTTTTATGATTTTTTTCATGATTTTGTCCTGAAATGGCTTAAATACTGGGAATTTAAGAAATCTTTCTTCAGCTAAATTATATCTAACAACAATATAAACAACTCTCTAGTACATGTCATATTAATACGAACATTCCTTAACCCTAGAAAGCACATCTTTTTGCTCACACTTATTTTGCATAGCCAATGTTTGTCGTTTCGACAAAGAAGACTATATAGGTTAATGCCGTTTTTGTTGTTACTTGTTTTCAAATTTACTATTTAAACATTTTATTGTTGTAATGCTGATATGTTTTTGAAAAAATGAATATATTTATTTTATTAATAAAAAGTAATTATTTTATAACGCAATTAACAATTTCATAATTTTTTTTATTTTTGTTTAAGTTTTTTTGTTTATTTATACAAATGCAAAACATGTGTATTATTAGCTGCCGATGATTTTATTCTGCTACGATTTTACCCGAAAAAAGTATAGTAACTTCTGTTAAAATGAGAAACACAATTACTTTCTTATCACGCTCTCATTTACCGAATTTTTGTTAATAAAAACGCTTTTTGGTAAGATGGAGTCAAAGCGGGTTCGCGAGGTAACGTTTGTCGAAGGTTTAAAATATTTTTGGTGGTGGTTCAAGGTCATGATCTGACTCTGCACTACTACAAGAAGAAAGAGGATCCAAAGGCACATCTCTAAATCCAGTGTCTCCTGGGTCTTCCATATCACCATCCTCACACAGGCACACCTTGTGGCTCCACCAACAAACCTCTGCAAGCATTGCGTCCAGCTTCTTGCCTTTGAATCTTTTTTCCATTGGCATTGTGACCTGGTGGAATCGCTCCCCTTGCTCATCTGATTCGGTGGGCAATTGTTTTAAAAAAACATCAATATGATGATGCAAAAAATGCAATTTCAGCGTCATCGATACATTTATATTTTCAAAATATTGCAGCATTGTTGCCACTAATTTCTTTGCTTTATCTGGCTCTGCTCGATCCTTTCCTAAAACATCCTGAATTACAGCTTTGAGAGCGTCCCATGCGTTTCGGAGATTAAAATTTACATTTGTAAGCACAGCTGTAAATGTATCGTTTTTCATTAACTTCCTGATATCTGGGCCGTTCAGGACACCTGTTCAATGTAAACAAATTTATTACAAACGATTAAGATAGGTATAGATAAAGCGGGACCCGCGAAATCAGATATAAAAATAATTAAAATTACATTATTACCAGCTTTAATTTTTGCATCGCTTTTAAAACTTTTTAAAAACTTCTTAAAAAATGTTTCTGAGTGGGTGTGATTGTCATGTGTGTTTTATCTTCGTGTTGCGGTTTTTAGGTGGAACTGGGTTTTTACAACACCTCATCTTCCTAAACAGGATTTTAAAATTGGATTTTAAAGTTTGGCTATTTCCATATTATCATAAAAAAATAGCATTTTTTCCCAATTTTTTGCAATTTTGATGCAGTGGATGGAATTTTTTTGGGTCGGTCCATATGAGAATTTTTTTGCTTTGGTTTGGATCTACAACTTTGCCAAAGACATAAAAACAAAATTCCGAACGGTTTATGATATATGGATTCCATAAAAATTTTCCTTTTTTAAAAAAATCATGTTTGGGTGCAAAAACTTAGGGTGTCCAAAAAAAAAAATTTCGATGTAATCTGGCCAAGTCCTTTGCGGATTTTTTTTAGTTTCGATATACACTTCAAAAAAAACCGGGTACGAAAGAGGAACCAATTTATGTGTTGCACTGTGTTATTCATTGTTCTTTTCTAAAAAAAAAGTTTTTGCTAATTTTTTGCCTACAACACTGTGAAAATTTCCCATTGCAATAAATAAATTTTAAATGTTGGTTCCTATGAATGAATATTCTTAAGTAAAACTTTGTAAATTAATTTGGTACTTTACTAATTTTATTATTAAGCGGCAATTCTCAAGATGCTGGGAAATGGAAAAATGAATCCCACTTTTCCGGGAAATGAGAAAATCCGTGAAAAGAAAACCCCTAACTGCCAAAAAAAAAAATGTATTGCAAAGCTTTATTAAATATGTTTATTAATATAATATTTCATAAAACTACAATAATAAAAAATAAATCAGTTATCTTTAAAATTATTTTTTACAAATTGTTTTCTAAAACTGAGATAAACATTTTTTTTTTTTTTGTTAGATTACGTTAAAAATTTAACTATTTCAGAGACATATTGTGACCAAGGATGATCAAGAACTAGGATGCACAGAACTTTGGGCTATCGCGCACAAACTCAGTTATGTAGGCGGACAAATTTTAAGACTGTGGTTTTATTTACCCACTATTATTGTAATCTATTTATTTTTTAGTAATTTTGAAAATTGTTTATATTAGTTAAAATTTCTTAATTGAAAATATTAGTAAAATTTTGTTTAAAAAAATCGAAAAAATAACAAAATTTTCAAACTACACTAAGATTGACCAATTAATTTTCAAAAGATTATTATTTTTTTTTATTATATTTCTATTATAAATTGAAATAGCTTAAAAATTACTAAAAAAAAATAAATAAACGAGCTTTAGATCATTTATTTATTAATTATTTATTTCCAATATTTCGTCTCCACATTGGGTGATTTCTTCAGGAAACAAATATTATGTTTGTCACCTAATTCGGAGACGAAATATTGGAACTAAATAAATTATATTAATAGTGGGTGAATAAAACCACAGTCTTAAAATTTGTCCGCCTACATTAATGCCTTTGTGAGCGATGTCACGATGGGTGTTCGTGCGATGGCACGATCAGTTGCGCGTTGCGCACAGTTCTGTGCATCCTAGTTCTTTATCATCCTTGATTGTGACTACGGAATGAGTTATATCAGAAAGAATACTGTTTAGAAGATTAAGTTATTTTAGTACTTATCCAAAAAAGTGTTTAAAACGAAGATACAATTTCTTTTTTGTCCATGGGACAAACCAAGGCCTCAAGGTTAGATATCTGTGCTATATTCGTAGTCAAATGGAAATAGGGAAAATGTGTGTGGGAGTAAAGCGGTCAGATGTAAAGGTACCTTAAAAGTACCGCTTACTACTCAATAAACTTTTAATAGAAAAAAAAACCTCTTAATAAAATGTACATTGATCTAGGTCCAACATATATGCATATATTTATGAATATATACGAACTCTTTAATGCTCATATATGAAGTCATTCGAGGTCATACGTATCCATATACTACCATATAGGATGCATATATGCTCTTAGAAAGTTCATTTGAGATCATACATGTAAATAATACCTAAGTTTTCGTTAATGTACGCATATGACCATGTTTCGAAATGTATGGACATGTATGATTATATATGTAAATTTTACCCTCAATTTTTGTTAATGCACATACATGAACGCATATGATCCCTTAGATGAACATATATGAATCATTTATGAACACATATGAATCATGTTTGGATGCATGTGAACATGTATGATTCCATATATGTTGATTTTTAACATGGTTGATAAAAAAAGCTATTATTTAATTAAATTCAATATTAAAATGATAAGTTATCGAATATAAGGTCCTTTCGAACTGAAATATTTTAAATTTTTAGAGATAGAAACCAACCTGGCTTGCGCTGGTTTGAACTCAGATCATGTAAGAATTAAAATGTCGAACAGACTTAAAATTTAAACGGCTACACCTAAAATTATATCTTAATCCAACATAATTTTTTTCTTTTTTTCAGCACATTGGTTTTGTTTCAATAAATTTTGAAAGGATTGAAGGAAGTAACAAATTAAAATAATTTTTTTCGTTGTTTATTTAACGAAATGGCCGATTGCTTTTATATAAATGTAAGTAAATATTAAAAAATTACTACCTTTGATTCAAAATTATTTTGACGTCTCAACATCGAGTAGTTGTAGTAAGTTTCAAGAACATTATCGGCCATTAAACCGAAGACCGACCAAAAAAGAGAATTTTGTGACTTAGGTCTTCTGATTTGAATTAAATTTGGCGTTCAACAACTATATGGAACTACTTCAAGATTTGCGGTTTTAGTTTTTCTAAATTTTGGAAAATCCACGGTTTTATGCATGATTTATTTATTTTTTTTTTTGAAAATGAGAAATATGCAAAAAGTGTGTACATTTTAATATTCAATTTAATATTCAACGGGTCAATCACGATTTAAATTGCATTGTATTGGTACACTCCCCTATTTTTTTATTTATTTTCGGCGTCAAAAAGAAATGCATTTTTTATGCAATTTGTTTTTTAAACGCACTTTTCTCATATTTGGCTGCTCTCGATTTGCAAAAAGATGCATATTTGCAAAATATGGGCTTTTTACTAAAAACCAACATTTTTCTTTTTTTAATACAGCTGTCTTTAACGCATTATTAAAAAAAAAGGTTCCCTTCATGAAAAGACAATAATTTGTTATTTTTTTTTCAAACTTAGAAAGCTTGAATTTAATAATGTTGTGCTAAGGCGCCGTTTAAATGTCTTTATTTAAAAAACCTATACATTTAATTTTTAAGATTCTTTCTCTAATTAAAATATAAAAATTTTATGTTTTAAAAATGTAATTCTCAACCCTTTCAACCCCATGTTTCTTGCTATTAAGAATCTGCTATTCGATAGCAAACGTAGGCTTGAAAGGGTTAAAAATTAAATTTTTAAAACAGAATGTTTCAGTAGCTTCTTTTATATTTTATCTTTTACGTACAGAAAAAATCTTAAAAAATATATCGCTCATTTACTTCGATAACGTCATAACTCAAAAATTTTGGTTTTGTAGAAAACGAGCTTAAAGTTTTCAATTTACTCCCACCTTGAAGAGAAAAATAACGACATAATTTCTCTCAAGAGGTGGAGTATACAAGATATCAATACGACTTTTTTTACACAATATTATACGTGATATAACGAATAACTCTGCGTCATTAACTCAAAAATCATGTTTTTGAGTTGTGAGGTTGAAGTAAATGAGCGATATGTGTAGTTTTTAAAACAGAGCCCTTTAAAGGGCTCCTTGACACTACATTTCTGAATTTAATCTTAATAAATATACAAAGTAAAAAAAAAATAACAACGTGTTGTTTTTCTAACCAGCAAAATTTTTTAGAACATATTACCTTTGAACCAATTCTAGAATAGCTTCTTTTACCACCCATTACATGGAACCGGGTCTAGAAACAGGTTCCCAGGAGTCAAAATGAAAGGTCTCACTATCCCAGAACCAATTCTATAACTGGTTCTAGAAAGCAACTTGTTATAGTTTGGAGGTAAATAACCTATTCCAAATAAGACAAACCCCCTACAAAAGGAATTGGTGGTAGAACAGAAATTAGAACCTGCTATAATACAGTATAAGTTGTTCTAGTTTTTTACTATTTTACTGGGTATGTAAAAGTGCTACAAGCTTTTTTTTCAAAAAATCATTAAAAAATAGTTAAACCCCCAAACCCACAAAGTAAATGTGCAACTTTTTTATCGAAAATTCCATATTTTGCAAATATGAATTAGTTTTTCAAATCCAGAGTGGCCAAATTTTAAAAAAATTCATTTTCAAAATTAATTTCATAAAAACTGTAATTCTTTTTGACGCTGAAAAAAACTAGAGTCAGTAGTTTAGAAGAAGATTAGTGTGGCATTCCAATTCAGTTTAAATAGTGATGGATGATCCGATGAATATTCAAACTAACAAGTTTATTGCATTTTTCTCATTTTTTCACAAAAACTAAATCAAGCATAAAAACGTGGGTTTTTCGAAATTTTAAAACCTAAAACCGCCAATCTTAAAGTGTCTCTATAAAGTTGGAGAATGCAAAATTCAATTGAAATTGGATTGGCCGATATATCAGGTAATGGCCGATATGTTATTTAATTTAACAAGTAATAGTGATAGTCCTGTGTGTCTCATACCTGATTAAATAAAAAGAATTCATCGTGTTTACTGAATTCTATTGTATTTAAAATAAATTTAATTTGTTTTCAATAATAAATATTGAAAATGCATATGAATGAAATGGTAGAGAAGTTGTTTGCTGAATATACTCTTTCGAAGCCATTATTTACCCGTGTGTATTTATATAGAAGTTTATGTATGAATGTTTATATAAATTAGTAGGCTGACACTTATTTGCATACACACGGCTTGAGTTTATGGCCACAGTTTAAATATTAATGAAAAAATATTTTATATTATGAAATTGTTACTATTAAAAATTGGTGTTACCATATATGAAATATTTATTGACTAATATTTATATTTATTTATTTTGAAATCTGTAGCCATTAGAGGTGTTCAAAAAAATTAAGGTGAATTTTAAAGTCTATGAATGGGCTAATTTGATTTCATTGTATAAAAAATCATTTAATATGGAGTTTGGTGAAGATTGGATAAAAAAAAGTCGAGGCGGAAATCGATTTAAAATTGAAAGTGTGTCTTGTATGGGGGACAAATTACTTTACAAAAAAAATAAATTAATATTGCAATAGTTTTTATTCTATATGATAAACTAATTGACATATACACAAAATAATGTTTTCAAAAAGATAAAAAATACAAAATCGTTTAAGAACCAGCCCAGTAATAAAAAGTGCCCCAGACCACTAATGTGCCAAATACCTTTTGACCACAAAATTCGAACATTCATCCTACACGTTTTTGATATTAATTACAGTAACATAATTTTTTTATTTAATTTTTCATAAATTGTGAGATATATATTAACCTGTCCAAAGGTTGCCTCAAAAACAGACAATATTTTTGGGATATTTTTTTAATCTCTAACTTAAAATTTAAAAAAAAATTTTCACCCAAAATCGAAAAAATTGCGATTTGAACTTCATGGAATTGTTAAATTTATTTTAGTGAGCGAATATACAAAATTCTAGAAATATCCCCCCGTTCACTTAGGTAGGGACTGTTACGTGTTGGACTGTTACACAGATGGTCCCGGGTTCGATTCCCGGTGACGACAACATCAATTTAGAAAAATAATGTGCATGAGTTTTCTATCACTTATATGTATCGCTACACTCACCTTCGGTGTTCCAATAGCACTTAACCCCACGGAAGTAAAATAATAAATCAGGGCCATGAAACAAAAAGCTTCAATAAATTCGCCAACACTACATCAGGTGGCGAGCAAGAACTGACTTATCATCTCGCGCAATTACAGTGCTGCCATTTTTGAAGCCCTTCATCTTTCACCACCTTTAATCTCTGCACTATCCCCTTTCCAAAGAAAGCAACACATTAATTAATAGGAAGAATTTCCTGAGTGTTTAAAAAAAAAAAAAGAAAAAAAAAACAAAAAAACGCTATTTTTGAGTTATTGATGCAAGCTTATTAGCTATGTCATGCTTCGTATTGTGTAAAAATTTCATATTAAAGCCATGTATACTTTTCGAGTTAGAGGAGAATATATATTTTATTTTTTCTTAAATGTGAGTGCAAAGAGTATATACTTTACAGAGAATCTGTACTACTCACGAGTATCGGGATTTTGAGCAAATTCGCACCCAAGTCCCACTAAGAGCAAAATGCATTAAAAACCCTATTTAAAAAAAAAGGTGGCAAAATAAATATAAAAAGGTTCGAGCGATATCTGACATATGGATTGTAAACTTTTAACTACCCAGCAAAATTCTTAGAACATATTACCTTTCAACCTGTTCTAGAACAATTTCTTTTATCACCGGTTCTAGAACAGCTTACTGGAAGTCAAAATATAATGTTTCACTGTCCCAGAACCAGTTCCATAACTGGTTCTAGAACCGGTTCTAAAGCAACCTGTTCTAGTTTGGAGGTAAAAAACCTATTGCATATAGGACAAACTCCATATAAAAAGAATCGGTTGTAGAACATAAATTAGAACCTGTTATAATACACTATAAGTTGTTCTGCAACCAGTTATTTCGAGTTTACTATTGTACGGGGTAGTTTTTCTGCAAAATTTAAATTCGTTTTCTGCAAAATCGTGTTATGTCAGTCATTTAGTAAATGAGCGATTTGTTTTCATAAAATATTTTAAATTAAAGGAATGCCCCAAGGCCATTCATTTAATCCATTAAAAAAATACTCTGATCTAAATTAACGATTTTTTGCAAAAATTTAAAAAAAAAATTGTTTCAAATACAAAACACAGTTTAAATTTTCAATCGAATTCCGCCTCGACTTTTCTTTATTCAAACGGCAGCAAGCTTTATACAATAGTAAATGTTTTTCTATACAAAGGAATCACATCAGCCCATTCATTGTAAAGTCAATGAATGGTAAAGTCATTTTGAAGAATTGCTATACAACGTTGAACACCTCTAGTAACCATATATATCTTTGACTGTGTTGACTTACAACTACCATAAAAATCAAATATTGATTGAGGAAATATTATAAATTCGAAAAAAAATTGTTTATATAAAATATTGACTACTTGTTTAAAAAATTATTTTATTATTTGAATTATACTCAGATAAAAAAATTGTAAATAAAGGGTGTTTGCCGGGAAGGTATACTACTTTGTTTGTTTATAATTTTTGATTAAATGAAAGAGAATGGATCTTATATTGATAAATGTTTTATTTAATGTCGGCAATTCTGTACGGAATACAATATCAGATAAATATCCGCCTCTGTAAGCCTCACAAGTGCGAGCCCTTTTCAGCACATTTTTTATTACATTCTCACACATTTCACGCGGTATTTCATTAATTTCATCACGAATATTTTGTTTGAGTTGCTCAAGCGTCTCTGGCTTGTTTGCATAAACCTTGCTTTTCAGATATCCCCACAAAAATAAGTCCGGAGCAGTCAAATCAGGCGAGCGTGGATGCCAATCAACATCACCATTTCTTGAAATAACTTGTTGTGGAAAGAGGTCTCGCAGTAATTCTATTGTAGTCCTGGCTGTATGCGATGTGGCACCGTCTTGTTGATACGACTGAATCATAAATGGAAACAAATGCAAATCCTTGTGCAAAATTTTGGCCAAAGTTGTTCTCCTGAGCACGGCGACGAATTGAGGTTGATGGATTGTTTTGAACACTTTCTTGAGCAGCAGTAATGTTTCAGCCGATCTTGCAGTACGCTGTGGTCCATGCTTGGGCCTATCACCTATTGACCCTCTTTCTTCGAAATCATTCACTGCATGATAAATAGTGCGCTTTGTTGGCACGTTGTTCCTCCCAAAAATTTCACGTAACTTTCTCATCGTCACAGTAATCGATGATTGATTTTGATAAAATGTTTTAACGCTTAAAACACGTTGGTTTATCGAATATTTTTCCATAATAAATTTGCCACGTGTCTACTTTACGACTGCCAAATATGAACTGTCAAGACTAATTTTTCCCAAAATGGCGGCAAAACAAAGTAGTATACCTTTCCGGTGGACACCCTGTACAAACAAACTGTTTGTAAATGCAAACAAATTTCTTCAAATACTGCTCCAATACTTGATCTTGTAAATACAAACACATTGTTTGTAGCTTGATTGTTAAATTTATTTCAAGAACATACCCAGGCAGAAAAATACAATCGGCACAGTGTTGGAAAAACTTCGGCGAAGGTCGGTTATGGATTGGCAGAACATGGGATTAACCATCTTGACAGCATTGTCATCTTACCCTATAGATAACAGTGGCCAAACGTTGGTTTAAACGAACATGCCACAGTTTGAATAACGTGGGTAATTAAAAAAAAGTGGTGCTTTTAAAATAGCTTAATTTCAATTAATTTTGAGAAATATGTCTAATAAAACACATTTTAAAAGCACTTTTTCATTGCCCGGAAAAGCGGGAAATTTTTTCAAAAATCCTGGGATCGAACATGAATTATTAAATTTTTCATATTAAATTGTATTTTTTGTATGCAAACTGTCTTATAAAACCTAAGATTTTTTTATAAAAAATGTGTGGATAATACTGATGTGGTTTTTCTCAGAATTCTCATTTTTCTGAGAAAAATTGAGTTTTTAAATTAGATTTAAATAATGAAAATAATGTAAAAACTAGAAAAATTTTAAGTCAATAGAGTCCGACAGAAGTGTTATCTACTACTTTTTTTTTCTTGTCTTATAATTTTAGAAAAAACTGGAAATAATACCGTTTTCAGTTACAATATTTTTAATTTTTTCTTAAAAAGGTGGCAACATTAGTGAAAGATTTGAAATGTTCATTTGTCTTTTAATCTCAAACATTGAAAATTTTCAAAAAAAAAAAAAAAAAACCTGATCAAAATGGCAAGGATTTTCCGGCTGGTATTAATATATGTTTGTGCATATAGCTTGATGAAATAAACCCAATGTCCAGCTGCAAAATAGCTTAATTGGACACATTAATTACAACTGAAATTAATAAACGCGATGTCTTGATAATATTTAATAAAAAAAAATTACTAAAAATAGTTTGGAATAGCTAAAAGGAAAAATAATAGGATGGTTGCAATCTAGCTATTTTTTTTATAGCTAGATTAAAAAAAATAGCTGAAACTTGGTACTGACATATATATATGGAAAATTGTTGCTGTTCAAATAGTTTGATTTTATAATTAGGGGTACCAGATCAGGCAGTGTATACACTAAGGCACGCAAAAAGATTCTCATAGAATTTATTTTGTCTCGGTCTGAGTTAAGCTAATTATCATTTTCTCTATTGCACGCACAGAAGATTTGGGTGATGCCTATGAAACAATTGTATAGTATATAATGAAAATAATCAAACTTATTGAAAAGCAACAAATAAGATCAAATATTGACAATGCCATATTAAATTTTTGGACTTGAGGTAGAACAATATTCTAAGAAATAAATAAATACAAATTTCAAAACAAAAAAAAATGTAATGTATGTTATATAAATAGTAGGGCGGGTCGATTTGTAGGTAGGCAAAAAAATCGCTCAACGTACAAGGAAAATCGTATTCTAGGGATCAAAATAAGAAACTTTGCCGAAGGAACCATACCTCTGAAACGAATTCTGATGTCCCGACTTTTGACCCGTAGGGTCAAATTTTGAAAATGCCTACTTTGATATTTCAGAAAGTAGGAAGAATCTCTCTAAGATTATGGGAGCTACTTCTTGTCCGGGAGACGCGCTAGCAGGTTAATGCATAAATCATCATTCTAGGTAACCGTTAAGGGGTTAAAATTTAAGTTGAAAGAGGGCCTTTTTATAGCAAAATATACAAATCTCGGGATAGAGATATTTCAGAAAGTAGGAGGAGTCTTTCCAAGATTAGGGTCTATATTTCTTCTACGGGAGACGCTCTAGCAGATGAATGTGTAAATTATATTCGATTGGGTTGGATTCGATTGGGGCACTCTAAATGGGTCAAAGTGGGATTTTTTTAAATTTGACCCTACGGGTCAAAAGTCGGGACATCAGAATTCGTTTTAGAGGTATGGTTCCTTCGGCAAAGTTTCTTATTTTGATCCCTAGAATACGATTTTCCTTGTACGTTGAGCGATTTTAAAATTGATCAGCCCTAATAAATAGTCACATGTGGGGTGTATTATTGCTGTTTAAGTTAATAGCTCATGTGACTATATTGGTTGCTTAAAACACAAAATATGTTCTTAAAAGTAAAATTCAAATAATAAAAATCTGTTATTTTGTTTTGTAAAGCGTTTTTATTTATTTTGTTTTTAGTTCTATTATTTTGGAATAAAACTAAATTTTAAAAGTAGTTTAGCAGCAACGTTGGAAACGATAGTATTTTATATGTTCATCATTTTTAAATGCATATAAGTTTCCCAGTTAAATCCTATTAAATTTTTGTCATCATCCTTATCTTTTTCATCAAAAGGGGCAATAACATCTCATATTTCAAATGTTTCATATGTTTATAAAACAATAAAGTCATTATGCTCATTCAAAAATGTATAGCAAGTGCAGAATTTATACCCACCCATTGAAAATTTCATTGCAATTGCAGAATTTATATGGCTTTTCATAAATAACAATAATCAATCTAAACTGAAAACAGATAAATGGAAAAAAAAATAAAAATTAAATGAAATGATATGATATGAAATGAAATAAATGAGAGATAAATAAACATTTGCATACGTTCACATATAAATGAATGAATACAAATTCCTATAACATAAACTTAGTGACTTACTAACATGTTCTGACATAAATGTTGTACAAAAAAAAAACATAATTTCCATAAATTAAAATTGAAATGAATAGAATTTTTTTACAACTTTATATACATACATAAGTTCTATACAAGAAACACCAGAGCCTTCATACGTCGTCCTTTAAACGAATGCCACAAATGGTAATTTTTAACATCATTAGATAATGAAATAAATACTTTTGTGTGGGATGGGATTGCTAATATAAAAATTTCCGTTTTTTTTATTCCGAAAAATCAACAAAAAATTGATTTCTTTGTTAACCCTCTAACGGCTAAGACTGCCTCAGGGCAGTCTTAATAAAATTTACCACAAATGCGCCAAATGAGTGTTTTATACTTAGAAATTAATATTTTTCCGATAGAAAACTAAATTTTCTAAATATTTTGCAAAGAAATTTTTCGTATGCCTTCCACGGTTTGAAAGCGAGAAGGCTTCAATATCAAAATTTCGTAATATTTAAAAAAAATAATTATTAAAAAAAAATAGTTTTAAAAAATCTAAAAACCCAATTTAAATTGACTAAAAACTCTTTAAAATATAAGTAAGATTGAAGCTTTATCTTTAATAATAAGTCCTTACTGTGGTCCAAGGACTAACAGGATTTTATCAGGATTCCTCTAAAGGACATCACCTTAACTTATAAACTAATAGACGGCTTTTTATGAAATTTGACTGAAGGAAAACCTTAAGTATAAATAGCAAAGCGTTGAAGTTTGAGCATTATTAATTGAAGTTTCGATACTTTTTCGCCTAATTTCGCTTGTTCCAAAAAGCGAAAATCGTGATATCTTCTTAAATAGGAGCACAAAAAAAATTGTTTTTGGAGTATGGTTATATCTTGGTAAGAGAAATAACTTTTTTCCAAAACTTCGCTTTTATATGCTTTAATTTTCAAAATGCACCTTAAAATATTTTTACTCATATTGGGCAACGATAAACTATTTTTCTGAAGAACTTATTATTTGTTTTTCGAGTGGAGCACATGGTATGAATTTTGTTGCCAAATATCGTTTGCCAGTTAGAGGGTTAATAAACTGTTATTTGTTTTTTTTATTAAAAATTATTAAAGATTTGACCATCAATTATATATATTTCGGACATGCGCATGCATGCAGATTTCAATGGTGTACTTAATTTTTTGATCAATGGTACTGATTTCGAGAAAAACGTCTTTAAAGAAAGAAATCAATCTGCTTTTTTTTTGACTTAATTAAAAATAACACGACCTGTGTGCTCTTTTGACCACACTACGTTAATAGTCATTATACTCATTTAGTTTACAAATGCGCATTTAATCTTTATTAAATTTAAATATTTTATTTTGTCTTTAATTTAATTAATAGACAATTACTTTGATAAGCGGGTGACAACACAAAATTTAAGTTATTTTAATCCGTAAATTATATGTATACAGTACATATTGTTGGCGTCCATTTATTTTATTATTTATGAAAACAGATACAAAAATCTTCCATGGTTGATTTTTTATGTCTTACAAGTGTTGTACTTTTTAGTATCACTTACCTCGTCTCTATTACATCTTGACATGCCGCGTCATCTACTTCATTCTGCGTATATTTTTGAATCTGGTTGGTGTCCACACTATTAATTTGCTTATCAGCGCATTTTTTTACCAAAATAAATTAGTAAAACATTAGTAAAATATTAATAAAACTTAAGCTCAAAACTTTTAAGTGCCGAATAAGTATAACTTAAATCTTAGCTGAAAACACAATTTCAGCAAAAAATTTGCTAAAAAATAGTATACTTGATTTACAGGATGTTTTATTAACTTTTCTACTAACTTATTTATTTGAGTGTAATATTAATTTGTGTTTTTTATAAAAATTAATATTTTTGATTATAAAAAAACTTGCAAGAACTTCGTATTTTATGTATAAACTATAATTTATATGTTTCAAAAAATATCGGCTTTCTATATTTTAGCACGATTTTTTTTTTTTTTTTCAACTTTTATCTGTAAAAATAGTCACTCATGTCTTTTAACAAATACTTTGTAGTATATGTAATTCAAAGTCAGTTTATATTTAACTTTTCATATTTAGTTTATTTATTTTTTTTTTTTTTTTTGCAATACAACAAAATGCTTTATGCCAAGGTTTTGTTCAGGGTTTTCTTGCATTCATATTAAAAATAAAAAGAACTGAAATGATAGTTAACATGTTCTTCTATTTTATGTTATAAATGAATGAATGAAAGAAAGAAGTATTTAAACTGTTAGAAAGTCCCCCTGCCATAGAAGACGTTAGCAAAAAAAAATGTATATAATATAAGCCAGAAGTATGAAGACTTTAATGTGCATAAATGTGACACACTTGGACTATTCAATGATTGTGAATGTGTATAATTTAGTCTTTTGAATTTATAGTTTAGCAGGGGAGTAGTATTATACTAGTAGCTAGTGAGTTTGCTAGTATGTGTGTGACCATTGCCTTTTAAAGGACTTAACCTCAAATATAATATTAAAATAAATATTTACTTTAGTTAACGTCATCGCATATACTCAGAACATCATCATAGTTATTATTATCAGCATACAAATAATCTACGTTTTCAGCAGATTTTGCAATTTTTTATTTTATTTTTTTGTTTTTATAGCTTTATGTATGCAAAGAGACTAGACCGCTAATGTACAGTGGGGTGGAATTAGTAAAGTTGTAATTTAAATATTGTACTACAATTCACAAATTTTTTAAAGAAATTAAATCCATGGATAAATTCGAAAGTTATAGAAACTTGTTTATATCAAGTGTCTGCTTTTGAATATGGAAGCGTATGAGTGATATTATATCACTCATACGTAGTGTTGTTCCATCATCATTGTTATAGTACATAATTCGCAATAATTTCGAAATTAATCTTTAGATTTTCTTGAATCAAAAAGATTTTAATTTTTATTTTATTATATCTACTTTTAGTAAAATAGTTGGCAAGTTTAATCCACTAATTAGCAAGTCTGACTTAATGCAGTGTTAACTACAAAATATGCATAGTTTAAAGCTTTATTTAAAAAGCACGAAACTTATAAAATAAAAGTCAGTCTTCTAAAAAGTATTCCTTGGCACATTTTCAAAATAATGAGCAGAAAGAAACGATATTTTCAACTTTACATCTTCTGATTTTTGTAAAACTTGCTATAAACTTCCTCCTAGTTAATATGGAATTCACTTTTTTTTTAGTTTTTAAAAATTCGTTATTGTCCGCGTTTAGTCTCTGCTCAAAGTTGGGGCTTTTTTTCAAATTTGAAAGATATATACCATATTTAAATTATCATAACTTTTGAACGCGTCAACAAAAAATGTAAAACTTGGCGTTTTTTAAACATCAAATCATATTCTTTGAACAGTGTGGCACAAAAATTTATTTTTTCTGCGAAAAGGATAACAACATCGAAAAAATGTCACGAAAAACCCTGTAATTAATTTTTCTCAAATTTATTTTGCAATTTTCTCAAAGTATCACAGGCAACGTTTACGAATTTGAAGTTGGGAATGATAGTTGTTAAAAAATAAACATAATTTTTCCTAAATTATCTATAATATTTAATATAAAATTTTGCATATTCACATAGCACCTTACGACAAATTTCAATATTTTTCTACCTCACATGGGAAAATCGATAGGCATATTAAACAGTAGTCTATATGTAGTTAAACTTCATACTAAGATACACGTTATCAAATCATATGTCCTTTTAAAGGGACATTTAAAGTTAAGTTTTTAAACAAATTATTTAAATACTAGTACTTATGAAATAATGCCAATATGGATGGGTATCAGATGAAAGTTCATAATCATGTTTCAAGACCAAAAACTTTAAAAAAATTTCTTTAACAAATTTGATTCTTTAATATCCTTGATTGCTCTAAATAAGTAACCCTAAACTATATTAAACAGCAAATTTTCTTTGATCTTCTTTTATTTAATTCTTCTTAGTTAAAACGAGCTTAAGATCATTTATTTATTTCCAATATTTCGTCTCGACATTGGATGACTTCTTCAGGGAAAATTATTACAATTTCAAAAACATGTTTTAATAATTAAACACTTATATACATATAACAAATTGTCAATATGAAAAAAATTCACTTATATTGTAAATCTTATATTGTCATGAAATGAATTAAATGTTGACAATATATTATCCACTGAACGATTTGGAATAATGCAGAACAAATCATCAACTAATTCAAAGAGTTTTGAAGATTAACGATGTAGAATTTCACGGAATTGATATAGATATTTACAAATTATATCCTATTACCCTAACCCAGCACTAGCTACTATGGCCTTCTGTGAATTATAGCGAAAACAGACCAGTGCCTCTGGTGGGAATCGAACCCACGACCCCCGCACTGATAAGCCAGCATGCTACCAACTAGCCTACCGGGGCGCACAAAGCTGTAAATTAATAAGACAATATAAAAACCGAAATAATTTGAATACAAGAACAGTTACTGAACCTAAAATTTATAAACCTCTAACATATGTTCCTCTTATATCTGAAAGATTAGAAAAATCAAAAATTTATAATGATAAGAAATATTTAGTGGCACATACAACATATTACACATTAGGTAGATTATTCAGCAAAACTAAGGATAAAATAAATAAATTAGAAATGTCTAGTATAGTTTATAAGATACCATGTAAGGGTAATGATAACGAAAATTGTAACAAGGTATATGTAGGTACAACAAAGAATAAACTAAAGACTAGAATTGCAGGACATAAATTTGATCAGAAACACAATAAAACTACTTCTACACAGAAAACTGCATTATAATTACACTGCAATAATTCGGCGCTACGAAATAACCCCCAATGAAATAACACCCAAACGACAAAATGAAATAACCCCCAATGAAATAAATCCCAAAAAAAATGAAATAAGTCCCAACAAAAAATAAATGAAATAATACCCAAAAGAAATGAAATATTCCCCAAAGGTGAAAATTAAATAACACCCAAAATTTGGGGGTTGTTTCGTAATGAAATAACTCCCAAAGGAAGAAATGAAATAACCCCCAATGAAATAAGCTCCAAAGAAATGAAATATGTCCCAAATTTTTTTTATTTTTTGTTTTCATATTTTTGATTCTTTTGTTACACTGTTCAGTTTTTCTGCGTGGCGGCCTGCGGCCGATCTTAGGGGTTTTCTCCTCCATATGACGCGGCAGGTGGCTTCGCTGAATACAGTTTTCCTGCGCGCGTCTCATTATCTTCCCTAGTGTGACGCGCGCAGGGAAACTTTATTCAGCGAAGCCACCTGCCGCGTCCCATGGAGGAGAAAACCCCTAAGAGCGGCCGCAGGCCGCCACGCAGAAAAACTAACAAATATTAAAAAAATTTCACTTTTAGCAAAATGAAATATCCCCCAAAAAATATGAAATAACCCCCAAAATAATTGCATATGAAATAATCTCCAAAGAATTTAAATTTTGGGCTTTATTTCATTGGGGGTTGCTTCATAATGAAATAATCTCCAAACCGTAAGATGAAATAATCCCCAAAAAAAAATGAAAAAACCCCCAAACAATTTTACACAATTTTTTTGGGGATTATTTCATTTTTGGCCGTTGGGGGTTATTTCATTGGTGGTTATTTCGTAGCGCCCAATAATTCTAAACATTATCCAGATTTTGATAAGACATAAATTTTGAACACATAGAATAATTACAAACGCTGCTATATGTTAGAAATGCTACAATTAATGAAAGTACCATTTACAAAACGCATTATCTATAAGACAGATATAGCAAATGTTGCACAAAATTAAAGACATTTAGTTAATAGAAACTAAGATAATATTTATGATGTTTAATAATATGTGTATTTCAATATTCTAGCTAAGATTTTAAATATTATTATAATTATTTTTGTTTTCTGTGATATATTTATTTTTATTTAATTTTGATTCTGGGACATTTTTATTTTTTCATATTGACAGAAAATATATATTTTTGATTTCCCGCCTTTTAAAAAAAAAATTGTTATATGTATATATATATATATAATCCTTTAAATTCCTAGGAGGAACATAGGGCCACAACAAATTTTTTCCATTCCGCTCTGTCTTCGGCTATGTGTTTGATTTGGCTCCAGGAATACCCTGCATCTTGAATTTCCCTTAGCGTATTTCGTCTCCAGGTGTTGCTCGGACGACCAATTCTTCTACTACCCTGGAGGTTGAACTCAAGCACCTTCCTTGTGATGTCATTTTGTGGTTTACGGAAAGTGTGACCGAGCCATCTGTATTTTCGGACTTTTATGTTTTCAGCGATTTGTGGTTGTTGAGTTTTATACCACAGTTCTTCGTTGCTGATGATATTCGGCCAGAACACCTTCAGGATACGTCGAAGACATCTATTTACAAACGACTGTATTTTCTTAAATTCTTTCATTGGCAGGTTCCAGGTCTCGCATCCATATAACAAGGTTGATTTTACATTTGAATTAAAGATGTTTACTTTCGTTCTTATGGATATATTTGAGGATGACCAAACTTTGCCGAGCGAACCAAAAGTTTGTCGAGCTTTATTCAGTCGGTATTGGATGTCGGCAGCACTACCTCCAGATTTATCAATTATAGAGCCTAAGTAGAGATATTCCTTTACATCATCTAAATCTTGATCAGAAAGTTTAAATTGACGAGTGTTATTGGTGTTTACACGTAGCGATATTGTTTTAGATGAGTTTATTTTAAAACCAACTGTGTCAGCATATGAGCTAATTAGGTCAAGCTTCCGTTGCATTTCGCTGAAGTTATGGGAAATAAGACAAATGTCATCTGCATAGTCTAAATCGTTTAGTTTGGCATTGATATCCAAGTTTACACCGCCCTCGTTCGGAATGGACTGTCTCATTACAAGATCAAGGACAACATTGAAAAGTAAGGGGGAAAGAACGCATCCTTGTCTTACACCCACGCTGATGTCAATGCAATTACTCTTTAGGCCTTCGTGGAGAACTATGCATCGGGCGTCGCTGTAAAGAGCTTTTATTAAGCTGATGATTTTAAAGGGTACACCTTTACACTTCAAGGCTTCCCAGATGGCAGATTGATTGATGGAGTCGAAAGCACGTTTGAAGTCCACAAAAACAAGATACAGAGGGACTCTTAATTCGGCAGATTGCTCTACTATAATACTAAGACTATTTATGTGGTCCACGCAAGATCTGTTTGGCCGGAAACCAGCTTGCTTGGGTCGCAAGTTTAATTCCAAAGCGTTAAAGATTCGACGATGTAGAATTTGAGCGATGATTTTATTTATAATATTAAGAAGAGTTATCCCTCTCCAGTTTGAGCATTCCATCAAGTTTCCTTTTTTTGGTAGTTTTATAATAAGCCCATCCTTAATATCATCTGTTAGGTTTTCAGTGTCCCAGAAACGTTTGATGACGGGGTGAATTAGCGTTGCTGTCAGTGTGCTGTTAACTTTAAAAAGTTCTGGAGGAAGGTTGTCTAACCCACTTGATTTATTGACTTTCAATGCGTTTATAGCACCTGCGATTTCATCTGTATTAGGGGTATTTACGTCAATAGGGAGAAGAAAGTCATGATTTCTGCACCTGCATATGGATTGATTGTTGATGGTATCTTGGGTGAAAAGGTTTTTATAATAATTCTCCCACATATATATATACGTTTATATACGTTTTTAATTATTAAAACAAGTTTTTCAAGTTGTAATAATTTTCCCTGAAGAAGTCACCCAATGTCGAGACGAAATATTGGAAATAAATAATAAATAAATATATGATCTTAAGCCCGTGTAAACTAAGAAGAATTTTTTTTTTTTTTAAATTTTAATGTTTTATTTCAATATTTCATTTAACAAATTTAAAATTTTTTTGCCTCAGCGCCAATTATGGCTTTGTAGAGGCTAACAAAAAGTAGGCTACAATAAATATATTACAATTTTAATGTACAATTTAAATTAAAAATTTAACAATATATTATATACAAAAATAAAAAAAAAGAATTAAAAATATACATATTTACATTTTTAATAATGTTAAGTCATAAGAAGTATTTCGACGTTATTAAGCAAGTATTGTTTTATACTTCCTTTAAAAGTTGACAATATAGAAATATTTTAAGACTGTCAGGTAATTTGTTAAACTCATTAGCACTAGCGAAAGTAACTCGTTATTTAGTCTACTCGAGGCGACATCTCGCTACGTTCAGATCCGTTGCATGTCTTGTTATTCTATGAGTGTGTTCAGATTTTGATGAAACTGTATAATGTGAGATCCATATCCTTTGTGTTTTATAAAATAATCTGGCCAATATATTACAAAATTGCCAATACAAATGGCCAATATATTACAAAATTGTTTTTTAAAGGGTCCGCCATCTAACGTTTTTTTTTCAACTAGTGCTTATTTCGTGAATGGTAACACTTAGCTCATGTCTGATTTGACAGATAATTAGTTTTATCCTTCCGCTGAACGAATATGGTCCGTATGTTCGTTATCTTGTGAAAAAAGTAAGAGAAACTGGCATCCTCATCGATAAACCAAAGCGTGAAAAGCCAAAAACAATGCGTACACCCGAGAATATTGCTGCTGGGCAGAAAGTGTGCGTGAAGCGCTATCAACATCAATTCACCGTCGTTTTCAACAATTGAACATTTCGGAGCCATCATTGAGACGAATTTTGCATAAAGACCTTGGTATGACGCCATACAAAGTCCCATCGGTTCAGGAGTTCAAAAAAAAAAAAAGTTATTTGGCGGACCCTTTATATTAATATTTTTTGGGGATATAACTTATATATATTTTAACTTTTGATACTTACAATGAGTTCTATAAATATATGTAACTTTTATTAAATATAAGCAAAAACTAAAGTTTAAATTTTTTTATTTGTTTAAAACTCAAAACAGCCATAACTTTTTTGCCATTTTAAGTAAATGATTAACGTGGTTGGATTTAGCATGCTTAAACTTCGGCTAATATACACACAAAATGGTATTCATATCATACAAAAAAAAAGATTTTAAATATTTTGCCTCCAAATGTTAAAAAAAAAAATGAAGTTAATTATATGCATACTAAGGAGTGCACGAGAAATAAATGTAACATGATTTTAGGCTTATCACTTTAAAACAAACAGCTTAATCTATTCATTTAAATTTTTTTTTTATTAATAAACATTTAATATTAATATAACGTTTCAATTTACAAAGCCTTCACATTTTTAAATTGTTTTGAATAAAATGTTTAACTTTTTCTGGAATGCCTTCCATTAAGGTTTTTTTAATGCATCTTTCGTGTCCTTTTTTGTAGAAGATCTCTTTTTTGATTGTCAGTTGTTCCTTATATTTTTTATGACACAAGAAATCCGTTGCCGGAAAACACCAGCTTGACTAGTATTTGTTTTGTCCGGGCGACACTGAAACTCATTGAATATTTTAAGAAAAAATGTATTCACTTTTTCTTGATTATCCATTGTAAAAAAAAAAACTAATGAAGCGATGAGGTAGATTAAGATTCATAAAAAAAATTCTCTACTTTTTTCAAAATTTTCAAAAAGAAATGTAACGGTCTCTATCAGACTTTGAAAATGTTTCAGATTTTTAAAAATTACATACTTTCATAAAAATATTTTTTTTGTTTTTAAGTTTGATATAAGAAATTAATATTAATTATTTTTTGTATTATATTTAGCCCAAAAAATATTTAGTTTTTTGCGATTGTTAACCCTTAACCACACTAGACTACAAAAATTTTTAAATTTTGCAATTATTTTTACAGTCTCTATTATGAATAGATTATTTAAAAAAAATTAAAGATTGCAAATCAGAGATGAAAGCCGTGGAAAAGGGTTCGCGGCGGCGGCTCGAGGCAAAAATAATAATCGGCGGAAGGTTAAATTTCAGAAGAATTTTGTATGTTGCAGCAGGTAGAAAATCAAAATTGTTTCAAGAAGATAAAATATATTGGATTTTTTTAATCAGATTTTATACATTTTGTCGCTGGAATCGAAACTTTGACTAACAAGTGGCGATGGATAGAGTTTTAGCGATTTTTCAGAATTTTTTTTTTTTTTTGTTCTTGATCAAAAGTTTATTAGAAAATCTTTATTTATATAAATTTACAACCGTTATTCGAAAACTGTTATGGTATTATTTTACACCATAGTGATTTTTAAAAATTGTAGTATAATTCCGCGTCTTCACATGCAATAAAATTATAGCAAACAGTTGTCAAAATTTTTTCAGCTTAATAAATTTCACGTGAAGACACTTAATTTTAATGTTATTGCAATATCAAGATGTCGTTAATATGCAGTCGGCTCTGGCAATGATGTCTGACATAAAATCTCACATTTATTATTCATTTGATTTTTTTTTTTTTTTTAGTAAATAAAATCGGGAAAACTATTATTTGTATACAAAAATATATTTTTTATGTTAAACTTGAGTGTTCTTAAACAAAATTATAACATTTCTTAGCAATAAAATGGGCAAGTGTTCTCCACTACAGTACAATTGACATAATTTTGACATACCCGTGCAATCGATTTGACATACTATCGTTTATTGAATTTAAAGACACCAGGTCAACCATTCACTTTATGTGGTTGTAAAAACATTGGCGAAACAACAACAAATTGTACTTGTTTTATTGCTTTAAACGTGTTTCATTTAAGTTATTTAAATTATGTGTTCATTTTAGAATCATTCCGATTCCTATTCTCACTTTTACCATTGACTTCAGATTTTGACCTTTAATTTATCCCAACTTTTTTCATTTGTGTTTTTTATTGTGCAAGCGTCTTTACAATCAACAAATATTCAAAAATTGGAATCCGAATAGCTACTAATGATATTTACTAGTATTTTTTTTTTTAATACAAGTTAATCCAGATTTGCTGAGTCACAAAATATGAGTTTTTGTATTGAATTTGAAAGTCTAACGAAAGTATTATTGATTATTTGTTTAAAGAATTGTTCATTAAAATATGAAAAAAAAAAATTTTTAATTATGGTCGAATATGTCAAACGGCTTAGCAGAAAATAGTGTCGGCGGCAACGTCGGCTTGAAAAAAAAAACCTAACCGGCTGACGACAGACGGTTTGCATCTCTGTTGCAAAGTAATTTTGAATGAAAAAAAATATTATTGAAAGGATCCCTCAATACACTTAAAGAATGCTTACGAAAAAAAATTTACATTTTGTTTTATCATAACTTTATGAAATGAAAAGCTACAAACAAACTAAACACAAACCTCTAAAAATTTTGATATATAGAAAATATTTGGGATATGTTGCGACAATTAGCGATTTTTTGCTTTTCCGTTAAAAAAAAATTACCGTTATTGGTTTTGAACACTATTTTGACCGTGTTTTTGCAATATGAATGTGAAAAATAATATTTTTTTTTTACATATTTTGTTACTTTTAATACATTTTCCTGAATTTAAATTATTATAACTCAACATTTTAAGTTCTTTGTAGTTCTGGGAGGTTTAAGGTTTACAACTCTGTTTGAACCTATTTCACAGTATTTTTATAAAATTTTTATATTTTTTTATTGCTTAACAAATTAAGGCAAAACTAAGCAATAATGATATTGTCATAAAGTATTTATAAGTTAGCAATAAAGAAGCAAAGAATTTAAAAACAAAGAATTGAATTATTGCCTGTCGTAAGTGGGCAATATATAATGTGACTCTTTAAGTCTACCATTACTATTACTTCAATGTGAGGTTCAGAGTTTTTTTTATGAATTCCTCAACATATTCCACATACAGTTCAGAATGTCCTTCTCTTATCAAAACAATACTCCATACACTTAGTGGAAATCTGATTTGGCGAACGTTTCATAAGTGTCCATATTTTGCCTTTAAAAGTGGTTAATTTCACGCTTGCTGATTGATCTTTATGTGCAAATCTTAACTTGATCTAAACTTTTATTAACATTTTAGTTTTTTATATTTTTTTAATGGATATAATAATTTTGATTGAATATTTCACTCCCAAGGTGGACAATTTTTATATTGTTATTTTATATTATTATTTTATATTTTTATTTTCATCGTAGATTTGCGATCCAAAAAGCACTTTATAGCCAACAATTTTAGGTTTTCGAGATTTAAAAAAATTATTCTAACATATTTCTAACACAACATTTAAGACTTTAGGTTTTACTGATTTGTTTCAAAACAACTAACAGCAACGACTTATTTTTGTTAAAAAAAAAATGTTCAAAACTAAAAAGATTCCCTTTATGCTAAAATGCAAACAGTTGCCAGATCTCGTTTCGAATTACGTATTGTTTTCTATACCTAAATTTTCTAGATTTTTGTGCCTAATTGGACATATAAATCTTGATTCTAGCTTTTCATTTCATGAAGTTGTGAGGAAAACTAAATGCAATTCTTTAGTATGTGGACCGAATTAATTATGGCGGATGTGGAGGAAAGTCAGTATTTTTAGTAAACAAATTAAAAAAAATATATATTTTTGGTGAAAGAAACTAATTTTACACTGTAAATTGTTTAGAAAGATCAGAATAACTTAGTTCCGAACTATTAACTATTTTGCTCACCGTTAACCCATGTTAAGCGGAGGTCCTCATTGTACCACAAAATAAAATTAATATTTAACTGAGTTTTGTCGAAATTAACCAACTGAAAATAGGTTTAGTTGTTAATTAAGTAAAATTTTCATGGTAATAAATCATTAGTATTAAAAAACATTAACAGCCAGAAACAGTTTCGACAAAAATATCTGAAACCGATTTTGTACATGAGGTTATTTTGATGAAAAGAAATTTTTGCCAAGTATTAGTATTCACATAGAGAAAAAATTCGATAATATTATAAAAATGTTCGTTTTTTGCCTTATGTATACAACATTTTGTTCTTTATTTTATTTAATTTTTTTATTTGAAAATATTCAGTTATAACCGTCAACTTTATGTATCATTTTTGGCCTACGGAAAACTTGAGTTAGCAATGCGCCAAATATTAAATGCTTTCGAACTGAGTACTTGTGCTCAATTTAAATTATTTACAATGTAAAATTATCAATCTTTCACCAAAAATAAATTAAATTTTTTTTTCTACAAATCCTCCAAAATTTGATCCTTTCCCACGCCAAGTAGAACCATCAGTGTTATTTTTAATTTTCATAATGTGTTTAAAGAGAAGTGCCCAACATTTTAACATTAGCAAATTTTAATTTTTTGGTAATTTGGAATTCATAGGTGCTTTGAAATTTTAGACTTTTTTGTCCTAGTGGGGTTAAGGTTTAACAATCTTATACTAACAAAATATATTTTTTCCTGAGAATTTGGGGTTATTTATGATATCAAAAAAATTTAATATTATTTTTCTTTTAAGTTTTTGAAAAAAATATATTTTTATGAAAATATGTCCTTTTTGAAAATTGGGATAATTTTCAAAGTCTGGTAGCGACCTCTAATTTTTTTCTCGAAAAATTTCATGATTTTTAATCTAACCTACGGTTGTTTCGTCAAAAATTGAACGTTTTTAAAAATACATATCTTTTATTAAAAAAACGTATCTTTTATTAAGAAAGTACCTGATATTAAAAAAAGTATGTTTTATTTAAAAAGTACCACTTATTAAAAATGTACCTTTTAAGGAAAAAGTTCCACAATAAACATTCAACAAAGTTCATATTAACAAAGTTCTTTCTTTCGGAAAAGGTTATTTATATTAAAAATGTACTTTTAACTAACAAAGTGTTTTACATTAAAACAATTTCACTTAAATTAAAGAATATACAAACACAAATATATTTACGACAACGTACATTTTTTTAAAATTATGCTTTTATTAAAAATTACCATTTTTATATTAAATTTAAAATGAGCTTTTTGTTAAAAATACCTTTTAAAAATAGTTTTATTAACGTGATATAAACTACTGTACAATTGTAGCAATGCGGAAGGAATACTATGATTCTCTGGCACACTCTCTCCCTTTCTCGCTCGTAGGTTTTTGTTTAAAAACAACTGCAATGACAACCAGGCCAATGTGCCAACAAACAATCCAAGCAACATTATATATTCAGTTATGCATACAAACATTGAACCAGCCATGCAACCAAACAGGCAAAAAAAAAACCCAAGTTAAGCGAGGATAAAAGCTAATATTTACTTTTAACTTGCACATACACACACATACAACAACGACACAACACAACACACACACACAGATTCATAAAAACACACATTCATAAGAGAAACACATTCATACAAATATCCGTATTTATATTTAGTATACAAAAACAAAAAAAGAACTGTTACATTGACAAAAGGTTAAAGACCGTGATGCTTGATTCGTTTTTTTTTTTTTTGAGTGTTGGTATTTTGTTTAAATCAGTTTTACGTTATACCAACTATATTTTAACATTTTAAAATTTCTATAGACATATCAAACAAGGACATATTTATGCATAGCAGTGCTTAGCCGATGAAAAAAGTTCCGATATGGGTATATATCAAAATATATACAATTTCATATCACATAATATTTTAACTGATCCGCAAAATGGGATATTTATCGTTATCGCATGTGATACCAGGGGGATAACATCTAATATAATTTGATCCGAAAAATGTGCCTATACGACGAAAAACGCTTATATACATATCGTGATATAATTTGATGTAATTATGTATAATTTTATATTTGGCAATATGTAAATATGTATATTCACATCTCATATTTATTTTTACGAAAAATTCAAATATTGCGCTATATATCATGATATATTATGTTATATATAAGTTGATCTTTTTTATGTCTTCATATATACAATCAAAAAGCTATATCAAATATAAGGCTATATCAAATTTGATACATTTCTCGGATGAATGATATTATGTTTTAATATAATATAAAGCAAGTCGTATTTTACCCCAAATAACTTGACCAATTCGTCAAAAAATAGTGAAAACCTATTAATACGCCATAAAATTTCATAAAAAATATGTTTAAACCCAATTTTAAATATTACTGACATTTTTCTACAAACCTTTTAAAAAAAATTGTTGTGCAGTGCATTTCAGTCATATAATTACATTTGAAAATTTTACAAAGACGTCAATTAATATAAGCGACTTTAAAGGAATATTACAATAATTTGTTGAAATGAATTTCTAGTCGCTTTAAATAATTTATGTATACAACAAAGTATATAATTGATTTGGCAGAACGAGTTAAATATGAAAACAATGAACCACACTTCGTATGATTAACATGAATGACTTTGTTATCGATGTCACTCATACGTTTCAGTGGCTTTTCAATATACACAATCCCACATTTCCAATTAATGATAAATAATACATCAGTTAAGAATAAATCTACCCGATTAAAAACAATTGATATGTAGCTTTAGGTAGTCGTATTAATTTCTATGTGACATTATATGTAGTCGTATTAAATTTCATCCGAAATATGGGCCCATATAATTGTATCTGTTTGTATGGGTTTAGATCTAATCTGAAGTAATTAGACAAATGTCCAGCACAATTTTATCCGAATAGTGGCCCGATAGAGTTGTATTATATTGAATCAGTTTTGTATCTAATTTTATCAGTTTATATCTAAACTGATACAAATAGATGTAATAATATATGAACCAGTTGATTTTATATCCGGATTTTGACCTGATAAAATTGTATATGACTTTATGTAAACTGATACATCTAAATATAATTACATCCGACTTTTAGTCTGGTAAAATTGCAGTAAATGGTGGATTTTTGTATATGCTTGTATGAAAATATACACAATTGCATACAAATATACCAGCAGACTTGCTCTCATTAAGCTACCAACCCGTAAAAGCCGCAGATCTATGCTAAACGTCTCGTTTCTCCTTAATATAATTAATGGTGATGTTTGTTCTGGTTTCCTGATCAACAATATTTCTTTCAATGTTCCTCAAAGACCGACGCGTTACTTTTCACCAATATCTGTTAAGTTTTTTAGATCAAATTATGCAGACGCTGACCCCTTAAGAAGAATGTGCATCGAATTTAATAAACTATTCCAATTTATTGATTTTTCGACCAATACAAACTCAATTAAAAGTAAAATAATAATTTTTCTTAATAAGTAAATAATTAATTAATTATTGTTTTTATGTTTTCATTGTGTTTCGTTTCACTTTTTGTTGTCATCAAATTAAAATTGTAAATTAAAATGATATTATTTTTGTAAATATTTTTATATTTTGTGTATATAGTCTGTAAGGATTAATTCCATAGACGAATAAATAAAATAAATAAATAAAATAAAATAAATATATGATCATCCTATCATATCCGCTAAGTCCATAAAAAAATATTAATAAACAATTCATTTTGAATTGTCAGGTTTGAGATCATAATTAAAATGATACTCTTACAAATAGAAAACATTAATTGTTAATAAATGTAAGAGAAGATTTGTGTTTTCTATTTGTAATAGTAATATTTTAACTGTGATCTCAAACCTGATAACACACCAAATATCAGCTGATAACACACTATATATCAGCCAACTCCTTGGGCATTGTTCGGCTATAGATAATTTTCTTGTGGCAACTAATTTACAAAAGTTATAAACCAATTTTCCAAACAGCTCAAAACGTCCACATTATGGAACATGTACCCAAAAGTGGACCTAAATTAAAAAACTCTCTAAAAGCATATAAAATTGTTAAAAAATTAATTAAAATCGACGAAAATTTGTATTTAAATAAAAAATACTTAAAAATACTTAATTTTGTTTATTAAAATGTTTTACGTATTATTTAAAGCATCTTTAGTGTTTGCCATATCGCTCGTTAACTGCAAGAACGTCACAACTCAAAAAACATGATTTTTGAGTTAATGACGCAGAATTATTCGCAATATTACGTATCATATTGTGTAAAAAGTCCTATTGATATCTTGTATGCTAACCTCTTAAGAGAAATTATGTCGTTATTTCTTTTTTTTTTTTTAAAGTGGGAGTAAATTAAAAACTTTAAACTCGTTTTCTACAAAATCGAAATTTTTGACCTATGACGTTATTGCAGTAAATGAGCGATATGTGCGGCTAACTTTTTTAATTGCGGTAAACAAAAGATAATTTGTTTATTGTGAAACATGTTGAAAAATTGTCCAAAATATACGAGAGCAGTTAAAGTGATGAGTAAACCATTTAAAAACGACTAAAACATGTAAAAATAAGAAAATATATCAAAGTTTCCCTAACATTATGAAAATTAAATTGTACACAGTTTTGTTTTATTTATTATGTTTGTTTGTGGACTCAATCAGTTTTATTAAAATTATGAATAAAATTCTTACTGTTTACAAAAATCCGGCTTGGAAAATTCTTTAAATATTGTTTGTTATTCACTTTTTATGTTTTCGAAAAATTATACTTTATAGTGCGCTTTTTAGAAAACACACAATAAAACCAAATCAAACGTATGCATTTAAGTCGAAACTTTTTTAAAGTAGTGATAGAGGAAATTAAACTCGATGACAGTCGACAGTTTTGACAAATTTATACAACAACGTGAAATAAAACGAAATGTCCACTTTACGGAACAGGCCGCTATTGGGTACATTCCCTTACTTGTTTTAAATTGAAATATGTAGCGAACCAAAAGTATACTCGAATTTTTAATTTTTTTTATTTTTCCCATAATCAACGTGATAAATACCCATCGCTTGAGCACTATTGTGTAAAGTTGCCTGCTTTCGGGACACCCTATTGTGTACTAAAACTTTAACACGATTTTTGCAGGAACTTTTTTCAAAAGCGCAAAAAGGTAATAGGTTTCTTCATATATTTTAATGGACTTAATGGATATGATAGGATGAACATAAATTTGTATGAAATTGTGTATATTTTCATACATTCATACACAAAAATGCAACATTTACTGCAATTTTACCAGACTTAAAAGTCGAATATAATTATATTTAGATGTATCAGTTTACATAAAGTCATACACAATTTTATCACGTCAAAATCCGGATACAAAATCAACTGGTTTATATATTATTACATCTATTTGTATCAGTTTAGATAAAAACCGATACAATTAGATACAAAACTAGTACAATATAATACAACTCTATCGGGACACAATTCGAATAAAATTGTACTGGACATTTGTCTAATTGTTTCAGATAAGATCTGAACCCATACAAACAGACACAATTATATGGGCCCATATATCGGATGAAATTTAATACGACTACATTTAGTGTCACATAGAAATGGATATGACTATATAAAGCTTTATATAATTTATTTTATTCACGAAACTACATAATTCGATGTAGAAAAAAATCTAATGATTCATATAAAAAAATTAAGTTTTAAGGAAAACCCGATTTTTATAGCACTTTTTTTATGGGAGCATGACTCAAATTTACAGAACGAAAAACAAATGTATATAATTTTAAAATATTCAAAAAATATGAAGTATTATATTGCATATTATTTTTTCGCAGAGCTGTCAGAAAATCACTAAAGTTTGTCCTTCGGGAAAAAAAATCGAAGTAGCCCCGAATATAAAAAGAGAAAAAATGTGTCCACTTAAACTTAATATGCCTTTACATACATCAATTTGGTTATGATACTACTATACATATTCATATAAAGTACCCTAAAATGAGTACATTTTTTACAATAACAACATCAAAATGCGAAATTTTACAAAAACGATATATCAGCAGATTCTCCTCTAAAATCCCTTTCCGAGGTTGCAACATTTGCCTATTATTCCTATGGTAGAAATACCAAAGAGTTGCAAGAAATCAAAAAATGGTTTCATATTTGACCCCAATTTCTAGACATTAAGCTATCGATATGCCACTTAAGAAAAAATCGGCGGATCTTAGATTTTATTTCTTTATAACATATCCGAATTTCATTGAAATCTGACTTTATCAGTTGGGATACTTTCCTTGTGTAAGCAGTTGCTAAAGTGCTTCAATAATTTTCAAAAATATATTTAAAATTAATTGTTATAAACTTTTCTGGATTTTATTGTAGTGGTTTTCCATTTAATCACGCCTTTAAAATATTAAAAAAATATTAAAGCTGTCATTAATGTTTACAAATCGCTTTTCAGAAAATCGCATTATTTAGCCAGATTTTTTTTTTACCAATTTTTACAATATTTTACCTTTGCTGTTATTTTATTCATTCTCAAAATGCTATTTGCTTTCCTTCTTTGTACTCTTTCTACTCATTCATCTCATTCATCATTCACACAATTTGGCTTGCCATGAAAAGGCCATTAGCAGTAGTTATGTTGTGTATAACACTATGGGCTAAGAGTACCCAAAAAATCGATTAACCATATGATAAAAGTTTTGTTAAGAATTGCACACAAAGAATAAACATGGTAGAGGGAACCATATTCGAAGAGCATCATACATTTGTGGATATATGATTGCGACAACCATGTCACTATGGCTGTGACAACCATACTCTTATCTGCTTCTGTATCATAATATAATAGATCAAAATAGATCCCTATATTATCATATTATGGTTCTGCAAATTTATATGAAATATCATAATATGAACCCTACAGTATTCTCCAAGCATTCTGTTGAAGCTGGATTAAAAAGATATGCATATTTTTTAATAGTATATTCATTTAATAACTCACATATTTAAATAAAGTAAGATTTAAAATAATTTAAGTAATCAAATTGTCTTTTCGCTGAAGAATAAGCTTTGTGAAATATTGTGTCAGCTATACAAGCTGTAAATGTGATTACAGAATAAAGCACGCATAAAAATATTGTTCAGAATACAATTTCACAATATATTTATAATGATCAAATCATGTTTGCAGCAATCATAATTATACCATATTTTTGTCCTAGTCATCATATTATGATCATGGACACGAATTTCGTCATCATTTATTACCATGCTATGATTATTGCAAACATATTATGATTATTTCGTACTACATACTTAAAAGCACGTGCATTTTGTTTAAAGTTTTCTTTCACATATTTTCCTTTAACAGTATTTTTTTGCGTAATTACAAACTATTAAAAATAAAGCACTTTTTTATCACTTTTTTATAATAAACAACAACTTTATTTAAGGGGTGCGCGACAATTAAACTATTGTCTGGATTTCCACTGCAGACCGAGTTGAGAATACAATTTATTCCTTCTTCCACAATACAAATCTCCATTACAATTACCACCACTACTTTGTTTGTGCGCGGCAATTAAACTTTTGCCTAGACTTCCACGGCTGGCCGGGTTTAGATTACAAACATATTCCTTCTTCCGCAAAAGAAATCACAATTACAATTAACACCACTATTGTTCATTTTTAATGTATTTTTCTTTAATATTATTTAATTTGTTGGGGCTGACTGTATCTCACAACTTCTTTTCACAAAATCTCAAACAAGAATGAAACTAAAAGAGCGAAAACGCTCTTAAAAAACCAACTGATCATCTTATAGTTGGCGCAACTCTAATATGGCTGCAGTTAGATAGAGGAATATTATAATAAATACTATGATTGTAGACAATACAATAATATGTTAACTGAAAAAAAGAGAATCTTTTAACAGAACATGATAAAAACAACCATATTATTGGTAAAATATGATTGATACAATAATAGTTTAATTGAAACAACCATTTATTGCTGTAGGAAACATAGTTTTGTGGCCGCAATCATATTGGAACCATATTTTTTCTCTGCGTGTGTCAGAGAAAGTTTTATAGTAAATGAAAAATGAATACACTGAGAGAATTATCTACATAATAATAATGCATTTTTTTTTTCTCAAAATCAATGCCATTGCACTGGAATTCATCCATTGAAACATTTTATTACATTAATGCAAGTTTTCATAAAATTGTATGAAAAATATTATTTTATTAATTCAAAGTTTCATAATATTAATGAAAGGTTTCATTGAAAAACTAGCTTCGTTAAAATTAAACCTTTGCATTTACTTTACGAAAATATTCGTGTAGTTTGTGATGAAATGCTTCATTAGTTTACGGACAAATTTCATTATTTTTCGACCAACAAAATTCTATCTGTGTTGTCTGTATGTGTTTTATATACTTTTTCTGCTTACTGCAATCATAAAATGATCAATACTTTTGTATCACAATGTACGTTTGTATGTCTCTAATTGGATGCACACTTTTACAAAACGTGTCAATAGCATTCTGTAATATACGCACTCACATATAAATAAGTTTTTAAGACTTTTTCTGTGAAAAAGTATTTATACTCTGATGTGCTCGGATTCACGTAAATCAAATAAAGTAATTTGGTTTTTATATGAATTTAAAAAAGTAAAAAAAAATAATCTTAATATGTAATCGGTTAAAATTAACTCAAGTATACAGTAATTCGTATTTTAAATGTTTAAAGTGAAGTAAATTTTATTGAATCGATTTATTAACCGGCACGGAATTATGTTAAAAACAGGAGCAAAAACGACCGCCTTTATTTTACTGATGTTTAAAAGAAAATTTACTTCTTTTGCCAAAGTACTCTACTGTTTTAGAAATTGTTTAACCCATTTGTAGTGAATTTTTCTAGTCACAGATTTCAAGCTTAAATATTTTGCATATGGCATAAAAGAGGCACTATTCGCCCCTTTAAAACACCATTCAAATATTCAAAAGCAACATCTTCAGTAAATTACACTATACACTAAATGTCACATTTTTAGAAGAAGGTTTTTACTACGTTCTTATTGAAATTTAAAATTTCTAGCCGAAGGAGCTTATATCACTGAAGATTCATTCCTCGTTAGTTTAAGTCACTAAATATAGAAACTTAAATATGACATGTAGGTTTCTAGTCTCTTCTAGGAACGTGGTAGAAATGGTAGTATAAAAGGGGAAAATCATGCCCTTAACGACATGATTTTCCCCTTTTGTACTACCATTTCTTCCACGTTCCTAGAAAAGACTAGGAACCTACATGTCATATTTCAAGTTTCTATCTGCAGTGATTTAAGCTCCTTCAACTAGATGTCTTAAATTAGAAAAGAGAAGGAATCTACATGTAAAATTTTCAAGTTTCTATTTTCAGTGACTTAACCTAACAAGGAACGTATCCTAACTTATAAAAAATCGACCCGAACTTTTTTAAGTGCCATATTGTTGGTTTAGGGGTTATAAAGTAAGGTCAAAATAACCCCATTTTTCGGTTTTTGCGACTTTTCGGTATTTTTGGGCCAATGGGCAAATGTGGTATCCTCGGAAAGGGATTTCAGAGGAGCATCTGCCGATATATCTTATTTGTAAAATTCGGGCTTTTGTTGTTGTTATTGTAAAAAAATTTCTAATTTTTGGGTACTTTATATGAAGATGTGCTGTATCACTACGCAACATATGTTCGTATGGGAAAAATACAAATTTAAACACAACAATAATAGAACAAAATGGGACAATATGGATTGGAACGGCGATAGAGTGAAATCGGAACACTTAGCAAATTTTTGTATTATCGAAACATGTTACGTTAGTCAAATTTTGCCAAAATATTATCCGCGATATCTAGCTTAGTTTTCGAGATAAGCGACTAAAGAAACATTTAACAACCTTTTAAATATTTGCAAAAAATAGGCGAAGTAGTCGTAGTTAAATATTGAAAATTTTGCTATTATTTTTAGTTTATGATTTATTATTATTTAACTGAATTCGGCAAGTCCTAGAAATTGGACTAAATAAATATATTTTTTTATAAAGGATTGAAATAATTAAAAAGAACTAGTTCAGAATTTTTAGAGTAATACAAAACTCAATTTATCTAAAAATCGGCCAAAATTTTGTTTGACTTTATTTTAATTCTAAAAAATTTCAGATGTTTTTTTATCGACCCAGAAAGTTTTATTAAAGTTTCATTACGTATTAGTTTTGTAGAAAATATTCATTAAATATTATCCTTCATATATATATTTCAATATTTCTGTGTAATTTTATTTTATGAATTATTTATTGCTCATACGCCAACCCACATATACATAGCCATTGATTTAACACAGAAATGATGAACTACTATATTCAACGAATAGTTTCTCTAAAATTAATACGAGTTACAATATGAAATCTTCTGGATCGATAAACAAAAACATCTAGATTTTTTTTTACAAATAAAAAAAACTCAAAAAAAATTTTAGAGTTTTGTATTACCCTAAAAATTCGGAACTATTTCTGAAACCTTTAAAAAAAATTTTATTTGTTATTAGTAATAAACTAAAAATTATCTCAAAATTTGTCAATATTTAACCATAGCCCCTTTTCGAAAAAAAAAATTAAAATGTTGTTCCATTTTTCTTTAATCTCTTATAGAAGAACAAATACTGCTTGTTTGGCATTGCTGCAATATACTTTTCTTTTAGCTGAACAGGTGGCTTGGAAAGCAACATATATGGGTAAACAAATAATTAAATTACTCCCTCGGGATCTTTACCGGTCCATTTGTATTATGATGGTTAATTAACTCTCCTGTGTAGCGAAAATGTTGTCAGTTTTTAAGTATCTCCCTTAGATTCGGAGATACGGGCCATTTTATAAAATGGATACTATCTGAAAACTAAGCGAGATATCGCAAAACGGAAAAAAGTTTTATAAATCTTGGCCAACGGAACATGTTTGGATAATACAAATGCGTTAAGTGTTTCGTTTCCACTCGTGTCCCGTTCCATTCCATATCGTTTCATTTTGGACCAATGTTCCATTCTATTAAAAGAGTGTTTAAATTTATATTTTCTTGTTAGTATATGGGTAAACAAACACGGCCCCATAATACAACAGATCTGGCTTTGGGAAGAATCACGAAAGATTTATTTTTAGAAAGCTAGTACAGTGTGATTTTTTACCAATATGTGTGTTATTACAACACCTAATCAACACGGCATAACACCTTATCAACACGGGTATTTTAGGGGTAGATCAACGATAACGAACCTTATTGTATTTAGTGAATATTGAATATTTATTAAAGCTCTGGAACAGGGTAGTCAAGTTGACGATATTTATACCGATTTTTCAAAGGCTTTTGACAAATTATCTCATACCATTCTGCTTTTAACACAACATCAGTTTCGTTTTCAATCTGTTTTCCTAGATTGGATTAACTCATATTTATCAAACAGAGTCTAAGCCTTATTTTCAAACGTCTGGCGTGTCGCAAGGCAGTGTTTTGGGTCCACTTCTTTTCAATTTGTTTATTAGTGACATTTCAGCTTGCTTAAAAAATTCAAAATTTCTTTTGTATGCAGATGGTCTGAAAATATTTCGTAAAATTACTTTCAAGATGTTTTTGAATTACGGACTGATTTGAATAATCTGGGTTCATGGAATACGTTAATTAACTTACATCTTAATCTTCCTAAATGTTTTCATGTTTCATTTAGCAAATCTCTGAATCCTATTAAATCAAATTTCAATATTAACAATCAAAACTTGAAAACTGTTTTATCTACACTTGATATTGGTGTGGTTTTCGACTCGTCGTTTTCTTTTGAACCACATGTGGATTATATTATCCCTAAAGCTTATAAAATGCTTGCATTTTTGAAAAGAAATTCTTCTGATTTGTCTGATCCTAATACTTTGAGGTTAATTTATACTTCATTTGTTAGATCAAAGTTAGGGTACGCAGCAGTTATTTGGAATCCCGATAACAATACTCATGTCACTCGCGTTGAGAAAGTACAAAGCATTTTCATTAAATTCGCTTTAAGGTCACTTATCTTTGTTGATCGCATTCCTTCTTATAAATCGAAATGCCTATTATTAGGTTTGCAGACTTTAGAATATCGTAGATTATACCAGCCGGCGTTACTTGTTTTTGATATAGAAAATAGTATAATTGACTGTCGTGATTTCCTGTCTCTTATTCCATTTTATGTCTCTCCAAGAAGTTTAAGATTTATTGATATTTTTAATGTGACACTGCATCGCACTGAATATGCTCTTAATAGTACGCTAACTCGTACGTTTATTCATTTAAATGAAATCAATTTTATAGAGTTTTCCACATCCAAGGATAACTTTAAGCTGTTTTTTAATATAGTTTTTAAGTAATTAAGCTAATTTCGTTCCCCGTTCTTTTCCATTTCGTTCTTTGTGTTTAGTGTTACAATTAAACTCGTTTCATTTCACTTTATTCTACTTAACTTAGTTGCAAAACAGACTTAAAATTAATATGTATATAATTTTTGAAATTTCGGGCTTATTAATTATTTAAAATAAGCATTAGTCTGAGCTAAGATTTTAGAATTGTTGTATTTTTTAAAGCCTATTTTTCGATGGTAATAATTGTTGGTATTGATACGATGCAAAGTGGTAATGAAATTTAAAACCATCGCCATTAATCAATGAAATTAAATACTCAAATGAGTATCCTTTAAAAGGAATTGATAGTAAAAAGAATTTTATTACCGTTGATATCAATGCAATTCTAATGAAATCAACATTTCATTAGTTCACTTAATTCTTTAGTTCCATGTATGTATAAAACTAATATTCATACAAAAATCATTTAATAAACCTTTAATAAATTGCATTAAATGAATTTTACAATTTCCCTTTTTCGGATATTTACAACTCTTAAAGCAGAATATGAATGCTAAAAGATTTTTGAGATTATTAAGAGGAAGATTGGAGTTACTGAAATTTATTTTATTGAAAAAATTAGGTAATGAATCTTTATTCCATTATTCTAATCCGGTAGAAAATCTGATATATCAAACTATAGAGGAATCGCGAAGCTTAGCACAATTCCAAAGCTATTTGAAAAATTAATTACTGATTTCATATGTCATCATTTCTCGCATACTTTTTCCCCTTATCAACATGGTTTTCGGAAGGGCTGTACAACTGTCACTAATCTTTTACATTTAACAACTATAATTAATCGATGATTTGTAAATGGGAAACAAACTGATGTTGTTTACACTGACTTTAATAAGGCATTCGATAAGGTTAATCATAATCTGCTCCTGATTAAGTTGAAATTAATAGGGTTTTCCCCTAACAGTCTGAACTGGATTTCATCATACCTTTTTAATAGAAAGCAAAGTGTACGATATAAAAATTTTACTTGTAAATACATAGCTGTTAAATCCGGAGTCCCTCAAGGAAGCCACTTAGGGCCAGTTCTTTTTTCTTTATTTATAAACGATCTTCCAAATGTGATAAAATATTCAAACATATTGTATGCTGATGATGTCAACATCTTTTCGAGTTATAAAAATCCATCTGATCATATCCTTCTACAAATGGACTTAGATAATTTCCAAAATTGGTGCAATATAAACCTAATGGATATTAACCTAAAAAATGTAAATCCATGTGCTTTTCTAAAAAAAAATCCTATAAAAATTGATTATTTCTTTGATGGACACCAACTGGAACTAGTTGATATTTTTCTGGATTTGGGAATACTATTTGATCCGAAACTGAATTTTGTCTCTCATATTCATATGACGGTTAACAAGGCCAGAGGCGTACTTGCTTTCATTAAGCGTTGGGCCAAGGAGTTTAGTGTTCCGTACGTTACAAAAATGATATACACGTCTCTTGTACGACCGATTTTGGGATATGGCTCATTAATTTGGGACCCACAATATAACAATCACAGTAATCACATTGAATCTGTTCAAAAACAGTTTCTGATTTTTTGTTTGCGAGGTTTATCATGGATTCCGGGAGTTAATCTTCCTTCATATCCGAGTAGACTTGCTATTATAAAATTATCTACGCTTAAAAGCCGTCGAATTATGTTAAACGTATCTTTTCTACTTAACTTAATTAATGGTGATGTTTTTTTCGGAATTTTTGATTAACGTTTATTGTTCCTCAACGTCCAACTCGTTACTTTCGTCCTTTATCACTGCAGTTTTATCGTAGTAACTATGCTAATACTAACCCATTACGAAGAATATGTAAAGACTTTAATGATTTATACAATCGCATTGATTTTTCTTTAAATGTTGATGCTGTTAAACGTAAAATAATACTACTTACACACAGAGAAAAACTTAGCAATTTGCCAACCGAAACTCGTTTACTATGACTCAAATTCCGTTATTACGAGTTTCAGACGGTTGGCACAACTTAACATTAGTTTTCATAACAAAGTTAATTTAATTTAACTGAATTTTAGTTGCAACACCCAAAATATTCAGAAATCGAATGTAACTTTCGTTGTACTAACTAAATTAATAAGTCGCTACCATTAACATACACTTTTCCATTCGGTTGGCACTTTATTTCTCTGTGTGTATATTTAAATATTTAATTATGTTTTTTATTGTTATATAATTTTGTAAATAATTTTTAATTAAAATTTTTTATAGTCTGTAAGGATTTAATCTATAGACTAATTAAATAAATAATAAAAAAAAGCCGGCCAAATCACCACTTAAAATGTCCAGCCAAATAAAAGAAATTATTTTGGGTACAAATTTTAAGTTCAGGGGCTGCTTTTAAGGCTTTTAATGTAATAAATAACGCAATATTTTTTGTATTAAAATAATGAGAAAATTTACTACAATAGTTGTTAGTAAGTCATTATTATTTGTAATAAAATAATGCATAGAGTAAGCTGATGTTATTACTGGTAGTCCAATACATAATGATATGTCATTACCTCATGTCATTACATTACTATACTAGGGTAGTGCAATTTTTGTTTCGTTAAACATATTCTTTCTATAGAAAATACAACGTTAAATAATACAACAGTGCGTATGATGAATATAATTACAAAATATAACTCATACTCTTGCCTTGGTATAAGTTTCATTAGCTAGACTGCAAATAATATAAATTATTTAAAGCTATATGATTTGAAAAACTGATTAAAGATATTTTTTCTACCCTTTTCTGCTTTCTTGTCTACTCCCTTATTATTATTTTATGTTCGCTCTTAATTTGTTTAATGTAAAAAAAATCCTTTAGCTGGCCGCAATAATGAAATGGAGCATAGCGGTGATATATCGATGATCTCACCACCCACATCGTCTTCCATATCAACCGACCAAGATCCATTTGGACAATTGCCACCGCTTTTACCGCCATTGCGTTCAACACAAATCTTACAACCATTAACGGAATTTCCAGGTGGGTAATTAACTAAAGATGAAATTTTTTTTTTTAGTTTTTTTTTTCAAATAAACTTTGCATGTTTGTTAATTTTTATTCAAGATTTTTAAATTTTAAATTGGTGTAGATTTTTTCCCTTCTTTGTATGTAGTACATTATAGATGTTTTAGTTTTTTTTATACAATTTTGCCACTTTGATTTTAAATCCTTTGTTGTTGTTGTTTTTATTTTTTGTTTTTATTAAATCATTAAATATTAGGGTGTCCCTTAAACATACATTTGTCATTACACGCTCCAGTTTTATTGGAAATGGTTCCAAATGGAAAAAATCGATTTGTTTGGGAGAAACGTTAACCCGTGCCGTATTTTGACCAAAAATTAAACAATTTTTGAAAAAATGTCTTTTTATTTAAAATAGCTGACCCGGAAACGTTGTTTTGCCTTCAAATCACAACCGTATAATCATCTGTCGGCATCTGGTCTAGGGCTGTTTTGAATAGACGGATGAGGCTGTTGTGTTCGTGTAACATAGCTTGAAGATTAACATAGGGTTTTTGTAAATATTAACATAGGTTTTTTGTAAATATCTTCGGATGCCACACCCATCCGCCCACAGACCGAAAATCAAAAATCAGAATTCACAGTGTCACCCGCCTGAATATTCTGAAGATTCCCTGAAAATTTCATCAAAATCGGCCCAGCCGTTTTGGAGTCCATACGTTACATACATACACACATCCTGTTTTATTTATATAGATTCTCAAAATTCGAAATTTTAAAAAAAATGAATTTTTTTTTATTTCATTTATTCCGGAATTATGACTTCATTGGATATCATTTACCCAGTTTAGCCTGGATTCAAAATGACACACAAATTTGAGAAAACGCTGAGACGTGTTTTTTCATAAATTAATTTTTAAGATTTTCTAAAATACCTAATATGGAGATGTCGAGTGCTATTTTCATTGTGTGTGGAGCGACACCTTTCCAAGTTTATTTTGTCAAAAATTTAACAAAGTTTAAATGTTTCCCTCAAAGTTTGCATAATTTTATTTAATTTAATGCCCTTAAATTTGGTTAGAATATAATTATCTTTACTTTTACTTAAAAAATATTTAACACTTAGTTGCCTGGGGATATAAATGACCCATAAAACGTAATTCATATTATAACTACAATAGTGTTAAGCGTTTAACTACAAATGTTTTCACTTTGCACCACTAAATACACGCTAGGAAATTTACAAAATAATTTCTTTCAGATTATCAATTAATATGGATATGTGATAAAGAGTATTAAACTAACGATTCAGCGCAATTCTTGATTGCCCCAGTCTTACTTTTAGGTGTTAAAAAGGAGGGGTTGAAAAATGGCTCCAGCTCCTTTTTTTATTCTTTTACATATATTTTAAAGAAGCTACAAAAATGCACTCACAATATATTTTCCGTTACCGATTGTAGTTTATTTAAAAAGTAATCCGTAAAGTTTGTTTTTAACTGAATAAACTATTAAAATACAAAGAAACATATTTTTCAACTTTTTTGCCTGTTATTTAAAAACAAACTATGAATTAATACGGATTTTCTGTAGCAGTTAATATTTTCGTTTAAAATCTACATGTTTAAAAAAAATCTACTTGTTTAAAAAAAAAATCACACAAAAATCACAGTAATCTTTTTTTTTAAAAGTTCTCTCAAACGTTTTTCATATGCATGAACTGGGGATGGTAAACTAATTACTTATTTACATTTTCAGTCCAAAAAGTACCAAAGTGGCCCAGCTGGCGATTAAGTGCTTTGTTTCAGTAAATTTTGTTTTACTTTTTTATTTTACTGAGGGTATTCAGCGTAGTTATTTGCACACGATGCAAATTTGCACTTTCTCATCCTTGAGCAGTATTGACGGTGCATAATGTGCATATTAGAACAGAGATGGAGTTCCCTCACTGTTCCAAATTTATATGTTAAAGCACATCTATTAGATGACATCTAGGAGATGAAGAGATAGAGATAGAGTAAAAACTCTGAGTTTCTTTATTCATGTACAAATAACAAAGTTTAATATATATAAAATAAAACGAAAAGTTAGGATTATAATTTTCGCAGTATAGATACTAGTATGTATGTGTTAGCTGATTATTTGAATACAAGAAAATTAATTAGCAATATGGTAAAAGTCTAGTGTTTTTTAGGTAAACAAGATAAAGCGCATCAATGTTTAATGTAAATTTAAAATTAAGCAATATTCTTGTGTAACTTTTGCTAGTTTGCAACAAATTACCCGTGTGTATGTCATATTGGAAGGTTAGAAAAAATCAAAAAGGTTTTGTGTCTGCACAAGATATGTGTTAAATATTTAATATTGAGTTGGCTACATTGAATGATAATAAAATTGTCAATAATATGTGCAATAGTATTGCAAGAGTACCTTAACAATTAAATTAAATCAAAAGGTACCAAAATGTTTACAAAAGTGCTTTTTACTTTAGTACTAAACCAAATATTTTATTTACCATCACTATAGTTTTTCTTTAGATTTTAATTGTCTTTTATTTTACAAACACATAGTTTTTTAAGTTATTTGCATATTATAGTAAAAGATGAACTCAAAGGTCATCCTTTTTCGTTATGCTGCCATATAAATGTAAGGCGCCATTCGCTCAATTAATTATTATTCAATTAATCTTATTATCTAGTTTTAAAAATAAATCCTAACATATATTATTATTAAGTATATAATACATTATGTAAATAATACATTTTTATTTATTTTAAATTAAATTTGGTGATAGCTAAAATAAACGACAATCGTTTATTTTTACGTTTTTGGGGGTAAAATTTTGATGGTTAAAATAAAGGAAAATCGTTTATTTTTAAGTTTTGGGAGTTAAATTTTTAATTGTCAAAATAATGGAAAATCTTTTATTTTTATGGATTTTCGGTAATTTTTTGATAGTCAAAAAAAACGAACGTCGTTTATTTTAACGGATTAAGCAATTATTTTTTAATAGTTAAAATAAACGAAAGTACTTTGTTTTTATCGATATTTTTAGTTAATTTTTTAACAATTAAAAATAATTGGAAATTACTATTGTTTTAAACGAAAAATCAGTAGTCCTGTTTTTAACAACTTTTTCTATAGTTTTAATGTACAAATTCGTTTGTTTCTAACTATAAAATATTGTGAGTGTGGGCATCTAATTAAAACTATTTTCAATATCTATCTAATGATCTACCACAATAACGTAAGGGGGTATATGTTTATTTGTTATTCCTAGGACCATTTTGGAAACCATCAAAAGTAAGATGGAAATGATTGTTTAGTACCACAAAATCCAAATTTCATTAAAATCTGAAAGAAATTATTCTTTAAATTTCCTAGTGGATCTTTTTTGGTCAATAGTGGAAACATTAATCCAATGTGGATCAGGTTACATAAAATAATTATTTTTATCTAGGGGAAATTTTTTGTTGATAAATTTAAAAGCTTTGCAAATTTTGTAGTCATAATTAATATTGTGTTGCATGGCTCTTTTTTAAAGGTTAAATGTTTTAAAAAAAAGTAAAGATAGCTAAAGTCTAGTCAAACTAATGTGATATTTTTATAAAAATGATGTTAACTATGAGGAAAAAATACGATTTTTTTTTTAATTGTTGACAAAATAATAAATTTTCATAAAAGGTCTGGAAGAGAGTCGCTCCACATACAAACTCGAATTACACACATAAAAAATCCATCACTTTTCAAGTGACCTAGTGAAGGCTGTAAGTCTAGCTGAGTGTATTAAGAAACCGGTTTGAGAAATTGCAATATACTCTCAAAATTTTCGAGATAGCGGTAAAAGAGAATTTTTTTGCGACTGGCACATTTTAACATTTGTAACTCAATAATTTTGTAACCGATTTTGAACGGCGTGTAAAAGAAAATTACTTCCAAATATATTATATCTTCTTACCAAATATATATACTATCATCATTATATTATGTATTTAGAGATTTTTTTTTACTAGTTTTACTAGTTTTTAATTTATTTTTGATCAATGGTGATAATCTTTAACTTCGAGCTCATATATTAGTTCTCATTAAGTGAGAAAACTAGTTTCTATGAATGTTTCATGTTTTGCATGGGATTGTCACTTCTTTTGTTAGGACAATATCCTAATAAAGAAATATAGTGTATGGCCTCGAACTTGAATAATTTTCATTTTCATTGCACAGTTAAAGGTCGAAAAAACATTGTTTTTATTTTTAACAAAAATTATATCAAACTTGTAGAAACTAAAATTTGAAATTTTTTAAAACTTTTTTAACTTCTACGTGATTTGTTTTCAGAATTCTCTTTTAAAACGCCAATATTTTTAAAGCCAATGTTTTTCTTAGTAAAATGAGCCTTCATTTGTTTAAAATCGGTTGAAAAACTGTTATGGTACTTTTCCTATATATATAATAATTAAAATTTTCAGTTATTTTTTTAAATTTTTTAACTTCTACGATCTTTTTTTTAAAACAGCAATATTCTTACACCCGGAAAAAGAATTGGTTGGAATTCGGTCGAAACTATTAAAATTTATTTAATAGGACGTTATTTTTTTTTCGACTCAACTTCTCAACTAAAATTCGGTTAGAAATTTTGTGATAATACAAATTAATACAAATTTTTTAAGAAAATTGTCGATAATCAAAAGTGGTTACAGCAAAACGGTTTTCGCAATCAATTATGCTACTAAATTAGAGGTTCAGTAGTACCAACCAAATTGTGGATAACATTGTTTATAAAAGCAACTAATGATTGGTATTGGTAAACAAATTTGAGACAGTGTTTGTTTTCCTAGCAAAACATTTAAATTCAAATTTATCACTTAACATCTATAAGTGTTTGTGGTGTAGTGCGTAGAGAGTTTGCATTATACTCCGAACTTCCGAGGAAAAGACAAACACAAAAAGTGTCTCTATTAAATTAAAATAAAATACTCAAATGTTTAAATAGCAAATATGGCAATGCAAATTAAACATTATTATGGTGCAAGCAGTAGTACAGAGGATTCATTATCCGAAGGCCACGGTTTAATACCAGAAAAATCTAAATTTTTTTAATTTCAATACAACTTTATGGAACGTAATAGTATTTATTTGGAATGTAATAGTTTTTTAAGCAACTGAATTTTAGCTATGACGACTTAAAATATAATTTAACATTGCGATAGTTATAAGAACCGCCAGAATTCGATTGGTAACATATTCGGTGGCCACAACTGAGACTGTTTTTGGTTGTAAAGTTGGTGTTTTCCTAAGTAAAATGAGAATTCATTTACAGAATTTTGTCACTTCCTCCTTCGTAATTATGCATTAGTTTTTGCATAAAAAATACACTCTGTATATATAGAAAAAGTACCATTACTTTGTCCATTTTCAACCAATTTTAACAAAGAATGACTCAATTTATTTAGGAAAACATTGGCTTTAGGAAACTTGTTGTTTCAAAGGATGATTCGAAAAACAACTCTCATAGCAGTGGAAAAAGTTAAAAAAAGAAAATTTTAACATTGTGAAATAGAGACGGAGGAGATTAGAAAAATAAACAAAAATCTAATAATAGAATATTTGTGTTTGTTAGTGTTGTCACTTCAGAGTATAATATACAATAACAGAAAAGCTAATAGGAAAGAAAACTGCAATTTAGCAGCATTACATTCGAAGCCATACTTGGGTGTGCTCGCTAAACGGCCATCACTTGGTATTCTTACGTTTGTAATGTAAGAGCGCAGGTTTGATTCTTACAGCCGCTTTTTGTTGAAAAATTTATCATATAGAGACAATCTGACAATTATAAAAACGCAAATAATAATAAAATTTAAATGGAAAATCACTGATGACGCCTGTCCATATAAAGAGGCAGAAACTAGTCTAGTAAAAGAAAGAAAACTGCAATTTAGCAGCATTACATTCGAGGCCATACTTGGGTGTGCTCGCTAAACGGCCATCACTTGGTATTCTTACGTTTGTAATGTAAGAGCGCAGGTTTGATTCTTACAGCCGCTTTTTGTTGAAAAATTTATCATATAGAGACAATCTGACAATTATAAAAACGCAAATAATAATAAAATTTAAATGGAAAATCACTGATGACGCCTGTCCATATAAAGAGGCAGAAACTAGTCTAGTATGATTTAAAAATAATAGTGTTAATAATTTTTAGAGAAAAACGTTTATTCTTCTTCTTAAACTCAACATTTCTAAAGAAAATTTTAATTGTTATTAAGAATATCTTTACATGTTTATATTAGTAATATAAATAAAGTATATATTCTTTTAAAAACACCGTTTAAAAATTTAAAATCGGTTTAAAACTGACTGGTTTAGAAATGTTTAAATGTGCCAGTAGCAAAAAATACTCTTTTACCGTTAGTTTGAAAACTATAGAGTATATTGCAACTCAAACCGGTTTTGTAATACACTCAGCTAGACTTAGAACATATACCTTGTCATTTGACGAGTAATTTTTCTGTATAGCACAGTGTTATTAATTTAAAAATGTTGTTTTTAATAACAATTATTATATTACTAAAATAGCAATCTACATCTCCCAATTAGGCATTTTAAAAAATCTTTTAAATTAATTAAAAAAATCACGTATTTGTATTTTTTTTAAATGAGTGCATCATTTTTGATTCCAAGCTAAAGTGGATTAATATAATAAATAATGTCCGATAATAATGAAATGAAAATTTAATTTTTCAAATCTTCCAATTTTGAAAAATTTTAATAAAAATACACTTTTTTCCAAAATGTGTCACTTTCGGCAAAAAAAAAATCGCCAGGGGTTAACGTTTTCAAAAACAAACATCAAATTCTTCCATTTGAAACCATTTGTAATAAAACTTCCGATGTAATAAACGAAAATCGAAAAAAACGGTATTTTAAGCAGAGTTCGAATTTCAACACAATCATTTTGTTGTGCACAGTAAACATAAACAGAACATTTCTTTATTTTCATTTTCATTTCTAAACAGAACATAAACACTTTCACAAACCAGTTTTCGATGAGAGACCGAACTAAACGATTTTGTTCTGTTTGGCCAATATTTCAAACAGTTTGATTTTGTTGTGTTTATGGAATGGAACAAAACTATTCGTAAACCGTTCTTAGTGTTTATGTCATATTACAAGTGAAAAAAATTTCCTTTAATTTTATGAATAATTGCATTAGTTTAATAAAAAGTTTCAACGGAGGAGTTCCAGTGAAATTTGTATAAAACTAATGCAAAAAAACATTGATAACATGCAGAAAAATCATTTCTTTATTCTGCCAACCACAATGTTAAAAACGCGTTTTAATGTTTAAGTTGAATGAACACTAAAAAATAAACACTACGAAATAATAATGTTTGACGAAAGAAACATTTTCGTTTTGTTCCGTTTGTTATATTACAAAAAACGATTGCAGCACTTGTGTTGTGTTTATAAATACGAACGAAACAATAGAGATCGTTGTATTGGTTTTTTTGATAGCAACGTTATGTTAGTGGTACATACATTTTCGAACTCTGATTTTAAGGGACATCCTATTAAACATGTAGAAATTTGTTGTTTATATTTCGGCCATTCCAACAAAGACCGGACAAAGAAAATCCTTTTTTTGACACTGGGTGTTTCGATTTCAATTTTGTTTTGCATTCAAAAACTGTATGCATCCTCTTAAAGAGTAGAGGTTTTAGTTTGTCAAATTTCAAAAAATCCACGGGTTTTATGCACGATTTAGTTATTTTTTAAAATGAAAAATATGCAAAAAGTATATAACTTTAAATATTCGTATTTTCTGTAATATTCATCGGATTATCACCATTTGAATTGCATTGGAATGCTACACTCACCTACATTTTTTCAGCGTCAAAACGTAAAGTATTTTTAAGCAATTTCTTTTTAAATACACTTTTCACATACTTGCCCACTCTGGATTTGAAAAAAAATGCAAATTGCTAAAAATGGGATTTTTACTAAAAAACCACGCTTTCGTTATTTTGGGTCCCGCGATTTATCTATTATTAATAAATTATTGCAAAAATCCTGCATCCTGTTTCCACAGAAAAACTAAATGTCTTTTATTTTTCAAAATTAAAAAAAATTGAATCTAAAAATGTAGTATTGAGACCCATCTTAAATGTCTCTGTTTTAAAAACTATACATTTAATTTTAATTTAATTTTATAATTGTTTTAATTAATTTTGAGAATGCCAAGACTATTAATTACACTTTTGAGATGTTTTCTTTGTGTGACAAATAATTGTGTCCACTGTATTATTTGCAGTTAAAAAATAATTTTAACACTTTCAACCCCATGTTTTATTCTATAAAAAGAAATGATATTCTATATTCTTGAAAGGGTTAAAACTTAAGTTTTTTTAAAACAGAATATTTTAGGAGATTATTTTATCTCTCACGTACGGGAGGAATTTTAAAAATTATATGTATAGTTTTTAAAACAGAGAAGTCTTAACACTACATTTTAAATTTAATCCAAATTGATCTGAAAAATAAAAAAACATAACAAATCGTTGTTTTTCAATGTAAAAATGTTATAAGCTTTTTTTGCCAAAAATCATTAAAACAGTTAATCTCCAGGACGTGAAAAAGTAAAAGTTTAACTTTTTGTTAAAAATTACATATTTTTTAAATCGATTACGGCCAAATTTTAGAAAAATGCATTTTCAACATAAATTGCATTAAAAACACATTATTTTAAGCTGGAAGAAATTTTAATCCGCAAAATAAAAGTACAGGAGTGTACCATTCCAATGCGTTTTAACCATCTGATATATATAAAAAAGCTACACTCAAATCAAAAAGTCTGTAAAAGTTATAGAAAAATCTGTAATTTTTCCAGATTTTGATGCTAATATTAGGCCAGCAGATCTTTTCCCTAATTTCAGCGAGACGTGACTGTAATTTTTTTGTAAAGTAAAAGTTGTAAAAAATTTAGTAAAAGTAACCAAAATTTGTTTGGCAGCTGAGCTTGTTTTTTTTTTTTTTTAAAGAAGCAACACTCAGGGAAATCTTCCTATTAATTAATGTGTTGCTTTTTTGGAAAGGGGATAGTGGAGAGATGAAACGTGCTGAAAGATGAAGGGCTTCAAACATGACAACACTGTAATTGCGCGAGATGATAAGTCTTATAACAGTTATTGGTCGCCACCTGATGTAGAGTTGGCGAATTATTGAATTGGTTCATCAAGTCGTAAGCTGAACAGAAAATTTTGCGTTTCCAAAGAAACAATTCGGTAAAAACTTACTGCATATGAACGTGAAACACTACCCGAGGAATACAGAACCCAAACATAGTAAAAAAAAACAGTTGGCAGATATACCAACAAAATTTATCCAACTAAGAAAAACCTTCATAAAAAATATTTTCAAATAATTTTGGATAATTAAAAATACATTTCTTTTGCTTGAAGCAACGGAAGTATTAATTCTGGATTTTATTTTGATGACTTTAAAAAAACTCCCGACAAAGTACGGTATTCGGCTAAAGCGAAGATTGAATCAAAAGTACAAGTGGGGGCAGCAAAAAGTATATCACAACTTTACCTAAAGGATTCGAACGCTATGGATGTAAACTCTGTGGCTGTTTAGTAAAACTGGATAAAATTTCCAGAGATAGACACTCTAAAGACAACTTATTATGTTGGCTAGATTTAGCAAGCTGTCATTATGCCAAAACGACTTTAGAATGGCTTAATGCAAAAAACATAACTTTTGTACCAAAATACGCAAATTTTAAGGGTAGTTTAGGCCAAAAAGTTTATAAAATGGTTGGGTCGTTTAGGCCAAAAAGGTTATGGAAATGGTTGGAAAGCCAAATGCACTGAAGAATTGACATAAATTTAAAGCGGGTTAAAAAAATTGACTTGAATGTCGAACAAAGTGGTTGTCTCTAAGTATCGAGGAATAGCAAAACTAAGCACAATACCAAAATTATTTGAAAAAGTCGTTTATGATTCTTTGTCACATCAACTTTCATCTATTTTATCAACCGAAATTCTCGCTCTACAGTTACAAATTTGATTGAACTTACTACTTATGTTAATGAAGGCTTTATCAATAAAAAAACAAACCGATGTAATTAATATTGATTTCAGAAAGCCGTTCGACCAAGTTAATCATGAACTTTTGTTGTACAAACTCGATAAGACTGGTTTTAGTATATTATCTCTTAAATGGATTGGATCATACCTACATAATAGAAAACAGTGCGTTAAATTTCGAAATTCGTTTTCCAAATATATTGATGGTACATCTGAAGTCCCACAAGGCAGTAACCTTGGACCTCTGTTATTCACATTATTTATAAATGATCTTCCTTCACTTATTATGCATTCTAATACTTTAAGGTATGCAGATGATGTGAAAATTTATCTTGGATTCAACAATTGTAGTGATCAAATACTTCTACAGAATGATATTAATCGTTTTACTATCTGGTGTAAAACAAACTTAATGAGCCTTAATGTTAAAAAATGCAAATATATGATATTTTCCAGATCAACTCCTATTAATGGGTGCTACGTGATGAATGATTCAAGTCTTGAGTTAGTGGAGTCATTTAATGATATTGGCATTCATCTAGATAGAAAGATAGACTGAAGATCGCACATATCATTAACAGTAAATAAAGCTACTGGAGTTCTTGGATTCATCAAACGCTGTAGCAAAAAATTTTGTGATCCATATAATACAAAACAATTATTTACAACGCTGGTCAGACCAATTCTGGAATGTGGTTCTGTTGTGTTGGACCCTTCCTGCCATTCAAACTCTATTGAATCTGTTCAAAAACAATTTTTATTATTTTGCCTTCGCTGCCTGAATTGGAATCCAAATGTTAATCTGCCTTCATATCAACATCGCCTTGCACTTATTAAACTACATACACTGAAAAGCCGTAGGCAAATGCAGAATGTGTCCTTCCTGCCTAAGTTGATAAATGGAAGTCTTAATTCGGCATATCTGCTAAGTAAAATAAATATGAATATTCCTTTTCGTTGTTCAAGAAATTATAAATTTTTAAATATTAAATATTATAAATCAAACTTTGCTAACTTTGATCCATTTCGTAGAATTTGCGATGAATTTAATATGTTGTTTCAGTTAATTGATTTTAATAAAAGTTTAAATACGGTAAAGAGGGATATAATTTTATATTTAAATTCTTTAAATTAGATATGTAAGTAATCTTAGTTTATCGATTGTATAATATTTTAATAGTATTTAATGTTCATGGTCTGCACGGATTATTTCCATAGACTTAAATAAAATAAAAATAAAAGCATGATTGGAGATATCAAGCATAAAATACGCCAAATAGAAGATCGCGGTCCGTTGGCTCTCTACAAAAAGTGAATTAATATTTTATAGTCTATACTGTACAAGCGTTTTAAAATTGTCCATTTACTAAATTGGCATAGGTTACACGGTGCGACAGTCCAAAAAACCTGGGACCGGATATTATTTTTCTTGTAGGGCTTGTCGAGTAAAACAAGATTCCAATAGTGAAATATGCCGGACACCTCCAAAATCCGGATTTACGGTTAAAAAACCGGTTTTTGTAACTTTGCGCACTTATAAGCCTATAACTTTGTTGATAATGATCCGATTTCCAATTTGTCACTTGATTTGGAAAGAAGAAACTTTTAACTTTAACTTTTCATGAAAATAAACTTTTAAACATTTTATACAAATTTTATTTTTGGTTATTTTTTGTTTTTTTTTTTAATAACATTGATTTGTAACTTAATAGAAGGTGCATAAAAACAACACCAAAAACATTGTATTGTGCAGGCATTTTGGTAAAAATTCTGTTTTCATGAAAAGTTAAATAACTCAGTCAACTGCTTATCTATTGTTAAACCCAAATATGCGTTGTAATCGTAAATAAACGTACTTTTTGAAAAAATTCAATAGTATTATAGTTTCTTAATAAAATAATGTATAAAAACGTCACCAAAGTTGAAAAATTTTTGAAAAATCTACAAAATTTGTGTTTGCTGGACAATAACACCCAAATTTCTCAAGTTTTCTTAGATAAATTATATATCATTAGAAAGATCTCTCTTCTTCTTTCCAAATGAAGTAACAAATTGAAAATCGCATCATTATCAACAAAGTTACAGGCTTATGAGTGCGCAAAGGTAAAAACCGGTTTTTTAACCGTAAATCCGGATTTTGGAGGTGTCCGGCATATTTCAGTATTGGATTCTTCTTTAACTCGACAAGACCTACAATAAAAATAATATCACTCCCCAGGTTTTTCTATGTCATTCAATTTTGTACCCATGTGTTATTTATGAAAATTTCTTAAATATGATGAAAAATTTATGTCAAACGATTTACAAAATATTTTCATCAATATGATGAAACTTTTGTGCCTGAGTGTAGTTAATATTTAAGTGCATAAATAAAGATCAAGATGTTTCCCCATCTCTTGTCTAGATCAAATAATTGTTTGCTTTAAAAAATATAAGCATTTTTTTTTTTTTGCTAATTTTAGCAAACTTAGTAAAATTAAATTAACAACCAAAATTAGTAAAAAAATTTTGTAATTTGTAAAATGAGAATAGCAAAAAAAAAATATACTAAAAAATAACTTCACACTAAAAATTAGTAAAATAATAGTAAAGAGAGATTGAAAACTGTTTTCCTAATTTTTATACCAACTTTTTTTTTACTGTATCAAAGTTAAAAATTACACACTTTTTGCATATTTTTTACTTTTCAGAAAAGAAAATCAGGAATAAAACCATGATTTTTTTCGAGAAAATAAAATAGCCAATCTTTAAGTAGCTCCATAGAGTTTCTGCGTGTAAAATATAATTTAAATCAAAAGACACAATGTTCTATTTTGGACGATCTCTCTTGGAATGGCTGTTATTTATGATTTTTTTTTTTTTTTTAACACAAACAAATACTATTCACCAGAAAAAAAAACGCTTTAAATACAATTGATTATTTTTATTTGTTTTTCAAACACTTAGAAAAACCATGTTTTTTTGTTTTTGCTGTAAAAACACAAATAAACTTTTTGAATTCTCCCCTAAAGCAACACAAATGTTGAAAAAAAAAATAAAAAAAAAAAGAAAATATATATATTTTGTTTAGCATTTTTTTAAAAACTCATCTGTATTTCATTGACAAAAAATAAGAAATCTACGCATGACGTTTGTCTTTTCTACATCTTGAAATTCATAATTCAGTCACAGTCATCTTGGTAGTTGTTTCATATAAACGATTTTTGAAAATTTTATTTGAACAACTGCTTATTTTCTTTTGTATGTGTAAATGTGTAAATGTTGTGGGAAGCTGCATACCATAAAAAAAAATTAAACTTAAAAAAACTGCAACTTTTTATATAAAACTGCAGCAGCTTAGTTTGTGTTTTTCACTTTTCTCTATAAATGTTGATCTTTTTCATTAAATAAAACCTTTCCAAACCAACAAAAAAAAATGCTAACAGTTATTTTTTCAAATAAAAATTTTCCCTTTTTCTATTTCTTTTATTTTCTACGAAACAAATTTAATCCTTAACAAACATAAATCAAAACTTTTATTAAATTAAACCTTTAAATTAATGGCTTAACAAACACAATATAAATAAAAATTAAAAACATATTTAAATTTTCGTTGTAGAGTGAGTATAAAAAAAAAACAATTTATGTATTTATTTTTTTATTAAAAAAAAGAAACAAAAACATTTTTAATTTCAATTAAGCTTAAATATTTTTAATTTAAAAGTTTTAATAAATTGTTTAAAAGTTAAATTATAAACATAAATAATATTTATACTTAGTGTCCAATTTGAGTGAAGATTCATATGACTATGTGTTTGGTGGTCGACGCAAGACTCCGCCTTCTACAACAGCACTTAAGTTGACCTCGCCTCCTGTACGACTGAGACCAGAAGGTAAATGACAAAAAAAAAAAAAAAAAATTTGTTAACATAATATAAAAAAAAAAATCAAGTTATCGATAGCAAATAATAGATATTAAATTTATAAAGCGCTTACATTTTAAAAATCACTTTAGAAATTAAAAGTGATCGATAACAAATCTATAACAGATAGTTATCGATAACAAAAAAATGTAAATATACTTGTTATCTGCTATTCATTAACTCTAGTTTTAAGCTTATGATTTTAAATGAATGAATACCAAAAATCATTTTATAATTTTTGGTTTGTTTATTAAGAATGCTATCGATAATTACATTTTTTTTTAAATATGATAATTTTAAAATACATTTCGAAAATTAATACTAGTTTTTTATTTTATTTTTTATTTATTGTAAAACTATTGTTATCGAATTTCTTTTTTTTTTATATATATCGACGGTTTCTATTTGATTTTGCCTTTCAAATTTAATGAAATTACTTCTTGCTGAACTGTTATGGTTATCGAAAAGCTTAATTTTTTAACTGTTATCGATAACTTTCTGTCTTATTTTTTAACCAATATAATCGATAACTTTTGAGTATTTCAAATTTTATATAATTCTTAAATTTAAATTTTATTTTATTTGCCTATTTTGAAAAACTTTTTTTATTTAAAACTAAAAATTCTTCATATTTTAAACGAGGCTTAAGATCATTTATTTATTAATTATAATTATTTATTTCCAATATTTCGCCTCCACATTGGGTGACTTCTTCAGGGAACAATAATTGTCGTTTAAAATAAGAAGAATTAAATAAAAAATGATCAAAGAAAACTTAACATTTTTAAAATTAATAATACTCTTGTAGAATTTTTATGGTTATCGATAATTTAGAAATCTCTATTGCTTTCGATGACTTTTAAATTTCAATTGAATGATCGATATTTAAGATTTCTGGTGTTATTTATAAGATTCTGTCTACACTTTTTAATTTCTAGTATTATCGATTATTTTGACAATATATTATAATCGTAATTGTATTATTGTGCTTAAAATCTGACATAGTTGTTAAAATTTATTTTCTAGAATAGTTCTTAAATCCAAATTGGTATCAATAATTTTTCTTTTGCTATTGACCCATTTCAAATTTTTATTTTTAACGATCATTTGAATGTTATTATAGTTATCGTTTTTTAATCTTTGTTATCGATAATATTTAATATCAATTTAAACTGATACTTTCGAAATCTCAATTGCATTGTTTAATTTCAAATTATCGATAATTTCAAAACTTGTCTTAACCCTTTACTGCGTGAAACTCGGGATTTAAAAAAATTTATATATTTTGCTAGAAAATGCAACAAAAAAGTTATACGTATTACAGCGTTTTCGTATGTTTTCATTTTTATTGATTTTTTTGAAGGATAACGATTCGTTACATATATGTAACAAACTCGTTGGTTTTTTCACTATATATGTAAAATTTGTATCAAATACAGTCCGTTTAAATTAATTAATATGATATTTGCATATTAATATGGGGTATCACATTAATAATTAAAATACCACACCCCTGGATGACATCATCAGAAACGAATAAAATATTGAAAAGGTTAAATCTGAATTTGAAAGGCAACAGATATGACTTTCAGATAACATAAAAGGTTTTGTAAATAAATCATAATTAGGGATGTTATGTCCTAACGACTATAGTAAAAAATGGGGTTTATCAAAATTGTCGCTTAAGATATCTCAAAAACCAGATGTGATGAAAAATTCTGAGATCAGATTCATATTCAGCGCACAACAATCATTATATAGTCTCATGATTAAAAAGCTTGTTGGACTGTTAGATTAAATGCCATTAAGCAAAGTGTATCACTACATTTTTAGATTTGCTGAAAGTTGATAATTTGTTTTCTGAAAATCCGCATCTCTTTATATGTTCGTAACCATTTATCTGGACACTAATTCTAAAAGCTAACAGCAAACGAAATAACTAGTTTTACAAATATTTTTATTATATTTATCACCTATTAAAAAAAAAAATAATGGTAGCGATTCCTATTCTCAATTTCACCATTCACCTCAATTTTCGAATCTCATTATTTTCCATGTGTTAATTATTTGCCCCATTTTGATTTCTGATTTTTTAATATTTGTTTATTGTAAAGACGCTGGGGCAATAAAAAATTAATAAATTTGTATTATTTAAGAGAAAATGATGTTCGAAAACTGAGGTGAAAGGTGAAAGTGAGAATAGGAATCGCTACAAATATGTTAGTGATATTTTTAAAAAATTTGTTCCTTTTTACTACTTTGTTGCATTTCCGTAACGAATCGAAATTAGGAAAAAAAAATTTTTTTCGGGAATTTTGAAACCAATGTATATATTTTAGAATCAAGAATACATTCTAAACTTTATGATTATTCATTTTTTTTTTACACTTTTATTATTTTTAACAAAACAAAAAAACTTTCATCTTTTCGAGTTTACGGTCAAATTAAAAATTGTTTTTAAAAAATCACTAATTTTCAAATTTACCGAAATGCTTGTTATTAAACATTAAAATTTAGTTGCTGTCTAATAATACTTGAGAAAAAAAAATTGTATTTGATTCATACACAAATCGACAGGTAGGTTCAAATTACACTGGCCGACAAAATTTGATGAAATTTTCTAACCAAGAATCAGACAATACTTTTCCGATGGTGTTAGACGTGCTCAATCAGAATCTGACCTCAGAATAACCCTATCACGGGTTTTCGAGATATTCTAATCTAAAAGTACAAAAAACACGTTTTTGGGTACATTTGATTTTGTGTAACTTCCAGAAATAATTGTTTTTCAAAAAGGTCATTACGGTAACTAAAAGTTCTACTTCTAAACTACAAAATCCATTTTGAATTTTTAAAAAATCTTTCTGGAAGTTACAGGAACTCAAATGTACCCAAAAAAAAGTGTTTTTTTGGACTTTTAAGTTAGAATATTTCGAAAACCTGACGTGATAGGGCTATGTTCATTCGATTCGGATTCAGCACGTCTAAAAACTTTGGGAAAGTTTAGTCTGATTCTGCATTTTGGAAACTAAAGCATATAAAAGAGAAGTTTTGAACAAAAATTATTTCACTTACCAAGATATAACCACACTCCAAAAACTATTATTTTTCTGTTTCTATTTAAGAAGATATCACGATTTTCGCTTTTTGGAAAATGCTAAATTAGGCGAAAAAGAATTGAAACTTCAATTTCTATTTTTCAAACTTCAACGCTTTACTATTAACACTTAATTTCTTCCTTCTGCCAAAATTCATAAAAATCCGTCTATTAGTTTATAAGTTAAGATGATGTCCTTAAGAGGAATCCTGATAAAATCCTGTGTGCCCTTGGACCAAAATACTTATTATTAAAGATATAGCGCAATCTTACTTATATTTTATTATAAAGAGCTTTTAGTCAACTTAAATTGGATGTTTAGATTTTTGAAAACTGTGTTTTTTCAAAAATTTGGAGCTTTCTTGCTTCCAAACCGTGGACGGCACACGAAAAATTTATTTGCAAAATATTTAGCAAATTTAGTTTTCTATCGAAATATATTATTTTCTAAGTATAGAACGGTCATTTGACGCATTTATTGTAAATTTTATGAAGACTGCCCCTAGGCAGCCTTACCCGTTAGGGTTAAGTAACCAGTGATGTTTAATAAATTTACATAATAAAATGTTGGATCTTCTTTTTTTCTGCAGATTTCGTGAAAAAATGAGAAATTTCAAATTTAAATATATGCATAAGGAATATTATCGCATCTTTTGAAACGTGTAATATACCAAATTAAAAAGCATAGTTCATACTATTTGAATATTGCAAAAAAAAGTAGCAATATTATTTTCAATGTGTATTTTTTGCAAAAATTTTATCAAACAATTCAAATTTTCTGCAATAAGATTCTTGTAAATATTTTTTTAACTATATCTAACTTTAAAATTAAAAGGTCATATTCGTGATCTGCGTCCGAAATAGACTTGTGCAATCTAGTTCGCTTGAGTGAGCCCTTTTTCTAGTTCGATGAACTAGGTTGCGTTTTCTAGTTTAATAAATCTTTGACAATTTCGTGCAATTGATCATATTAAAATTTTTTAAGTCATTTGTTTGATAATTTTTTAATGAGCTATTCATATTTAACACTTATTTTTTATTGCTATTATTTAATAATGATAACAAATGTAAAAAAAAAATTATATTTTAATGAAATAAATTTAATGAAAAATATATTACTAAAATAAAAAAAAAAATTAAGAAAAACGATTTTGGTCAAAATAATATTTTTTATATATTTCGTTTAGTATTGACTTCAAATTTAACTACAAAAAAGGGTACGGTTGAAAAAAACTATTAAAAAGAGAACACATTTTCTCATGAGTAAATTGAACGAAATGAACGATGATACACTGATAGAAAAATGCATCTTCTTATTGATGATGCCCTAACATCTGAATTGTGACATCAATGTTATTACAAATGACATCAATGATGCAATAAGTGACATCAATTTAATGACGAACGTTATCATATAATTTTGTCATATTTTACGCGTCATCCGTGCTATGACAACAGTGACATCAATTCGATGCCACATTTTGTGCATTAATAACAGGAAAAGTATGAATAAAGAATAAAACTAAATAACGTTAAAATGTTTGTAAAGTGTGTTTTAGTAAAAATGTTAATGTTTTATTCCTTATTTTTGTTTTTAGACGCATTTCGAAAACTTGCATAAGATACATCACATTGATGTACATCCGTTGTCAAAGCAAGAAGCACTTTATACAATATATAACATTCATATTGATGACATGTAATCATTATAAAGCGTCCGACAAATAACTTTTTTTTTTTGAAAATGCTATAAAAAAAAACTACTAAATATTTTCTCAATTTCTTTTTTTATTTGAAAGTACAATCCTTCCGGTTAATAATGGAAAATAATTCATTCAAATAGGCTGGCCATGCATCGATCGGTCCAATTATGGCCCAATTATGCCTCTGGACCAAAATCCGCACCAAACAGTGACTCGTTTTGGGTGTATCGGCTTTTCAATGTATGCGTGCGGGTTTTCTGTGCCACAAATACGACAATTTTGCTTGTTTACATACCCGCCAAGATCAAAATGAGCTTCATCTGAAAAGATGATTTTTCTGGCAAAATCGGCATCATTCATTTTCGCACACATTCTGCAACATTACCATAATTTTCAAAGTAATATCGCAATATTTCCCAGCGTTGTTCAAGCGTATACACAACCATATCCGTTCAGCGGAAGGATAAAACTAATTATCTGTCATCGCAGTGATGACATTTTTTTTATTAAATTGACTCCGATTCGTCATTTATGTGATGCCGATGTCTCATCCCATTGATGACACAATTTAAGTTTTCGATCCTGATGACAATTTGGTCAAGTGATGTTAAGGCTGACATCACCGAGATGACAAGTGTCATGGGGTCAAAAACGAAGACATTTGTCATAGAACTGATGTCAAAATACATTAGGGTTATGACGGTTTTTCTATCAGTGTACTAAAAGTCATATCGGTTAATTGGCTGAGTAGTTCAATTGAACTAGTTCGTTCGCGAACTACACAAGTCTAGTCCTAAAATCATTTACAAATGATGGGTCGCAACGCCGATACATTACATTTTTTCTGACTTTGTTATTTTTATAACTTTTCGTTTCAATTTTGTAGAAAAAGGTTTTAATTCATTAATATTTTCAAACAAAAGAAAAACGGTTTTTAAGTGGAACATTTTTTAAAATAATCAAATATAGTAATCGATAACTCATTTTTTTGTTTTGTTTTAAAATCAATAAAAAATTTAAATTTATCAATAAATTTATGCTTAAAAATATAATTTGCGTTATAAATTTTTAATTTTCGATAACACTATATTTTGTTAAGAAATTCAATGTTTTTAGATATTTTTAAATATACGTTTGCTATTGATAATAATATCAAATATATATTTACTAGAGTTCGTCACAAAAATTTTATTTTAAAATATCATCACTTTTTTACAATTTTTTCATCAGTAAAAAAATGGCGTTACTAATTTTTTTTTTTTATAATTTCAACTCCTTCCACTCTCTCGCGGTGACCAAACACGCTACTACAAATAAAAAATGCGATATGAAATTTGAACCTGACATTCGATTCCACATTAAAACTTATTTAAAAAAAATGTTCCGGGTTTATAAAGTATACCATTTAGTCAATAGAGTGGACGGAAAACTTTGTTTTTTTTCAAAAACTTTTAAAAATAAAATTTTACAAATAGAAAATGCTAATTGTCAACAAATGTAAGAAAAGATGAAAAAAAAAAATCTTGTGGGGATCAGCGCTAGAGGGAGTGCCGCACTTTTGACCTAACCCAGTAAAAAATTTGCGTTTTTTTAGAAGCAGGATAAAACAAATGCGCTGAAGTAAGTGCTTACTATTATGTTGTTCGTATAAAAATAAACAAAAATTTTGTTGAGGTTACTGTTTTCCCTTACAATAATGCAGGTTGTAAGCAGCTTACGTTAATCCCTTACTAGGATGCAGGTTGTAATACAGAAAGTTTCATGTCGTGGATTATTAAACGATCTGAACCAGTTTACCACGCCTTTCACAATTAAATTAAATAAAATTGCATATTAATTATAGTAGTAATTGCAGTTGTCTGAAAAAGACGTTAAAATTCAAACTCAAACAAAAATCAAACTTTGTTCTCTGGCAATTCTTCCCTAACTACGTAAGCGCCATCTATCGAATATACAAAGAATATATCATAGATATGGCATCACTTACAACATATGGGAAAACAGTGGACATTAGAGTGAGGTAAGTTTCTAAAAATAGAACTGTTGTGTTGCTGGAGTTGTACTTCTGAGATTATGTATGCAAGAACAAAAACACCGTGTATAGAATAAAACTAGTTTTATTCACAGCAAAACTAGACCTGACGATAGATCAGTGGGCTAAAGCGCTCTGTCTAACGTGTAGTGCGAGTGCATGTGGCATTAGAGATCAGTTTATCTATACCACGGTCAGTGATTGCACAGAAAAGTTTCATATAGACGCAATCGAACAAATAAAAGCATAACAAATATTGCATTATTCAAAAACTCAAAAAACAGGGTCACTGACGAAGGTTTAATACCAGAAACTGCGCAGTCTGATTCAGAAAAAATTGTAAATTTGCAATGTAGTTATGATTTTTAGAAAATACACTCATTCTTCTCTACCACGCCTTTCACGATTTCTGATTGTGCTAGGTGTTTTGGAGTATGTTAAAAAAAATAATGACTAATTATTTCTGTTTCTGAAGAGCTAAAAACGTGGTGCGGTATAAAAATGAAATTATTATATTATGTCTAAAATTAATGTCTGTAGAATTTTATGTAAAATAAATTATACATTATTCATATTATTACTTTTAATCGTAATAATGTAGACATGAAATATGATTTTACAGACAGCCATGAAATCACAGCTTTTTGTAAGCGCTAAAACCCGCGCTTATTTTGCCAAAAATAATGCTTCCAAGTTGGAATTCGCCATATAAAAAGCATGGCATATGTTAGCAGGTTTGTAAGGGATTCTTTTTAGCTTACTCACTTACAAACCTGCTTGCAGGTAAGCAGCGTTTTTTTTACTGGGAAGCGACTAAGTCATCTTCAGCCTCATTCTAATCTACCACCCACAAGAAACTCAAGGTTTTGATATATATATATATATCAACCAAGCACAGAAAATCTGTGATGTTAATTGATTACCCGAACAACATGAGTTATTTTCGTCTTTTCTTAAATGTTAAGCCAACAGCTTTAAATGTTAAAGCTTTATTTGACAGGGTTGCCAGTCCAACAGCTAATGTTACCATTACTGAGAACGAATTGGGAATCCGGCATGTATACTAATATTTAAACACAACGTATTCTAGTTGATTTCATATTAGATTTTACATTGCCTGGCACCTAAATGTTTTGTTTTGAGAATTTTGTGTATACTGATCAAAACTTTAAAAAAATTACTAACAATTGTAATAAAAATTAACCACATGGTAGTAAAAAATAAACAAACATTTATTTTTTTTTTATTTTTTTAAATAACAAAAAACTATTGTACAAAATTAATGTAAAATCATAAAACAGTCATTTTATGTGGTTTGTGTTTTTAAATTAACTACAATGTTTTTAAAAATTTAATTTGTTCTACAAATGACTGACATTTACATTAAAAATAAAGAAACTTTATTACAACCCAAACAACTACAAATTTTTAAAGCAGAAGTTCCCTGAGTGTAACATTTAATTGTGATCTCAAACTGGACAATTCAAAATGCAATGCAATTTTAAAAGTTCAACAATACATAAAAAGTACTCCATAAATTTTTTAATCGAACACAATCAAAATGTAATACCAACTGGGAAAAATGTACATATAGCGGTTCACGGCTAAGAAGTTATTAAGGCACTAATTTTGTAAAAAATAATATAAAATATTTTTTTTTAGCATACACAATGAAAAAGTATTTTGAGCTAAGAAAAATTCGCGGCCTGTTAAAAAGTTAATCAATAAAATATTGCATTTTAGTAAAGACAGCATTTTGAAAGCTTAATAACTTTTAACTGGGTTACCATAAGGCGAAAATTGAATTCACGATTTTTCTCAGTTAAAAATGCTTTTTGATTGTGTGTAATAAAAAGTACTTTATAAGTTTTTTGATAAAATTTGATTATTTGTCGATCGCTCTATTTATTAAATGGTACACTTTAAAATGAGGAAACAAGTTTTTTTTAATAAGTTTTGGTGTAGAATCGAAAGGTGAATTCACATTTCACATAAATACAGCACTTTTTGCTCTGTATGAAAAGGACCCCTAATTCAAAGTTTTTGGCCGCCGCGCGCCTTTGAAAGAAGTTAGAATTAAAAAATAATAACGTTATTTTGTTATTGCTGCTAACCCAGCAAAAAATATTTTTGATCTGGTAAGCAGTAACTTCTTTTCAGTGCTTCCAAATAAGCGCTTCGCCGTCATGCATGCAATTAAGCAATTCTGGAAGGCATTATATTGTGCTTCACTGAAGGCATTCTTTTGAAGCAGTAAAGAAGGCATGAAAAGAAGCAGTGAAGAAGGCATGCAATGAAGCAGTAAAGAAGGCCTTCTATGAAGCACTTCTGGAAGGCATTATATTGTGCTTCCCTGAAGGCATTCTTTTGAATCAGTAAAGAAGGCATGAAAATAAGCAGTGAAGAAGGCATGCAATGAAGCAGTAAAGAGGGCCTTCTATGAAGCAATTCTGGAAGGCATTATATTGTGCTTCCCTGAAGGAAGAATCGCTTCTCGAAGCTTTTCTGGAAGCGCTTCAGGAAGCTCTTCTGGAAGCTCTTCGGGAAGCGCTGCAGGAAGCTCTTCTGGAAGCTCTTCCGGAAGCGCTTCTATCATGTGCTTCATCATAGAGACCTACCAAGTGGGACATCGCGAACAAAAATCATGCCTTCTGGAATTCCTTCAGCAAGCACTTCGGGTTCAAAAAAGGCCTTCCACAAGCGCTTCTTAGAAGCACTATTTTTGCTGGGAAAACATTTTATAAAGTGATGATATCCCAAAAACAAAGAAACTTTATATGTTTCTGACAAACTCTAATATTGATATTAAAATTATACACCGAAAAAATAAAATTGTATTATTTGCTCATTTTTAACTAAAATATTATCCTATTAACAAGCATATTTAAGCATTTACAAATTGAGCTCTCAGAAAATTAAAAGTTTGTAAATATAATTAATTTTTTATTTAATATGACAAGAGTTTAACTTAAAATAAGTCCCTTTTCAGTATTTATTTTTTTTTTTAATAATATTTAACCTATTTTCTTTCTAACTCTTTTCTTTTTGTGCTACCCCCTTCGACAAAAAAAAAATAAAAATTCTCAGACGCTTATAACAATTTAAAAGCTAAAACAATTATAATTAACGCTAGCAGTGGTGGTTTTGGTTCAAATACTAATAACGGTACTGGTGGTGGTCGTTTTCATCGTCATTCATTTAGTTATGTACCAAAACGTTCACGTCATACACAAAACGAACGTGAACGAAATGCAAATTATGAATCAAGATTAAGATGTCATGGCGAAGATGAAGCAACCCTGCGGCAATTGCTACTTGAGTATGTAGAAATAATATTTTTTTATATCCAAAAATATATATAAAATAATAATCATAATAAAAAAATACAAATTATAGTTATCATATATTTACTTACATTTATACTTACGTACAAAAAGTAGTTGCAATTTTTATTTTTTTGGTTTATCTTATAATTTGTCTCATAAATTCTTATCATTTTCCATAATATCTTTACTACTAACACATTGAAATTATTATGTATGTATATATAATTATATATATTAAATTTGTTAAGATTATTTCTTCGAAAATGGCTTAATGTGTTTTTTTTTTTGATAACCCTTGAATTTATTAGAAAACATTAAAGTGCAATTTTAAAATCCTCAACTAATATAGTATAAAACAAGTTTAACCCATTTTATACCGCTCATCGATCGTGTGGGAAGTGTCTTAATAAGATTTATCTGCAGTTTTATATACCTATTGTGCCCTCTAGCGGTGGTATTCGCAACCTAAATTCAAACGCTGGCGCTTTGTATGCACTTAACGTGTTAAGACTTTTTTTTAATTACAATTTTTATTTATTGCTAAAGCAAATATCTATCAAACTGAAATACACAATTTGATATATCGGATTTTTTATATATATATTTATATTTTTATATATATATTTGAGAATTTTTTGAAAATACTGGTGATTTTAGACAATATTTTCAAATTTTAATATGGCAACACTGGCTAATCAATTTTCAAAATTTTTGTATTTGTTAAAAGTTTTTAAATTAAAAGAATAAAATTTGGTAATTTGCTGTATATTTATTGCAATCGGACCACTAAGTAAGAAATGGCCGAATTATTTTCAAAAATTGTGTGATATATCCCACTGTGCAGTGATGTTTTCTAAAGCTACATATTAAAATGTTGGTGGTTCTTTTCGTTGTAGATTTTTTATTAACGAAATCGTAAAAAATAAAAAAAAAAATAAACAAGAATCTAAAAATAGAATATTTGTGTTGTTGGTGTTGTCACTTCTGAGTATAATATACAATAACAGAAAAAGCTAATAGGAAAGAAAACTGCAATTTAGCTGCATTAGATTCGAGGCAATACTTGGGTGTGATCGCTAAACGGTCATGACTTGGTATTGTTACGTTTGTAATGTAACATGAGCGCAGGTTTGATTCTTACAGCCGCAGGTTCTTGAAAATTGTATCATATAGAGACAATCTGACAATTATAAGACACAAATAATAATACAATTTAAATGGAAAATCACTGATGACGCCTGTCCATAAAAAGAGGCAGAAACAAGTCTAATCTGATTTAAAAACTAATAATGTTTTTTAATTTTTAGAGAAAAACGTTTATTCTTCTTCTTAACCTCAACATTTCTAAAAAAAATTTTAAGGAAACTTATCGCACCTTTCAAAACGCGTAATATTTTAAAAATCATAGTTCATTTGATAGTTCAAAAAATAAATTTCCTAAAAAAAAGTTTTTTTTGCAAATATTTCTATAACTTCGAATTTCTACTATAAAAGTCCATATTAGTGATCTGAGTCCCAAAGTCTTTTAAAAATGATAGATTGCAACCCCGATGTGGCAACTTTTTCTTATTTTGTTAAACAGTGTAATTGGTCTATAGGTTTACATGTAAGAAAGTTGTACATTGATAAACAAAATTTCAGTTTTTTTTTGGCTATATCTCCTAAACTTGAGCTGATCTCGAAAATTCATAGTCATATTCGGAATCAGAACCCTCGAATTATATTACAGTTGTCCTGTGCCATTTATATAGGTAATATCTCAAATTATCACATAATTTTTATTGCGTTATTATATCTCCCTCTTATTCAAAATTGTCAGGTCTTAAATGTATATTTGGCTTTAAAGCAACGGCAGTGTAAAATGGGTTAACATATTGTTAAAATAAATATTTTAAATTATTTTTAAGTAGCTTAAAGCCACAAAATTGTTACTAAGTAATTACACAGCTATTAAATAAAACAATATATTGTTTAATACACTGAAAGAATTTCGCCAGTGGTCTTTAAATATTCAAACTATCACAATTATCAACTGTTACATAAATATCCTCATCAGTAAATTACATTTTTAAATAACTGCCTTAAGTTAAATTCAGATTTTTTCTGAGTGTGCTTATTGTTGAGATAATTATTTAATATTGTTTAAAATGTACTTTTATTAAAACTTAATTACAAAAAAAAAAATAATTACACAAAAATGTGTTAATAAAAAAAAAAAACATATTAAGCCAGTAATAAAACCTGAGAAATAATCTGTTGAAATATAATATATTTTCATATATTTATTGTAAGAATCATTCCAGAAATTTTCGACACGGTCTTCGTATATGTGACTACGGATATCGGTGAAAATAAACACATCGAAGCTCAACGTTCCTATGATATATGTGCTCTATTAAGTTTTCAAAAATTCGATGCAGTTCGCGTTGAAAAGCTGTTCAAAGCTTGGTATTTCTATCAAAACTGAGAGAAATATCTCCTGTTTAAACTGCTTTAACTTTTTAAGTTTTCATCAGATTTTTTACAAATCTTATCTCATATGAAGACAGGATCTTATACTTTTAGAAATTTGTTAGAACATCTTATATATTTTTGGAGAAGGTTTTGCAAAAAAATGCAAAAACGTAATTTGTTTGCGAATATTTCAAAAACTATATTTCAAAAACTATCATTTGTTTTGATCGATCATATTGTCTTGTAAAACATATCCAAAATCAGAATGGGTTATACATGGGTTCAAATTTTTTTTAGATTTTAGTAAGAATTTCTTATATTACTTTTCTTAAAAAAGTAAAATTCCTGTAAAGAGACTAACTAAAGTAATGTCTACAGTAATTAATATAAAAAAAAATTAATTACGATTGTCATTATCTGACGGTTGCAAAACACTTTCTAACATGAAATTTGAAGAAACTTGCTTAACGGCGACTCAATCTCTAACCTACACTTGGTATCCAACTATTGTATGTGAATAAAGCGCATCATAAAACGTGATAATTACTTGTGAAAAAGAGATAGGATTAAGAAGAAAAAGCATTCTAGTTGAGAAATGAATTGTGCATTGGTATTAGTTAATTCTGTCTCTTCTGATCGAAACAATACTTGCGTGTACGTAGTGTGACCAAACTCCACTTTAGCCGCAGTCAACGCTGTGTCGACTGTGGCTCAACTCGTTAAGAGGTGAGATTACGATGCATAGCTTGATGCTAAGGCAGTGAGTTCAAATCACAGTACGACACCAAAAAATAAAAAGTTTTTCATATAGAGCTAATTAACAATATAAAATGCTTTGTTCAATTGACACATAAATTAACCACTGACGAGTCCCAGGAGGGGGACGAAACTGCGGCAGTCTGGTGTATCCCTTGTGTCCGTAAAATTTTTCAATAAAAATGTTTTCTTCTTCTTCCGGTAAAGAGACTAACTAAAGTAATATTCTACAGTAATTAATATAAAAAAAATTAATTACGATTTTCATTATCTGACGGTTGCAAAACACTTTCTAACGTAAAATTTTTAAATTTCTTCAAGACACACGAATATTAAATTTCGCAAATCTAACGATCTATAGTTTAGGGTATATGTTTTAAATTGTCTTTGGCACTCTGAATCCGAATCGATATTTAGAAATCCTCCAAGTCATCATATGTGGGCGTTGTGGTGTAATGGTGGGCGTTGTGGTGTAATGGTTAGCGCGTTGGACTGTTACACAGATGGTCCCGGGTTCGATTCCCGGTGACGACAACATCAATTTAGAAAATTAATACGTATGAGTTTTCTATCACTTATATGTATCGCTGCGCCCACCTTCGGTGTTCCCATAGCACTTAACCCCACCGAAGTAAAATAATAAATCAGGGCTATGAAACAAAAAGCTTCAATAAATTCGCCAACTCTACATCAGGTGGCGAGCAACAACTGTTCTAAGACTTATCTACTCACGCAATTACAGTGTTGCCATGTTTCAAGCCCTTCATCTTTCACCACCTTTCAAAAAAAAAAACAGGTTTTTTCGTCATATTCCAAACTTTACCACACCAAGAATATATTCTCAACACGAAACTCGTTACGGCTTCTAAAACTACTACTTGTAATTCTCAAAAAACTTTCTGAATCTATCAGATATCTATTTTTCTTTTCAGATAAACCGATTGTTGAAAATTAAGTAAGTTAGTTGCGTTTAAATATGGAATGTTTTACTGTTAATTAAAGCAAAAATTTGGATAGCAAGTAAAGGGTGTTTTGTATAGAGGTTTATAACTTTAAAATGGAATAAAACAAAGATGAATTTTTTAAATTGACATGAAATTTACTTTATTCGAAAGATAATCTTCTGGCATTAGAATTTAAATATGACTTCTGGCTCTATGACTGCCTATCTCGGACGTAGTCTAATCTGGAGATCCAATTTTCGATGACTTTTTCCAACATTTGTGGCCGTATATTGGCAATAACGAGGCGAATGTTGTCCTCCAAGTGGTCAATCGTTTGGGCTTATCGGCGTAGACTAACGACTTCACATATCCGCACAGAAAATAGTCCAGCGGCGTTAAATCGCACTATCTTGGAGGCCAATTCACGGGTCCGAAACGTGAAAATATGCGGTTAACAAACGCTTCCTTCAATAAATCAATTGTGGCACGAGCTGTGTGACATGTTGCGCAGTCTTGTTTTCCTGCACTTCATGGTTGTTTAATTGATGAACGTAAAAGTCAGTAATCATGGCTTTATAGCTGTCACCATTGACGGATAGACTGATTGGGGTCTTCCTCTAAGCTACTCTCTACAGTAGCAAATGACTTCTTCTGTACGCACTGTACGACGTCTCTGTTAATGCATATTATCATTTAGAGTTACTGTGGTCCAAAAACGTTCCATAGTTAATCGAATTAATTGCTCTGATAGACGATTATGTTGACCGTTAAATGGACGTAGTGCGCGATACGTATTTCGAACAAAACCATGATTTTCAAAATAAATTAGCACAGCGTTGTTCAGGCGTCAGTCTATTTATGTTGAATTGCCAAACCAAACTAAACATAAATTGCCAACTTAAATTTATATATCTGTATTAAAAACACCCTTTAAATTCAAGAAACATTTTAGAAATAAAGAGTACTGTTAACATATGGTGTAACGAGCTTTCTATAAGGAAATTTATTCGCGCAGTAGTAAAGTCCCGAATATGACGAAAAATCATGCTTTTTTTAACTTTAGGGTTTTAATATGATAAAAACTTGATAACTTGAAAGAGTTCTGAATTTAGATTTGAATTCAGAACGCATAGACCATTTAAAAAGTGTATTCTATAACTATACGTTTTGAGTTTTGCGAAATTGAAAATTAGTATTTTAGTATTGAAGGAAATTCAAAATTTACCTTTTTTAGAAAATAAAATGAGAATTTTATGATATGTTATAATACAATACAATATCACTACAAATTGTTTAAGAATAATCGAAGATGTAGTTTCTGAAATATTTGCGAAAAACAGCGTTTTTTGCATTTTTAAAAACTTTCTGGAAAGAGACTGTGTAATTTTTTAACTTTTCTTAGTTTTGCTAAAAATTTTGAACTTTGAGATGCTATAGAAAGCGGATTTTGAAAAACTTTATGTAGCATATATATCTAAAGAACGTTAAATACCGATGTGTTCACTTTCAGTGAAATCAGAACACATCCATTCCAAAAACGACTAAAATCGGATTGGAATTTTTTTGGAATGACTCGTAACAATTAAATTAAACAAATTTAAAAACGAAAAACAGCACAATGAACACATAACGTACACAGTTTTATCTTAATACTTGTTATTGTATAATTATTGTAAGTAATTTTCGCTCAACTGATTTATATTAAATTTCTAGTAATGATGGATGTTTGATTTTTGTACTCTATTAAAAAGTAATTTAATAAAAAAAAAATATTGTATTACTCACAAGAAAGGTCTAATTGGCCACTCTCTCAGATCGTAATGAATGATGAATAAAAGTAGGATATAAAGGTTTTGATTTTTAAAAAACGTAAATAAAATAAATAAATTAAAGTTTATTTTTGTAAATATATTTAGGTTGGAAGCTGGTTATAAATTAAAAATAAATAAAAATATTCTCGATGTATATAAAAAGAAAAGACTAAAGTTTCCCAGTTTTGTTTATTCATATTGGTTTAACCCTCTAACTGGCAAACGATGTTTTGCAATGAAATTGATACCATATGCTTCACTCGAAAAACAAATAATAAGTTCTTCAACAAAATTGTTTATCGTTGCCTAATTTAGGCGATATGAGCCAAAATATTTTAGGGTGTATTTTGAAAACTAAAGCATTAGACGAGAAGTTTTGAACAAAAATTATTTCTCTTACCACACTCCAAAAACTATTTTTTTTCTGCTCCTATTTAAGAAGATATCAAGATTTTCGCTTTTTGGAAAAAGCAAAATTATGCAACAAAGTATCGAAACTTTAATTTATATTGCTCAAACTTCAACACTTTGCTATTAATACTTAATGTCTTCTTTCTGCCAAATTTCATAAAAATCCGTCTATTAGTTTATAATTTAAGATGATATCCTTTAGAGGAATCCTGATAAAATCCTGTGATTCCTTGGACCAAAGTAAGGACTTATTATTAAAGATATAGCTTCAATCTTACTTATACTTTATTATAAAGAGTTTTTAGTCAACTTAAATTGGTTTTTTAGATTTTTGAAAACTATGTTTTTTGAAAAATAATTATTTTTTGAAATTTTACGAAATTTTGAATTTTAAGCTTTCTTGCTTCCAAACCGTAGACGGCACACGAAACATTTATTTGCAAAATGTTTAGCAAATTTAGTTTTCTATCGGAATATATTAATTTCTAAGTATAAAACTCTCATTTGACGCATTTGTGGTAAATTTTATGAAGACTACCCTGAGGCAGCCTTATATGTATTAAATGAAAGTCATTTCAAAAGGCATTTCCAGTAAAAAAAAAGTTTGAAATGTTTCCGCAGAAAAAAAGTTTTGAACAAGCGCTAAACCCATTTTTAGCCAATATATTAAAATTTGCGAGGCACTCCAAAAATTAGACCACCTAACAAACAAAACACAACAAATTTGGGAATAATTTTCTTTATTTCTCAACCTAATCTCATTTAAGCTCTATACACTTTTCCCAGCGATATTCAATAGCTTCGACACCCTGTTTATAGTAAGAACTGTCTTAGCTCCTTAAAATAGCCATCAATCGCAGACTCAACCTCCTAATTGTTGGCAAATATTTTACCACGGTGCCATTTTTTAAAGTTTCGAAATAGAAAATATTTCAAGGGAGCTAAATCTGGCGAATAAGGTGCGTGATGAAGCAATTCGAGCTTAAATTCATTGAGTTTGGACATGGCAATAGTGGATGTGTAAACTTGTGCATTGTCTTGATGAAACAACACTTTATTTTTCACCAAATGCCGCCTTTATTCCATAATTGTATCACTTAAACACTGCAATAAGTTAGCATAATACTCGCCGTTGATTGTTTTTCATTTTTAAAGATAATCAATGAAAATTATCCCACGCGCATCTTAAACAACAGACTCCATGACCTTGCCTGCAGATGGAACTGTTTTCGCCTTCTTTGGATACGATTCTCCCATTCTAGTCCACTGCTTTGACTGTCCCTTTGTCTGAGGTGTAAAGTGGTTGATCCATGTCTCTTCCATGGTCACTAATCGAACCAAAAGCTCGGCTTAATTACGGTGAAACATCGCCAAACACTCTATTGAAACATCTTCATGGCGCTGTGTTGTGAGCAAGCTCGGCAAACCTCTTGTGCACAGCTTTTCATCTTCAAATTGTTGGTCAATATGCGATGTACAGTACTTTTTGAAATGCCTATCATTTCAGCAAGCACACGCACCTTCAGTCGACTATCATCCAATACCATTTTGTGGATTTTCGCTTAAAATTTGCTACCAAATATTTTATAGCCGTAAATGAAGGAGCAGACTCCCCTAGAGAAGAGTCCAAATCGACTTTAATATTTGTTGAACTGAGACCATTCAAATTAAAGTATTGAATTACATAACGGTGAACAATTTTGTCCATGTTTACAAATTCGCCAAGATCGTTTATTTTTGATGGCTCCAAAAAAAAAAATACTACACAACGTGGCGCCTTGAAACTTAAAACATATGTTTTGTATGGTAGTCACTTTCCAAGTTATTTTTTTTTAACCACTAAAGCCATCTATACGTCAGTTGTGATAATTTAGGGACCGCCCTTATCTTATCAAGATATATAAAGCAAAAGTAATCCAATTTTCCCTATTAAAAATAAGAGTTTTTAAAATTCTCAGAATTGCTTTCTGGTGCCAATCTTTCGTGGAACTATATCTGAATAATTTAAATCGATTTCTGTCAAAACACGTTATTTTAAATTTTTTTAAATTTTTTTTTGTCAAAAAGGAGAATTTTTTTCTATAGATACAAAAAATTTCAGAGAGTCGTTATTATTTGTTTGAAATTTTTAAATTGGGCACTACGCTCTTTTCGCTAACTTTAAAACACGACTAGCACCATTAAATTTTGCGTACTAGAATTAGGTTTAGATCCAGTGCCCACAGTAGGGCACTCACCTTATGAAAACTACATCAAGTAAAGTTGAAAATGTTGTTCTTTTGTGATCATTATTTTTAAAATGTCTCTCCAACCAAATTAGGATCTAATTATTCAACACTCAGGAAACTTCTGCTACAAATATTTGTAGTTATTTAGGTAGCAATAGAAATTTCACTTGTGACTATATTTGTAGTTCATTTAAAAAAAAAAACAAACCACATCAAATTACTGTTCTATGAATTTACATTAATTTTTGAAAAAAAAAAATAAAATAAGTGTTAGTAAATTTTTTACTACATTTGTGGTTCATTTTATTAACAGTCAAAAACAAATGACAATGTTAATTGAATTTAATGAAATTCAAGTAAAATTTCATTTGTTTTCAACTACATTTGTAGTGGTCTACATAATATTCTAAGTGCACATATTACAATTTTAATTCAATCAGTTAAGCAAAAATTATGTACAAAAAATAATTTATTTTGTATATTTTTTTTTTTTTTTTTGGTATTATAATTTCTTTTAATTAAATAAAATTTACATATTCTCTAGTAATAATTTTCCATTATTTTTTTTTATATTTCTTTAAAAAAAAATTCTGTATATTTTTCTCTCTCCCTCCCACAAAACCAAAAACAATATAATATGAATGAAATACATTTATTACGCAGATTATGTTAATTTAAAGCAACGTTAAACATAAATCTAAAAAAACGAAACTTAGAAGTCAATTAATCAGAAAAAAAAAGAAATTAATTCTAAAAAAAAAAAAAAAACAATATTAAATTTAATTAAAAATATATTAAAAAACCAAATAAATAAAGCAGGCCTGGTTTGTCGCTATATATAACTAGGGCATTTATAAGGCATTCACCAAAATACTGCAAACTTTTATTGAAAAACGAAACAAAAAACCTAAAATATTATAAACAAAAAAAAAAAAACAGATTTTGTAAAATAAAATCATCTGCTCATCTTTTTTACATCATTTTATAATATAAAATCACGCTTTTCCACAAATAAAACTGATAAAAAAAAATAAGGGAAAAGAAATCACTACCTACCATCGACACCTTTTTATAATCAAAATAACCACATACAAACAGCAAAAGCCAACATCATGATGATGGAAACAATGCCTCCCAGGTACAAAATATAAAAATAAATTAATGATTTTATTTTTTTTTTTTTTTTTGTACAAATCATTACATTTTCATTAATCATAACCATAAATAAATGAAGTTTTCTTTTATTTCATATGAAAAGGTTTGCTTTTTTATGTAAATTAAATATTTTATTAAGTTTTTTCTTTTTGATAATAAAAAAAAAATAAACATGTAATTTTATGTTGCTATATTGCTATTAAAAGCAAAACTAACATAATTTGTGTAAATATTAAATTTAATTTTTTATTTCCCTTATATTATTTTTCACTTTTGTAATAATCATACCATCACTTTGTAATATTTCAATTTAAGTGTTTTTTTTAATGTATTTCTCTTCGTACCTTTAACTTTTTCTTTTATATGTAAAAATTTGTTACTTCACTTACCAACACTGTTCATGAAAATTTTAACAAATTAAACACCATCATACCACAAATGAACTAAACATAAAGTGGAATGGTTTTATCACCACTAAATAAGTACGTCACTATTAAAACATTTTTTAAGCAATATTTTTCCTAGTAAACTTTGTACTTTTTTTTTACTTTTTAATAATTTTATGCACATCTTTTTTTTAAATTTTTAATTAAATGTACACATAACCAACTGAATAGAGCATAGAAAATACATATCGTCACCTAAAATGCAAACGGGCGTAACTAACAAAGTTTCCAAAAACTGTTTTATTGATGATTTTGACTCGGCGGTATGAAACAACACCCCAATGAAATAAGACCCCAAACCAAAAATGAAATAACGCCCCTTTTTTGGGGCTTTATTTCATTATTAAACAATACCCCAAAAAAAATGAAATAAACCCCCAACCAAATGAAACGACACCATAAAACAAAATGAAGTAACGCCAAAAATTTTTGGGCTTTATTTCGTAATGCAGTAAAGCCCCATTTTGAAAATGAAATAAGGCCCCAATAAAAAAAAAAAAAAATTTTATATTACTTTGAAATATTTCTTTATTCCTAATTAATACATAGTAAAAAGGCTGAAAAAAAATTGCGCGATTTTTTTTTCAGCCTTTTTAAAAAATAATATTTAGTATATCAATACAGTTTTTTTAATATTTTTTAGTAATATATCACAAAATAAAACTAAATTTATAAATCGTATAATCGCACGCAGAAAAAACTTTATTTCGCGAAGCCGCCTGCCGCGTTCTACGGAGGAAAAAACCCCTAAGAGTGGCCGAAGGCCGCCACATAGAAAAACTTGTTTTTACAAATTACTTGATGTCTTAAAAATATAAGATTTCAACGGATTCGACATCTGATTTGAAAAACAAGTTCTTCTGGGTGGCGGCCTTCGGCCGCTCTTAGGGGTTTTTTTCCTCCGTAGAACGCGGCAGGCGGCTTCGCGAAATAAAGTTTTTTTCTGCGTGCGACATAAAAGAAACTTCAAAATTACTACACGGTATAATCTCACTTACTAATAGCAAATAACTATTTACATTAATAACTTGATAATTCATGCAGTAATTATAACGGTTATTTGCTTATATTACTTAAAAATTGTGCTTTTTAAGAAAATGAAATAACACCCCAAAAATATTATTTGGGGACTTATTTCATTTCTCATATTGGGGCCTAATTTCATTATGAAATAAAGTCCCAAGAAAAAATTAAATAAAGTCCCAAAAAATGAAATAACACCCCAATTTTTTTTATCGAAATTTTTGGGGCCTTACTTCATTTTCGGTTTGGGGCATTATTTCATTGGGGTCTTGTTTCATACCGTTTTTATTGGACGCCTACACAAAACTTGGGACGTCTACGATAAAAAATTGCGGTTTTATAAATAAAGTTCAAATAGTATATGTTTTTGTTTCCACGCATTTTTTCGTTTCCTTGTAAAATATTGAGGTAAAATTGAGTGATTAAGAAGCACGTTTCTTCACAAAATTGTTGGGTTTTATGATTAAACAGCTCAGTTTTATTAACGATATTATTAAAATATATGTGAACGGTTTTTGCTTCTAATGTAAAAAAGTTAATATGGAAGTTACGTCCTTTTGCATTTTAGGTGACGATATAAAAAACAGATTCATTGCAACAATCGGATTTATTTCGAATTTTGGTTGCGGCTATCATAAACTCATTAAATACAAAAGAATTTCTGTTGGAACATTGAATGTTTGAAAACATATAAATTCAACCACTCGATTTTCTCCACCCTCTCCGATTTCAACTAAATTTGGTATAGTATAAGTTGTAAAACATATAAATATAACATCGCCCAAGTTTATGATTTCTAGTCCTAGCATATCTTTAAATATCGCGTTTAAAAGTATGAAAAATATTCGAAAATGTCTCAAAAGTATTCGTACGTCCAGATCTTTTTTTATCAAAGCTACGTGATTCGTGAAAACCTCATTTTAAGGCTACTGTTATCATTTTAAGGCTACTGTTATCGTGGTTTTATAAACAGGGTTACCAGATCAGGCAGTTTATACACCAAGGCCGACAAAAATATTCTCATAGAGTTTATTTTGTCTGTTGTACGTAATATCTCTTTTAGCGTTATCTTTTCAGATTGCCGGCAACTGAAGATTTGGGTAAAGCCAATGAAACAATTGTATTGTCTATCATGAAAATGATGAAACTTTTTGAAAAGCAACAAATAAAATCAAATATGACAATACATGCTCGGCTCCAGCAATTAATATACAAAAAAAATTCATACTCCATGTGTTTGTTGTTTTTTGTACACTGAGGCGTATGAAATTTCCTTTTATATTAATTGCTGAAGGCGCGCATGTAACAATATTATATAAATTTTTGGACTTGAAATAGAACAATATTCTGACTAAATATATGAGAAAAAAAATATTTTTTTGAAGAATGCTTTTTTTTTGCAAAATTCGCAAAACAGCTGTATTTCGAAAAAAAATTGTTTATTTTTTTTATACTAAAAAAAAATATGTTTTTTTTTTATTAAAGAGAAGCAGCACTTAGGAAATTCTTCCTATTAATTAATGTGTTGCTTTCTTTGGAAAGGGGATAGAAGAGATATGAAAGGTGGTGAAAGTTGAAGGCTTCAAACATGGCAATACTGTAATTGCGCGAGTAGATAAGTCTTAGAACATTTGTTGCTCGCCACCTGATGTAGAGTTGGCGAATTTATTGAAGCTTTTTCTTTCAAAGACCTGATTCATTATTTTACTTCGGTGGGGTTAAGTGCTATGGGAACACCGAAGGCGGGCGCAGCGATACATATAAGTGATAGAAAACTCATACATATTATTTTTCTAAATTGATGTTGTCGTCACCGGGACCATCTGTGTAACAGTCCAACGTGCTAACCATTACACCACAATTCCCACATTAAATTTTGGAAAACCAGGTTTGTGATATACAGGGGTTTGACCACGAAAAGCATTTTGCCTTCCAGAAGAGAAATATAAGGCTGTACCAGTAAAACCACGATTTAAGTAGCTTCAAAATTAGGTATCAATGACTCTCGTAACTTAAGCCGTTAAATGGGCAACTACTTTCGTAAAACTTTTAATTCTTATTTTTTTCAATAAAATATTTTATTTTTTTTTTGTAAATCTTTTTTTCTACTACATTTAGCTTTTTTCAGATTTTTATTCAAACCTTTATATTTCATAAGAGTTCCATTTAGGGATTTGGCAACGGCATAGGGGAATAATTTATAATTAAGATATTCTTTTTTAAGAATTTGAAAAACTGTTTTTCGAAATACCGCGGATTTTGAGAGAAATGCATTTTACCTTCAAAAAGTTGTTTTTCTTCTAAAACTATTTAAAGGACGATAACAGTAGCTCTCTAAAGAGCTCTCAATGAATTGCTTTAATAGTTTTAACGATTAAAACGATATAGACGATTATATACGAATACTTTTGTTAAATTTTTAATTTTTTTCAAATTTTAAAATTTGGACGATGTCATATTTGGACGATGCCGCAACCAAAACACTAATTTGGCGCAAGATTCGTTTGTCGCCACGAAACTATTTTCTCTGTATATGAATATCGATTTAAATATCTTCCATTCCAAGAGAGAATGTTTAAAAACGATAATTTTGTGACTTCACGAACTATGATTTTATTTACATTTGGAATACATGTGCTCCATAATATTTATTACTCACTACCGTTCATAGTTTCTTAAAATTGTGTAAGCTTGCGGTTCATTTCCCGTTTTAAAATTTTTTAAAAATCAAAAAAAGCCAATACGAATTTTTAGGAGCTATGAAAGCTAGAATTGTCTATTTTTCTATTTTTAATATAAAAAAAAATAACAAAAATGCAAATGCAATTTTTGAATGCATTTGAATGCCCCCTCCAAAATCGATTTTTGAAACATTTTCATTTTTTTTTTTTAAATTTATCATTTTTGGAAAATATAACAACTTTGACTTTTTTGTAACCAGAATGATAATTACATAGTTCCACAAAATCAGAAAAAAATTGATGCATCGGGTATGCAACCTAATATTTCTTATGGACTTTGTGACGCGCTCTTGGAATTTCAAAGTTATCTATAGTTAAAGAAATATTTTGTAGGAAAAAATTTTTGTAGGAAAATTAAGTTTTTGAACGCACTTTTGGCAAAAAAAAATACAAAATTGAAAATAACAACGCGACTTTTTAATACCATTCAAATAGTATAAACTGTGATCTCTAACATGATGTATTACACGATTCAAAAGGTTTCATAAAATTCCCTATGCAAGTCTGAAATTTCTCATTTGTCACCATTTCGTAAATTAAAAATCAACAACTAAAAGAAATTTTAGTAATTTAGTAAACATCAAAAAAACTCTCGTACTTGCTTAAACTATAAAAATTTGAGATATTTTTATGGCTTAAAAATATGGAGTCTGTAACAAATCTGAATTTATAAAATTCAGATAAAAACATTCATGTATGTTTAACACATGTTATCTAATCGATACCAACAAAGTTCTTAGTTCTTCTTCTTAATTGAAATCAATTTTCATAAAAAAATAAAAAAGTTTGTACCTCAGATTTCATTATCTGAAAATTTTGATGCACAATTGACGGGTTTTTTAATTAAATTCATTAAGTAAATACGAACTAACATCATTTACTAAAGTTTTGTAAATTCGATTAAGCGATTTTAAAATGTTCACTTAACAGAGAAATAAGTAAAGTTTTTATTTCAATTGCAAGGATAGCCAACAGCATTCACCATTTCGCAATAAATTAATATGGTTGGTAGAACTTAAAATAAATATTTTAAAATCATAGTGAAACTTTTTCATACATTCATAGAAAAAAACCTGTAAAAATTGCCGAAAAAGCTGCTATCCCTGGTTGGGCTAGTTGGTAGCGTGCTGGCTTATCAGTGCGGAGGTCGTGGGTTCGATTCCCACCAGGGGCGCTGGTCTGTTTTCGTTACAATGCGCTGAAAGCCATAGTAGCTAGTGCTCGGTTAGGGAAATAGTATATAATTTGTACTTATAGTATTAATAAAATAAGAAAAGCTAAAATATATCTGTTAACATTACAAAATTTTGTTATATTCGATGGGAATTTTAGTTAATTGCAAATAGCATTTTACTCTGTAAAATTAGCCAAACTTTTACTAAATATTTGTAGACTCAAAATAGCTAACAAAAACTGTAATATTAACAAAATGTTTGCTATATTTACGTCAAATTTAGTAGAATGCAAATAGAAGTTTATTTTACTAAAATCAACAGAAATTTTTGCTAAAAAATTGTAAATTCATAAAGGCGACCGACAAAAAGCAAAAAAAAAACTTAAAATTTCATATTTTTAATGATTTTCTTTGTCTAATAATATTTAAAAAATCTTTTTGCAGATTATTTTGTTGTTTTCAATTAACTAAAATTTAGCTCAAATATAAATAAATATTTGTAAATTAAACATATTTATTTTTGCTAGTCTCATATTACTAATATTTAGTAAAAAAAAATCTGCTAATTTTAACAGTTTTTTCTCTAAGCTCATTGTTACATAATTTTTATTAGCTCTTTTGCTGTTTTTACAGTTTTTTTTCTAGTTTCTATGAGTGTAGTCAATTTGCTAAAAGTTAAATTTGCAAAAATATTTCAAAAAGTGGAGCTAATATTGAAATTTTGTATTCACTTTCGTGATATGCGTCCTGAGGTATACCACAATTGATAAGTCGACACTCTGATGTACTTTTATTGTTTAACCGTGTTGTTTTTAATGATTTTTTCAAAAACAGCTTACTGTATTTGTTCATATAAAACAGGTTTTTAGAATTTCAAGGCCTTTTCTGAACTTTGAAGAACATTATTTTCTAAAGTATCTTGACTATTTCTATAATGAGATAAAAATGAGCTTGCAGAAAAAACTGCTACAATCAGCAGTTTTTTTACTAAATATTAATAATGGCAAAAATTAATCAGTTTTTTTTTTATAAATATTTAGTTATATTTGAGATAATTTTTTTTTAATTGAAAGCCATAAAATAATCTGCTAAAATCAGCATAAACATTTACTAAATTACTTATACAACAAAAATCATTAAAAAATTTTAAATTAAAATGTTTATTTAGTTTTTTTATTTAATGCGAATAAAAGTCTGCCCTTATGAAATCAGCAATCTATAATTTTTTAGCAAAAATTTCTGTTAATTTTAGCAAAATAAACTGTTAACTGCATTCTACTAAATTTGAGGTAAATATAGCAAAAATTTTGTTAATATTACAGTATTTGTTTGCTATATTGAGTCTATATTTCGTAAAAGTTTTTGCTAAAAATGCTATTTTCAATTACTAAAATTCACATTAAAAACAACTAAATTTTCTTAAGATAACAGATTTATTTTTGCTGTTCTTATTTTAGAAATATTTAGCAAAACAATCTGCTAAATCTAGCAGTTTTTTAGTAGCAATTTTTAGTAGCTTTTTCTGCTATTTTTACAGGTTTATTTTTATGAGTGTAATAATGGTTGCGGTAAATGACATTTGGATTTTCTAATGCATGTGTTTAAATAGAACTGTTAATGTTTAATCGTAAAATAGACGGCTGACTACAGCTTTCAGAGGCTTATGAAATTAGTATATAAATAGTCAGTGTACTTCAGAAGATTATGCTTTTTCAAGAATCAGGGGATTTTATGATTTTATTTTTCTCAAAACTAAAAATTAAACACAAAAACTCTTAAGATCCCTTTAAAAACAAAAACTATCTCTTTTTATGTGGAAAGAGTTTAGTAAGTTATTTTAAAAAAAATCATTAAAATAGTAAGCATTCTAGTCCCACAAAAGTCAAAGTTGGTTTTTATTTCAAAAACTATAAAATTTTCAAAATGACAACGTTTCAAAAATCAAAATACGGAAAAAGTGCAAAATGCGCATAAAAATTTAATTTGCATTATAGTTTTATTTCAATCATAAATCGGAAAGTTGACAATCGCAGCAATATTGAGCTTCTGAAAGCAAAATACGTTTTCAGCTCTTAAATCCACAAGTGCAATCAAATACGTCGTGTTACATGGAGTATTTAAAAAAATCGTGATTATAATTTTAAAACTTCATATTGTAAAGATTACATTTATGTCTTTTTTACATAAACAGGAGGCATCTTAAATTCTTAAATAACTTATATCTGCTTTTGTATTAAGATTTCTCCTGGAACAAAAGTTTGTTACCACATGCAATCCATTTTGTTAAATTTTTATCTTTTCAAATGCACTTTTTACGAAATATCATTTGCAAAAAAGCATGATAATAAAACTATTCTTATTCGACACTATTAGAAAAATTATATCTACTTTTTGTTAAACTATTTTTTTTTTATATATATATATTTTAATAAACATGTTTTTAACATATTTCGGCTTTTTAACATATTGAGAGCTTTCAATGCTAAATGGAAGTGAATGGCAGTATTTAACCAAATATATAATTAAATTATTTAAAATTTAATAATATATGGTTATATTTAAATAAATTTAAGCACATTGTTGAAATAATTAAATTGTTAACACATACACCAACAGATTGGAATATACTCCGCATACGTGTAATTTTAAATCAGAAAGTATCGTTAAATTTACCTGGTCATAAACATCATTTCATTTTAACTTGTATATTAAACACTTTTTTCATACTATGTTGGTAATATCAATACCAAGGAACATTACATTATTACATACAAATAAATAAGTTAGTGTGAAAACAGGATATTAATAATAAAATCATCAATTATACGGATTAAAATGTTTCTTTGTTTTTCCGTTAAATTAAATTTAAAAATACATAATTGAAATAATAGATCAACTTTAAGGAACTTATAGAAACAAATTTTAGAAATTTTGAAAAAAAAACTATTTCGAACAACGTAGAGACGTTGGACCCAATATGGCTGCAAAAATAAAATGTTTGCCCGATCACATTGAGACTAAGTGTTAGAGATTAGGAATCTCTGATTTAAATTAGGCAATCGATTTTTGAAAATTGAATTTGCCTTATAAAAATATGCAACAACATTTTTAAAAATAAAAATTTAAGGATTACTATTTTTCAACTTTTTTTGCAATAATGAGGTCTAACTACTTAACTTATTGACCAAAGCTTTCTATAGTCACAGCTAACGGAAATTTTTCATAATCGAGTTTTTGGTGCCAGTAATTTGGGAAATAATATCAACAGATTTAAAGTTTCAATGGCGAATCAAATATGGCTGCAACAAAATAAAGATTAAGTCCTTTTAAATAAACATCCACCCTTCTGCAATGAGCAGTATAGTCCTTTTAGCAAATATTCCTCTAGATTTCAGAGAGATGGACATTTGCGTTCAACTAACAAGGGGAGTTTCCCGATGTCTTCTCTTTGATCTTGAATGAAATTTGGATATGTGATAAAGAAAGTATTTTTTTAGTGGCCCAATCACAAGTTTATGGACTAAAAAGTGGGGTCAAAAATTACCACATTTTCGATTTTTCGGCTTATTTCAAAAAGTTTCAGAGAAATTTCCAACAAATGGGGCTACCAAATAAATGAGCCTTGGAGACGCATTAAATGGTATGTCCGGTAACTTTCAAGTATATTTGTTATTTAAAAAAATGCGTTTTAGATTGATATTACAACTGTTAATAACTATCGAATTATAGTTGGATTAGGCTAATAAAAATTAAGCTAATAAATATTAAGGCGACTCAAGAAAAAAATATTATTTTCTCCACGCCTCAAAATGTACCTTGGTTTGTTTCATAATTCCTTGGTTTGTTCATAATATTTCACGTTTAACATTGAGATCCCGTGAGCTGGATTTTATAGTTTTTTAAAGAATTTTTCTTTAGTTTTTTAAAGAATTTAACTAAATACAACGTATATAATATTAGTATCGAATGAAATTTTTTTTTTTTTAAGGCGCGTATATTACATCCCAGTAAAATAGTAAAATCCAAATAACTGGTTGCAGAACAGCTTATTTTGTATTATAACAGGTTCTAATTTCGGTTCGGCAACTGGTTCTTTTTATATAGAGTTTGTCCTATTTGCAATAGGTTATTTACCTTCAAACAATATCAGGTGGCTTTAGAACCGGCTCTAGAACCAGTTATAGAACTGGTTCTGGGACAGTGACACCTTACATTTCGACTCCCTAGAACCTGTTCTAGAACCGGTTCTCTGTAACCGGTGGTAAAAGAATTTGTTCCAGAACAGGTTCAAAGGTAATCTGTTCTAAAAATCTTTGCTGGGATGGAAACATATCCAACGGTATAAAAACATATAAACGGGATATTCTCTAAAAATTTAGATTTTTTATTTTTTTTTTTTAGTATTGGGATTTTTGTCATTTAAATGTCAAATTGGCATATTTCTTCCTTATTCGATATAAGTAAATAGGTGCTTCTGCTTCTTTTAAAATTATTCGCATTAGTTCGAGTTTTACCAAAAATGCAATATTGTGGAAAAACAGAGTTTTAATCATATCAGTATGGGTATCAACATTTTCCTTTTTCTTTTTTTTAAAGAGAAGCAACACTCAGGAAATTCTTCCTATTAATTCATGTGTTGCATTCTTTGGAAAGGGAATAGTGGAGAGATGAAAGGTGGTGAAAGATGAAGGGCTTCAAACATGGCTTCAATGTAATTGTGCGAGATGATAAGTCTTAGAACAGTTCTTGCTCGCCACCTGATGTAGAATTGGCGAATTTATTGAAGCTTTTATGTTTCATAGCCCCACACAGAGAAAAATTTAGCCATTTGCCAACTGAAATTCGATAACACATTCGGTTTTTACTAACTTCAGTCGTTTGGCACAACTTAACAGTAGTTTTTATAACAAAGTTCGGTTAATTCAACTGAATTTAAGTTGCAACACCAAAAATATTCAGAAATCTCATGTATATATCGTTGCACTAACTGAAGTTATAAGTTATTACCATTAAAATACAATTTTCAATTCGGTTGGCACTTTATTTCTCTGTGTGCCTGATTCATTATGTTACTTCGGTGGGGTTAAGTGCTATGGGAACACCGAAGGCGCAGCGATAGAAAACTTATACATATTATTATTCTAAATTGATGTTGTCGTCACCGGGAATTGAACCCAGAACCATCCATGTAACAGTCCAACGGGCTAACCATTACACCACAACGCAATCTGTATATGTATTCGATGTTGATGTGAGGATAAAAATGTAGCTTAGGAGAAAAAATTAAATACGCGGTTTTTTGCGGCATAACTTTTTTCGCGAATTAAAAAAGTGTACGTAGCAATTTTAAAACATAATGAATTCACGAAAAAAATTATGCCGCCAAAACAGCGTGTGGTCGAATTTTTTATCTATAAGCCCAATTTTTATCCTTACATCAACTCCACTGAGCGAAAAATCTTCACTTCAGTAGTGATTTTTTTTTATAGCTCTAACGAAAATTGTAACTTTTCATAGAATCTATAAAACAGGTTTTATTAAAGTCCATGTTTATGTAATGTTTGTAAAATTAATAAAAATCTTCATAACACTAATGTATCATTCCGACAATGAAGCGTTTATAGAATTTATGAAACGGTGTCATACAATTTTTCAATATTAAGAAGTGATCTTGGATTAATAAAACTCTTCATAAATGTCTCGAAAAATACTTTGGAACTAGCCAATTAACCGCTTCATATGATTATTCAAACACTTTCCTACATGTCAAAAACTACTGCAAGGCTACATTGAAATAATAAATCACTTTATAAAATATGTTGAATACTTGAGAATTAAATCTAAAAACTAATGTTTGAAATGTATAAAAATTACTGAAATTATTAAATTTTATGAAAAAATAAAAAAAAAAAATCTTTGAAATAGTTTCATAGCTCTATCGAAAATGTTCATTAAATTTATGAAGAGATAATTAATGAAATCGAATATATTTTTTTATAAAACTATGAAATTTTATGAAAAATAGTTTATGGAAAATAGTATATGAAAAATTTCTTAATATTAGTAAAATTTCTTAGGTCAAATTAAATTCTTCATTGAACCTACGAAAAAATTCTATGAAATTGTTTCATTAATATCATGAAGGATAATTCTTTCAGCGTAGAAATTCAGTCGGCTTTAATTAAAATTTTTTCAAAATTTAGATTAAGACATTCATCGAAAATGCATTCAATTTGCAAAACTTGAAATTATTTCCACACATCGATGATGCACTTGACTAAAGAAAAAATTTGAATATGGAAATTGAACTGTTTAAAACATGGTTTTTTACCCTATTGAATTTTTGCTAAAACGCTAGAAAGTGTGAATTTCGAAAAAAGTTAAAGCACGTATTTACTTAAATCGACTAAAGATCAAAATATATCAATTTGTTCACTAAAATCTGCATGCAAAAAATTTTTAAATCAATTTTTTTTATAGAATATCTCTGAAAAAAGGATATGTCTGGACATGCTTTAGCATGTTTTATATAATAAAAAAATACCTTTTTTAAAAACGGTCCAGCTCACGGAATCTTTATGCTAGACACGAAATATTTTGTTAATCATCATAAAAGAAACCAAGGTACATTTTAAGGTGTGGACAAAAAACACATTTTTTTCTCAATACAAGTTGAGTCGGTCTAATGTATGTATGTTAATGCTTATTAAATTTAATCGAGGAGATGTCTGGACTTTTTCCGACATTCGTAATTGCTCGGCTTTTATGCAACTTTTTCCAAAGAGCTTTTTAAACTTTATTGGAAATATTATAAATAAATGGCAACCCTAACACACTACATAGACAATATTGGTATACAAATTTTTGTTTCCTCGAGTACATCACAGCTGCATTAAAAAAAAATCTGAATTTCATAAGTTTAGTACATGTTTCCTTACAAAAATGTATTAATTTTGGCACCACCTTTTGCCCCTTAAACGTGAACTTGGGCCATCGGGAGACTCGCCTTGTAAGTAATAACTAAATTTATGTGTGTTTTATCTACAAACATTTAGCAATTTTTTTTCTGATTTTGAAAGAATAAATTGCTATTTGCAATTAACTAAAATTAAACTCGAATATAACTAAGATTTTAAAAATTTTATTTTTGCTGTTCTTTTCTTACTAATTGCCAAAAAGTCTGACAATTCCAGCAGCTTTTCCTGCTACTTAATGTTTAACTAAGTTTTAGTTGCCTTTTCCGCTCCTGGATATTAGTTTAAACTTTTAAAAAATATTTACTTTCAAGTTCTGAGTGGGATTTTTTGAAATACTAAATGGGTGTTAAATTTTTGTTTAAATGATCGGATTCTTTTAAAAATGTTTACTCACGGAATCTAGGAGTTGGTATATCAGAGTCTGAAGTTAAATTTTAGTAATGGCGGATCCAAAATAGTGTATTTTTTAATTTAACAGATTCCTTAATTTGCAGTTTTAAAATTTTAACTTCCCGTTCTTGAATAGTTTCAAATTAATTCGTTAACTTGAAAAAAAAAACTTTGTTCGCCATCTTAAATATTTCATATTGAATTAAAAAAAACCAATACTAAGAATAAATGATTTTTAAAATTATAACCGAGTATTTTTAGACACACCCTTTGTCAAATCTGTAGTTAGAGTTTCAAAACGCTAATTCAAATCTTCCATTCCTAATTTGTCTGCGTGTGAAGAGTTTTAAGTGAATCTTTAAAAAATACACGGGATACATATTATTAGATTAAGGGTCTCTCTGATGACCTTAAAAGGGACAATTTAGAATTTTACAAATTCAAACCAAAATAACTGAAGATACCTTGGGAAGGTCTTTCAAATATCCTTAATTTTATATGAAATTTGTTTTTGTGAAATGTTCATAATTACACACAGAGAAATAAAGTGCCAACCGAATTAAAAAGTGTATATTAATGTTAACAACTTATAAATTCAGTTAGTACAACGGTATTAACATTATATTTCTGAATATTTTGAGTGTTGCAACTAAAATTCAGTTAAATTAAGCGAGTTTTGTTGTGAAAACAATTGTTCAGTTTTACCAACCGACTGAAATGCATATTAACCGAATTTGAGTCTTAGTACCCGAATTTCAGTTGGCAAATAGCAAAATTTTTCTCTATGTGTACTGGTCAAATCTCATTTGAACTGGCAGAAATCAAAAATTAAATTTCATTGTGGCTCTTTGTTTGTTGAAAAGTGAAAGCATTAACCATATATGGATTAAGTTACAAAAAATAATAATTTCTATCAAGTGGACAGTTTATCTTCTGATCCATTTACGGTGGAAAGGACTTGTTGGTTGCGTGCGACATATTTTGTTGTAAAAAGTGGCGAGCGCCACTTTAATTATATTTTTTAAAGCCCTTTTCTGGTGCAATCTCTAAAATTCGGATTTTTTTTTAATGTCATCTCCAGAGGGAATAATTTTTCGTTTTAACTTTTTTTTGTATATTTTTCTTTTGCTTTTTAATTTTCGAGCCCTCGTGTAAATTTTTAAAACGATTGTCCGGCTTAAAAAATAAACTTTTTTAACTTTGTGTTTTTAAGTGTTTTTTGGTTTGTTCCGGGCTTTTTAATTACAATTTTTAAATTTTCTGGTATTTTCTTATTTCTCCATTTGAAACATTAAACATTTTCTTTCATTGAAACTTTAAAACCTCTACACTAATAGAAACATATTAGAAAACATTTTAGCTAAAACTTCAAAAGAATGTTGCAAGGAAAAATTGCTAAAATTGGCGGTTTTTTTTTTGTATTTGAGCTAAATTTTAGTTAATTGGAATTAAACAATTAATCTGCTTGAATAATCAAAAAATGCTCTAAATATTAGTAGACAAAAAAAAAAACAAAAAAAATTTCATTTTATAATGTTTTTTTTTAGATTTTATTTATGAGTATAAAAATCTCCCCTTCTGAAATCAGCAGTCAAAATTTTTTAGCAAATATTTCTGTTAATTTTTTTTTTTTAAGTTTTTGCGAATTTTAGCAGAGTCAATTACTATTTTTAATACCAAAAATTCATCTTAAATACAACTAACATTTTATAACTTTAACAGTTTTATTGTTGCTGTTCTTAATTAATGATATATAGAAAAAAAAAAAAATCAGCTAATATCAGCAGTTTTTTCTGCAACGTAGTTTTTACATAATTTTTAGTAGCTTTTTCTGATACTTTTACAGATTTATTTCTATGAGTGTATCATTCCAAAATTTCAAGACATTTTTTTTTTTTTTGTTCCACAAAATGTCATATATTAAAATTTGTTATCACACATTTTGAGAGGGAATCACTACATCGGTACTATTTCTGTTCCGAAAAGCTTGTAGAACTTTGATTTTTGTAAAATGATTTTATAATTTTTCTTACCAAAATTCTGTAAAAAAAACTAAGACTTTTTTTAATCTCTTTCTTCATCATTTCGAATTGCGATTTACAACATTTATGAAGTTTTTTTTTTATTTTCTTATAAAAGCAAATATTTTAATAGAGAAAATGAATATTTAAATCTGTGACTACTTTTTTGACATAATTTTTCGAATAAAAGTATAAAATTTGAAGATTTTATTCGTTTTTCAACATATGTCTAGCATATATATTAAGCGAATTTTTGCACTGTACCTTGTGAGTGGTTAATAGTGAATTTTTATTGTTGATCTATATAAATTGTATGTGAGTTGTTGGCTAGACATATGTTGAAAAACGAATAAAATCTTCAATGTTTGATATTCCTTCACTTACAATGTAAAGGATAGAATATGATGACATTTGAAAATAACTGCCAGTCAAATTTCAACTTAATTAGTTGAACTGGCAACTGTGGTAATAATTAACAACTAAACATAGCTTTATAGAAAATAAGTTCGCAGTAAATTTCGTCATACTCAAAAACTAAGTTACGGCACATTTTTAACCTAACTAGTTGAGTTAAATAGATGATGTTTACAATTTAACACTTTAAGGCACGAAGAATGTTGATGAAGGCCGTTGCGGGCTAGAAAGTTAACTCCATTCATGCAGGTGTCAAATAACTTTTTTCTAATTGTTTTTTTCTGTTAATTAAAGTAAATTATCACAAATAAAATTATAATTTTTCTGTTAATATGAAAAATTTTTCATGATCTTGAACCGAACTAACCAACAACTCACATATAATAAAATATTTAAAAAAAAAAATTCTTCTTATTGGTTGTAATATTGATAAAAACAATATTGGCAAAGAATTTTGCGGGTGGTACTGAAAAAACTCATGATTTGCTAACAAAGTAGTACTTTCCTAGTACAATATTAGTTGTACCTTTGGTAGTTTTTAACACAGTGTATTTTACAAAAATAGCAGTGGTTTGCCAGTACTATTTTTTTTTGGTACGGTTGGCAATTTCTACCTGGTCCAATATGCTTCCATACATGGCCTACATCTTCATACATTTTAATATATGAAACAATATATGCACATTTTAATATATGAAACAATATATATCATGCATGATAATATATTACCATATATTATAATTTTCACCTGTGTCAAATAAAATAATAGAACAAGTACAAATTTTAAACTTCAATTTCAATCTGCGACCTTTAAACAAAATTTTTTTTTCACTAAATGAGAACTAATATATGAGCTCGAACTTAAAGATTATCACCATTGGTCAAAAATAAATTGAAAACTTGTTTTTTATTCTTATTTATTTATTTATTTTTAATTTCAATAAAAATGATATCAAACTTTTTCTGATATTTTTTTTTTTTTTTGGCAGCCGATATTCATTTTCATAATGCCATATTTTAAGGGTGTGGAGCACGAGAATTTCAACTTTTGTGGGCGTTGTGTTGTAATGGTTAGCGCATTGGACTATTACACAGATGGTCCCGGGTTCGATTCCCGGTGACGACAACATCAATTTAGAAAAATAATATGTATGAGTTTTCTATCACTTATATGTATCGCTGCGCCCGCCTTCGGTGTTCCCATAGCATTTAACCCCACCGAAGTAAAATAATGAATCAGGCCTTTGAAACAAAAAGCTTTAATAAATTCGCCAACTCTACATCAAGAGGCGAGCAACAAATGTTCTAAGACTTATCTACTCGCGCAATTACAGTGTTGCCATGTTTGAAGCCTTCATCTTTCACCACCTTTCATCTCTCCACTATCCCATTTCCAAAGAAAGCAACACATTAATTAATAGGAAGAATTTCCTAAGTCTTCCTTCTCTTTAAAAATAAAAAAAAAAATTGAAATACTAAATGATATTTAATGTTGTTTTTAAATGTTTAAAATGTGTGCAAATGTTAAATAAAATAAAACACAATCATACACATACATACATACAAACATACATATACGACCAAAAGCACATAACCACCTTTTATGTCATTAACTTTTCGATTTTATAATTGTAGCCAATAGACGATACCATATAATTGCATAAATCTTTTGCGTGGTTTTTATTTTATAAAAAGTTTTTAACAGTTATTTGTATCGTCTTATGGTCAATAGCAAAACTTTAAAGCGTTTGCTAATATAAAAAAAAAGCATCTTAAAACATTTTACAAAATTTTAAACACAATAAAATCTTAATAAAAAAAAAAAACAACCAATTGGCATAAATGGCCTTTCACCAAAAAATTAAAACCGAACATATTGTAAATTTTGTAACAACTAGAATATTTGTCCATTCATTGTTTATTGTCCAATTTCAAAAAAATCTTAATTTCAATTCAATAAATTTATTTTCAATTATAATTTGTATTGACCTGTCTGTCGCTTTTGTTTGTTTGATTTAATTTTTAAAGCTTTATTTATTTGTTTTAGTTTAAATGATTTTTTTTATCTTCTCTATAAACATTTTATAAAAAAATATTCAATTCAATATTATATTATACAAACATGAGAATGTAATCATTATTTCAATTTCATTGGAAATTCATATTATGCATTTTACTTTTTTTCTTTCGTAAATCATTTGTTATTTACATTGTCAATTGAATTAATTAAAAAGAAAATAATTAATATTAAACAAAAACTAATTGTAAACAAACTTTATATTGTTGTTATTAAAGTAATAGTGTTGAAATTAACTAATTCGAAAAAAAAAAATAACTATAAAATTAAATTATAGTTTTTGAAGTTAAACAAAATATTTTGCATTATTTGGTGAATGTCATATGTGCCAATTGGTTTTAAAATCAAAGCTCTTAAACTGTGAGTTTTTTAAATTTTATGATCAACCAAGCCGTTTCTATTCCTCTTATCGAAAAAGCTGAACGGGCGTTTTGAGAGTATTTGTAGAAAACGTTAAGAAATTTTTAACAGCGAACATTTATATATACACGCAGAAAAAATGTTATGACAGTTTAAGAGCATCATATTATGGTTGAAACACATAACAATCATAATATGATTGTAATAATCATATTATGATTCAAGATGATAAAATCGTCCTCAGTAATCATAATATAATCAGTTAGAATCATGTTTTTGATTGTAAGGATCATAATGTGATAATTTCTTGTCCGCATTCATGTTCAATCATATTTTTTCTCTGCGTGTAAGTCGCTTCAATTAAATTTGAAAGTTAATTTGTGTTTTTCGGTATATCCTCTTCATGCATAATTAACACAAACTTTTAGGTATTTATAGTATTATGAAAATTAAGCACCAAAAACAGCAATTAACACATTTTTCCTAACCCAGTTCGTATACAAAATTTAACAGGGACGGAGTATCTTGGTTTCTCTTGATCTAAATGCTCGATAGCGCAACTAAAGTTTTATGAAGTAAAAAAATCCTTTAAATGAGGTAAAAATGCTTTTGAATTGGGAGTACCTAATTTACTGAAAAATAAGACAGGAAGCTCATTTAAATTTTCCATACATTACATTAGGATGTCCCCTCAAACTAACGATTTGTCGATTTTCCAAATGGAATAAATTTTTTTTTATTGGAAAACGTTAACCCGCACCGCCTGACATCCAAAAATGGCCCATTTTGGAAAAAAAAATGTATTATTATTAAATAGCATTAACCCACTTTAGCCTGGAATCCAAAATGACCCACGAATTTGATAAAATTACAAAAACGTATTTTTTTCAGAAAAATATCATTTAAATTTAATTAGACAATAATTATCTTTACTTTGGTCCAAAAAATATTTAACCATCAGTGGCCTGTTGATGACTACAAGATTATATAGCCCTCAAATTAAAAAAAAAAAAAATCTCAACTTAAAAAAAATAATTATGTTATGTAACTTGATCAATATAGGTTTAATTTTTACACTTCTGGCCAAAAAATACCCACTAGAAAATGTACAAAATAACACATTACATAATTTTCGCTAGAATATCACTTAAAATATACCAGACTATTAATATCTTTACTTTTATTCAAAAACCCCTAATTGTCTCGGAACAAACAAGGACCATGAAACTTAATTTAAATTATGACCACAAGAAGAGAATACAAAGCCTTTAAATGGTTAAAAAAAAAATGTTCCACTTGTTAAAAACTATTATTTTGTGTAAAAAAAACAAAAAAATTTTAAAATAAGAGTGTAATATTTATTAAATATTATTAATTCAATAAAAACTAGTAAAAACATAGAAGCTTTTTTTATAAAAACATAATATTTGTTCATTTTTATTAGAACGCATAATTATCCTTTGGGAATATTTTCAGCATTTGACTCTGAAGTTTAAAAAAAATGCATCGATGAACTAAGGATTATTGCCTGCTTAGTTGACTTTAATTCCCTTGTTTTAGAATAAATGTAATTAACATCCAAAAACGATGCGTAAACTTTTATTTTCATATTAAAATTTGAGTCATTGACACCTTACCTTTTGCATATTGGGCATGTCTCGCTATTTAAAAGGTCTTAAAACACACAGATTTATATAAAAAAAAACATTTTTTTTTGCTTTAAAAAAAAATTTAAAAAATAATGAATTTAAATTTTGCTGTATTTGTGATATTGGAAAAAATGTCATAATAGTATGTTGAGTTCCCATATGATTTCACAAAGTAAAGTGGTATTTTTGCAAAAAAAAATTGTACTGGAATCAACTTGGCATGGAAAAATCAATCTTTATGTAGTTTTGTTGTTTTGTTTATCGCTGATTTTTCTTGAAGTTCAGAGCCGAACGTTGAAAGCCTCCCCAAAGGATAATTTTGTGGACTATTTAAAATAAATTATTATAATAAATTTTAACTATTTTACTGAAAAACAGTTATGTTTTCAGTAGTTTTGATTAAATTGTTAATTAAATAGTGTTATTGGCATACATTTCTCTTTTATGTAAATCAATTATATCAAATTTTTGTCTAAAAATGCATTTTAAGGAAATAGTTTTGAACAATTTTTTCTGATCAGTTGAAATGCATAATTTAGTTAATTTCCCTACTGAAAATTAACCCAATTGCAATAGAAAAAAAAGTTCTATAATAAAAATAAAGTTTTTAAATCATCGCGGTCTTGGTGCAAAAGTTAACCAGTAACCTTCTCCTATGCAATTTTAGGAGATATAGGGGGGCCAAAAGGTTGGACTTCTATGCTTATGAAGAGGACAAATTATCATACCTTTATACATAATGAGATTCGTTTCTCCAAAAAGACTTGGAGAATAAATATATCTTGAGTTTTTGTTCTTCACATTGGCTCACTTTTGCTTCATAACGTATAGCGTAATATATGGTCATATATATAATGATATCAAGTTGTGTATGATTATATAGAAACTTTTTTCGTCTTGTAACTAAAAATTAGCTCAATATAACGTTGCAGGAAAAACTGTTAAAAATTATTTGATTTGTTTTTGCTAAATATTAATTAGATATTTGATATAATTTTTATTACAAATAAAAATTATGTTTTTTCGACCTTTAAATGTGCAATGAAAATGAAAATTATTCAAGTTCGAGACCATACTCTATATTTCTTTATTAGGATATTGTCCTAACAAATAATCTATAGTTTTTGTTTTCAAATTTATTAATTGACCACTTCCAGGAATGTGTTTATAGAAAGAACTATTTCGGGAATTTTCTATGTTCCCACCATCAAAAAACGTTTTGAAAGAAGTGACAATCCCATGCAAAACATCAAACATTCACATAACCTAGTTTTCCCACTAAATCGAACTTGAACTTGAATAATTTGCATTTTCATTACACAATTAAAGGTCGAAAAAACATAATTTTTATTTTTAATAAAAATTATATCAAACTTATAAAAAAAGAGAAAGTACGGTCTTGTTTACTCCCCCTTTACATCTTGTTTTTAAACAAAACAAAACAAAACAAGTGTGAAAATAAGAAGGAGAATAAAAATACAACGTGTATTGTATATCTACCAAAGCTGGAGGTTGCACATAACGAACAAGTTTTAAATTTTTTTTTTTTGATCAATGGTTATTATCTCTAACTTCGAGCTTATATATTAGTTCTCATGTAGTGAGTAAACTAGTTTATATGAATGTTTGATGTTTGGCATGGGATTGTTACCGCTTTCAAAACGTGTTCTGATGATGGGAACCTAGAAAATTCCCGAAATAGATCTATCAACACATTCCTCAAAGGGTCAAATAATAAATTGGAAAACGAAAAACTCTATAGATATAGAGTATATATAGAGAATATAGAGTTTGGGCTCGAACTTGAAAAATAATCATTTTCATTAATTAGATATGTTAAATACTCGTAATAAATATTTTAAATCTACATTTTTTTTTTTATATTTGTATTAATAGAAAAAATCGTAACAAAAATTAAATTTTAAATTTTTGTTTTTATATTTTTTTTTAAACGAATAAACAACCGGACTTCTGAAACCAGCAGTCTACAATTTTTTTAGCAAATATTTCTGTTCATTTTAGCAAAATATACTGCTATTTGCATTTAATTAAATTAAAGTTAAATATAGCAATAACAATTTAAAAAAAAAAACATCAAAAATAATTTTTATTTTTGATCAAAATAGTAAAAGTCAAAAACTATCTATTATTTTTTTTCCGAAAATATAAAAATCAAAAAAATAACTTTTATGTTTGCTCAAAAAACTAAAATTCAAAAATAAACGTTTTAGATTATATCAGCAGTATAAATTGCTATTTTCAATTAACTTAAATTTAACTCGAACTAAAATTTTATGTATTCAATAGTTTTTGTTTCGCCGTTCTTATCTTACTTATATTGAAAAAATAAAAAATTTGCAAAATTTTACTAGTTTTTCTACACCTCGTTTTTAGTTTTTTCTGCTATTTTACACGTGTATATACACTGTAAATTTAACATTGCTACAATGCACTTTTTGTTTCAGTTGGACATGCTTCGAAATCCACATATTGAAAGCAGTTTACTTCTTGCTAAATTTCGCTTTCATCAAAAGGCGATTTCTACAAGCTTTAGATTTTTTTTTAGCTGTACCTTAACCCTATAAAAACTAAATAAAAGAAACAGACATTTGTCGGCTTCAAACACCCAACGGAATCGAGCTTTCCAACATAATCGCTGTATATGATGTGTGTTTGAAGCATGTTTACTTTGTTCATTGCATTTCTGAAAATGTTTACTATGTCAACTTATTGTTTTTTTTTCTAGCTCATCTACCACAGGCAACATTCCTTTTGAGTATTTATATTAAACTGATTTAAATACGTAAGATTATTATTTGTATTTCCTATATAGCAATTAAACATAATGTGAGTACATTAGAGCGGCAGTTTTTTGTGTATATGAAAAAAAAAAAAATTTTCGAAAAATTTGTTCAGATTACAATTGTTCAGATTACACTACTCGACTGCCAAAAAAAAACCTTTCTTTGAAATGTATATTTTTTACTACATGTGTTGGCGCTATATTCAAATCTTTCAAAATTTTTTTTTTTTTCATTTGCAGTTTTTAAAATATTAAAAAATTTTAAAATTGTATTCTCTGCCCACTAGACATGTGCATGTACTAGACATTTCAGTGAACAAATTTTTGTATTAAAATTGCATATTAATTGAAAATGTTCTGAAATATTAAGAAAAGAACTTAAAAATTTAGATAAATTTCCATATGCTTCGAAATACCAAATAAAAAAAAAAATCTTTCATATAAAAATATATTATTAATATTTTAACTGAAGTTTTTGCAGATCCTGTCTTTGTAATACATATTTTGTAAAAGATTTAGGTACGCTGAGTCGAAATCTGTGAAAAAAATTGTTTTTTCACATTTGTAGTTTTTGAAATATAGTGGTTTTTATATTTACGTAATATACTTCATTTTTGTTTTTTATAAAAAAAAAATTTTCTTTTTCTAAAAACCTCACGACATTTTCAATAGATTTGGAATTTAAATATAAAAAAAGTTTAGTGGAATGTTTAGTTCACGCATAGTGATAAAATTTAAAATTGCTTTGGCATACATAAAATTTATAAGGATTAAACTAAACATGCAAAATTTTCCACTTCCTTGCAATACCGGTAAAATATCCTGAAACAAACGCCAACAAGATTATACTCCTATGAAAGAAAATTGTGTGTAGCTTTATATTCGAGCTTAATGAGCATTTATGAGCATGTCTGAACTCATTCACGCTCATATATGAAATAATTCAAGGTCATACATGTACATATGCAATCATATAGGATTCATATATAATCAAAGGAGTTCATATGGTACACAGAAAAAACTAAAAACAGGTTTCAATTAAAATTTTTATTGAATCAATTAATATTTTAATTGATTTTGCACCTATCACGGCAATGATAGTATCAATTAAAAATTTTATTGAAATTAAGAAGGAAAGAAAAGTTATAAATAACTTCTACAAAAAAAAATTTGATACTCACAAAAAAAAGTGTGTGCACGATACGTTGGTGTGCACGATACGTTTTTTATTTATGCATACAGTGTATGAAAAAACAAATTGAGAATTACGTCTAAAATAAAATATGTATTTATATATTTAAAAGTCAGTTAAAATAGTAATTGATTCAATTAAATATTTGTTTAGAAACAAATTTAATGCAAATCAAATCTTTAATTAAATATTTTAATTTTGATAATTTTTTCTGTGTATCATACATGTAAATATTACCTCAATTTTCGTTCATGTATGGAAATGTATGATTATACACTGCGTTTCAAAACCATAATTACACATGAATTTCAATAAATTTCAAAAGTTAAAAAAAAATTAGAAGAGTTTAACCTGTATAAATGTAAAACCAATGGAAAATTAATAATACGAGGGCGGATCAATAAGTCCGTTACTTTTTGAATGAAACACAGTTGTTTTGGCAAAAAAAAAAAATATTTTTCAACATAATCTCCTTTTAGCTTAATACGCTTAGTCATTCAGCATCATTTGTACCTGTGTGACCACAACGAAAATCAGTGAACCACTTTTTACGCAAAAAATAATGTTTAATGAGCACTCGAAATTCACTTTTTCCATTTTTAAAAAAATTCAAATTCAGGTTGTATGTTTTGAACAGCTGTAAAACGCAAAGTAAACGACGGAACTTGCTCAAAATTTGACAGTAGTCTATTAACAGGTGTTACTTGATGGGAGCAGTGTTGCATTTCATATAACTATCAGGGAAGTTCGAAAAGCCATCGTATTTACCAAAAAACTATTTATTTATTTTTCATTTTACTTTGTAAAATGGAAAAATAAAATCAATTAGTGTTTCATAACTATAAATACACTTAGAGAAAGTTCGGGTAATGTAAAATACTTATTATATTTTTCTAGTTTTCCGCCAAAGTATTGAAGATAAATTTACAAAGTCGATGTTAAAATATAACCTGATTTGTTGTTAAACTGTGTACTTTACAAAAATGCATTATCTTTATTAGACTCGCTTAAGTAGCTCAACCACTAAAGCGAGGAAATTTAAATTTTATAAAATAACTTGAAATTTATAATGTCCTTCGATTATGACATACATAACTCACTCATAGATGTTAGAAATAAATATAGATTTAAAATGTAAAAATATTGGTATGTCGGTTCCTAATCTTGCCTTGACATCCGCTTAGAGAGGATATTTAGAAATTTTCCCGGGGAGGGCCACGAAGGGAAAAAGTCTCCCCATTCGCGGCCTAGAAAAGCCGCTGAAGATATAAACTTGGAATTTAGTTTGTGCGCTATCAATCTTATCATTGTATACTTTATGAATTTTTGATAAAATCTTGATATAAATGTTTTTTAAATGATAGAAAGCTAAAAAGTTTAACGAAATATGCCAAGGCATTAATATATAAATCTGAAAACTAAAATTAAAACATCCAAGGCAAGAGGTAAAACATTATTAACTCTTCGTCGCATTGACGAAGTCCATTCTTAATGCGGTCACTCCCAATACAAAAAAACTGTAATATTTCTATTTGATTGGAAAAATAATTAAGTTTTTATTTGTATCCATTGTTAAATTTTTTCATTTTGATCAACTTATACCTAAAATATTTTAAAAAAATCAACATCAAGTTTTTAGGGCTTTTTTTTAAAGAGTCTCCAAAAAGCTGCAACTTAAGTGACATAATAATTTATGCATTTGATTAAATATTAAATTTTACACTTCACTTTAAACAATAAAAGTAACTTATTTTTGTTATACTTCAGTGTCATTTAGTTTGAGTTGCCCAGATTTAATTAGTCGATTAGGCGAATAAAATCTTAAAAAGATTACACTTACACACAATTTACGAGTCTGAAAATTTGCACACTTGAATGGTAACAGCCAGAACTAGGCCAAAATTTAGCAAACTACAATGAGCACCAAAAAAATTACATACGAAAAATTAAATGGTTTTTGTTCAATCGACCAAGAAAGTGCATCTAGGGTCAAAGAAAACAACAATTCTTATAACAATAATTAAATTTTCTTCTAAATATATTTCGATATAAAAAACTACCGGTAACGAAGTGTCGGTATTTGAAGCTCGTGACTCATAAAAGACTCTAAACTATGCTAGTATATACTATTTTTGGGTCATATTGTACGTTTTCTAAGAAATTGGAAAACTATAACAAAAAAAATCCCTACTTTGTACAATTAAATCGGTTTGTTGAACATTTTAAAAGCTGCCAATTAAAAATTAATTGAATCAATTAATTCTTTGCTCAAATTCGGTACTTGCTTGACATTTTTTTTATATTATCGCTCAAAAGCAAACATCAACACATTGTTGTTTTTTTTTTAATATTTATGTAGTTGTTTTTTATAAATGTTTATGTTTAGTGGTATTAGTAATAAATATTTTAAGCTCGTTTCAATTAGATTAGATATTAATTCTTATTAGGGACTTGAGTTGGATTAGGGGAGCATTTCCCTTCTCCGAATCCTCTTTTCGACCTAACCTTACCTATTATTATTACTTTATTAAGTTGAATAATTTAGTTTCAGTTGTTTAAATCTGAATATTTATTTATTCTAAAACATTAACATAAAATTGATTTTTAAAGTTTAATTTCGTTAAACAAAAATTTTAAATTTTTTTTAAACATAAAGAAAATGCAAAAATAAATTAAAAATTATTTCAAACAAAAAAAATTACTCTGATTTCAACAAAAGGGATAATTTCAAAGAAAAAATCCACAAAAATTTTTGCCATAACCCCTACGCTCCAATAAAAAGAATGTGAATTTGCTCACATAAGTATATATGTGAATTTGCTCACATAAGTATATATAAATCTGCTAACTAAATGAGAATTACATGCCGGTTTAAATTCAATGTTATAAAATTCAAGCTATAAAAAAAAGTTTGGTAGGGCAACAAAACATTTGGTATGGCAACAAAATCATTTTTTTTTTTTTTCGTGAAGGTATACGATATTAATCACTTTTTAATCAAATGAGTTATTATTTGCATTTATAGTAATTAAATGTGCTAAAGTCCCAAAACTTATTTAACAAATTGTGAAAAGCAATCTGATGTAGGCGTGTCCCTATCCAGATTTCATTCCTGCCTAAGGAAATCTTCAGGGGACTTTGTTATTAGAATTTCTAGAGATATTTGTTATGTTAAATCACAAACTCAATAAGAATTTCTTGTCCTCGTCTAGGAGCGAGATTCAAAATTTAAAATATCAAAGAAAAAACAAAAACAACAACAAAAAATTGTCACAATTGGCTTTGTCATCTTCCAAATACTACTCTGTTTTTTTGACAGACCTAGCAATGTAGTGACGTTTATTCAAGTAAATCAACAATAGAAAATCATATGTTTTCTATTAGTGTCAGTTACATTTAAATTTGCACAAGCACCTGCATATTTGTTATTTAAATTTATTTTCATCGGGATAAACATTAATTGCATTTATAGTAATTAAATGTGCTAAAGTCCCAAAACTTATTTAACAAATTGTGAAAAGCAATCTGATGTATGAGTTATTATTTAATTGAAAAATAATTCAATTAAAGAGCTATCAATTTCTAATTGAATTAGCAAATTTTCGTTGTTGGCGGAATTTCAGCGATTAAAGTTATTAAATCGGGGGTTTTCATAATTGAAATGGTTTTTTTTTTTTTGTTTTATTAATTAATAATCATATAATTACAAATTATATACTATTACCCTAACCGAGCACTAGCTACTATAGCCTTCGGCGCGTTGTAGCGAAAACAGACCAGTGGCTCTGGTGGGAATCGAACCCACGACCCCAGCACTGATAAGCCAGTACGCTACCAATTAGCCTACCGGGCGCATTGAAATGGGTTTTTTGTGTGTTAGTACATTTACTTAGAAATTAATCTGTAAATGATCAAACTTGCTTGAAAATGCATTTTAAAATAACTAAGGAAATTGCCAATAACTCGCAAAATTGGTATGTGCTGCAAAAATTAGAAGAGCCGATTTGGATTCTGGAAATTAACGTTTATAAGACCCGAACAATAATTTAATGGGGGAAAATATCATTGTTTTGTAAAATAACTTACAATATAATTATTCCGTTAAAATTTTCGCAAAATTTTGACTAAAAGTTTTTGAATAGAACTTTTTATAGAACTTCATCATTATCAAAATTTTTTGAAAATGGACTCATGCCACTTTCAAAATAAGTGGTTCATTAAAGACATAATTGTGTTCAAATGAATGGTCATTTTGTCTGATTTTCTAGTGCAAAAATAAAAAAAATTCCAGATAATTTTGAAAAAAATTTTAGAATGTAAGACATAATTTTTATTAAAAAATCAAATAGCAATATTTCTCTCAAGCGGTTGGTATGATTTTAAAACTATAAAAATATACATGTTCAGCAAGTCAAAATTAAAAAAACTTTACGTGCCGCAAAAAATTTACAGGAAAATTTGACGAAAAATTTCACATTTTTCTTATTTTCGCACATACTTCTTAGATCTAGTGCAACAATAATCACAACAATAATTGATAAAAATCGAAAGTTTAAAAAAATTGCCACTCTAAAGTACATTTGTAATTACTATAAAATGAAGAAGGCTTCAAAGGTCCTTTGTATAATCAATGTTAAATTACACATACAATGTTTGCTTTATGATTACATCCTTTGAAGCGGTTTGTTTTTGTTTCTAGACTTGACTTGAAACAATAGTCATATCGTCATAAATAAATGTACCTAAGTACTATGGTTTTGTACATGTTATTAAGATTCGTTTAGACAAAATTCTACGAATATTTCAACAATAAAAATTTCTCATTGAACAAATACCATTCTTTATGTGAAATCAGAAAGGGGTTTTTCAGAATTTAATATATAATTGCAAAAGTAATTTTGCAACTTTAAATGTAAGTTTTCCTTTATCATGAGACCCACAAGACATCACATAGGAATTGACCAAAACTCTTGAAATTTTGATTTATTTTTGTACATACCTACTCCATGGAGCCTATAAAATCTCCTTATTTAGTTTTTAAAAATTTAAAAGAAAAAGCCATTGTTTTACGGTTTTGGGATTTGTTTTCAAATTAACTGATTATTGACATAGTGGTAGCTTTCGTGACACAATATATTTAAACGGCTGTAGTTTTTACTGGATGAAGATAATTAAGTTATTTAAAAGCCTCCACTACATTCACTCAGAAAAAATTGTTGTCAAAAATATTTCAATTAATGTTTAGTTTGATTTCAAACTCACTTTCAATTAAAAGTTTAATAATATCTATTAAATGTTTAATTGAAAATGAATTTGGTGCACAAGATATTAAATTTTAAAAAAATCAAAATTCAAACAAAAACCGATTAAATTAAAAAATTCGGCAATATTTTAAAAAATTTGCCAAAATTAAAAAAAAAACACATTGAAACAATAGCTAAACTTTAAAAAATCTTTAAAATTAAAAAAATGCTAATACAGTTGTTTTTCGATTTAACGAACTTATAATGTCAGCCCTGTTCGTTAAATTGAAAAATTCGTAAAACCTATTTATTTATTTATTTATTTCCCATGTTTTCTAATGTTTACATCACAAACGATCGTACAGGAATGCTAAAAACTCCAAAAGTAAACACAGAAAACGCAGCCAGAACATCGTTGGGGAATCCCCTTTCTCTATATGTCTATTGCTTTTGCATATTGTTTGCGGAAATCTTTGTATTTGCATCTCATTCTATACTTAAGACTCTAATTTTGTATTTGTTCGTTATATCGAGTACAAAATTACGGCACAAAGTTACGGTGTTCGTAATATAAGGTACTCAATTCAAAATTTCTATGAGTTCGTTAAATCCCGAATTCGTTAAACCGATGGTTCGTTAAATCGGAAAACTACTGTATTAAACAAAAAAAAACGCTTAGACTAAAAAAAAAAATCGCCATATTAAAATAATTAGCTAAAATTGAGAAAAAAAATCACCGAAATTTTAAAACTTCTCCGAAATTAAAAAAAAAATTACAAAAATTAAGTGTTTACAAATTACAGCCGCTTTAAATTTTCTTTAAGTGATTTTTTCCATTTTGAATATTTGTTATATTTTAGCGAGTTTTGTAAATTTTGTTGATTTTCTAAAATGTTGGCGATTTTCCAAATATTATTGTAACAATTTTTTTCAATTTTGACAATTATTTTCCAATTTGGACGTTTTTTTTTTTAATTTTGTCAATTTTTTTAACTTCGGCAATTCTGAGAATTTTTTTAAATTTTGCAGTTTTTTCTACCATTAACGATTTTAATTTTTGGACGATTTTTCTTCAATTACAGTGATTTTTTTAAATTTTGTAAACAAAAGTCCTATTTTTAGCGTTTTTTTTCTTCATTACTGATGATTTTTTAAATTGTGGCGTTTTTTATTTTGACGGTTTTTAAGATTTTAGTGATATTTTTTACATCGCATCTGCAAAAAATTTGTTTGAAATTAAAAACAATATTAAATTATATTTTTAATATCAATAAATGATTAAAACCTTAATTGAAAATAAAATCAATTAAATAGTTACAAAGTATATTAATTGATACTACAATTTTCTTAATAGGGCTGAATTCAATTAAACTTTTAATTGAATCAGCAAATATTTTAAATGAAAGTCGATTTTAGTTTTTTCTGTGCAGGAATAAAAATATTTTAAAAGATTGTTATCAAGAGTGGCCAAATAATTATTTGAAAAATCACTTTTTTATCTTTTTTGATGGGACCTTTTTCAAAAATTATTTTAAAAATCCTAATTGCTATGTTCATGAGAATATATGAAAATGTATTTCTTTGCTAAAAATTAGTTAATGGATTGCATGTAAAATCCGACCGATCAGACCATGAAATTTTCAAATACACAAATATTCCAAAATTTATTTCGTGTTCACTCAAAACTTAAGTAATTGCTGGATTTTATTTAAATACTACTACTCAGGGTTGGCAACCCACTAAAAAATAACCTGGATAAGCAGTAACTACATTTGTATGCTGCCAAAATAGCGCTTCACCGCCTTACATTTAGGGAAGGCATTCTGTCGTGCTTCCCAGAATGCCTTTGTTGAAGCAAATGCTGTAAAAATACGAAAAGCGCTTCTTAGTGCCTAAGAAGGCATGAATTTATTGCTTCTAAGAGCACATAAAAGAAGCGCTTTAAAAGAGACATTCCAAGTGGGACATCGCGAACAAAAATCATGCCTTCTGTATTTGCTTTGGAAGCGCTTCGTAATTAAATAATGCCTTCCGGGAATACTTCTGGTAAGCTCTATTTTTTGCTGAGATATGAAAAACTTATAAAATTGAAAAAAACCACGATATTTTCAAAAAAAAAAAACAATTTGACTTAAAAAAAATATTTATTTTTTTTTATATTTTTTTGAATAAAGATTTGTTCGCAGAATTGCAAAAAATTAAAATTTTTTTAAATATCTTTAACCGTCTAGTATTTATATTCTGTCAAAATTTAAACTTTGGTTGCTGATATTTTCACTGGAGGTAGCTTTAGGCAAAAAAGTTACCAACATTATTAATTAAGCATGGTTGTATATATCCGCAAAGTTTGGCTAAAAAATGTCCAGCGGATCTTGTTATGACATGGCATTAATGTGTTTATAAATCCGAAAAGTGTTTAATTTTGAAGAGCTATATTTTCGAAATTTATCATCGGATTTTTCTGATTTACGTTCGATTTGTAAGATTGTACTCTTCAACACTAATGCACTTACAAGGGGGGTCTTGCAATAGGTTATCCACGATCTTAATGAAATTTGAATATGTGAAAAAAAACAAAAAAGAATTAACAAGTATATTTTATAGCGGCTCAATACCACGTTTAATGGTTAATAGGTGGGGCTAAAAGTTAATACATTTCTGTATGGAAAAATGTCTGAAAACTGAACTTCAGATTTTTTAAAAGCAGTTTTGTTGTACTCAAAAAAAAATTTTGTTATCAATATTAGCAATTTTTATGCAAGAATCCTTCCACCAAAAATGTTGCTGACTTTACAGACTTTTTTTGGAATGTATGTAAAAAAAAATTGAAAAAAATTAAATTTTTACTGTGTTCTTTGATGGAACTCAAGATATACTAGTAAACTTTTGTTAACAATGAAGCTTAAGTGTCGCAAAGGGTTAAGGAAACATATCGACAATTACTTTATACTTAACTATGTCTGACGTTATTAATATCTATAATGAAGTTGCTATCGTTGCAAAATGTTTAGCACCATTCCAATACTATGTGAACAGAATGTGTTTATACAAAAAAAAATAAAAAAAAATAAATATTTCAAGGTATTTTAGGTACGATCTAAAGCACTTTAAGTGAGATCTAAGTAGAAAATTTAACTGCCTTTTCTTGAAATGTCAGTTCATCTATACAAAGAAAGAATTTAACATTTTTTGTAGGCATTTTAAAAACGGTTTATTTACTATTTGTGTAAAGATATATCGATTAAACTATTTCTGATAGCTCAATACAATTTTTATTTTGCCATATGTTTCTTTCCAAGGAAAATTAAAAAGGTTTTAACAATTGCATTATTTCCGTTTACAATTACGAGGATGTAAGGTGTTTAAACTAAAATAGTTTTATCCTTGAGTATCAGTGAATGATAATGGATTAGAAAAAATATGTCATGTTTCACGCCAACTTAGCTCAAATAAGTTTAAAAAGAGAATGAAGTAAAATAGATTTTAAGAATCTTTTCGAACTAATTATCCATCTTTGGTAATATTATATTTTTATTTTCATACCTTCCATCCCACTGTGCAGAAGAGTATTTATCAGTTATCATTCCATTGCTTAGCGTTGCTTTATTTCTATACAAATTATTTTTGGTACAAAAATAACACAACGCCTCACCTAGGTGACCGGAGGTCTTCTAATTTGATTAATTTTCTGTATCCAAATAAAGAATGCTTACGAAAAAATGTTTACATTTCTAAGCTTTGTGAAATGAGAAGTAAAAAACAAGAATTGTACATCAAATTAATCAAAAAAAAACTAAAAAATTCGCAACTGGAAGTGCAATGTAGCAAAATTTAGCTTTTTAGCCTATTAAGAACCCAATCGGTTTTGAATACATACCAAAAATCAATCGTTGCTTTTAGCTGAATAAAAATAGAACGGTTGAGCAGAAAGAACTAAATGTTGCATTATAAATATATTGGAGAAGTTTGATATAATTTTTATTAAAAATAAAAATTATGTTTTTTCGACCTTTAATTGTGCAATGAAAATGAAAATTATTCAAGTTTTAGGTCATACTCTATATTTCTTTATTAGGATATTGTCCTAACAAATAATCTATAGAGTTTTTGTTTTCAAATTTATTATTTGACCCTTTCAGGAATGTGTTGATAGATCTATTTCGGGAATTTTCTAGGTTCCCATCATCAGAACACGTTTTGAAAGCGGTAACAATACCATGCCAAACATCAAACATTCATATAAACTAGTTTACTCACTACATGAGAACTAATATATGAGCTTGAAGTTAAAGATTATAACCATTGATCAAAAAATAAATCGAAAACTTGTTTGTTATGTGTAAGGTCCACCTCTGGTGGATATTCAATTCACGTTTTTTGTTTTTCTCCCCTTTTTTGTTTAGTTTATAAACAACACCGGGGAAGGTAAACTAGACGGTACTTTGTCTTTTATAGAAGTTTGATATAATTTTTATGTAAAATAAAAATTATGTTTTTTCGACCTTTAATTGTCAACCTTTAATATTGGAGATGTTTGTAAAGTCGCACATTTGTTGTTGTTTCCCATATACAATTTCAATTTAACTGGACATTCAGTTGAATTTTAATTGGACATTCAGTAATCGGGCCTAAATCGTTTAGAAATTTTACTTTATTTAAGCAATAACTAAATTGCTTTAAACTATTTAATTTTTTATAATTCTATTATATGTCCTTCGAAAGTAACTGTTTTCCACCATCTTAACGCAAAAGTTTAATAAAATTGCGATCTGTTTATTGATGGTTGATTTCGCGTTTTCGCGAATTTTTTTCTTCTGTAGTTTTAATTTTTTTTCCATAAAAAATACATTCTTGTAATGTTAACGCAATTTTAGGGGAAAGGCTTGCAGGTTGCCAAGCCTATTGTCATATTCATAGGTTGGCAAGAGAAATTTTGAATTTACAGTCTGTAACCGGAAATCATTTGAATTTGCCAAAAAAAAGTACCTTAAATCGGATTGCAGGTTGCCAATGTTGCCCCCTGAAAAATTGCTGAAAATGTAGAAAAATGCAAGTAAAACACCTGATTTGGAAAACTTAAGAAAAATTATTAAATTTTATTTGCATTTGGTGGCTGCGAACATAACAGAATAAGTGCAAATCAGCAAACAAAATATTAATTTGTAAAATGGTAGCGATTCATTAAAAGTCATCATCGGAATCACAGTTCTGGCATATGTAAACACTGAAGCACATATTGGCACATTTCGAGTAAACTGCTGTTTTGAATTCGTGGCTTCTTGGATATTTCACATCAGATTTAAAAGCAAATTAATACGCCAATTGTTATAATTTCATAATGCTCAAGCCATAATAGTGTTTAGCGCACTACAACCACGTATTCTACCAGTTTCTTCTCTTGTTCTTCATTAGAAACCTACAGGCATATCAGAAAATAATATTTCAAAAAAATCATTGCTCCTTTTCTATTTATTATTAACTTTGATTTCTTAAATTGCGCCGCCCAATACTTTAAAATCCTTATTACGAAATCCCACAATAAAAATATATAGAAAATGCTACTACAACTTACAGAAAATATCTTTTTTGACTCAAAGGCAATTGAATTAATAAAGTAAATATCGGACAAACAGAATTTAATTCAATGAAAATCAATTTTTTTTTTTTTGTGGAAAGTTTGTATAAAACCTTGTCGAGTAGTGTAATATTAAGGTAAATCGTAAATTTTTGTATTATATACAGGTTAAGTATTCATTTTATTACATCTTAAATATGTTTTTAAGAAAAAAAACTTGTAAAAATGACCTTATAACCAAAATTTTTTTGTTTATCTAGCGAAAAATCGGCAAACTTGTTCACTGTTTATAAATGCAGTGGTTTGGCTGACCCTTTTGGGTCTACTCTTTTATTTTTTTTTTTTAAAAAAAAGAGAAACAACACTCAGGAAATTCTTCCTATTAATTAATGTGTTGCTTTCTTTGGAAAGGGGATAGTGGAGAGATGAAAGTTGGTGAAAGATGAAGGGCTTCAAACATGGCAACACTGTAATTGCTCGAGATGATAAGTCTTATAACAGTTGTTGGTCGCCACCTGATGTAGAGTTGGCGAATTTATTGAAGCTTTTTGATTCATAGCCCTGATTCATTATTTTACTTCGGAGGGGTTAAGTGCTATGGGAACACCGAAGGTGGGCGCAGCGATACATATAAGTGATAGAAAACTCATACATATTATTTTTCTAAATTGATGTTGTCGTCACCGGGAATCGAACCCGGGACCATCTGTGTAACAGTCCAACGCGCTAATCATTACACCACCAATAATTGCAGAAAAATAGTTGTTATCAGTATAAATAAGCGAAAAAGAGGGGGAGGGGTACATTAGAATGGCAACCTGCATTGTAATTGATTTTGGGAACTACACTGATAGAATTTTCCTTCATAGTATTAATGCAGCAATTTCATTAAAATCTATACATTAGTTTAATGAAAAATTTCATTAACTGAATGAAAATACATTAATATTGGTATTTTCTTCATTAACATTTTTTATGATTTTTTCATAAAAAAAATTCATTAAATCAATGAAAAATTTTCAAATTTTTTTCAATAAAAATTTTTACTTGGAATATGTAATAAGAAATAAAAATTTTTTTTTTGTACTATCATTTTGAAATAAAAAAAAAACTGAAAATTTTCTTTTAAACAGAACTAACCAAAACTTTGATATAAATAAATTTTTTTTATTAAGTTTGCCTACAGCTAACAGTTTTTGACGAATTCGAATAGTTGGTCACTAAATTCCAGGGAACAGATTCTCTAAGAAAAACGATATACTTAGTTTTGTTCAAAACGAGAACTAAATTGTTACCGTTTTGACGATGTTACACAAAAACGTTATGCGGAACGATAATAATTTTTTGTTTTTTTAACAACATTTTTAACAATTTTCAATTTATAACGAGCTTTCAACCTCTGTATATTTACAAAAACAAAGCAAATCAAACATATTAGCTAGGTTGATACTAGTATTTCGATCTGGCAAAAGATCTCATCAGAACCCGAAGTTTTAGAAAAGCTAGAGCCTATATAATAGGCAGAACTTTAACAAAAAACCTATTAATAATCAATTTTGCTCCATTCTTGTCTTCTTAGTAATCAACCACGTGGTTAGGTCTTTTCCTAACAAGCATCATGACGTTACTAAACTTTGAAGACCAAAAATGTTCTATTTATATAAATGCTTGTTAGGAAAAGACCTAACCACGTGGTTGATTACTAAGAAGACAAGAATGGAGCAAAATTGATTATTAATAGGTTTTCTGTTAAAGTTCTGCCTATTATATAGGCTCTAGCTTTTCTAAAACTTCGGGTTCTGATGAGATCTTTAGCCAGATCGAAATACTAGTATCAACCTAGCTAATATGTTTGATTTGCTTTGTTTTTGTAAATATACAGAGGTTGAAAGCTCGTTATAAATTGAAAATAACAAAAATAATCTCTATGTATATAAAAACAAAAAAACTAATATAACTGTAAAAAATATTACTTGAGCCAGAGTACACACTAAAAATTTTTTATATAAATAGAACATTTTTGGTCTTCAAAGTTTAGTAACGTCATGATGCTTGTTAGGAAAAGACCTAACCACGTGGTTGATTACTAAGAAGACAAGAATGGAGCAAAATTGATTATTAATAGGTTTTCTGTTAAAGTTCTGCCTATTATATAGGCTCTAGCTTTTCTAAAACTTCGGGTTCTGATGAGATCTTTAGCCAGATCGAAATACTAGTATCAACCTAGCTAATATGTTTGATTTGCTTTGTTTTTGTAAATATACAGAGGTTGAAAGCTCGTTATAAATTGAAAATAACAAAAATAATCTCTATGTATATAAAAACAAAAAAACTAATATAACTGTAAAAAATATTACTTGAGCCAGAGTACACACTAAAAATTTTTTATATAAATAGAACATTTTTGGTCTTCAAAGTTTAGTAACGTCATGATGCTTGTTAGGAAAAGACCTAACCACGTGGTTGATTACTAAGAAGACAAGAATGGAGCAAAATTGATTATTAATAGGTTTTTTGTTAAAGTTCTGCCTATTATATAGGCTCTAGCTTTTCTAAAACTTCGGGTTCTGATGAGATCTTTAGCCAGATCGAAATACTAGTATCAACCTAGCTAATATGTTTGATTTGCTTTGTTTTTGTAAATATACAGAGGTTGAAAGCTCGTTATAAATTGAAAATAACAAAAATAATCTCGATGTATATAAAAACAAAAAACTAATATAACTGTAAAAAATATTACTTAAGCCAGAGTACACACTAAAAATTTTTTATATAAAAAGAACATTTTTGGTCTTCAAAGTTTAGTAACGTCATGATGCTTGTTAAGAAAAGACCTAACCACGTGGTTGATTACTAAGAAGACAAGAATGGAGCAAAATTGATTATTAATAGGTTTTTTGTTTAAGTTCTGCCTATTATATAGGCTCTAGCTTTTCTAAAACTTCGGGTTCTGATGAGATCTTTAGCCAGATCGAAATACTAGTATCAACCTAGCTAATATGTTTGATTTGCTTTGTTTTTGTAAATATACAGAGGTTGAAAGCTCTATATAAATTGAAAATTTTTAACAATATTTAACATTTTTATCTGATATGGTCGTAATTTAACTACAAAAAGTGGACTATAATCGGCGATCGTTCTACAGAATTCCAAGCCAAATCGATAAAAAATTACATATTTTGTACTGATGTCATCTTTCAACACAAATTATAAAAAATGTAAAGAAAGATTGAATGTAAAGAAAAACAGAAATTAATTAAAATTGCCTTTTTAAATCAGATTTTAATATTTTAATGCCTGTTAATTATATTTAAACGATTTTTTCAATCATTAAAGTTCTTAATATACATAATTTAAAAAAAGTACAATAATTAAAATATTTCCTTTTTGTGAATAAAAAAAAATTTATTTTCAAAATTTTTAATTTTCAATCTGAAATCTAATCTTCTATTTTTCAAATTTTATCTCTTTCGAATTCGTCAAAAATTATGAGCTTTAGCAAATTTGTTGAGAAACAATAGAATTTTCCCCACTGTGCTACATTGGTGGGCGGCCCCGGGAAAACCTTTCTTGTTAGATTTCTTTTTTACATGTCCATCCTATTCCAAGTAACGAAAATTTTCTGAATCAGGCTGAGTTTAATAAAAATCTGCCATCGCTTTTGCAGAACAGCCTGTGATGTTTACTTTCGAACTTTTCGAACTTTTTTTATAAAAATGTTTTATAGATCCTAAAAAGACCAGACCTTATAAATAATATCAACGAATGATAATTTCTCAATAACCACCAAATGAATGATATGCTAAAGTAATCATAAAAGGTGCAAATTATTAAATATCAACGAAAATATTTCATACAAACTATGAATTTTATTCATTAAACGCATAAAGCTTTCATAAGGATTAGGTTAGGATTAATGAAAAAATGTCATTTACTTTATGAAATTTTCATTCATTAACATTGATTTAATGCAACACCTTTCATTGACTCAATGAAACGTTTCTTTGGGGACTTCTTTATGAAAAAATTCATTGGATTAATGAAGGAATACATTAATACTACGCACAAATTTCTATCAGTTTAAGCAATGATAAGTTTTCAATTCTTTTTGGAAAGAAAAATAAACACTACAAAAACTTTAAGATTCTCAGTTCCGGACACAAAAACAAAATTTTGATGTTTAAATTTTTAACAATAGTAATTTACACTTTGTTCAGCAAAAACAGAAGTAGATTAAAAGTGTTATCTACTCTTGTTACTTCGATTCCAGTCGGAGTTTAGGGCATTACACCGCACGAATGCCAAAATACAGCGGGGGTGGCAACCTGACAGCCTCATCAACATTTTAGTCAGGAGGGTGCTTGCAAAAAATTTGCTAATGTCAGCAAAATCTTTTGCTAAAAATCAGCTCTTTTGCTAAAAATCAAAATTAGTAGATTCAGCAAAAGTTTTGGTAACACTTACTAGATTAGAAATTAAAAAACCCTTGCTAAAAATTAATAAAATTTTTGCTAAATATTAGTAGACTGAAAAAAAATTCAAAAAATTTGTAGAAAAATTATACTTTAGTTAATTTATTTGCTGAAAATCATAAAACATATTTTTGTGATTCTGTTTAAAATAATTTACAATACGTTACAAAATATAAAAATGTTCATACTCCCAAATTGACGATATGAATTAATGTAATATCTAAAAGCAATTAAAATATTTATATATAACATAAACGAAATTATCTTTGAACTACTTACATCAGTTATTGTCTAAATGATGCTATCTTTTAAAGGAACGCAAATGCCGCGGAGAATTATAGAAACGAAACGAAAAAATAACAAAATATAACATATACAACCCTTTTTTGCAATAAGAAAAAGGAAACAGAAAAATCCACCTAAGATGTATGTCTTCGTCTTTCGCTTTAGTCTGTCTACTTATTGCATATTTGTTTGCAATTTAACCACACAGGATTATTAATATACATAATCATTTAGTTTACAAATACACATTTAATCTTTATTAAATTTAAATATTTTATTTTGTCTCTTATTTAATTAATAGATTAAGTTGTTTTAATCCATAACTTTGTTTTATGTATGAAAAACAGATACAAAAATCTTCCATGGTTGATTTTTTTATATTATGTCTTACTAGAGCTGTACTTTTTAGTATAATTTTCCTCGTCACTACTGCATCGTGACATGCTGCGACATCTAATTCATTCTGAGTATATCTGGTTGTCGTTCACACTATTAATGTGCTACTCAACACAATTTTTTTAGCAAAATGAATTAGTAAAACATTAGTAAAATATTAGTAAAACATTAGTTCAAAACAGTTAAGTGCAGAATAAGTATAACTAAAATTTTAGTTTAAAACATAATTTTTGCAAAAAATTTGCTGAAAAAAAGTATACCTGATTTACAAGATGTTTTACTAACTTTTCTACTAACTTATTTTTTTGAGTGTAATTAAAACAAAACATATTTTATAAATAAAGAATAAAAAATTTTAAAGCATTTTCGAAATCGCTTTAGGTACGTGAGGTTTTTTTCAGATTGACTTTAAAACTCTTTTTTTATTATCAGTCAATAATTGTCTTAAACGTTCTGCCTTGGGAGCTAGCCCCCAAAAGAAAAATTGTACTACTAATATTAGGCGCTGATCCAGGGGTTTGGAAAATGGGACAGTTCCTCTCACAAAATAAAACTATTCAATACAAAAATTTAAAAAAGATTACAGAAGTTAACCAAAATTTCTTTAACTTCCCTCCCCAAAACCATTTCCTAGATCCGCGCCTGCCTATTATACACTCCTTCCAATATTTAACTATTAACATATTATTGTGTTGAACTTAATTTTTACTTTAAAAACTGTTTCATTCACTTCTTAAGCATTTATTCATAATAACATTTTATTCATTATGCATTATTAATAAAAAAAAAAACATTAATACTTTGTTTAATAAAAAATTACATTATTGACCTCCAAAATTTAACTCACTTCTAAAATTTTATATATTTTAAACATTTTTTGTATTTTATTTAAAAAAAAAAAATGAAAACAAAATATAGTTTGCAAAAGCAAGTTAGCGTGATGAGTATGAATTTATCGGCAAAACTGGATGAGCTGCAACGTGGCGATCGACACATGGAAACAACAGTCGCCTTGTGTGAAATACGCACACAACTACAAGAATTAACTAAATCTGTAGAAAGTTGTCAAAGTGAAGTGTCAGAAGTAAGTTGTAATCAAACACACACATAGAAAAATTTTGTAATTTTCCAACTGAAATTCGGTTACTACGACTGAAATCGGTGGGTACAGCTGTATACTGATTTCCACAGCCAAATAATGGTTGTTATAACTGAATTTTAGCTGCAATACCCAAAATATTTAGAAATTACATTTAAATATTGCTGTACTAACCGATTTTATTGGATATATCTATCTATTTATCTAACATTTTTCAGTAAGTTAGGTTGGCACTTTATTTTTCTGTGTGCAAAAATTTAATAAAACTTTTTAAAACTTTTCTTTATTTTAATTCCATAATTTTCAATATTTTCACAGGTAAAACGTGATATGGTGGCCATAAAACATGAACTAGACACTGTACAACAAGTTAAAGAAGAAATTGAAGAATTACGCGAATATGTTGATAGATTAGAAGAACATACCCACAGAAGGAAGCTAAGACTTTTAGAACAAGTTTGTAGCTTAAATTATTTGCCATGTTGTGTAATTAAAATATTAACCAAAAAAAAAAAAAAAAACGAAACCAACGACTACAAATTTCATTGAAAATTCATTCATTCGAAAAGAAAAACTCTAAAAACAACAGCAACCACAGAACAACTAATATTCATTATCAAACAAACCAAATACTTAAACATAAATGAATTTTAAATGAAATTATGCCATTAATAATACATTAATATTATAATATTAGTTGTAATTAACATAGATTTGTGGTTTTAAATATACAGGGTGCAGATAACACTGTGCAATAAGAAATTGCAAGCCTTAACGAGATAAAGTGAAAATAAAAGTAGACTTTTAGTAGACCAAACTCCAATAAGGGTTTTCAAAATTTAGCTGGGATTAAATTTTTATAGCCTTTTAAAGTATGGCAATTTTGGCCGTTTTTTCCCCATTATAGGTGAAAATAAAAAAAACTTAAACTTATTTCATGCACACATACACTGAGAGAATTATCTGCATGATATTAAGCATTTTTTTTATTCGATCTTTGAATTGTCCGTGGAAGTCGTCCATGGACACTTTTCATTAAATTAAGGCAGGTTTTTCTAAAATTTTATGAAAAATTTAATTTTTTTTATTTATTTTTGTGGTAACCTGTACTGTAAGACTACAGTCTTATATTACACACTGCTACAAAAAAAAAACTTTTTGTCAGAACTTGAAAACCGACCTAGTGGGGGTTGTAGGCCTAGGTGAGGACATACAAAAACCGTTTTCAAAAATTTTGAAACACCCTCAAAATTTTGAGTTATTTTCAAAAAACTGTTTTAGGGTAGGTCGTAGCACTTTAGTACCTCTAACTCACACATTTTTTGACCGATTTCAAAATTTTAAACAGTTTTGGAAAGACAAAGAATTAGGCTTTCATGAAATGTATTCATTAAATATATATTCCAAGACATTAGGTAAGTGTTTAGCAAAAGTTTCTCTTTCTTTTATTTTTTTTTCCAAATTTTTCAAATTCAACAAGAGTTATTTTAATTTTTTTTATGAAAACCTATCTTTTTTTGCACTGTATTTTAAAGATAATTTTATATAGAAAAAAACGAGATACTATTTGTTAAAATCGGTTTCTATTTGCAAAAGTTACTAAACTTTTTCTAAAGTAAAATGTTAAGATTGCAGACTTTTCTTCTGGTAAACCACTTGACTTACAAAAACGCTTGTTTAATTTTTTTTTTTTTTATTCATATGGTTTGCGCTGGGGGAGAAAATGCTAAAAACAGGTGTTAATGAAAAGTTGAATAACTTTTACAATTTTCATCCGATTTGAAAAATTAAAACCATGTTTTGTTAAGAACTAAATTTTCTTTATACGTTGGTATAAATTTTTATAAGCTTTCATATTAAAATAAGCAATGAAAAGCTACTAAAATCAAAAAAGTTTATAATTTTCGTTTTTTTTTTGTAGATATTCTTAACAAAAACAATACTTATAACTTACAAATGTATAAGAAATGCACGTCATTTTAAAGCCTAATCAGTTTTCTTTCCAAACCCGTTAAAAAAATGTAAATCGGACAAAAACTGACTGAGTAACAGGTCGATAAGTTGACGAACATCACTTGAAACGGTTTTTTAGAATAACTTCTGAATTTGAGGGCGTTTCTGAAATTTTTTGACACAATTTGTAATGTACTCAACAAGACCTATAACCCACGCTAGGTCGTTTTCCAAGTTTTTTTTCATTGTAGCACCGTGTTATTAGCACAGGGGTTTTAAAATAGCAAAAACAATACATTGTACCCTGCGGAAAATGAAGGGCCGATTGATCCAAAGTGGTAATTCTGTGATATATGATTGGGGAGCACAAAACTGGTGAAACCAAAATTTTCGTGCACCAAAAAGCGTTAATTTGGGTGAAATGTCCAATCACGTGACTATAGTCATGGTGACAAAACATTCACTGGTTGGTATCAGATATATCACGTAACTGGAGAAAAAGTAACATAACATTAAAGTGTACTGAAGCAACTAGGGTCGTTGCAATTGAAGTTGTTTACTGGTCATTGAACTGGTTCAAAACCGTTAGCAGTGGATGAAAACATGGCATGACTGCTGCAAAGTGGACACAACACTGAAGGAATTTTTTATGTACCGACTTTGTGACAGTAGAAATGAGGACGTAACACTCCACTGGTTTAAAATAGCTGAATACAGAACTGTTTAGACAGTAACCAAGTGTGTCAGACATAGCGATTTCTCGCCAGACGTAGCGATCTTAGAACTCGTTTGGCAAGTTAATTTTCGAAATGCCGACTGGCGATTTTTCGAGTGAATGGCGATTTTACCATAAAATATTGCTACGAAAAAACTATCACCAGAATATAATTTTTTGCACAACTTATTCAAAAACTTGAAACACTTTACAAGAATCTAAATTAAAATTTTCAAATATCTGCAAATTGGTTACGAAATATCTTGTTTAGATATTTTACAAGATGTTTGGTAACGATTTTGTATGTGTAAGTAATTGGCAATTTTTAAGAATTTCTTTGGGAACAAAATTGAAACTGAGTATATATTTCGTTGCTCTGGTTTATAAGTAATACATTAAATTTGTGCTGAATTGCTGCAGCTGCTTCTTTTGATAAGGATATTATTGTGAACTAGAATTATAATGCAGCATACAAAATTAAAATGTTCATGAAGTGCGTTTTGGAAGTGTTGGAACATAAAAATTAGTAGAAATTGTTTGATAATACCAATGTTAGCAAATAAAGAAAAAAATATTTTTTCGCATGCCCCTTAGACCTGTGCAGTAATATGTCGCAAAACTATTCCATTCAAACTACCCCTATAACAGAACACATTGCGCTTAATATGTGACTAGTTTTCCTTCAAAAATAATTCTCTAGTTCTTCGATACGTCCACCTACACCAGTCACATAAATCCTAAAATAGTCATACTTTGGTACTACCTACTTCTAACTTGTCCCGTAGCATATTCATTTGAGTCGGTACAGTGATAGGTTACCTTGGTCAAATTATTTGCCACGTCACACAGTGCTCCACAAGTAGCAATTGTCACCTCCTATGATAAGCACATGTTAAAAGTACCGGTCACTTTCATATAACAGAACCGAAACTTGCACTGGTTCATACACACAAAGTTCTGGTCACGTGACCATACCAATGACAGGTCCATTTCCCGCAGGGAAAGATTAGTTTTAAATTCAAAATATAGAAATCATTAAAATCTAAATTAATATAGTAAAATATAAAATAAATCAAGAGTTCACAATTTAAGAATAATAATCAAAGATTTGTCTTTTAAATTTTAAAGCGTTGTTGATACTTTTAATTGCTATAGGAAACCTGTTCCAAAGGCGAATAGCGTTTACTTATATAAAATTGCCATTCTGACATCAAACTATGATGACTGTTAGTTGTTAAATTTTTATTCCTTGAATGGAATACTGAAAGTTTTAGACATTTAAACAGATAGTCGGGATAACGTGTGTGGATAATTTTGTGTAAAAATATAAGTGTTCGAATGCGTAATAGATTTTCAAATTCAACTCCATATAGCTTTTTAGTATATCTTGATGTTCCATCAAACCTTCTCAGACTAAACACGTATATTATAGCATTATTATACACCACGTTGAATCTACGACTGCTTTCAGTATCACAGCTCGAGAAGACCTGAGAACCGTACATCAAAACCGGCATTAAATATGTTTTCGCTAGAGAGTTCTTATGTTTAGCACTGCATATGTTCTTCCGCAAACGGCAGTAACATGATTTGCCCAAGTTAGTGTAGAGTTAAAAAAAAAACTCCTAGATTTTTGGCAGAGTTAACAATTTTGATAGGTTGGCCATTAATGTGAATATTTGGTTTAATTAATATTTTATGTACTACAATACACTTTGATTTGAGCGGATTGAGACTAAGCCCATTAGCCGCAGCCCCCAAGAAAACACGATTTAAGTCACTATTTAGTAAATTTATTAGTGTCCGACCGAACAGTTCGGCCAGAAAATGCATTTGGTCTGTATTCGGTATTTTAAAGCATTGTGGACAAATTTGGCGGATGTAAAAATGTTTATTGGACTGATTAGATGCTATTTTGAGTGTCAAATTTGAAGAAAAGTCTGTAGTTAAGCAATGAATTCACTGTTCGGCATCAGAAAGTTCGGCCAAATCGAAAATAGTTCGGCGGCCGAACTTTTAACTTTATAGCTAAATTTCGGCTTTTCTCTTAAATTTTATACACAAAATCGAATTAAATCGGCTCAACAAACATGTTTCCAATACCAAAATTTGTCATCATTGCCTCTAGATATCATAAAACCGACAAAATATAGTTTTTTGGCCGAATTGTTCGGTCGGAGACTAAAATGTATGCACTCATCAACGTTCCCATTCTTGGTGCTTATTTTTAACTGAACATCATCAGCATACATTCTGATTTTACAGTGATTTAGTTGTACTGGGAAATCATATGCATAAATTGAAAGGAGCAGAGGGTCAAGTATGGACCCCTGCAGGACACCTCTTACAACGGGAATGAAATAAGAAGTTCCTGCTGTGGAAGCGCTTCGTAGTTAAATAATGCCTTCAGGAAGCGCTTCTGGTTAAGCACTATTTTTATCTGGGAATGCAGTTTTTCATAAAGTTTTATTAAAAATGTAATTTCATTTATTAAAAATATCATATTTCTAATGAAAAAGTTTCATTTAAAATATGAATATATATAAACTTTTTTTGTTGGATACATCATTAAAATCAGCGTGTCCGAAATATATACGATCAATGGTAGTTACATTTGCTTTCGATTTTAGCGTTCAATTTTGTAGCGCTGTGTAATTAGTTGAAATTAGCACCCTGTATGTATTTTACAACAACTCACGTATATACAATGTTTGTTTGATAAAATGTTTAATGTAATTTAAATAAAATATTTATTAATTGTATTATAATATGGCATAATTTAAATTTAAATACAGACTGCATTTCATCGCTCATTATTAAATTTAATTAGTTTTTATTATATTCTTTAATTATAATTTTATATTTTTTTATTGTGCAGTTTTAATATTTTTTTGTAAACAAAAATTTAAATAAACAAAATTCTAAATTTTACATGTTTTCAGTTTTCTTTATTTTGTAATTATTATTATAATTGCTATTATTGATTTTTTATTTTTTATTATTTTTTTTTATAATAAATTGAAGAATAAAAAATTTATAACGCGTCCAGCGTTGGTTACGTACATTACAATCGTGCATAATTGTCATTTTCTTGATTTTCATTAACAAAACTCTAGGTTTTAATTTTAATTATTTCAATTGCAAAATTATACCCGGTGGCGTATGATTAATTTATTAATTCGTTATATTAATTATATCACTCATACGTCATGTGGCTAAATGTTATTATGATCTAACAATCATATTAAGGGAAAAAAATTACTTTGAGTCAAAATTGAACATTTTGTATAACCATTAAAATTTAGACAAGTAAACAATCGGGAAAAATTTTGGTTCAAGAAGATCATATTTAGAAAACAAAAGTGATATAAAAATGGTTTATCAGGAATTTACATACAAGGAAGATATCCCGCAGTGTATCTTAGATCTCAATGAGCTTTGGATATATTACAGAGAAGAACAATATGAGGGACACACTTCTTAGCTGTACAAGCACATTTTTAGGCATTACTAAGTGTGGTCAAAAATAATTAAATTTTTTTGGATTGTTTTGTTATATTTCAAAGTAACTACACTCAGGGAACTTCAGCTTTAAAAATATGTAGTTGTTTGGGTTGTAATACAGTTTCTTCATTTTTAATGTAAATGTCAGTCATTTGTAGAACAAATTAAAATATTTACTAACCTTGTTGTTCATTAAAAAAAAAACAACTAGCATCAAATGACTGTTTTATAATTTTACCTTCATTTTTTACAGTTGTTTTTTGTTATTTAAAAAATAAAAAAAAAAAAAAAATATTTTTTTATTATTTTTTACTACCATGTGGTTCATTTTTACTGCAATTGTTAGTAATTTTTGAACATTAAAATACAAATTTCTTTAAGTGAAATTTCATTTGTTTTCAACTACAATTGCAGTGGTCTTTACCTACATAGTATTCTAAGTGTACAGAAAGATTTTTTATTGTACCATTGAGTGCACCGCTCTGTAACAGAGATTAAATCCGAAGTATTTTAGTTAATGAGGCCGTGAATCATTATTTCATATGATACCAAAAAAATATCTTAAAATGATAATATAAATCAGTTTTTCGCTCTCCCGAAAAACACACATAAAAAACACATAGCGCTACTTACATGGAAGCCGACGACATGGCATACACTGCGTAGCATAATAATAATTAAGTTCACTATGCTTAAAAGCTATGACGTGCAAAGTTTCACGTAAAAAAGTCTACACCAAAAGAACTGATGGTCGTTGGAACTAAAATTTTCGGATTTTTAAACTTTCGCAGTTTTTATTTCATATACTTTTAGCGCCATTTAATTTAATTGAGTTTTGAGAACAGTATTTGAAAAATGGTGTAATTCTATATAGTTGAGGTATACCAAGTTGATACGAGAGATACGAACATCACAAACTTATAAGGAATTGGAGTAAATTTCTTGAAAATGTACGTTTTCTGGGTCTGATATTCACAATTATATTTGAAATTGGCTAGTGTATTGCGTAAACTGAAATATTTTATAAACAGCACCTCCGAGGCAAAAAATCATTTTAAAAATTTTTAACGCAAAAATTTTATTACCTCTTTAAAAATGCTGCGAAACTTAATTAATTATTTTGTTTCGCATTTTTTTTTTTTTTTTTGAAAAATACATGGTTTGAGAACATAGTTAGGTATCTAAAGTAAATCATTACGACGATCTAAATTTAAAAAATGACAGAAATTTTTTTTTTCAGTCATAGCGGGTACAGCTTTAGCACATTTTTATTTGCGACAACTAAAGCGCTGTATCAATTCCGCCAGATCGCACATCAAATGCATCCTTCTCAAAAAATTTTTAATTTTGCAAATCTAAAGTATTTAGTATGATTTTCTGTAATTAAGTAACCCCAAATCCAACTAGATCTCATTAAACCAGCAAAAAAAATCGAGTTTTCTAAAATGATGCTGATTTATTTTTTAAATAATAATATATGACAAAAATTTTGAGTGTATTTTAATATTTTTTTGTAGTTTAATATATGTTTTAAAATCGGATAAATGCAATGAGATTTATAAATGTATTTAGCTTTTATTTTAGCTAAGCAAAAACTGTTATTATATTGGGTATACAAATAATAATGTCGATTTGGACAACATATGGCATAACTATCACATATGGATTGTGTTAATGATAACAAATATGGTATTAGAATTCAGTGTTCGATAGACTCCAAAGTGTAAACACACATTTTTTTCAATCGCTATAATAATGTCGAATTTTGTGCCTAAAAAAGATGTTTTGCGGGGAAGTCTGATAACCTTCTTTCATTTGAAGAAAACGGCCGCTGAAAGTTATCGATTGTTGGTAGAAGCTTACGGTCAATATGCACCAACTCAAAAGACTTGTGAACATGGTTTGCGCGATTCAAAAGTGGTGATTTCGACACAGAAGACAAGGATTTATTCAAAAGCAAGGAAATTGAGTCCCATATGAATTAAAGCCGAGAGACGTTGAAAATCGACTTTGCATGTCGGAAATGCTGCTTGAACGCTACAAAAAGAAGTAATTTTTGGACCGTATTGTTACTGGTGATGAAAAATGGATACATTACGATAGCCCCAAGTGCAAAAGCCGAATATCCATGGCACCAAGGTAATTCGCTGTATTTGGTGGGATCAGAAGGGTGTTTTGTATTATGAGCTGTTGAAATCGGGTCAGACGATCACAGGGGACCTGTACCGAACACAATTGATTCGTTTGAAGAAAGCAATTCACGAAAAACGACCAGAATATTCGACCAGACATGAGGCCATAATCATGACAACGCTCGGCCACATTTTGCAAGACCGGTCAAAAACTATTTGGAAAACAGTGGATGGGAAGTTTTGGCTAACCCGCCTTATAGTCCAGACCTTACCCCTTCTGACTACCATATGTTTTGATCGATGCAGAACGCCCTTACTGAAATACGCTTCACTTCAGGACAGGGTATCAGAAATTGGCTGGATTCATTCTTTACCTCAAAACCGGAGCAGTTCTTTTGGCGCGGAATCCCTATGCTACCAGAAAGATGGGAAAAAGTAGTGGATAACGATGGACAATACATTGAATAATGTATCAATTCATTTTGTTACTATAATAAATGCATTTTTCAAGCAAAAAAATCGACATTAGTAATTTGTATACCCAATATTTTTTTTTAATTTGCTTGAAATTTAAAACCGCCATAATTGTTGCGCCGTTAAAGATAAATGACTAACGCGAACGGATTTAGCATGCTGAAACAACGGCTAACATATACACAATATGTTATTCGTGTCATCCAGAAAAAAAGGTTGAAAATATTTTACCTCAGTGTCGTAAATTGTTTTGAAGTTCCCCATATATATAATATCTATTGAAAATTATCTTAAATGAACATCCCGTGTCAAAAAGGTTATATATGATCATATATAATTTTATTTGAAATTTGAGTCTATCCAGTTATATCTGAGTCAAAATATATTTATATATAACTCCATATATATTTATATCAGGGGCCGTAATAATTATTCCTTTTTTCATAAAAGTCAGATGATAAAAGTTATTTTTTGATTTTTATTTTTTTGAGCAAAAATAAAAATTATTTTTGTATTTTGATTTTTTCGGGCAAAAATAAAAGTTATTTATTGATTTTTATTTTTTCGGGTAAAAATGAAAGTTATTTTTTGATTTTTATTTTTTCGAGCAAAAATAAAAGTATTTTTTGATTTTTATTTTTTCGAGCAAGTATAAAAGTCATTTTTTGGTTTTTATTTTTTTTTTACCAAAAATAAAAGTTATTAGCTTTGTTATTATCATTTTTCAGTGATTATAGATATACAGCAATTATTTTGCAATGTTATTTTTTGTGATAACTGTATTAATATATATTATTATACATTTTTTAAGTATCTAACTACAAGACAAACATCTATATTTGTACGAGCAGTGCGCCAATTTTTGGAAACTAAAATCGTCATTTTTAAAACAAGAATTCTTCAAAAAATCGTCATATTAGAAATAAGTTTTACTGTTTATAAAACTCGAAAATATTACAAAAGGCAACCATAAAATTTATATATTTCGTTCATACAAATATAACTTCGTTATTTGTTATTTATTCGTTATAAAAATAAAAATTTATAAATTTATAAATAAATACCAAAAATAACTTTTATTTTTGCTCTAAAACATAAAAATCAAAAAATAACTTTTATTTTTGCTCGAAAAAGTAAAAATCAAAAAATAACTTTTATTTTTGCTCGAAAAAATAAAAATCAAAAAATAACTTTTATTTTTGCCCGAAAAAATAAAAATCAAAAAATAACTTTTATTTTTACTCGAAAAAATAAAAAAATAACTTTTATTTTTGCTCGAAAAAATAAAAATCAAAAAATATTTTTTATTTTTACTCAAAAAAATAAAAATCAAAAAATAACTTTTATTTTTGCTAAAAAAAATAAAAATAAAAATAAAAATTTTAAAAAGCAATGCATTTTATTATAGACTAGTTCATAAGCATCAAAATGGTATACTTGAAACAGTTTTCCGACATTTACTTCTAGTTGCTTTTTTTGTTTAAAAATTTGAAAATAACTGTTATTTTCGGTCCCTGATTTATATACAACCTTATATATATTTATATATTAACATATTTAAAATTATATATAACTATATCTGACGGTATATATAAATATATCTGAAATCTGATATAATTGGATAGACTCAAATTTTGGATATAATTATATATGATCATATCTGGTCATATCCAAACCTTTTTACTAGGGCTACCAATTTAAAATGTCAAACTCAAAAATTTTAGTTTGACATACAAGTTTTTGATTGTTAAGCATACAAAAATTTAAACTTAACTGCACACAGAGAAAATTTTTGCTATTTGCCAACTGAAATTTGGTTACTACGACTCAAATTCGGTTATTACGAATTTCAGTTGGTTGATAGAACTGCACATTAGTTTTCACATCAAAGTTCGGTTAAATCAACTAAATTTTAGTTGCAACACTTAAAATATTCAGAAATCTAATGTAAATAGCTTTGTTCGGACTGAATTTATTATCTTGTTCTATTAAAATACACTTTGCAATTCGGTTGACATTTTATTTTTCTGTATGTGTACGTTAAATTTAAATTGGGCTCTTTATAATCGGAGCATAATATCTAGCCCACTAAATTCAATTTAACAAATTTTTTTTACTGGATTAAATCGTATCAAACTCGATATAATATAATCCATTTATATATACAATTCGATCCACCATTTTTCGGATCAAATTGCATTTCAATTAGATACAAGGCTATATCAAATTTGATACATTTCTTTGTTGTATCATATTAATTCTTTTTAATCGGGTAGTATCAAATTCTTCAATTTATAATATTTGATTTTAATTGATTTTTTTTCTTTTATTTCTTGTTTTTATATCGTCCCATTTTAGAACCGTTTCTAATATAATTGTATTATTCTACTTATACCTTATGGTTACCTTATATTTAGTAAATATTATTTTTAAGCATAATCGGCATTTTTATACACTTGGCATTTTTAAGATAAATGAAACATTAGTGAATATTTAAATTACAATTTTATTTAATTTGATTTTTTTTTTTGTTTTTTTTTTATTGTAATGTAAATTTTTTAGATAACAAAATTATAATTTTTGTTATTTTTCTAAATTTATCTTTTTTTTAAACAAATCAACTGAATACTATAAATTAAGTTTGTTAATAGAAATATTTTTCGTTTTTCTATTTGCAGGGTCTTACCTTCTTCCTGACATACTCAATATTTTCGGCGGTATTGGGTATGTTGCAATTCGGTTATAATACCGGTGTGATAAATGCGCCTGAAAAAAATATAGAAAACTTTATGAAAGATGTGTATAAGGATCGTTATGGAGAAGATATCAGTGAAGAGTTCATACAACAATTGTACTCAGTGGCGGTTTCAATATTTGCCATCGGTGGTATGTTGGGCGGTTTCAGTGGCGGTTGGATAGCAAATAGATTTGGAAGGTAAAAACACGGCGATTTGGTCAATTACAATTAATTCAATTATTCCATTTTCTAATATTTACAGAAAGGGTGGTTTATTATTAAATAATGTTTTGGGTATAACTGGTGGCTGTTTAATGGGTTTTACTAAAGTTAGTCACTCCTATGAAATGTTATTCCTTGGCCGTTTCATAATTGGTGTTAATTGCGGTAAGTAATACCGGATTATTACCGTTAAGATTTAATTTTGATTTTAATTTACCTTTTGCAGGTCTCAATACATCATTAGTGCCAATGTACATTTCCGAAATTGCTCCTCTGAATTTAAGAGGTGGCTTAGGTACCGTTAATCAATTGGCTGTGACTGTAGGTTTACTATTATCCCAAGTATTGGGTATTGAACAAATTTTAGGAACTAATGATGGTTGGCCCATATTATTGGGTCTTGCCGTATGTCCAGCAGTTTTGCAATTACTTTTACTGCCGGTATGTCCAGAATCTCCTAGATATCTGTTAATTACTAAACAATGGGAAGAAGAAGCTAGAAAAGGTAAGTCAAAATGTGTTTTAATATATAAATTGTACAGGAACTTCTAGTAATAAATTTAAAAATTCAAACTGAGCACAAAACAGAAAAATAATGACAATTTAAAATTATATTTTTTGTATAGACTGAAAAACAACAAATCAAAAAAAAAAAAAAATTTATATTACTCTTCATTTTTAACTGACCAACTTTTCGGGTAGATACAGACCCGTTCTCCGTCCAGTTTCGATACATCCGTGTAAAAGTGGATTGCCGGGCGGTTCCCCAAGTAGGTCCCATTTAACCATGGTGCCCTTTCGGGGATTTACGTGTCACAGAGCGACGTGGCCGAGCTCTCTAACACACAAATCACTAACTTGCGTCGCTAAAGTGGTAATAGATGACGCCATGGCTTTTATTGCGTCTTTCAACTCCACTTTAACATTCGAATTTTTTTCATTATTATATTTACCGTATTATTTAAAAGGTCAATGGATAATTTAATTTCTTTTAACTCTGATTGCACTCTTTTTCCCAAAGGGAATCTTTAAATTTTTTACTCGAGCAATTGCTATTGTTATCATCATCTTATGATAAAGTTCTTTGTATTAATGAAGGAATTTATTAATACTACGCATAAAATTCTATGTATACATATTTATCAATTTTAATCAATGATTTTCATTTCGAAAACAATAAATAGTTAATTTAGAAAGGTTGTCATATTGTCTCTATATGATAAATTTTTCTAACAACCTACGGCCTTAAGAATCGAACCTGCGTCTTTTCTAACATTACAGGCGTAACAATACCAAGTCAATACCAAGTACGCAAGTATTTTCTCGAATGTAACGCAACTAACCAGCAGTTTTCTTTCATATTAGCCTGTTGTTATTGCATATTATACTCAGAAGTGACAAACACTAACACACACAAACATTCTATTTTTAGATTTTTGTTTATTTTCTAAAATCTTCATTCTATATTTAATAAATGATTGCGTTTTTTTGTATTTAAGGACTGTCTACATTTTTTCTAATTTTCCCTTGCAGCACTCAGACGTTTACGTGCCTCAAGTTCTGTAGATGAAGATATTGAAGAAATGCGTGCCGAAGAAAGGGCACAACAATCTGAAAGTCATATGACCACAATGGAGGTGATATGTTCTCCTTCGCTCAGAGCACCACTGATCATTGGTATTGTCATGCAACTCAGTCAACAGTTCAGTGGTATCAATGCCGTATTTTACTATTCAACATCATTATTTGTAAGTTCGGGACTTTCCGAAGAAAGTGCTAAATTTGCCACAATAGGAATAGGTGCTGTTATGGTAAGTATATCGAAATCTAAGTGATTTTAAAGTGAATAAAAATAACAATTTGCTTGCTTACCAGGTTGTTATGACATTAGTTTCCATACCCTTAATGGATCGTACGGGACGTCGTACTTTGCATCTTTATGGTTTAGGTGGCATGTTTATATTTTCGATATTTATCACAATCTCATTTTTAATCAAGGCAAGTATAATTTTATGGTTGTAAAGAGATTTAAAAATCCAAAAAAAAAACAATTGACAAATGGCTAAGTATGGTATTTTACAAAAATAGATATTAAAACAAATCTATATTATTTTGTTATAAATGGTTTTTGTGGTTTGTTTTTGAATCCTTTTTGAGTTTTTTTTTTGTTCCTTTTTGTAACGAAACAAAAAAAAATGTAATGAATTATCCCGTTATAAAAATTTATACAAAAAAAAAGTAAAATATTTTATGCATGATGTTGTGTTTATTTATTTTTTGATTTTTTTTTTTTTTTTTGAACTTGTAATAATTTATAAAATATTTAGTAAATTTATAATTTTTTTCATTTATTTAATTTTTGGAGAAAAAAAAACAGGAGGAATTTCAAGCCTTTGTGAAATCATACTAATCAATATTCAACAAAAACCAACATTTTTATAAAATTTATTTGATAAAAATTTCTACCAAGCATGCTTTTGCACGCATATTGCACGGTTTTTTTTATTATTTTTGTATGTTTTTGTTTTATAATTTTGAATTTTAAAGTTAATTATTTGCAGTGACTTGGAAAAATTAGGGTTTTAAAATGTTTGGTATTTATGACAAGCTGGAAATGATAAACTGGCAAAATAAATTTGCAATCGACTCTTTAATGACTTTAAACCATTCTCCCCACTGTTCAGGTAATCATTTCGTTTGCAACCCATATAGTTTTTATAGAGGTATAGGGCTCTGAAATGGAATAAAACAAAGATGAATTTTTTAAATTGACATGAAATCTACTTTATTCGAAAGATGATCTTCTGGCATTATAACTTAAATATGACTTCTGGCATATGACCGCCACGGCTGGCTCGGACGTAGTCTAATCTGGATGACTTTGTCCAACATTTGTGGCCGTATATTGGCAATAACGCGGCGAGTGTTGTCCTCCAAGTGGTCAATCGTTTCGGGCTTATCAACATAGTCTAGCGACTTCACATATCCCCACAGAAAATAGTCGACGCCTTGTTAGGTGATCGTGTGGCTTCAAGTGTTGAACGAATTGGTTTTTGTAAGCACGCAAGCCAAGGTCTTTCAATATTTCTGCCTTAAAGTGGATGGACACATATCCAATTCCTGTGCACGATGGCGGATAGACTGATTGGGGTCTTCCTTCCTACAGAACCTTCGTGACCGTCCCCTGTGCATGTTAATGGCCCACTGTTTAAATTCTGCATTCGGCGAACGAAAGGCCGTTAGATTGTAAATGTCAACAGAGACCAGTCTGGAGCCATTTACAGCCAGCTCGTCAGCTCTCTTATTTCCCTGCACACCAAAATATCGGAGTACCCATTCCAAACTAAGACGTCCCCTGCAATAGTAAACGTTCGTTTCTCTATAGCAGTTTAAAACTGTACTCGTCTTTACGGATTCCTTTGAGAGCGACTTTATCGCAGCCTGTCTATCAGTGGAAATGACCACATACCCAGAGTAGTCATTTCCATTCAGAATGCTAATGCACTTCGTACTAGTAACCACCTCCGCCTGAGAAACGGTATTGTGGTCTGGGAGTCGGGAACACACACCTATGTCTAGTCCAGTCCATCATATAGCCATCATTGTAGAAATTGGTACCAATGGTCTCAGCCACTATTTCCATATCGCTCCACATCTCCCTATCCGGAAAAAAAAAACTCGCAGCTTGCCAGAACACTCTGTTCAGCTACCTACGCTCCTCCTACGAAATGTGATAGCCTGGCAAATCATCGAGGACCCTCTGATGATGGTTACGTCGGGTTCAAAGAACTCACTCTCCAAATGCCTTTAGCCTGCAAGTTGCAAGCGCCGCCTCGTATCTCACCCGAACATCTTTTGGGCTTCTGGAGAGTATTGTCTCCATCGCTCTTATACATTTAGATCCAAATGCACCGGTAATTCCAAAACAGCATAACCGGTCACGACACAGTAGCCAATGGTTCCCATTAAGAGCACACAGCCCTCCTGCATATCGCCCACGCCCTGTGAGCCTTACTTATCCGACTTCGATGTGATCACTTCAGAGAAGTTTCCTATCAAGAACAACTCCTAGGTACTTGACACTATCAATGATGCTCATGCTCACTCCCTGGAAATAGGATGAGTGAACCCGACCTCTTCCTTTTCTTGTTGAACAAACATAAATTGGTCTTACATTTAGTCCCCTATATTTCGTCCTCTCATAAGATATAGCGAGTTCCCTAGAGGCCCTCCTGCACAAATGGTTTGGGCTCGAGCCTTTCAACGGCTAAAATCTTTAAAAGATTGTGTATGGTGACGCTCCACTGAATAGGCGATAAAATATGACACTATGCACACTGTTAATCCAACGATTCTCTGGTATATGACCGGCCCAGTCGACAGTACCCCGGTTCAAGTTGAAAAATTCTATATACTGGATAAGCGTATTGATCTAGATGTTATTAAATGTCCCGTCGGTGTCCAACACTTGACCATGTTATCAACGAAACCCTTCAGCACCAACGACGTTAAGCTAATCAGTCCATAAGTCTTCGGGTTAATATTCGTATGTGACTCATATCCTGGCTTCGGAATAGAGGCCACACTGGCGTTCTGCAAAAGCCTAGGAGTATACGAATATTTTAGACACGCATTAAAAATTCCTGCCAGATGGTTATACAGTAAGTTCAAATCCTGTTGCAAGAGAGCTGGAAATACCCCGTCTGGACCTGCTGCCTTATATGCCTCAAAACTATTTATTGCGTATCCTACCACCTTATAGATTATGTTCAATTCATCGTCTGTCCAGTTTCCTAACAGCGGAAGCACCGCTCTGTTCATCTCAGTACAATCCAGTAAGAAATGGGTTTTTATCATCTCCTCCATAGAAGCCGTTCTATTTCCATACCCGTCAACCAGACTTGCGCGACTTCAATTACATTTCATAATCATTCACTTTTGAAATGTTTATATATCATTAATAATTTAGACCTAAGCTCACACTTGTGCGCTTAAACGCTTCCTTGTAAAATTTTGAATTTTTTCAATACCAGACATGGGACATAATACCAATATTTGTGTATTTAATTATAGGCCAATTACTTTTTTAAGTCGAATTACATGTAATTGGGTGTAATTGAATAATTGCCCTGTAATTAACTATCCAGATGTTGTTACTAATCGCCATGTTTGGTATTAAACATTTTACAAATTTTCCAAGGAAGCGTTTAAGTTCACAAGTGTGCGCGTAGGTTAATGATATGGAAAAAATTCACAAATTAATGATTGTGATATGTAATTGGCGTCGCCCAAGTAGGCCTAGAGTTTCAATCTGGGTATGAGTTTTACATAAGAACTTTTTAATCCCCAACACTTCACTAACTCTATTAACTTGTTTCCAGTTTCCAATCCTGAACGATTTTTGGAAAAGTTTAAATATTTTGCAAACAATTATTTTTACAGTTTTGTTAGTTTTTTGTTTTTATATACATCGAGATTATTTTTATGTTATTTTTAATTTTTAACGAGCTTCCAACCTCCGTATATTTACAAAAATAACGATATTAGCTAGGCTGATACTAGTTTTTCGATCTGGCTAAAGATCTCATCAGAACCCGCAGTTTAAGAAAAGTTAGAACCTCCATAATAGGCAGAACTTTAACAAAAAACCTATTAATCATCAAGTTTGCTCCATTCTTGTCTTCTTAGTAATCAAGCACGTGGCTATTTATATTTATAAATACATATTAACTTTTTGTGATCTAATATTTCCATGTCACTATATTGACCCTATTTTTTTTTTTTTTTTTTTTTTTGGGAAAACTGCCTGTTTTGTATAAAAGTTTAGTTTTTCCTTTATTTTATTTAAAGAATGTTGTTTTCTGTAGTTGTTTTTATTTTTTGTATATATTTAATATATTTAGGTTAAGTTTTTGAATAAACGAGTTTTTGACAAATTCAAAACAAAAAAATTAAGAACAAGTTTTGTTAAAAACAAATTAATAAACCCAGTTTTTCCAAAAATGGAAACTGTAAAGATTTTTATGAAATAAAATTGTAAATTCAAACATAATTTCATTAAAAAATAAATTCTCTAGTTGACAAAAATTCCAAAAATTTTGTATGGTGTAATTGAGAAAATAACTATTTTACGTTCATTTGGCTTTAAAGGAATTTTAAAATTTTCCTGAGCAATTATTAAAACTATATCTAAATGAAAAAAAAACTCATTTATTCAACTATCCCCTTCCCCTTTAAATAAAAAAATTCTCGACTTGGCAGGCTTTTGTCCTAAATCGTATACAAAAATAAAAAAAAAAATGCTACGAAAAAATGTTATATATTATAAATTTTTATTTTGTAAAATATTTAAATTTTATTTCATTTCAAACACATTTATTTTTACTACAACAGGCTTTAGTTAAAGCTTCAAGTTTAAATTGAGTTAAAAAAATAATACACAAGAAAAAATGCACAGAAAATACACCGAAAAAAAATTACAAAATTAGCTGCAGGAATAGTTCACCAAAATTAATAAAAAAAAAAAAAATTGAATAAAAAATTCCAATTTGTAAAAAAACAACTTCAACACTTTATCACTTTAAAATTTTAAAGCAAAAACTAAGTGTATAATATAAGACACAAATACACCAAATTAACACTTAAAAAAATATTTAAAAAAAAAACTGTTTATAAAATTCACCAAAGCCACGCCTTACTTTTTCAAGATTAACAATTTCTTTGATTTCACAATAACAATAGAAAAATATTATTACTAATTTTTAGTAAGTTCCATTTATTAACAAAAACTTGAAAAACAGTTTGTTAAAACTTTGCAAAACAACAAAATAAATGGAATCATTAATTTAACAGCATAAAAACAGCTAATATGACAGTCTTGTTTAGTAACAAATAAATTTTTTAATAAATAAAGTTCTCAACTCATGCATAAAACAAATAAAAATAATAAATTTAGTGATAAAGAAAAAAGCGATATACTCGTTTGTATTATACAATATTAATATATAACGATAACAGTGTTTTTTTAAGAAATCATATTATCGATTTAACGATTACTATTAGAGATGGTAGATTTTAGATTTAAGAATGCACGATTTAAGATAATATGATTTTTATATTCATGAATATAAACCAATGGATATGAAATGTTAATAATCTTGTAGATGCTATCAAAAAATGGGTAATTTTGAGGAAAATCAATGATAAATTGACAAATATTTTTTATTAAAATTTTTTTTTATTTAAAATTTATGTTAAAATTTACAAAAAAAAAAAAAAACTAATGATAAAATTTATTCAAACTGTTTATTTCGCTTAAAACCGATAAACAAAAATTTAATAAAATCGAAAAATCCCAGGTAAAAAAGGAATCGTATATGAACATATATGATCATATATGGAATTGTATATGATCATATATGGGTATATCTGGTCATATATGTTCATATATGGTTCGATATATGACCATATATGATCTCATATATTTCCATATGTGTTCGGATCCGAAATTTGAGGGTATATGGTCGTATATGATAATATATGTTCATATATGCACATATATGATCCATATATGCTCAGATATGATCAAATACGACCATATACCCTCAAATTTCGGATCCGAAAATATATGGTCATATATGAGACCATATATGGTCATATATTGAACTATATATGGACATATATGGCAAGCTATTCCCATATATGGTCATATACAAGCCCATATATGATCATATATGTACATATACGAACCAATTTTCACATGGGATTTTATTTAAAAAATTTTAATTAAAATAAATATTGAAGCTGATAAAAATCTATACATTCGAAAAATATCGATTAAAGTAATAAAAATCGATCAAAATTGTATTAAAATCGATATATATATTTTATAAAAATAAAATTCGATCAAATTAAAAAAAAAAACAGCTATTTTTTAAATGTCGATATTAGAATGTCCCTTAAAAAGCGATTTATCGATTTTGTTTTTCATTACAACCTCCAGTTCTATTGCAAATGGTTTCAAATTGAAGCAAGAGTGTATTTTCCCCAAAATACAAATTTTTAAAAATTACAGTAGTCGCTCGGTTATTTGAACTAATTCAAACAGAGTCTCTTTACTAAATGGAGAAGTTCACATAATCGAGAGAATATAAAATAAGTAATTCAAATGATTTTTATTACATTAAGTTTTTATTTTTAATAAGTTTTTTAATAATTAATATACATGAAAGTAGTCGGTTATATTTTTTTATACTTTTTTTGCTTCAAGGGATTTCTGTAGTGCCTTGTCCTCAAAAGACAAAAGACAATCACTCAAAACTCAACAACTCAACAGATCAACACTCAAAACATTAAAAAAATCAACGGTTGTAGGTTCTTCACTTATTTCGGGGAAAAGCATACTTATAATAAGACAAACATTTAAAAAAAAATCAACGGTTTAAAGCTATTCACATAATAGAGATAGGATGTGTTCACTCTTTAGAACCATCTGTGTTTAAATTTTTTTGTTCACTATTCTGGAAGTTTACATAACTGGATATTCATATAACCGGGCGACTACTGTAGTTAATTTTAATGACCTTTTAAAATGCCTAATTTAAAAACGTCGATTGTTATTTGTATAATAATAATTTAAAAAAAAAATATATTGACAAAATTATAACTCATGTTTGTATATCGAGCGACTCCTCTTCACGAAATTTTTAAAAATTGATTTTTTTGTAAAAACTTTAAAAACGTTTTAATGTTTGCATAATTTTTGGGAAAATATCACCTAAGTTTGACTAAACTATAATTATCTTTACTTTTATTTAAAAAATCTTTAACCCTTAGTGGCCTTGGGACAAAAAAGAATCATTAAACCTAATTTTTATTACGACTACAGATTGTAAAGCTTTAAAATAGTTGAAAAAAAATGTCCACTTGGCAGAATGTAATTTTAATTTATGTAATTTGATACATATATGGTTAATGTTACCATTTTTGATCCAAAGATGCCCACTAGGAAATTTACAGAATAATTTCATTTAGATTTTCATTACATTTGGTCGTGTGATAAAGGGCATTAAACTAACGAACAAGCGCAATTTTCGCAATCCTACCAATCTTACTTAAAAGTGTTAAAAAGGTGGAAACAAAACTAGCCCCTGGAATTGCAAATAAACATAGACCCATTTAAATTTTTTTTCTAATTCGTTATATAGATTTTTAAAATACACAAAATTTGATATCCATTATTGTATAGTTTCGTTGGAGTAAATGTGAAAAAATAACAAAAAAAAGTAAACTGGAGCAATTTTGGAGCCCATGTTTTTAAGCCTCATAAGTAAGATTAGTGCGATCAAGAATTGCGCTTGCTAGTTAGTGTACAGCGCTTTATCACATATCCAAACTTAATGAAAATCTGAAAGAAAGCATTCTATAAATATTCTAGAGGGTCTTTTTTAGCCAAAAAACCAAACACTAATCCTAAAATACTGATAACGATTCAATATCGTTTCAAGGAACTATTTTAAATGTTACAATAACACTAACGAAATAACTTAAAATACCGATAACCCTAAAATACCCTAACAAAATATTTTTAAAATAAACCTTAAAATAATAATAAACATTTCTTCTTCTCTCGAAGCCATCATGACTATAACTATTTTTAACCATAAATACATATAAACATACATATCGTTCATTCCATAAAATAACATTAAAGAGTTAGAATTTGTTGACCTCATGTGATCTGACATTCTTCATATTGTGAAGCTTGAAACTTGAACTTTGATGGCCTACAGTTTCTAAACTGACTACTTCGAAAACTGGAAAAGCTTCTGAAAACTGCGATTGTCTACTTGTACAATTGTCTACTTGTGTAATCCAAAAATAACATATTCTTTCTAGAAATGCATTTTTAACTTTTTTTTAATGGATTTTAAACTTTTTAATTTGGGTATATATATATGTGCGCCCCGGTAGGCTAGTTGGTAGCGTGCTGGCTTATCAGTGCGGGGGTCGTGGGTTCGATTCCCACCAGAGGCACTGGTCTGTTTTCGCTACAACGCGCCGAAGGCCATAGTAGCTAGTGCTCGGTTAGGGTAATAGCATATAATTTGTAATTATATGATTATTAATTAATAAAATAAAAAAAAAAAAAATAAAATAATTTGGGTATGCTAGATACTACTGTTGTCTGTAAAATATGTATACTAAAAAATTAAACAAAATAACGTTAATCCTGAAATAACCTAGCGAAATAATGTAAAATCGTGTTAACCCTAAAATAGTCTAACGAAATAACTTAAAAACCGTTAACCTTAAAATAACAAAACAATATAACTGAAAAAAATATCGTTAACCTTAAAATACCCTAAGGAAATATTCACAAAATAATGTTATCTAATGCCGATAACCGAATGAAACTGTTGCCAACCTTGGTATTAAGTGCAAAATGTTGATATCATAATATAAATTAAGATAAATGGGTCTTTTTGTACCCAGACCACTAAAGATTTTTTACATAAAAGTAAGGACAACAAAGTTTAAGTGATATTTTTCAAGAAAATTTTGGCCAAACTTTGATTTTGGCCAATTTTTGACTGAAATGATAAAATTTTTATAAAATGTCCTACAAAGGAGTTTCTCCGCACACAAACACGAATTATAATTTTTTTAATTTTTTTCATTACAATTATTATATGTATTATCAAAATAGCAATTGATATCTCCAAATTTATACATTTTAAAAAATTCAAACAAATTTTAAAAATCGATATTATCAAAATTGAAAGATTTTATTTAGATTTTACAAATATTTTTGAATTTCATAGAGAATTGTTAATTTATTAATAGTTATAAAACTTACCGATGTTTGTTTTCCCTCTAATAAATATGTATCGCCTTAAATAACAACTATCGATATTATAGGTATGTATCGAATATAGTGTATGAATTTATTATATTATTAGTTATCGATTTTAAATATATGTATCGGTTTTTATCAATATTTTTTAAGTTCATCGTTGTTTGACGATAATTTGTTTTTATGGTTCATTTTAGGTTCTTTTTATATATATCTTAGTTATCGATATTTATCGATTTAATTGAATGGTTTTATCAATATTCATCGGTGTTATCAATAGTTTTCGATTTTTATAATTAATAGATATTGATTTTCTATATTTTAATCGATTTGTTTGATATTACCGAAACTTATCTATATATTTGTCGGTTTTATCAATATTTTATCGATATTAATCGAGTTTATTAATAAATATTAAATTATAATATACTTATCGACTTTTGTGATAACCCATATTATATTCATTGATTTTTGCAAATATTTATCGATATTTAATCACAAATAAGTTTTGTCAAGATTTATTAATATAAAATTCTATATAGTTTTGAAAATAGACACATTTCTAAAAAAAATAGATAAATAAATTTTATAATAGTCGATAAATTTAATGTACGCCGATCCAATTTTGACTATCGATATAAATGATACATATCGATAGATGTAATAAAGAATCAAATAAGATTTATAAAATAATTACTTAATTTGATTTATGAACATCACTAAATTTTATCAAATCTTATTTATTTCATAAAATCGATAAATTTTTTAAAAATCCATCAGTTTGTTTTAAGTCGATAAATATTTTTAAAATTGATATACATACTGTTCTGAAAACACTTTCCCACTGCTTATTAGTAACTAAACTATGAAGTGAGAATAAAAAAAAATTATTCGTCATATTGGTTTCGTCATTTTTTGCTAAAAAAAAAAAAAAAAACGCCGCGTTTGTATTCAGTGATTCTTAAAAAAACTAACGGATAAATAATTAAAAACGAATCCAACTACGTACTTTTTTAAAAAATCATCTCTTACATACATTTTTTAAAACAATCAAGTTCGTTCAAAAAGATATCATCCGCAATTTTTATTTTATATACCTGTTATCAAATTCTTATTAAGCAACTTCTTGAAAAATTTCGGATGAATAATTATATTTTCATTTGATCACTTTTATAAAAACTATCCGCCATATTGGAATACTAAAAATTTAATATCAGATTCAGACTTTTTAAGAGCGTTTGAATCCAATTAAGAATGTCAAATTAAGGGAAAATGGCGCTATTAAGAAACATTTTAACTGTTTGGTAGTCGAACCTTAAGTGGCCATTTTTCGTCACGCAATCACAATAACATAAATCTTTGTAACTCTAGTCACCCAGAATCGAATATATTCAATTTTTATAAATCTTGTAAAAAATTATCTCTTCAAAAATATTGTTAAATCGATAATATGATTGCTACACAAAACAAAAGTTATCTTTTAAATAGTTATCGTTAAAATATAAAAATAATCGATATTTTAGTAACAATCATTGATTTTTTTTTTATTTAATAAAATTTTAAGCTTTTATTTCAAATATTTTTTTTTTTATGTTTATTTAACGGATTTTCATTTACAAAATTTTAACTTACGTTTATAATTTATTATTACAAAACAAATTTTTGTTTTAAAATAACACGCGTTTAAAAAAGCCTACAAAACCATCGAGAATTTGGTAGCTTCACGTTTTGTATAGGAGTTTTTTGGTTATGTACAGGAAATGATCGACTGGATGTCCTACTTATCTGTGGTATCAACACTGGGCTATGTGGTGTTCTTTGCCGTTGGTCCAGGCTCCATACCGTGGATGATAACGGCCGAACTATTCTCTCAAGGTCCCAGACCAAGTGCCATGGCCATAGCGGTGTTGGTCAATTGGATGGCCAATTTTATAGTTGGCATTGGATTCCCCAGTATGAAGGTAAGTTAATGATTATTAAAATAGTTAAAAAATTGTTTCCGATCTTTGAAAAATTCTTGTTTTATTTTCAGACTGCTTTGGAAAATTATACATTTTTACCATTTAGTGTTATGTTAGCCATATTTTGGATATTCACCTACAAAAAGGTTCCTGAGACCAAAAATAAAACATTTGAAGAAATTATGGCCCTATTCCGTACCGGAAATGGAAGGTATATTCTTTAAATTATTTTTTACTCTCTTTAGAACAAAATTTCTTTATCATGACAATTTTTTATATTATTTTTAACAAATTTATTTATATTTTTTATTTTTTTTTTATTTAAAAAAAAACTTGGAAGTTTAACTTTTTATAGAGTTTTAGAATTGCAAAAAAGTGGTATTGTCTTACGCTTTAGAATGAGCGTTAAATTCAAAGATTTCGACTTTCACTTACAAATATAACCATTCCTTATGGTATAAGGATTTTTTTTTTCATTCAAAATCGGAGGTCAAATAATATGTATAATATTCTACAGTATTTGCATTATATGGTTGCACTGCAGCCCAATATATATGAGGTTTTCAAAGGCAACTGTTCAGCTTAAAAAAAAACTATCTCGTATCAATGTCAAACGTACTGTTTTTATTGTCCTATATGATTCGAATAAAATATTTAACAAATTTTGAAATGTTTTCATATACACTCATAATAATCCATGCTAAAAATACGAAAAAAAATGTCAAAACAACGAAATCTTTTGTAAAACGAACAAATTTTCGTTTATTTTACAAAATTTTTGGTTATTTTGACATTTGTTTGTATTTTTACGCATGGATTATTATCAGTGTAGAAAAGATTCGTGTCTAATATATTTTATCGTCAACAATATATCCAAGTTTCATTCAAATCTGCGGCCTCATCACTATGTAGTCTTCTAGTGAGTGGTAAATTGATAAGTGCTTGAATTCTTTATAAAAAGACCTTCAGTTTGGCAATTGGTAATAGATTTACACAAACAATATGTAATTTTAGTTCAAATTAAACGATATTTAAAAATAAATTAGCAAAAAAGTGCGCTTTTAAAGAAAATGTTGCAATATAAAACTATTAAAATTTATAAAAATTTAATTTTTCTCATTTGAAAATTTTGCCTATAGTATTTTTTAAATCCGTTTAAAATCTTTTGCAAATAAGAAAGTTTAAATTTATTTAGTCCGCAAAGTCTGTTTTTCATCAATAGATTTTGAAGTGTATTTAAATTTTTGAAAATTGTAAAGCGATCCAATCAACCTAGCCAACAACTTACACTACCCTAATAATAATACATGCGCAAAAATACGAAATTTTTTGTCGAAACAATAAAAACCTTCGTAAAATTAACAAATTTTCCTACAGTTTTATTAGTTTTTTTTTGTTTTTATATACATCGTGATTATTTTTATATTATTTTCAATTTATAACGACCTTTCAACCGCCGTAAAGCAAATCAAACATATTAGCTAGGTTGATACTAGTATTTCGATCTGGCTAAAAATCTAATCAGAAACCAAAGTTTTAGAAAAGTTAGAGCCTCCATAATAGACAGAGATTTAACAAAAAGCCTATTAATCATCAATTTTGCTCGATTCTTTTCGTTTATTTTACAAAAGTTTTACTTATTTTGCTTCTATGGATTATTATCAGTGTAGGCTATTTCAAAAGTGTATATAATTTTTTATATTTCGTAACATCGTGTTGTTAGAGACTTAACTTCATAACAGTTTAAGCTTCATTAAAATATTGTTAAAGCGCTAAAAGTAATACAATACCAGTTGCAATTTTAGTATAGTAAATATTAATTTTCTTTTCAAAATTTTACTTTTATTTCAAGCACATTTTAATTTTTTTTTTTTTTTTTTTTTGTTTTTAACTTTTAAAATAACAATTAAATGTTAATACTAATTTCAATATTTCATGCAATAACAATATTTGAAAATATTAAAAAAAAAAATATTTTTATAAATAAATTCATTGCCCAACAAACCTTTTCTACCATAAACTTAAAACACAAGAAGGACATTCCGAGATAGTAGACTGTACGGGTAAGTTGCATGATGAACAAAAATAAATCAAATTAAAAAAAAAAGAAACAATTAAAAATGTTCGTTTTAAATATATTCCTGCAATATTAATTCCCTTTTATAAATACAAAGCATATTTTAATTGAATTGATATAAAAACACTTTTATAAATTATACAAAAACTAAAATTGAATTAAGTAGAGTTTCTATTCTATTTAAGTAGACAAAAAATATGTGTTTTCTTTATAAATAAATTATATACATATTTTTTTTTTAAATAAATTTCTTTTTAAATGTTACATACAATTAATGCTATAAATTTGTTTGAAAAAAAAAATAAAAATATTAAATAGTTACTTGTTACGAATGCTTTGAATGCTAAACCAACCATATAACATTAAATTTCTATCATAAATATTAAAAACTAAAATATTAAATTAAACAAAAAAAAATATATATTTTAATTTAAAACAAAATATTAAGAAAAAAAAATCTAAAATCATCATGTTTTTGTTAACATTAAGCGTTTGTTCTTCATGCCTTAACCATTATTAGCTCTATCTCTTCATCATCCTTCGCCTACGTTCATCGTTCATCACTACTACGTTCACCTACTATTTTAACAAAACGGACAATATTAACATGATTTTAACACAAATAATTATTTTTATAATATTTGTAATTTAAATTTATTTTTATTTTTTTTATTTTATTTTTATTCTTTTTATTTTATTTTTATTTTTTTTATTTTTATTCTTTTTATTTTTTGTTTATTTTTTTTACTTTATTTTTTTTTTTTTGTTTTTATTCTTTTTAATTTAGCGATGTCTCTGAAAGTAGTAAAGCTTCTACTGATGATATTGAAATATCTCCTCGTAATTCCGTAACTGAGCAAAATTCTTTAAATGAACTTTCCAAACCGCACAGTTCTTAAATATGTATAATATTTTTATTTATTATTTTTCTATTATTTAATTTAATGTATAATGTTTATATTTTTTTTTCAAATTTTATAATTTTTAAAATTTTTTTTTTAATAAAATTAAACTCTAAAACTTCCAAGGTTTACAATAATAAATTTTCGATTTGTTTTTTATGATTTATTTGATACATATTTTGGTTACAGTAAGTAAACAATTTATTTATTGCAATACAAACATATTTATTTTAATATTAAGAATTTAATAGTATGTTTATTGAACAACTTCTTAAATATGTTTAAAATTTCTTTCGAGAAATATGCCATTTATTCTTTGATATACGAGAGCGGATCAATCAGTCCGTGACTTTTTGAATGAAACACAATGAAAAAAAATATTTTTCAACATAATCTCCTTTTAGCTCAATACACTTTAGTCGTTTCTCCAATTTTTGTATCACTTCAAAAAATAGGATTTTTCGAGGTCAATAAAATAGGCATTTGTTTGATCAATAATTTCATCGTTGGAGCTAAATCTCTTTTCCCATTGCCATTTATTTAGGTTTGGAAATAGGAAATAGTCACTGGAGGCTAAATCCGGAGAATATGGCGGATGAGGTCCTAATTCGGAGCCCAATTCATGGATTTTTGCCATTGAGACTGAACACGTGTGCATTATCCGTGCATTATCTTGATGAAAAAAAAACTTTTTTTTGGCCATATAGGTCGTTTTTTTTAAAATCCTCGTTAAATCGGTCCAATAAATTGTCATAATATACGCCGTATATTGTTTTTCCCATTTAAAGGTAATCGATGCGGATTATCCCGCGAGCATCCCAAAAAACTGTTGACAATACCTTATTGGCCACGATTACGTTTATGGTCAATTGAGAGCAAACGCGGCACCCATCTTGCAGACAGCTTTCTTAAATCCAACTGATCATTTAAAATCGAAACCATACTGCCATATGAAATGCCTATGGCATCAACAATCTCACGCATTTCTACTCTCCGATCGGCCAACCCCATATGTTGGTTTTTTCGAAATTTTCGGGTGTATTGACCTCAATTGGCCGTCCAGAACGTTTAGAGTCATTTGCACTTGTGTGACCACAACGAAAGTCAGTAAACCATTTTTTTACCATTGAAATCGATGGCGCAGAGTCCCCATAGTATTTATCAAGCTTTTCCTTGGTTCGATTGACGGTTTTTTTTTTCGGAAAAAATAAGCACTCGAAATTCACTTTTTTCCATTTTTAAAAAAAAATCCACGAGGTTGTATGTTTTGAACAGCTGTTAAACGCAAAGTAAATGACGGAACTTGCTCAAAATTTGACACTAGTCTATTAACAGGTAGTACTTGATGCGACCGGTGTTGCATTTCATCTAACTCGAAAAGTCACGGACTTATTTATCCGCCCTCGTATAATGAAAAATTTACCACATTTCTTTTATATCAAAAACATATATTCTCTATGGAGCCTATAAAACATCTGTTTATGCAGTTTTAAAATTTTTCAAAAAATCGCGATTTTTTTACGGTTTTACTTTTCAAAAAAATTCTAAAAATCTAAAAAAGAGCCGTATACTGTAGTTGTTATCGAAGTTATCGCATTTGCAAGGTATTCGAAATTTAAGATTGTCCTTATTAACAATCAAAAAAAATGCATTTAAAAAACATAAATTTTTCTTGCAACTGATATTTTTAGATGCATTTTCGAAATTGTTGTCCACCTTCAATATTTTTTATATAAGTAGAACCCAGCGTAGAAAAGCATTATCATATAAGTGGTAATATACCCAGTAAAAAATGCTGCAAGCATGTTTGTAGGGGAGTAAGCCGAAAAGAATCCCTTACAAACCTGCTTACATATGCCATGATATTTATATGGCGAATTCCCACTTGGAAGCATTACTTTTGGGCAAAAAAAAGCGCGAGTTTTAGCGATTACAAAAAGTTGTGTTTTCATGGCTTTCAGTAAAATCATATTTCATGTCTACATTATTACGATTAAAAGTAATAATATGAAAATATATAATTTATTTTACATAAAATTCTACAGATATTAATTTTAGACATATTAATATAATAATTAGTTTTTTTCCGCACCACATGGTAGCTCTTCAGGAACAGTGAAAAGACTAATTATTTGTTTTTTAACATACTCGAAAATACCAAACACAATCGGAAATCACTCGGGAAAACTGGTACAGATCGTTTATAATCCACGAAATAAAACTTTCTGCATTACCACCTGCATTCTTGTAAGGGAAAACAGTAAACTCAACAAAATTGTTTGTTTATTTTTATACGAACATTATTCCTTTCTTTTGCTGCTTCTCAGTATAAGATAATAGTAAGCACTTATTTCAGCGCATTTGTTTTATCCTGCTTCTAAAAACACGAAAATTGTTTACTGGAATACTTAAGTATATATTTGGGAATGCGAAGTACTTACAATTGTCATTACAAATCTCATTTAATTTATATGGAAATGTCGCTCAAAATAATGACATATCATTACTCAATACGTTACAAAAAATAAGAAAATATGTGGTTACCAGGTAACTGTTACCAATAAGCTTACCAGTATGAACAAAAATAATGAGTATAAAAATAAATTTTCAAAAAAACTAAATTTATCAAAAAAAAAAAAAAAAGAATATTTTTTATTGAAATTTCTTTTTAATAATATGTGACCATACGGGTTTTGAACCTGGGACTCCATATTGTCAGTCAAGCGCTCTACCATCTGTGCTAGTTCAACATGTCCCAGCAGAAATTCGGAAGCAGTGGAATTAATAAATGATTATGTTATGCTTCTTTTCTGCTTGTTCTACTGCTTCCTAAGATTAATCGCTTTCATTAGTGCGTTAAAAGAAGCAATAGCGCTTTGTTTACCACACTTTATCGCTTCGCGAAAGCACGAAAGAATGGTAATGAACCAACAATATTTAATTATTCAAATCTGTGAATTCATGTCTTTATTCAGAGCTGTAAAATAAGCGCATTTTGGATATTGAAACCAGTATGTCTATCTCGAACAGAATTCATGCCTTATATCACCAATACTGTTCACTTTCCCTGCCGAAACTGCTTCCAAGCAAGCAATGTTTTTAGATGGAGTTATACTTGATAGATAAAAATATAAATGACTTGCTTATACAAAATGTCACTACATTTCAACAAGAGTTGAAAAAATAATTAATCTAAATATTGAGAAAGGCGTGGTAGAGGAGAATGAGTGTATTTTCTAAAAATCATAACTACATTGCAAATTTTCAATTTTTTCTGAATCAGACTGCGCAGTTTCTGGTATTGAACCTTCGTCAGTGACCCTGTTTTGAATTTTTTGAATAATGTAATATTTGTTATGTTTTTATTTGTTTGATTGCGTCTATATGAAATTTTCTGTGCAATCACTGACCGTGGTATAGATAAACTGATTTCTAACGCCACATGCACTCGCACTACACGTTAGACAGAGCGCTTTAGCCCTCTGAGCTATCGTCAGGTCGAGTTTTGTTGTGATTAAAACTAGTTTTATTCAATACACGGTGTTTTTGTTCTTGCATACATAATCTCAGAAGTACAACTCCAACAACACAACAATTCTATTTTTAGGAACTTACCTCACTCTAATGTCCACTATTTTCCTATATGTAGTAATTGATTTTCATAAAACTTTGACGACATTACTTTATATTTAAAATAGTGATAAAAATATATAGGTACTTATGCATTATTTTGTGTATTAAAATATGGGAAAATTAAGTACTTATTAGTATGTCATTAATATTTCTGCTAAAGTAATGCAGAAAGTAAGCTGGTGACTTTGCAGGTTGTGCGAAAAGTAATGACATTGCATTACTGTTTCTTCACTTTTTTCGTAAAGATTGGGAGTTTTAAACTGTCTCAAAACCTTATCAAAATATAAAAATTACCAGGGACCGTAAATAATGATTATTGTTCGTTTTTTGAAATCAAAAAATCAATCACTTAGAACAGACATAAAAAAAATTTATTGCACCATTATTATTATTGTTTGACAATCTTTGCATATCCATCATGATTTTTAAATTTCTGATTTTTAAAGTTTTCTTCAATGGTAATGATTATTTTTGACTAATAATAAAAAAAATCAGCCATAATCATTATTTTTGAGCAAAAAAAATAAAACTCAAAAATAATCATTAATTATGATTTTTATTTTTTTCGCTCAAAATAAAACTCACTTTCATTGACCAACTCGTGGTACTATGCTAAAAATTTGTTTATAGCCCTAATATGCATGTATACTGGGCATTAAGAATATTAAAGCTGGTATGTAAATATATACCCAATTTAAAAAAAAATAAAAAATCAATGTCACGAAGACTGCAAGCTGTTATAATTCAAATTGAAAGCAAACTAATACTAAATTTTTTCCATATCATTTTTAATTTTACGAATATTTAGTATTTTTACAGATTGTTGTTTAAATTGGGTACGAGTAAAATACTACTACTAACTCGGTCAGTTATAAGGAATATTCCAAAGTGAGCACAATATTAAAATTATTAAAATTAATAATAATAATAAATATTAATAATAATAATAAATTACCGCAACCATTGCTGGATGTTGCAACTCGTTGGAATTCAACATATCATATGTTAAACACACTCCAAAAGTTCGAGGATTTTTGTGAAATGCACCTTAAAGATTCTATGAAAGTGAGTTTTATTTTGAGCGAAAAAAATAAAAATCATAAATAATGATTATTTTTGAGTTGTACATTTTTTACTCAAAAATAATGATTATGGCTGATTTTTTTTAATATTACTCAAAAATAATCCTTACCATTGGAGAAAATCCTTAAAACTCATAATATAATCATTATTGTGTAATTTTTATTATAAAACTCATAATGATTACGGTCCCTGAAAATTATTAAGTATACAAACAAAATAATATTTTTGTATGAAAATAACGGATAATGTTTTTTTTCAAAAAAAAATTGATAAATTAGATAATACCGGAGTTATAAACAAAGATATAATTTAATTTAATAACATAAGTGTTAAGTTTTCGATTTATCCATGTTTAAAAATTTTAAATTGGGAGCACAATTTCAAAAATGCATCAAAAATTGCATTTGCAAAAAAAATGCATTTTGGTATTTTCTGTATTGCATAAGTGTGAAAAATGACAACCATACAAATTGAATACTTTTGGAAACAAAGAAATCCGATAAAAACTTTCGATTATAGAGCTCTTTAAATTTACATACTTTTGCGGTTTTTTTTAAATTTTTTTTAATATTAAAGCCATGAAAATATCTCGTATTTTTGAAAATCTTAAAAACTGAATATGGGGATGCTCCAAAAAAATTAATCAAATTTTAAAACCCTCGTTCAATTCCATTTGAGGTGTATCAAGGAAATATTTTTGTAGCACCCAGTTTTTTTTCTGTTAACTTGTATTTCAACGCTGGTGAAGACCAATGTCTTCTCATTCGGTTGCATACATGCGGTTGCATACTCTCTCATTGCGGATAAATTTATCATAAATGTATTAAATATTAGACTTTACTTAACTTTTGATACCACGTTTGCAAAAAATGGACAAACGTGGTATCCCCTAAAACCAAAAAAAAGAGAAAAAAGAAACGGAAAAGGGAAGAAAAAGGGAAAAAAGGAAAGCGAAAAGAAGAGGAAAATAGAAAAAGAAAAGAACGAAATTTTAGAACTTAAATTTATGCCCACTTCAAAATTCCCGGGAAAGCGAAAAATTAAAACAATTGAAATTCGCGGGATGGGAAAAATCCTAAATAAGAGTCCTAAAAAAGCTCATATGCTTATTTTACGAATAATTTTGTCATTTCGTATTCAAAAAAGACAGAAATACAAACTTGTGTTTTAAGAGAAATTACACAGGAGGACAAAATAGTAACTTAAAAAAATGAATAGGTATATGACCAACAATTTCATATATTTCAGGCACGCTGATTTCAATGGTGTACTGAATTTTTCGATCTATGCTACAGTTTTTCCACAAAATTACTTTAAAATTTGGCGCATGTAAATGCAGTCTTTAACATATACCGTTTTTAAAATGTAATAAGCCTGGCTGCTTTCTGTTGAAATGTAAAGACAACCCCCTGTATGCTTATTTCAGATACATACGTGATTCACAAAACTGTCAGATTAAAGAGGCGGTTCATCAAGAAATCAATTATTTTAATATGATGCCTCATATGCAAAACACGCGATTCATCAAAAATTGTATATGGGCACCACAGCTTTCCAAAATGAACCCAGAGTTTTAGTATAATATTTGAATAAATTTGACAAGTATGTGTGCGGAAAATCAGCTAAAAACGTTTATATTTGCAAAAGTCATTCTAACGAAAACACATATATGTCATATGCACCAAACATACTTTTGGAAACACGCTTTTGAAAAATATTTACATATCATAATGCGTATTTTTTATAGGGGTATAAAACTTGGAGATGGAATAAAATAAAGATGAATTTTTTAAATTGACATGAAATTTAATTTATTCGAAAGATAACCTTCTGGCATTATAATTTAAATATGACTTCTTGCATATGACCGCCACGGCTGGCTCGGACGTAGTCTAATCTGGAGGTCAAAATTTTGATGACTTTTCCCAACATTTGTGGCCGTATATGGGCAATAACGCGGCGAATGTTGTCCTTCAAGTGGTCAATCGTTTCGGGCTTATCGGGCGGCGTTAAATCTCACGATCTTGGAGGCCAATTCACGGGTCCGACACGTGAAACTATGCGGTTACCAAACGCTTCCTTCAGTAAAACAATTGTGGTACGAGCTGTGTGACATGGTGCGCCGTATTGTTGAAACCACAGCTCCTGCACTTCATTGTTGTTCAATTGATGAAGGAAAAAGCCAGTATTCTTGGCTCTATACCGGTCACCATTGACTAAAACTTTCTGACCAGCATCGTTTTTAAAGAAGTACGGACCAATGATTTCACCAGCCCAAAAAGCACACCAAACAGTCAGTTTCTCTGGATGTAACGGTGTCTCAACATACACTTGAGGATTATCATCACTCCAAATACAGCAGTTTTGTTTATTGACGAATCCATTTAACCTAAAATGAGCTTCATAGCTAAACAAAATTCGCAAAACTTATGCGCGATACGTATTTCGAACAGAACCATGATTTTCAAAATAAATTTGCACAATTTGGAAGCGTTGTTCATTTGTCAGTCTATTCATGTTGAAATGCCAAACCAAACCAAAAATAAATCACTTGACAGCTGACAAAATGGCCGCCAGTTAAAAAAGTGCTACCAACTTAAAGTTCTATAAAAATCAGCCATTACTTAAGCTGGACCTTGTGGTCATATTGGAAAGATATGGTTTTTAAAATGGCCAGTACCTCTGAAACTAGGCGAGATTGAACAAAACGGACAAATATTCTGCTCTGAAAGAGTATTAATACACGCGTATAACATAAATGGGCTAGGTCCGGGAGAGATCCCGAGTGATAAATTTTTATAAAACAGCCACAGGGTGACTTATTTTTATTTTACTTATTTACGTGATAATAAAAGTAAACATACTCCGATAATAGAAAGTTAGTTCCTCGTTCAGTCTCGTTTTCCGTATTCAGTGCTACAATTCCTTTCGATATCCGTTCCATTACTATGTAAAACAATTTACACTCCACTTTTTTTTTGTAAACATATGCCGTTTTTGGTCAATTGTTGACTTAGTTTTTTAGGCATTAGTGTGATTTTATAAGCATTAGTTGGGCAAATGCTAATGCCAACAAATTTCATTACAATTAAATGTTAATGAAATTATTTTGGCATTAGCATTAGTGAACTAATGCTAATAAAATTTCAATGCTAATGAAAAAATCCCAAGTAAGGTATTATTCTTAAATTTTTTTAAAATTTCTACATAAAAAAAATATATTGTTACAGTGAAACTTCTAGCATTTGCCAAATGTAGTTAAATGATAATAAACTACAAATGATCGCAATATTTAAATCAATATTTAACCAAGCCAAATTCACCCATATTTTGGAAATCATTAAAAAAAATGTTCCACTTTTCCCTCTTATAGGAGAACAAATAAAGTAGTTTGTATTAATTATGCCCGTAATTTCAAGCAATAGATACCTACCGGTGCTTAGATACCTACCCGATTTTGTTCGTGTACACGGTAGGTATCTAAGCACCAGTAGGTATATATTGCTTGAAATTACGGCTATTAGTCTGTAGCTGAATGCAAATTTAAAATTTTGTATGTAGATTTTTAAAGTGTACTCACTTTAGCAGTTTCAACTTCTGAACCGCTACACCAAATAAAAAAAAATTTTCGGCACAAAACTGCTCGTGAGAATGACAAACAACCAGCACAAATTTTAGTAGTCAAAAAGAGCGAAAAAATATATTTTTTTTTTGGGGCTCCTTGGAACCATAATTTTCAAATGTCTCTTTTTAAAGCTCTACCACAGAAAATATGTTTTTTTTTTTTAATCTTGTGGTGTCCATATTTACTACGAATTTAATGGAAATCGGCGATAAATGTTCTGAAAACAACAATTTTGTAATTTTAGATTTTATTAGTTTTTTATTAAGTCGTAAAGATAAGTTAATATCTGTCAAGTTTCGCGATACCTTGTCATAAATTATATAATTTTGTGGCTTTAGCATAATTTGCTAAATATTTTTAACAATAAAAGCAGCCCTTCTGGACAAATTTCTCGTTTATTCTGGATCTGTTCAAATAGATTATAAAATAGTACCGCCAATAAATACGAAAATAATATTCAAACCGTTCGAAAAATAATAATATTTCATTTTGATAACTTTGAAAACACAATCATTTTTTTTTTTTTTTTAAATGTTTTTTTAAATTATAAAATAGTTATTAAATAATTATAAATTTATTATATATAAAAACAAAAAAATACCTATACAATTTAAAACATAATCGTAGAGTGTGCGAATTTCAGGAGTATGCTAAACTGCACAAATAGTTCGGAGCCACAAAGTATGAATTCAGGCATCGAACGTGCCGCCCTTATGGTATCTGAGGAGAAAACCCAACATGATTCACGTAAGATTAAATTTATTTTTTTATTCATTTAAGCATTTAATCTTTGTTTTTTGTGTAGTTTTCAATTTGTGTTTATAATTTAAAATATCGAAAAAAAATATTAAAAATATTTACAAAATACTAACCCCAAATTAACTCAAACAATAACTAAATACAAACTTGTCTGTAACACTTGTAATTTTTAGTTTGTGTTTCAATTTTTTTAATTTAAACTTAAAAATTATTAAAAAAAAAAAAAAAAAAAAAAAAAAAAAATTGTATGTACACTAACCGAACACTAACATGTCAATGTCATTCATTTTACATTAATAAAAATAAAATAATCTATAAATCATTTATATGCATTTTGTTTATTGTAATTTTTAAATGTATTTAGTTATAATTTTAAAAAAGGAAAAAAATTGCTTTAAATTGTTTTTTTTTTTTTTTAATTTAATTTTAATGATACAATTTTATGAGTTTTATGAGTTTTAAAAAGCGTAGAAGAGTCATTTAAAATATTTTCGATACGGTCATCGGATATGTGACTAGGGATAGCTTTGAAAAATAGCAAAACATAGTGATTACCCAGAAGCGCTTCCGAAAGCCATTATTTAACTACGTAGCGCCTCCCAAACCGAAGGCATGATTTTTGGTCGAGATGTCCTACTTGGTATGTCTCTTATGAGCAGGTGAAAAGCAAATCTTTCTTAGAAGTACAAAATTCATGCCTTCTTAGTCAATAAGAAGCGCTTTTTTTGTATGTTGGCAATATTAATGCTTCATGAAGCATTCTTTGTAAGAAGGCATTTTGGGAAGCACAACATAATGCCTTCCCTAATTGCTTTATTGTATGTAAGGCGGTGAAGCGCTATTTTGGAAGCATACAAATGTAGTTACTGCTTATTTTTTGCTGGGATATGTGCAGTATTAAGTTTTTAAAAATTCGGTACAGTTCGCGTTAAATAGTGCTTCAAAGTTAAACATTTTTTATCAAAACTGAGAGAAATGCCACATATTTAAAATGTTCTAACTTTTTAAGTTTTAACATGATTTTAACAAAGATTGGATCTTCTACTTTTAGAACTTTGTCATACAGTATCCTTGGAAAAATGTGTTTTATTATACACATTTCTCAAAATTAATTTAATTTCAAGTATGTATTTTAAAAGTATCACATTTTTTGAATTACCAATGTTATGATAAATGTGGGAAGTTTGCTCAAACAAACGGTTGGCCACTGTTATCAATTGAGTAACAGGACAGTACTGTCAAGACCGTACAACAGACCGTCGCCGACGCTTTGCCAAAACTGTGCCGATTGTATTTTTCTGACTGGGGTGCCTTATAACTTCTTCATTATTTAATAGAAAAATATTATCAATACTTTTTTTATTATAATGAGACATATCTCGAAAGCCGAAAGAGACAAGCTACAACAAAAAAAACGTAAAAAAATGTTATCTAGTGGAATATGAGAGAGGTCCGGGTGGAACTCCAGAACGCATTGCCTTAAAAGTATTTTTATGAAACAGTTTCATAAATATTTATAAAACAGTCTCATTGGATGAAAAATAATGTAGCTTTTATGAAATTTATTCATTGAGCGTATGTAACATTTAATAAAAAAATTTTATTTAAAGAAAGGTTTCAATGTGCAAAATTTCAGTGATATTTCATTGATTTACAAGCAAAAATTCAGTTATATCATACAGATAGTTCTCTCAGAAAATAAAGGCCCACAACTACACTTAGAATACTATGTAGGTAAAGATCACTGCAATTGTAGTTGAAAACAAATGAAATTTCATTCAAAGAAAGGACAACTTACATTACAGTAAATTCAATTAACATTGTCATTTGTTTTTTAATGTTCATAAAACTAGTAACAATTGTAGTAAAAATGAACCACATGGTAGTAAAAAATAAACAAACATTTATTTTTTTAAATAACAAAAAACAACTGTAAAAAATGATGTAAAATCGTAAAACAGTCATTTGATGTGAGTAGTTTTTTTAAATGAACTACAAGGTTAGTAAATATTTTAATTTGTTCTAAAAATGACTGACATTTACATTAAAAATGAAGAAACTGTATTACAACCCAAACAACTACATATTTTTAAAGCAGAAGTTCCCTGAGTGTAGGCAAGAAACTATTTGATCTGAATTTTTGGACTTCAGGAGGCAAAACCATTTCGAAAACTTTGAGTAGAGGACCGTGTTAAAAAAATGTCCACACTTTTTGCGCTTATTTTTAAGAATTTAAAAAAAAAAAAAATAAAAATTGGTTGGTCATAAACAACTTAAATTTATACTACCTAAGTTACGTTTGAAAACGAGATATATTTTATAACTATTCTCTATGAGTTTTGCAAAAACTTTTAGGGAATTTCAATTTAACCGCGAAGTTCTGTTAAAATATTTAAATATACATATATATTTTTTTTTTGTAATTTAAAACATTTTATTTCTTAAAAAATCATAATCTTTAGTTATTTTGCATATTTTCATCCGTGGTTTAAGTATAAAGGGTTATAGTAAAAATATTTCGGATTGTTCAAATCGACCAACTAAGGCAATTATAAGAGCTTTTCCTCCGAAATATTGATTTAAAAACGGATATTTTATATTTCAATACGAAAAATCGTTGATATCTTAAAAATTAAGTTGATTAAGGGCCTATTCTTACGAAAAAGTTAAGACTGTATTCGTCATGTATTTGTTATTGCAAGGGTCACAAAAACTTTAATTTATTTGAAATTTTGTTTAAAAAAATACAAAAAAAAAATAAATACCTTGTAACAGGCATCATTATAAAATGACAAATAAAATTTAATTTTTTTTTTATTTTTTTATTTATTTATTTAGTTTTTTCTTTTTTTTATTAATTAATAATCATATAATTACAATTTATATCCTATTGCCCTAACCGATTACTAGCTTCTATGGCTTTCGGCGCGTTGTAGCGAAAACATACCAGTGCCTCTGGTGGGAATCGAACCCACAACCCCCCACGCTACCAACTAGCCTAACGGGGTGCAGGCTAGTTGGTAGCGTGTATAGAAAGTTAAAACATTCAGTCTTAAAAATGGTCTTATGACAGTCATAATGAGTCACAAGTAGGAAAAGGCCTGACTGAGGCATTTTTAAGAAAAAATATACGAGCATTTGGCTACAAAATATGAACTCAAACTAATTTTATACAAATTTGATTAGAAAAAAATTAAACTTTTGAAAATTTAATTAACAGTGATTAACAACACAACATAATCAATAAAGGTGTTTTTTAAAATGTTGTACTTGTAAGCTTTATTTTCAAAGGATCGAAATGTAGTGTTTTTAATGGGAATGGCTTCTATTGTGAAGTTAGCAATATCAGTCTTCTCTTAAACTACATATCTTAAATCAGGATATTGCCGATCAGAGCTATACTAACTGTGTATAGTTGGAAAGCTTATACGATACAGGTCAAAATCTTTACAGATTATTAAACATTTTATATTTTTTTTTTTTGTTTTTTATGGCAATTTAGCTATTACTTTGTATTTTCAAAATAAATTTAACAAATACAAAATTAAATTAAAAAAAAAAAGTAAATCGATTTTATTGTATTGTCCGTCACTGTATGTCATATCCTTAAAATTTCTCGGAGGAACATTAGCCCACATTCAAAGTACTTCTAAAACCCTCTATACTTTAACCATGCACTCGTTCCTGTGTATAGCATTACTAATTGTTTAAATGTTTAGTTTAAATATTTTTAATAACATCTTAATTTCAGATTTTTAATAAATATAATTTTTTTAATAAAACGTTTCTTTTAATTTAATTTTTTTTATATATTGAATGAAACTATAACAACATTTGAAATGATTTTGGCATTTATCATTTGCGGTAACTTATTTAAAACATTTCAAATAAACTAAAAAATCAACTCTAAACTCTCAACAATTGGACAAATTTCTTTACCATATACAACCCACCCATTAACTACACATTTTTTTTAAACAAAAAAAAATATCAATTGGCCAACATTTTTTGTTTTGAAAATCAAAAAAAAAAAACCAAAAAAAAAAAACAAAACTTTTTTGATAACCATTAACAACTAAAGTATTTGGTACAACTTCATTTTCATTAACGGTTGAAGGCATGGGTCCATATCCGTTAAGCGATAGCACAAATCTATTGGGTCCAACGACAAGTTTAGCTGGAAATGCTGGAACTTGTTATACGAATTATGGTACAAATGCGTACAGTACGCCAATTCCAATGCGTAAATGTTACTATGATTATAGTTATGATCGTGATGATTTTCGACGTCATTCAGCTCATGGAAGAATATGTATGTCATCAGGTAGCTTTAAGTTTATTGTTCACTTTTTTTTTTTTTTGTTTCATTGTCAACTAATGCAATCACAAGTTATATATTTTTTTTAATTGTACAGTTAATGGAGTAAATAAAACGCTAAACAAAAAAAAAAAAAAAAAAGAGTTGTTGAAAACTTTAAAACTTCACCTCAGAACACAAAATTCAAACTGTTGTATTTTTCACTAGTAATATTAAGCTAAAGTTTATTATTTTTTTTTTTGTTTTAATTTTAATTTACAAAAAAAAAAAAATCAAAGCACCCTGTATATGATTATTAATCGATAAACAGGTTTTTCTGCAAAAAAATCCATAAAAACAATGCAATATATATTATTTTTAATATTTTTTTATCGCCTAAAGTTTTGTCTTTCATTTGCGCCATTAGATTTTAATTTTGGACTCTTTGTTCAAAAGTTATAGTAAATTTTGTGAAATCTGTTTTCTAATTTTAAAATTGATAAACCACCCTATGGAGAATGGGACCGGTTCTGCGTGTGCCACAGGATCGGTCCCTTCGTGCCAGAGACCGGTCCTCTGCTAAACCCTACCATATGTAAACAACTGGCAACTTTAACATTGGCTTGTCATAGGAGGGGGTCATTTGTCCTGCTTTAAACCACATAGTGGCATGCCACAGGACTAACCAAAGATGGGCATACCGCAAGACTGTCGCAAAAGCGCCATGTCGTATAAAATAAACAGCTTCCAATGGGTACAATTCTGGCCAACATGCTTTTTCTTGTTAATAAGCATTCTGGTTAAGTGGTATGTCCTCCCTTTACCAGTCACAGGATTGGTAATTTTAGGACAAATGACACTGCTTAACCCACTTCAGTATTAAATTATACCAGTCCTGTGATAAGTCCTTCTCTAACCAGTCACTTTTAGGTCAATTGACTCCTCATTCACCATAGGGCAGTTAATACACTATGGGGAATGGGACCGGTCCTGCGTGTGCCACAGGATCGGTCCCTTCGTGTCAGCGACCGGTCCTCTGCTAAACCCCACCATATGAAAACAACTGGCAACTTTAACTTGGGCTTGTCATAGGAGGGGGTCATTTGTCATGCTTTAAACCACATAGTGGCATGCCACAGGACTAACCAAAGATGGGCATACCGCAAGACTGTAGCAAAAGGGTCGTGTCGGAGGACTAACCAAAACGGACTAACCACATGACTATCCTGAAAGGGACATGTCGTACAATTTAATAATTTTTAATGTAAAAAATGGTAGAAAATGAAACAATAAATTTCTAACTCATTGGCTTTTTCTAGTCAATAGGTATACCAGTTAGGTGATATGTCCTACTTCTACCAGAACTAGTCTTTTTAGATCAATTTTCACTACATAACTCACATCAATTGTAATTAATATTAGTCCTGTGATAAGTCCTTTTCCAGCAGTCGAGGTCAATTTTCAGTATGCCGATAATTTTTTAATAAACCCAAAAAAAAAACAAAAATATCGACAAAAAAAAACAAAATTAATAATTTTTAGTTTAAAAAATAAAGGAAAACTAAACAGCTTCCAATGGGTAAAATTCTGGCCAACTGGCTTTTTCGTGTTAATAAGCATTCTGGTTAAGTGGTATGTCCGCCTATTTACCAGTCACAGGATTGGTAATTTTAGGACAATTGACACTGCTTAACCCACTTCAGCATTAAATTATACCAGTCCTTCTTTAACCAGTCACTTTTAGGTCAATTGACTCCTCATTCCCCATAGGGTAGGTTAATAGTGATGTTAACTTTTTGAGAGTAAAAAGCGCAGCAAAAACGTCAACGAGAGTAAAAAAGTGTAATTTTAGCTTAAGGAGCATCAACAAGGCACCAGAGATTTTGTTTTTTTTTTTTTTTTTGTTTAAAAGAAAATTAAAAAAAAAAACTATGATTGTATGAAACTTTCCACCTCCATTTTTTAAGAATCAGTTAATTCAGCATCTATTCTAGAATATATTCTTTTTGCACTGGTTTTTTTAAAAATGGTTCTAGAACTCATTTCACGGTCCCAGAACTAGTTCTAAAACGGGTTTTGCTTAGTTCCACTTATAATGCAAAAGCACCGAGTTTTAATAAAAATTTGGAAATGAAATATATGTAATGTCATTAAAAAATCCTCTTCAATTAAGAGAATTATAATTGGGCTTCAAGTAAAATTTGAATTATTTCCGAGAAATGCATGTTTGTAATATCATTCAAATTTTTATATTTTCTGCCCCATATCAAGATCAGGTCCAAATAATATACTTGGTAAAAATTATCATACACTCACAAAAAAAAGTTAGTAGAAAAAATTTTAATCGTTCTTTGCTGTTTTAGTACTAATTTTTAGTACAATTTTTTATTTTAGCGAAATTTGTTGCTATTCTCATTTTGCAAATTACTGAAATATGTATTAATTTTTTTTTTGTTGATTTTATCAAAATATTTTACTAATTTTTGAAAACAAGTTGCTAAAATTAGCAAAAATTTTGCTAATCAGAAAAACTTTTTTATATATTTTAAGCAAATAAAATTTTTCATTACAGAGTTAAAATTAAAATAATGTTTATCTAGTTATTAGGAAAAAAGTGTAGTTTTATTTTACGTTTTTAATTTTTATTCTGTAAAGTTTTATTGGATGCACTAAAATTTTAAAAGTTTTTTCTTGATTTTATCAAATTAATTTTAAATTACCGTTTACTGAAATTTTACTACCGGCTATTAATTTTTTCTACTAATTTCATTTTATTTCAGTTCTGCATGTGTTGCTAAATTTAGCAAAAAAAATACTGCAAGGCTCAAAATAGTTAAATTTCCCATAATAACAGCAACATTTTCAGTAGCCATTACAATTTTTTTTTTTTAAGTGTATAGTTGGACAGATTTTTATTAGGTTTGATAAATATTTTCCCAAAATATTAAAAGATAACCCGTTAGGAATCTTTAAATATGATAAAATATATTATTTATTTAGGAGACAAATGAGGGTCAAGTAGGGTCTATGGAGCATATGTTTTGTAATACAACAATATAACAATATATAGTTGCAGATCAGCTAATTGAAACAAAAATAGTTCCTTCGGTCAAAACTGGTTGCTCGACTAATGACAGTTTTTTGCTATGCGAAATATCGATATCACGAAAATCGTGAAAATTTCAAAATTGTTTCAGCGGGGTCCTTAAAATGTGATAGTTTTAGACATAGATACTACCTGTAGGACCATAAATGCGACCAGATTGTGTGCTCAGGTCGGTGATTTGTCGCTATTACCAAAAACCATACATGTGACTAACTAGATAATTTTTATCAAAATTATTTATTATTCTCCTAAGCAGCTTTGTGTTAAAAACAATCAAAATCTGTTCAGCTGCTTAAAAGTTGTGTCTGGGGACATCGTGTACAAAATGCACTATTTTGTATTTAAACTTTCAACTGGTTCTCACATTTTCACTCACAACATTTAAACCGCTAATCCGATTTTTATAGCTTTTAACACAAAGCTGCTTAGGGGATTAACAAATAATTTTAATAAAAATGATTGGTTAAAAATATCTTGAAAATTTTGCGATTTTGGGATTCTGAGAATTCAAATGCCTTTTTTAAAAGCAGAAAAACGGCTAGCAACCCCGTATCACCATACCCAAATTACGTTTACCCACCGATTTCGCGCAAAGTGTAATTTTTTTAGCTAAGATTTTTTAAGGAATTTAGGAATATCCCGATTTTGCTACGTATCTTGAAAACTTTTTAATATATTTCAAAAATGTTTCAAGTTCGTGTTCAGCATACTAAATTCCATATGTTCACCAAGTGTGTTTAAGCCTAAGTGGCCTAATAATTCGCTGAGGTCACAATTCAGAAAAAAAATATATTTCCCCATAAATATATTCATTGCCATCTTTACAAGAATTATCATTATAAAAAGTTGCCCATCGCTTATAAAGAATTGCACCATTCGGTCCACAAATAGATCATTTGCCCTTTTCAGGTCATTTATCTTAGAGAAAAACCTTTCTTTTCCAGTAAATTGTATTTGTGTAGGATGAAAGAAAGTTATTTTTCCAAATGTTCAAACTCATTTCGCAATTTTCATCAAATTTTGCCTTAAATATTAATCACTCTGTGCACCGCAAATAAACATCAAATGTTGGAATAATACACAAGCATTACAACAAAATTAATTATCACCGCTAAAATGCCAATAATTTTAATTTAAAACAAAATTTTTGCTAATTTCAGAATTTTTTATTAAACAGCTTTTAATTTTATTTAAAAAATATATATAAACTATGAAACTATTGTAAGGCATGTCTTAGGAGAGAATGAACTTAAAATTGGCAAGTATTATACAAAATCAAAAATAAAAAGAGAGCATGAAAATTTTAAAAGCTTTAAAAATCCCCCTAAAAGCACGCTTTTTTTAATATTTAAGAAAATGTTTATATATAACAAATATTTTTAGAGCATTATTATATAATAATAAATTTAAAATTATATATTTAAAAATTTAAAATATAGCTGCTTCCGAGCGTTGTTTAGGAGACGGCCGAAATACACACCAGGGCCGGAACGCTGCCTCTGTGCCCCATCACCTTCGTCAGCAAGCACATGCCTACCAGAACAGCGGGCCTTGACTGAGGAACGACTCACTTCCTGAAACTGCCAGTGTACATTCAACGAGCGCTGAACAGCAGCAGCAGCCACAACAACAACCACCACTACCACAAACTCCAAAACTACAAAAACAACATTCACATGAACATCCACAACAGCAGCATCAGCAAGAACATCATCATCATCACCTACATTGTAGCTATGATAAAGATATTGTATGTGATGATAATCAAATGCACCAGCACCAGCATCAACAGCTGCAGCAGCAACAACAGCATCAGACACAGCAAAAACACAACGAGCACTGGCAAAACACCACTAACAACACCGCCAATACAACAGCCACCACTTGCACCGCTGAATATTCACTGCCGTTTAATCCGCAAGAAACAACACAACTTCAGCAACAACAACATCGTCATCATCATATGCCACGTAAACATAGTCATAGCCATAGTCCACATCCAAGTCGACATACTTCACCACACAGTCGACACACTTCACCACACAGTCGACATACTTCACCACATAGTCGACATACTTCACCTCACAGTCGCCATACATCACCCCACAGTCGTCATACATCACCCCATAGTCGTCATACTTCACCTCATAGTCGCCATACATCACCTCATAGTCGACATACATCACCTCACAGTCGTCACACTTCACCACATAGCCATGGACATAGCCATGGACATGGTCATTCACACTCTTCACCACATCAATCACACCATCATATGCACGATCAACACCAAAATGGCACTGATAATGTAGACACTTTTACTCGCAATACTGCACCGCGAGCCTCAGTGAGAAGTAATTCCTCTCATGTGCATGCTCATGCTCATCATTCACACAATCATCGTCGTCGGAAACGAAGCAATAATAATACTCAAACGCATCAATATACAAATGGTGGATCTGGAGGAGGAGGAGGAACAGGAGGGGGAACAATGGATAGAATTCAAAATGGTCATCAGCAAGAACATCCAAATCATACTTGTACACGTAGACATCGTTCGGTAACTGATATTTCCAATGCCTCTTTAAATACCTGCAATGATCCTCTATGTCCTGAACGGGAAATGCAAGAAATATTTGTACACAAGTCATCGGTACAATGTTGTTCAAATTCACGCACCGAATTGGCACAATACTTTGCCGAAGATCTTTATGGTTCCTCCTCAAGACGTCCCTCATCATGCTGTACATCTTCTGATTATTGCTATCAAACCGATTCCACCAGTCTCTATGGTTCCCGTTCTTCGCTGAGTCGTAACAATTCGGTTAAATCGGTTTCGGTAACATTGCGTAAGAAGAAACCGCAGCCACGTCAGCCCAGCTATAGTTCCATTTCATTGAGAGCCCTTAATTCTTCGCGACCCAACTCACAAATGGGCTCTTTGGCATCCATATTTGATCGTGCCAAACAATATGCGGCAAATGGCGACAGCAGCAAGCAGCTGCCACAAGATTCTCCGGCTAAGGTAACTATAGAAAGACACACATCCAAAGATGCTTTAAGTAATGATCTACCTGAATATGCTTGTTCTCCCTCTCCGATAAGATGGAGCTTTCTGGCTGATGGTAAAACTGCAGTCACAACGGATTCCCTAGAAGATACAAGACAACACATACACAATGGTGCCCAACCCCAGACCGATGATATGAGGCTAGAGCATAGACCAGAAGTCAGGCCGTATAAAAGAGAAAGACGTGAAGAGGTACATACTACAGGAAAGCATGTAAGAAAATCCCATAGCAGATCTCATAGTCGTCCACCATTGAAATCGAGATCTTCATCAGATGACCGACCTTCCACATCACGTAAATGCTGTGAAAGTCCTTGTAAATTTGAAGAATCGACGATGGTACAATTTCATCAGGATGCTGAACAATTCAACAATTGTTGCAGTAATTATGTTCAATGCAATACCTATCTCGATCAAGATCTGCAAATAACTAGCGAAGACATTCATCAATATCTATCCAAAGGTCATCAGGAAGCGGGTAGTATATTAAATAATACCAAAACGTATCCCTTTCAACCGAGTAATGCCTTGGAGTTTCAGTATAAAAATAATTTTGCTAATAATAACACTGCCACCAATACGTTGTCCTCGGTGGAGGGTACGGAAAGTATGCGCAGCTATGACGCCCGCTTTAGACGTAATTCCAGCAAGGAAACTAATCTAAATCAAAATCATTCTACTGATTTCGGAGTAGCAGGAGGAGGTGGTGGAAGAGTAGAATGTGCCATGTCATCATGTAGCTCAACACCCTTGTCTCCACCGGCCAATATTAATTTGTCTTCAAGCTCAAATAATATTAATATTGTCTTCAGTTCATGTATGGAGCGGAATGCTAATGAGGTGAAATTTATTAATACCACTTCTCGTTCTGGAACTGGTGTGGTATCAACTGAATCTCATCATGCTGGTTATTTACCCTATACCTATCCCTCTTATGATTATACAAATATGGCAGCTAATTCTCAATTTAATAAACCCATAGGTATTAATGAAATATCTCAAGATATGATGAATAGGGGCGATGATATGGTTATGACATCGACCACCACCAACACCACCGCATCATCTAGTCAACATTCCTCACCGCTACAATCACCCGAACCACAACAAGGTATGTCTTTTGAGTCCTTTGATGCCGCCTCTGGTCACAATTTACTGTCATCTTCGCAACGGGATAGTTGTCAATATTCACCCACGACACCCAGATTACCCTTGTCACCGGCATCACCATCGGCTTCTTCTTCGTATTCGGCTTCAATAATTCCATCATCACATTCGCAGCAGCAACATCCTCACTATGATTATCCGCCAGGAATACAACGAGCTCATACTCACTATCATCATCATGGTCATTACGGTCATCATCATTTAAGAGAAAGTTTTAAGCTAACAAATGCTTTTAAAAAAGTACGCAAAAGAGCACGCAAATACACCGACTTTTTACGCAAAAAATAAAATTCTCTCTTTTTGTCTTTTTCGATATCCGAAGAAAACGAGAGTGGAAAAGGTCAGTTCAGATTATAATGCAAAATTAAATAATTTGTTAAAAATATAGAAAAAGAAAATTGGTTTAAGAGAATTGTGGAAAGTAAGAACGCTCGATAAATTCAGTATGGATTTTACTACTTCGAAGGGAACCCTTTGGTAAATTTACTTTGTGCACACAGAAAAATAAATAAAAATTGAAAAGCATATTTTGGTGGCGACAACAAATAAATTTATTTTAGTACAACCATATTTAAATTTTAAATTTTTGAATATTTTTGGTGTTTCAACTAAAATTGAGTTGTATTAACAAAATTCTGTTGTTAAAATTAATATTCAGTTGAACCAACGGATATCAGTAGTAGAAACCGAACTTTAGTTGGGAAATGCCGAAATTTCTCTATAATAGCCTTAAGAGGCCGATATAGATATTATACGAAATAGAAAAATCATTACAGTTCAATACGTTTTTTTTATTTGACCTAATATGACAATATGATACTATAAATATCCCTTCATAACAGTCCTATCCATTATAAGTTTTAAAGCGAATTAAGATATTTTGAATAGTTTTCCAATATATCGAAACGATATGATAAAAGAAAAAACTTAGAACACAGATTAGGCTTGGTTGAGCTGGTCAGTTAAACACATTATATATACCATTTTAGTCCCAGCCATTTTTACCACAAAAATTTCATCTTGAAAAATCCTGCAGAAATCGGGAAATGTTTACAACTCCTCAATACCGAGATCGGGACAGAAGACCGCGATTCCCTATTCCTCCGACTCCATATTCCATGAATGTGAAAAGAGAAAAACATTGATTTTTAGACAAAAAGAAATATAAACTTTTGATCCCTAAAAATGTTTGTTCATACCACAAAACCTTACGCAAAAACTATGAATGTTGTCCAGCCAATCCCCAAAAAGTGTGCATCTAATAACACTGACAATTACCGCGAAATCTGCTCTTTGCTGTAGAAGGTTACGGAGGGAAAAGGCAGATTATGAATGACGCCAATGTTGTATGATCTGAATACATGGATGGTATCAATATAGTTAAATCGGCAGTTCTTGATGTTCTGACGAAAGAAGCATTCAATTGTCTTGGCTGTTTTAACCAAGCTTACTTTACTCTTTCTAATCTTCTTACCACCTTTATTCTACCTAAGATAGAATGCAATTACCATATATGGGAAGACAATTCAAAATCTATTTTGAAGCTTCTAGACCATGCGCAGCGGGCGTCTGAGCTGATTAATGACAGTTTCTTATTCAGCTATATTAATTGGAGCATCGTCGGAATATGAATTGTGTGACACTGTTCTATCGATATTACCTTGGAAATTGTTTTGCTGATATAAGGAACTTAAGCCTAGGCCCGTGTTGTTGTTCGTAAAGATATGCACTAGCGCCCATATAGAGCCGTGTGCAATATGGGTTCCTCTTTTATTCTTCTACTTAATCTCATTGTAGAGATAACAAATTTGTGCTGACTGCCGTATTTATTATCAACAGAATGGGTGTGGTATCATGCCTTTTAAGAATATCTTACTACTTCTAGATCTAGGCCCCATATTAACGACTTAACTTGGCTTAAAAACACCATTTCCCTGTATATTTGCCTTGATCGTTTTTCCGCTCATACAAAAAATATTAGGTCTTTCCTGAATTTCAGTTCGCTTTTCAGATATAACATAAATCATGCTATGGTGGGGAGTACCTCATTATTTTGTGTTACTTCTGTGGTAATAACCTAAAAGTCAGTTCTTTCGAATGTGTCCTGTGACAGGATCTTTTGCGTAAGTCCTGTGACAGGTTCTCTTGTGTCAGTCCTGAGTGCAATTTATCCCCTGTTATAGAGTCTTCTTACACCATCAAAATTCGGTAATTTAATGCTATTACCTTTTTAAACTGACCTTATTAAATTCTCTTGTTTTTTAGGTCTTAACTTTTTTAAACAAATATTTTTATAAAAAAACACATCTTTAATTTAATTCTCAAGCTTTCTATAAAATCTTTGCTAAGTTGGAGAGAGCACAAATGGCACTTTTTTTAATATATTAAAAGCTCTATATAAAAGAGAAAAGTTAATTACAATTATTTTAAGAGACAATTTATTTTTTTTCTCTTAATTAATAGATTCACCAAATTTTTCACCATATTTTGGACGTAAATATGTGGTCTTACATCTCAAAAATAAAATACAAAGTTTGGATACAGAAAATTCTTAAAAGATTACAAAATTTTTACAAAAACCAACGAAAAGACATCTGCGTAGTACTCTCTTTTATTTTAACAATAAAAAATAAAATAAGAGTAGTAAGTGTAAGTGCTCTCTAACTAAAACAGCGTTGCCATATTCAACTGCACTTTAGAAATTTTTAAATAAATTTAAGCAATCAATTTTATAACTTTAAACGGTAATACCTAAAACAAGCAATAAGTCATTAAAACAAAAATCATTTAAACATAATGTTAACATTAATTTAAAAACCAAAAAAAAAAAAATATTTAAGTTAGACACTGCCAAAACTAAAAAAAGGAAATTAAATTAAACTCATATTAAACCTAGCAAAGCTATTAAGGTGGCCAGATAAGTTCGTTTTATGGAAACCCCAAAAAAATATAAAATGCTGTGTAGAATTGCTACAGAATATAACATAACCAACAAATACTAATAATCATTAAAAAAAACAAAAACAAACAACGACATCTTATATATGAACAACAAAATAAAATAATTTAAAAAAAATAATAAAAAAAACCCCAAAAAAATGTAGTTTTAGCTTGAACAAGAAAACAAAATACACTCAAACAAAAAATATACTTAGTTAAATACAAAAAAAAAAAAACAATAAAATAGTAGTTAATTGTTTATAAATCTAAAAAAAAATAAAGTAAAATAAACAAAAAAAAATATACTAAAAGTAATAAATCAAATCCTTCGAATAAAACAAAATTAAAAAAAAATCTAACAAATCAAATGCACTTTATAAACATTTACTAAATAATCCCGTAAATTTAATACAAACAAAAATATTTTGCGTTGTACGTAAAATAAACCAGAAAACAAAAAAAAAAATAATTAAAATACCAAAAAAGAATTAGTTAAATTAAAAAAAAAAAAAAACCTTACAACAGAATTACGTTCACCTTAGCATAAAAATTAATATAAACAGCAAAAAATAATATAATATGAACCAAAAATTTTCTTATTATAAAAAAAAAGAAATATTTTTTATGTATAAGTAACGAAATAATAAAATATTTAGTATTATGAAAAAAAAAAAAAATATTATTGTTATAAAAAAAATGTAAAAATATGTTTAAACAATATTAATAAAATTTTAAAATGTAGTGAAGACTTATAGTATCGTATGTACTTATTAAAGATAATTGTTTAAAAATATATATTTAGTTTTTGTTTTTTTTTTTCTTCAAATGTTAAATTTACAAAAAACTAACAGTTAAAAATAATTTTCTTTATACTCTTATTTTAGTTTTACTATTTTTATTTAAATATTAAAAAAAAAAAAACAATTACTGCCAAAAATCGAAATAATGAAATTTCTTATAAAGACACAAATCGCCTTTATAGAGAAAATATGGTCCCCCCAAATTTAAATTAAGAGTAGAAACCGATTAAGAACTTGAAGTATTTTTACTCATGATGCTTTGTTCCCAGAAGATTTCTTTTTTTTGAGGACGGAATTTTATTGGGGATTTAAAAAAGATTTGAGGAATATTACAAATTTATGATGAAATAAAATAATATTTAAAAAATGTAAGCATGGACACGATAAAATGTTTACATATTCTTTTAGTTAAAGCTTCTAAACTAAGAACTCCATTCCCGATGAATAAAGTTCCGATATCGGTATATACAATCAAATATAGTCATATATATAATTCATATCATAGCTGATCCGGAAAATTGCATATATAACCTTATTTCATGAGATCACATATAATCTCATTTGATATAATTTGATGCGAAAAATGGGTCTATATAATTTTATCAAATTATATATAATTTGATAAAACTTCATAACATTCTTTGGAAATCCGCACTACTAATTCCATTCCAAATAATAATTTATTTATACTTTTTTTACTCATGAAATATTATTTATTCTATTCTTTGAACTTTTGATTTTAGGTGTAGCTTTTTTAAGTTTTTTTACGTTTAATTTTTTATTTATTTATTATATTTTTTATTTTTTTTGCTTTAAATACATTGAATTTTGCTTTTTTTTTTGGTTTTTCTGATAATTATAAAGGGTCCGCCAAATAACTTTTTTTTTTTTGAAAATGCTATAAAAAAAAACTACTGAATATTTTCTCAAATTTCTTTTTTATTTGAAAATACAATCCTTCCGGTTAATAATGGAAAATAATTTCATTCAAATGGCTGCCTCGGCTGGCCATGCAGTAGCCTACACGATCGGTCCAATTTTTAAGCACATTATCGATTGTGTGCAGCTAAATTTCTCCAATGGCTTCCTGTTCCGTCCTGTTGAAACCAAATGTGGCCAATATCCTTCTCTTCAATTTTTGTGAACAAAAATTCGTTCAACATGGCCCGATAACGATCGCCATTGACTGTAACGGCCACTCCTTGCTCATTTTCGAAGACAAATGGCAATATTCGCACACATTCTGCAACATTACCATGATTTTCAAAGTAATGTCGCAAATAAGCACTAGTTGAAAAAAAAAACGTTAGATGGCGGACCCTTTATATAAAAGTAATAGATTTTTTTTGTTAATTTATACCATATATGTTTATATATAATTATTTATAAAAGTTATAGAATTTTTCAGTTTAATTTTAGCACATATATTTATATAAAATTGTATGTGGTACCATTGGTGCACAATGGTACCACCAAAAAATGGGTTTTATGATTGTCCGCATGATGTAGGTCACAAATATTAAAATGTTTTGATACAATTTTGTGCACCGATCTATGTCGGCCAGAATAAAAGCTTTACACCCAATTGGTAGGCATGGTGTTCTTAATTAAAAAAAAAAAAATAAGTGAAAAGTTTAGCTCGGGCATGCCAATATCTATATTTACTGTTGTTACATGTATATACAAGAAGTTTTCCATAAAAGTTCAACAGTTATTTACAAATAAAATCGGTAAAGTTGTTTCAATGGAATATACAATTAAATTACCAAATAAATAAAATTTTTAACTTTCTGTCTGTTTATCTAAAAAAAATAAAAAAACGGACTTTCGGTAATAGTTAAACTGTTCAGTTAAAATTTTCTATTTAAAACAAAAACTTTTAATATTATATTGAGTATTAAAATAAACGAAAACAATCTATTGTTTTTACCGATTTTGTCAATTAATTTTTTTAACAGTTGAAAATAAACTAAAAAATGCAGTTGTTTTAAACGAAAAGTAAGTAAATAGTCATTTTTTTTAACTGATTTTCAATTAATTTAATGTGTATATAAAGCAGTCTTTACGGAAAAAATATTGTAAGTGTACTACATTCGGGGCCTTATAGGGACATTAGATCCAAATATGAAACGATTATATTAAAAGCTTCGATCTTGAGTTGTTATCAGTCAATGTATTACATTCCATTAAAAAAATCTTCAAATTTTAGAACTGTTGCGTGCTAGATAACAAAGCCAATTTATGGGGCTATTATATGGGCGCCAGTTCTAACCATGGACAGACTCGTTTTTGGACCGAAAAAAAAATCAAAAAACCTTAATATTTTGCGACCTGAAACAGGTAAACGAGCATCAGAGCCAATTTTTTTGTTGAGCCGTTATATGGGCGCTAAGTCTAAATATGGGCCAACTTTAACTAATATTAACAAGATTGATCATTGGATCGACATAAGTCAGTGTGAAAAATTTCATCGATATATCTTAATATTTGCTACCTGCTGCTTGCGAACAGGCATAAAAGTCAATTTTTTGGGTGTCGTATATGTGCAGTAGGTCCAAACATAGACCGATTTTAACCAAAATTCAAAGTATTTGTTCTTGGCTCGATATATGTCGGTGTGCCGAATTTCATAGAAATATATTAATATTTGAGACTTGCAGAGTACGAATAATTTATACAAGCCAATTTTTTTTTTGATGGACCCTCATATGGGTACTAGGTCTAAACATGGGCAGATTTTACGAAAAATCAATAGAATCTGTCCTTGCGGTAATATATGTCAGTGCGACAAATTTCATCATTATATCTTAATATTTGCGGCATCTAGCATGCGACCAACAAATAAATGGAATAATTATAGAGAAAATATTAAGTTTGGATACTTTTACACAAGTGGTCCAAACTTTGGTATTTAACTATAGATTATCTTTGCAGATGATTTATTTTCTTAACTAAAGTAAATGTTTTATATTTATAATTGCAAAACAAATATTTTATATATTTTTTCGAAATTTTACATTTTTTATTTTTGTCGAAAACACGAAATTTTCTCGTATAATTTCGACCAAAAAGTCCTAAACTACCGAACCGATTTTAAAATATTACTTCGAAGATATTTGCGCCTTAAATGATTTTTTTTTTTCTTCAGTTTGACAGATCAAAGTAGCTTAATACTAAACCGAGATATGGTCAAAATAGTCAAATTACTCAAAAATTAAAAAATAAAAAATATTTCAAAAACTACTACACTCAAATAAAATAGTTAGTAAAGTCAGCAAAAAATTTTGCTGAGTCAGCAAAATTTTGGTCAAAAAAATTGCTAATGTCAGCAAAATCTTTTGCTGAAAGTCAGCGAGCTGATTTTTAGCAACAAAATTAATAGATTCAGCAAAAGTTTTGCTAAAACTTAGTGGATTAGAAATTAAAAAACGCTTGCTAAACATTAATAAAATTTTTGGTGCATATTAGTAGACTGAAAACAACTCAAAAAATTTGTAGAAAATTTTTACTTTAGTTAATTTATTTTACTGAAAATCATCGAACATATTTTTGTAATTCTTTTTAAAATAATTTGCAATTCGTTACAAAATATAAAAATGTCCATACTCCCACATTGACGACAAGAATTAATATCTGCAAATATATAGAAAGAATTATATATAACATAAACAAAATTATCTTTCAACTACTTACATCAATGGTTGGCTAAATGATGCTACCTTTTAAAGGAACGTTAATGCCGCAGAAAAAAATGTAACATATACAACCCTTTTTTTGCAATAAGAAAAAGGAAACATAAAAATCTACTTAAGATGTATGTCTTTGTCTTTCGCTTAATTCTGTCTACCTGCTGTATTTTTGTTTGCAAATTGACCACTAAATTAGACTACTAATACACATTTAATTTTTTTTAAATTTAAATATTTAATTTTGTCTTTTATTTAAATAATATACAATTACTTTCACAAGCCGGTGAAAACGCAAAATTTAAACCGTTTCAATCCACAATTTTGTTTTATGTATGAAAAGCAGATACAAAATCTTACATTGTTGTTTTTTTATGTGTCTTACTAGAGTTGTTCACACTATTGATGTGCTAATCAGCACAATTTTTTAGCAAAATAAATTAGTAAAACATTAGTAAAATATTAGTAAAACATTAGTTCAAAATAGTTTAGCTATGACTAAGTGTAACTAAAGCAAAAAATTTGCTGGAAAATAGTATACCTGATTTACAAGATGTTTTACTAACTATTATTTGGAGTGTACATATACAAAAATTAATGCAATTTTCGGGTTTAGGTTTACATAATAACAAAATTTTTCTAAATTTTTTTATACCATCATATTCGATTTTATTTCGGTACAATAACAATTTTTCAAAAATTCCAACAACTCCTAAAATATCCTCTTTTTAAATCATTAGGGTGACCATCACAAATTATTTTCATTTTCTTATTCCTATTCATTTATTAACAACTGTCTAATTTTTGTTTTAATTTTAAAAAAATAAGTGTTGTAATAAATGACGAAAAAAAGCAGAAGGTTCCTAATAAATTTTTTGTACGTATTATAATTTTTTTTTGTATCTAATTTAAAAATGTTTTTTATTATTTTTTATAAATAAAAAAAAAACAGTTGTCTTCCATTTAAAAAAAAAATTATTTATAAATTTAAATTTATTTTCTGATAAAAATCGTATATTTAAAGGTTTAGTTTTATAATTTTCCTTAAAAAAAAATTAACATTTTGTTACAAATACTTAAAGTAAAAATAAATGAAAAAAAGTATTCGTTAAATTAACAACAAACGTAGTTAAACAAAATATTTCAATGCACTGCCAAAATGGTTTAATTTTTAGTTTTTGACAACAAACGAAAAATATGTAAAAAAAAAATAATAATAAAAAAAACTTAGAAAATTAAAACACAATTTTGTACATACAAAAAGTAATATAAAATATTTATAATAAACAAAAAGACAAAATTTAGTTAATAAGTTCAAAAAAATAGAAGAAATTTTTTTTTAAATAAAATTTTATGTTAAAATTTAAGTTACAATTTTTGAAAAAAATAAGAATAAATCAAAATATTAAACGGTAATAAAGATAAATAATTGAAAAAAAATACAAAAATATCTGCGGACTTTAACAAAAAAGTTTATTATTTTCGAATAAAATTAAGATTTTTTGTTTGAAAAAGTATTACAGCTCTGAATCTGATTAGTTTACAATGTTAATACAAATTGGTTGATTGCTTTTATTGCGTCAGCTTTTTTGTGACACTGTGGAATTCCGCCGGCTTTTTGTTATAGGGAGCTTTTAAAAACTTTCGACACACCTTTCAGATAACGGTCTTTCAAATTTCATAAAACTTGCTAATTATGTTATCCTAGTTAATGTGGAGCATACATAGTTTTTATTTTTTCAAAATTCGTTATAGTTCGCGTTTAGTAGCTGGTCAAATCGTCGGCTTATTATTGGTATGAGCTATATGCTAAAAAGTTGTTACAGAGTAAAGCGATAAAGAAGTTACACACATTTTTAATTTTTGTATGCAAAATCGCCAAGTAGATCAAATTTGATACTGAATATCTCTGATATAAAGCGAGATACCGCGAAATGGGTTTCGAAATTAGAAAAAGAATATCTGCATTCTAGATAATCCATATCTAACTAAATTTTTTCAAAATTGGTCGATTTGTCAAACCAATAATAAACCGATGATATATCTAAGATATATACAATGTTTAAATTATCATAACTTTTGAACGTGTAAACAGAAAATTAAAAATTTTATGTCGTTTTAAAGATCAAGTCCACTTTTGTTAAAAGTGTAGCACAAAAATTAGTTTTTTTCTCAAAAAGGATAATGAAACTGAATACATGTCCTTAATTTGCAAATATCTCAATAATTAGTTTTTATGAAATTTCTTTTTCAATTAACTCAAATAACATATAAAATATTGAGTTGGAAATCAGAGGACTTCAAAAAGAAACGGAATTTTGCCGAAAGTATTATTGATATCTAATATAATATTTTGTATCTTCACGAAGTACAATACGGCAAATTAAAACATTTCTTGCCACGCTCGGGAAAAAATATATGCATATGCACATCTAGTTTAACTGCTTACTCAGATTTTCGTTTTCGATTCAAATGTCCTTGCAAAAGGACATTTAAAGTTAAACTGTTAAACAAACTATTTAAATATTTGTACTTATTTAATGATGCCAATTTGGATATCAGATGAAAGATAATAATCTCTGCTATGTCACAAAATTATTGGTCGTAATATTTCGGTACTAAAAGTTATAAAAATTTTCTTTTAAAAATTTGATTTTTCAATATCTTTCAATGTTTTAAATAAGTTCGTCAAATGAAAATATCCATGTTAAAGGATATCCTGTACGGTAATACATACTTAAATGTTAGACTTCTAGCTTTATTAAATAGTTTAGAAATAACAAAGTTTTTAAATAAATAAACTTTGCTTTAGTTGCAAAATACATTTCATTTTAATCCATTATGGATTTTTGAGATATCCGCAAATAAAAGTACATTTTATTAATTTTGTTGTCCTTTTCGCGAAAAAAAAATGTAGATGATTTGATTTTAATAAATCATAATCAAATTACAATAAAATCGTAATTTTCTTCTGACGCCTTCAAAAGTAATGATAATTCAAACATTTTATATTTCTTAAACATTTGTTAAAGACGCCCAACTTTGAGCACAGATTAAACGAGATATAGTTCCCGTTTTTGCAAAAATACGTAAACTCCATATTAACTAGGATGATGTTTATACCAAGTTTTATTAAAATTGGAAGAGGTAATGTGGAAAATGTTGTTTTTTATGCTCATTATTTTTAAATTGTACCTATAACTTAAATCTTTTGTAAGCATTTCTTAGCAGATCCAGGAAACCGTTTGCTAGAAAATTCTATGATCTTTTAAACAAAGCATTCAAATAGTGGTAACTCTAGCAAAATGGTCTATTGAAAAAACTTTTTGACAGAACAATTTAAGTTGTTTTGTTTAAATTCCGCATATATTTACAATATTAACTGTTTGTAAGTTTTGAAATTGATAACTTCTTGAATTTTGTTTATAAGTTGGGTTATTACAGTAGAAATTATAATCTACTGATCCGATCTTTATGAATTAAAATGGGCATTTTAAAGGGGATGTCAATTTTTCAAAATATTGTAAAGAACCCATTATATTTTAAAAACTATTTAAATACGGGTTTTGCATGCACGGTTTTAAAGTTGACTATCTTTTTTATAAAAATCTTTTGTGGCGCGTAACTATTGAACATGTGGACCGATTTCTAAAATTTGTTGCGACCTGAAACTAACAACTTTTTTTTTCAAAAAAAAAAAAACCAAATGAAAGACTTTCCCCAGCAAAAAAAAAGTGCTTACCCAGAAGCAGTTCTGGAATGCATTATTTAGTTACCGAGCGCTTCCGAAACAATTCCAGAAGGCATGATTTTTTTTTACGATGTCCCACTTGGTATGTCTCTTTTTAGCAGGTGAAAAGCGCATCTTGCATGTGCTCTAAGAAGCAATAAAATCATGACTGCGTAGGAAGTGAAAAGCGCTTGTTTTGTGTATTGACAACATTAATGCTTAATTGTATGCATTTTTCGGTGCTTCATTGTATGCATTATTTACTGCTTCAAAAGAATGCATTCATGTAAGTACAGGAAAATGCCATCCCAATTGCTTTATTGTATGCAAGACATGTGTTTTTTGGAAGCAAACACATGTAGTTACTACTTCCCAAGTCGAGATTATTTTTTGCTAGATCATATCAGATGTTGCCCTGTAACTGATGGAAATCAAAAGTTATTTCAAAAAAATTTTGAATTATGAACAAATGTAATTTTTAGCAAAAAATAATGTTGCAGTAAATTGAAAACCGCTACAAATTTAAAGATTTTTTACAATACATATTTTTCTTATAGAAATTAAAATATATTATAATATATGTTTATATATTGTGTCATGTATAGCCATATATAATTATATGTTTCCTGTATGGTAATATATATAACAATATATTTTTCTATATTGACCTTTATAAAATTAGATATTAAATGTATAACATATACAAAAGAATGTATAGTTGATCTATTGTCATATATAATAATAAAAATACATTATCATATATAACATAATATGTAATCATAGGTGGTACCATATAAGCTATATATTTTAAGATATAATAATATATATATTACCTTATAAATATATTTTTGTGTGTGATATAAGATATGCTTATATATGGTGTCATATATATATTACAAGTTAAGATAAAATTTTATATGACATTAAATTATGTAAGATTCCAATTCGGCACAATATTAACAATTTAGTATGAGCTATGATTATATATGGTCCAACAACATTAATATTTTATATATATTGTTATTTTGAACGCCATATATAATTATATATACGTCAGATGAATACATTTTTTTTTTAAATTTTATTAAAAATTATTCATGTCATTGGATATATGAAAATTCAATCTCAAAATATTTTTTTCTACCAAATTAGATATAAATTAATCACATGGGTTATTTTGGGTTCCATAAGAACCTTAAATTAGATATTATTGGATACCAAAATTTTTAGATAAATTTTGATCTAATTTAATCCAGTAATATATTTGAGAAACCCTACTGGATGAGATTAAATACCGATCTATGTCAAATGAGATATGATATTATATTTGAGATATAACTTTTTTTTATCGAGTAGGTACAAATTAGAACGATATTTAATGAAAATTAAAAGTTAAAATAAAATGCCCATACAAAAAGTAAGGGAATGTTCTCAAATGTTCATTCTGTTCGCTTAAGTGGACCTTTCGTTTCTTTCGTGTTGTTGCATGAATACGTCAAATTTGTAAACTATCATCAAGTTTAATTTTCGCTATCTAACATCCGAATTTGATATGTGAACATTTCCACCGCGAAAAAGTCGGTTCTGTTGGAATTATTTCATAATTAGATCCGCTGTGTAACAGTCAACGGATTAGTTTTTTATGCACCTATTGCCATATTTTTATACACAGCTAGTTATTTAAAACCAGTTCCGAGTTATGTCACTATTTCTACTGTAAGGGTCCTAGTTATTTTCGTCCATATTAGTGTTACGTTAGTTTTTCTCTAGTTCCATATAATTAGAATAAACCGCAAAATTACTACGTGACCATTTAAATGGTCACGTGTATGGTAATTTTGCTGAAATTGCCACTCATTGATACACCGGAATCTTTGTTTATGCCAGTTTTGTGACGTGTCTCCTATTCACTAATCACATACTTGTCACTTTGGATCAATCGACCCTTCATTTCCTGAGGGGTGGGTACTATTTGTATATACAAAATTTTATATTAAATATAAAATATACTCTCGTAGAAATGTCGTTTATTTTGAAACGCTTCTCATTATCAGTTTCAAATTTTTACATGTTGTAAGTGATACTTTGGGTTAATTGCGATGTTAATTTCATAAAAATTTATTATAGGTTTTTTGAGTTATTCGCGAATTAAGAACATTTTTTCAATTTCCTTATTCTTTTCACGAAAATATAAATTATTTTTGTGCAACACGGTTTAAAGACGAGGATCTTTAAAATGGCACCAAGTTTTTAATTTTCAGTTGAAACTTTTAAAAGTTATGACAATTCCAATATTTTATATTTGTTAGACGTTTGCTAAAAATCCACAAATTTAATCAGTAATTAAACGCTATATAACGAATTATAACGAAATGTAACGAATTTTGGAAAAAGAAAAAATACATGAACTTCATATTTACTAGGAAGATTATAAATACCAAATTCAATGGAAGTTTAAAATCCATTATCTGATAGGTCTGATGAAAGTTTTTAATAGAACATACGCATTTACAATATAAACTTACATACACTGATAGAAATTTGTGCGTAGTATTAATGAATTCCTTCATTAATCCAATGAATTTTTTCATAAAAAAGTCCCCAAAGAAACGTTTCATTGAGTCAATGAAATGTGTTTCATTAAATCAATTTTAATGAATGGTTTCATTGACCCAATGAAAATTTCATAAAGTATATGAATTTTTTTTCATTATTCCTAGCCTAATCGTTGCTAAAGCTCATAATTTTTGACGAATTCGAAAAAGATAAAATTTGAAAAGTAGCTGATCGAAAATTTCAAATTTTGAAAAGAAATATTTTTATTATTGTACTTTTTTTAAAATTATGTATATTAAGAACTTTAATGATTGAAAAAATCGTTTAAATATAATTAACAGGTATTAAAATAATAAAAACTGAACTAAGAAAACCAATTTTAATTTATTTCTGTTTTTATTGTTTTATTTTTACAAAATTGTTTAACCTTTCTTTACATTTTTCATAATTTGTGTTAAAAGATGACATATTTTCTTATATGTCGGTAAAAAATATGAAATTTTTTATCTATCTGGCTTGGAATTCTGTAGAACGATCGACGACTATAGTCCACTTTTTGTAGTTAAATTACGACAATATTAGATAAAAATGTTTAATGTTGTTAACAATGTTGTTAAAAAAACAAAAATTTATTATCGTTTAGCATAACGTTTTTGTGTAACATCGTCAAAACGATAACAATTTAGGTCTCGTTTTGAACAAAACTATATCGTTTTTCTTAGAGAATCTGTTCCCTGGAATTTAGTGACCAACTATTCAAATTCGTCGAAAACTGTTAGCTCTAGGCAAATTTAATAAAAAAAAATATTTATGTCAAAGTTTTGGTTAATTCTGTTTAAATGAAGTTTTTCAGTGTTTTTTTTATTTCAAAATGATAGTACAAAATAAAAAAATTTGTTTTTCTTATTACAAGTCAAAAATTTTATTAAAAAAAATTTTAAAATTTTTCACTGATTTAATGAATTTTTTTTATGAAATTATGAAAAATTCACAAAAAATGTTAATGAAAACAATACCAATATTAATGAATTTTCATTCAGTTAATGAAATTTTTCATTAAACCAATGAATCGATTTTAATGAAATCGTGTCATTAATACTATGAAGGAAAATTCTATCAGTGTACTTAGGTATGTAATTTTTTTAGCATTTACGCACTGTGTAATAAATTTACCTAATTTGTTAAACTCGATAAACTTGTTTAACTCCTTATAAAAGTTGCGTAACTTTGAACTAAATTTTTTTTTTTTTTTAGAAAGAGAAGCAACACTCAGGAAATTCTTCCTATTAATTAATGTGTTGCTTTCTTTGGAAAGGGTATAGTAGAGAGGTGAAAGATGGGGAATAATGAAGAGCTTCCAACATGGCAACACTGTAATTGCGCGAGATGATTAGTCTTAGAACATTTGTTGCTCGCCACCCGATGGAGAGTTTCTTAAGTTCACGATGGCCAGAGTAATTATACAAGAGTTATTCAAATCCCTACAAAATTACTTTATTTTTTTTATATGGCTTAACTCTTTCTAACATGGGCACAAAGTTTTTATTGAAAACTGTTTGGGTTGAACTAGTTCACATAGTTCAACTGAGAAAATCAGTTTTATAATTCTTTCCAACAGTTCAAGGGTGACTCATTTAAAACTACAAAAAAAAAAACAGTTTGATATTGTAAAATAATTTGTATATAAATAAATTAAATAGAAAAATACTCATCTGCAAATTAAAAAGACATACAATTTTTAATTAAAAAATAAATATAATTAATTAAAATATAGTTTAGTATTTAATGATAAGGGATTATTAGTAAAGTAAGTGGAAAACAAAATTCTAAAATAGTTGTAATGAAATAATTTTAAATATTAATTAATATATTTAATAAGTTTAAACATAAATATTAAAAAAAAAAAAATCATCACATTATAGGACCCTTTAAAATTAAAAATATAAATTCTGTTTTTAAACCTATAAAACTCAACCAAAAAAACTAGCACCATTTTATAGTTTCTGTTTGTATATAGACAAAAAAGAAGTTTAAATCAAAAACTTTTTTTTTTTTTCAATAATAATTTAAATAATTACCTCTTAACTAGTGAAAGAACAATCTTCATATTAAACGAATTGCATTAAAAAATAAATAAAAAAAACATTAAAAAATATTTCATAGAATAAAAAAAAAAGAAAGTTCATTTTAACATTTAGTTGGTAAAAATAAACAATTTTGATATTTTAATACTGCATTTTAAAAATTACAAAAAAAAATAAAAATGATTGAAAAAAATATTATTTTATTTTTTAATTACCTCACTAATTGTTTAAATGAATTTTCTTCTTTTTTTTAAAAAAAACATTGCATAAATATTCATATTAAAAAATAAATTAATTGCTATCATACATATTTAAAACCACTCCCCCAACCCCCCCCCCCCCCCCAAACCACTCCACAAAAGTCATTAATAACGAATCATCATAAAAAAACAAATATTTATATATAATAAATTTAAATTAAAAACCGAAACAAAATCTAAATTATAACACAATAACATAACAAGTAAAACAAAATATTTAATTAATATATAAATTAAATTAATAATAAATTTATATATTATTATTTTTTTTTTTTTAGTTACACAAAAATTAATGAAAATCGTTTAAATATTGATTATACAAAAACACATTAAATCATATAAAAAAAAAAAAAATATTATAAAAATAATAATAATTTTGCTCAATAAAAACAATAGCAATTATAAAAAATAATATTGTGAAAAAAAGAAATGAAAAAATAAATAAAAAATAAACGTTAAGATACAAAAAAAAAAAAAAATCAATTCATTAAAAATCTTGAGTTTCTTATTTTGCATGTGAAAGTCATGTGTATCACGGTTGGTCTAACAAGACTACATTTAAAGTAAGTACACTGTTTTAAACAGCACATTTGGTCAGCGATGGCAACATTTGTAAAGCAAAAAAAGGAGTCAGTCAGTCACTTAGAAAGGCTCGAAAATGCTTCTGATGATACAGTTTATCAAAATGTCTAATTTTGGAACTAACATCTGCCACAAAACGTTTAAAAAGTGATAAAAATCACAATTTAAGGAATATATGGGCATCTTTCAAAAATACTTATAATTGGAGTTCACTTTTCTATTTTTTATTTTAACGGAACATTAATACACATAGAGAAAATATAGCTAGTTGCCAACTCAATTCCGGTTACTACGACTCAAATTCGGTTATATCGAATTTCTGTCGGTTGGTACAGCTGAACATTAGTTTTCAAAACAAATTTCGGTTAATTCCACTGAATATTAGTTGCAACACTTAAAATATTCAGAAATATCACTGTACTAACTGAATTTATAAGTTGTTACCAATAAAGTAAACTTTTCGGCGGTATGAAACAACACCCCAATGAAATAAGTCCCCAAACTAAAAATGAAATAACGCCCCATTTTTTGGGGCTTTATTTCATTATGAAACAATACCCCAAAAAAAAATGAAATAAACCCCCAATCAAATGAAACGACACCCCAAAGCAAAATGATGTAACGCCCCAATTTTTGGGGCTTTATTTCGTAATGCAGTAAAGCCCCATTTTGAAAATGAAATCAGGCCCCAATAAAAAAAAAAAAAACAAAATTATATATTACTTTCAAATATTTCATTATTCCTAATTAATACATAGTAAAAAGATTAATAAAAAAGAAAAACTTGTTTTTACAAATTACTTGATGTCTTAAAAATATAAGATTTCAACGGATTCGACATCTGATTTGAAAAACAAGTTCTTCTGGGTGGCTGCCTTCGGCCGGTCTTAGGGGTTTTTTCCTCCGTAGAACGCGGCAGGCGGCTTCGCGAAATAAAGTTTTTTTCTGCGTGCGACATAAAAGAAACTTCAAAATTACTACACGGTATAATCTCACTTACTAATAGCAAATAACTATTTACATTAATAACTTGATAATTCATGCAGTAATTATAACGGTTATTTGCTTATATTACTTAAAAATTGTACTTTTTAAGAAAATGAAATAACACCTCAAAAATATTATTTGGGGACTTATTTCATTTCTCATATTGGGGCCTAATTTCATTATAAAATAAAGTCCCAAAAAATAAATGAAATAAAGTCCCAAAAATGAAATAACACCCCAATTTTTTTTATCGAAATTTTTGGGGCCTTACTTCATTTTCGGTTTGGGCCTTATTTCATTGGTGTCTTGTTTCATACCGCCAAACTTTTCAATTCGGTTGGCACTTTATTTGTCTGTGTGTAGGATTTTACAGGATAATAAACCACTATTTATGCACATCAAATCTGTTTGCGTGAATCACTTTCTGCAAGGAGTGCGAAAATTATTGAGGTTAAAATTTTCAAATAAAACAAAAATTTTAAAATTACATTTTCTTATTTAATTCAAAAATATGTTAAACGCTTTCACCAGAAAATTAATTTTAAGCTAATGTTTAACTGCTTTACATTGCTACCAAAATTGTTGTGATAAACACATGAGTCATTACATGTCAGACCGTACGATTTTTGCTAAAAATTGACTTGATGTCTCCGATGTCTTTCAAAATTTTAGTACGTATTCTTCCTAAAAAAATATTTTACACGTGTTTCCATAAAAAAATTAAACATTTCTTTTTTAAAAAGTTAAGTGCATTTGAAAATCGTCAAAATCGTGAAAAATCTTCCGACATGACAACATTTAAACTAGTTTTTTTAAAACTAGTGAATGGATTTTAAAGTTTAATGCCTTATTTTAAAGGAATTTGAACCTTCTTTTAAAAATTATTTATTTATTTTTTTTATTTTTAAAATTTGGTTTTTGTTTACTTAATTTCTGTTTTCCACTATCTTCGAACAAGTCGAAAAATCTGAAAAAAATACTTTCTTAAAGCTCAATATAACCTTAATATTCACTGTAAATTTCAGAATGGAAGACGAATGGATTCTATTTTTGTCCCGATTTTTTTTCATTGTAGTACCACGAAAAATTACATTTGTATGTGAACATTTGCTTTTTTAAAGTAAAACATACAAAAATTTTCTTTAATTTAACAATGCGTACCTTAATGGATAGTAGAAGATACAAATCCAGAGAATATAGTCTTCTTAATAAAAATGATATTTTAGAAGAAACACTGTTAATATGCGGCGAGAAACTTAAACTATTATCTATGTCAACTCCAAGACATTTCATTCTGTCAACAAAATCAAGCGTGTTAACGAAAATGTTAATGCATGCATGCAAAAACACGTGCCGTTAGAAAATTTTTGTATGTTTTACTTAAAAAAAGCAAATGTTTACATACAAAATGTAATTTTTCGTGGTACTACAATGGAAAAAATTCGGTTCGGTCAGATATGGAATGACTCACATGGAGAACAAGTAAAAAGACTATATGTAGTTGTCGCTGCGTGTATTGACGTAGTAGAGAAAAAAAAAATGATTCAAACAAACACAACCATTACAAGACTTACATAAAATTCAAGCGAGATTGACTTCGTTCATTTAATTTTTTGTTTTGTATACTATACATCAAAGAAAGCCACGCATGTGCACATACAAATTGTGAATAATATGAATAAAACAGTAAAAAAAAATTAAATAAACTAATTTAAAGAAAGTACAAATTTTAAAATTGAAGATACAGGCAAAATAAAATAAGTTTTGGTACTGCTGAACAAAACAATATTCTGATAAATTGAGTATGCAGGTAAAAATAAAATATAAACTACACTTTTGCCGACTGTACAAAATAATAAATTCCAGTCACAGGTAGTTGTTTTTGAAAGATATTTTAGATATGTTTGATATAATTTTTATTAAAAATAAAAGTTATGGTTTTTTGACCTTTAATTGTACAATGAAAATGAAAATTATTCAAGTTCGAGGCCATACTCTATATTTCATTATAAGGACATTGTCCTAACAAATAATCTATAGGGTTTTTGTTTTCAAATTTCTTAATTGACCTTGTGCAATGATTTTAGATATTTTAAATATATTTTTATGATTTTGTATTTTAAAATTAAATTCCATATTTTACAGGTAGTGCAAATATAGGCAGAAATTCGAAAAATTACAATTATTCGACAAATGACAATTTACAATCTCAACAAAAAGATTTTGGTCTATACATTATTTTATGTAACTTTTTTTGTTATTTTATATAAGTTATTTATTTTTAAAATAAAAACAATGTTCAAATCAAGTTTGACCCAAAATATGTCATAGGGCTAATTTAATTTGTTTTCAGTATTGCTGTAATTAAGAATATTTGACCCAAACTAGACACAAGGGTTAATTTCCAAAAAAAATTGTTTTACTGTTATTTTCAATAAAATAAATAAATATACACATTTTTGTGGAATATTGTAGTAACTTTCTTTCGAGTTTAAAAAAATTATTTCATGTAAATACCCACGTGAAAATTGATTCGTATATGAACATATATGATCATATATGGGCTTGTATATGATCATATATGGGAAAAGCTGGCCATGTATGTCCATATATAGTTCAATATATGACCATATATGGTCTCATATATGACCATATATGTTCGGATCCGAAATTTGAGGGTATATGGTCATATATGACCATATATGAGCATATATGGATCATATATGTGCATATATGAACATGTATTATCATATACGACCATATACCCTCAAATTTCGGATCCGAACATATATGGAAATATATGAGATCATATATGGTCATATATCGAACCATATATGAACATATATGACCAGCTATACCCATATATGATCATATACAATCCCATATATGATCATATATGTTCATATACGATGCCTTTTTCACCTGGGTAGTAAAATTTGCATTGATCTGACTTTTAAACTCGACGAGAGTCCCGAAAGTGTTGTCAGATTTTTCTCAAATTTTCATCACTGAAGTTTTAGACCTTGTGTCACAATATTTCGACCCGCACCCTCAAAATTCGAACAAAAATTTTTGTCCATACAAACGATTGTGACATACATGCATGTAAGTAATTGGGAATTATTATGTTTTGTTCTAAATGTTATTAATAAAATATTTTGTTTATTTCCAGATTTTTTATTTAATTGCAGTGGAAGTCCTGATATTTTTATATATACCCATCAAAATTTTTTAGAAGAGATTACCTCGGAACCTGTTCTAGAACAACTTCTTTTACCACCGGTTACATGGAACCCGTTCTAGAACAGGTTCCTTGGAGTTGAAATGTAAGGTGTCACTGCCTCAGAACCCGTTCTATAACTGGTTCTAGAACCGGTTCTAAAGCAACATGTTCTTGTTTGGAGGTAAAGAACCTATTGCAAATAGGACAATCTCCATATAAAAAGAACCAGTTGCAGAAGAGAAGTTCGAACCTGTTGTAATACGGTATAAGCTGTTCTAAAACCAGTTATTTGGCTTTGACTATTTTACTGGGTATATTTAAAACAATCACAAAAAAAAAAAAAATTAAATTTCAGCAAAATAAATTAACTAAATTAAAAATTGTATACTATGTAGGGAGGTAGCCCGACACGAACTACCAGATTTTAATTAATTTTGGAAGTGTTGTAAAGGAGCAAAAAAAAAGAAACACGTATTTTTTTGAGCTGCCAATCTCACGTTTAAGGGTTAAAAATAGGGTTAAAAATTAATTTGCTTTTTGTGAAAACTTGTTTTTTTATTTATGAGAAATAGATTTTTCTGTACGCAGGGTTAAAGTACTTTAACTCTGTACGCAGGGTTAAAGTACTCACATTGCCTACATTGTGTACCCAGAGTTGCCGCATTTTTAAATTATTTAAATTATATAGAAAAAAGGCTCTTCGGGAAGAGTCGCATAAAAATACAATGGTTTCGAATATCGGAAAAAGCTCACAACACTCCCGCGATTAAATGAAAAAGGCATCGCTGTGAATTATTTTAGCTTAATACAACTAAACTTCCCTAATAAAAAATCCGATTTAATGTTACTCAAAACAATGTTTTAGAGCACAATTTATACACCAGCGAATGTGTCTTCAAAAAACCTTTCATTTGATGCCAAATTTGTCTGTAGTTACTTTTAATAGGACGAAATGAACCAAAAATAAATGTAAAATGGGGCCATTTTTGACCCCACTTAGTAACGCCTAAACATGAGATTGGGCAGCTAAAAAAAAAAACACAAGTCCCTTAAAGTTTTATTTTCTACAACATATCCGAAATGCATTAAGATCTGACGGTCCGGAATACCTCCCTTGTAAGTATTTTAGTATTTTTTTTTTAATTTGGTTAATTTCAACAAGTCGATTTTAATTAGCATCGAACAAAGTGTCAGCAAAAATTTTTGTTGAATTTACAAATTTTTTCTAAACATCAGCTCACTAATGTTCAGCAAAACACTTTTGCTGATATTAACAATTCTTTTTTGAGTGCAGCAAAAACTCGTTACACAGTGGGATATAAAAATTTGGCAACAATTCTGCAAGATTTGGACAGGCATTTGAAGTTTAACCTCCCAGATACCCCGAGAGTGGCAATATGACCCCCTAAAGTAGTTCACATTTTGAATAAAAATTTTGAGTGCTCACCATTATTTTGTGTCTTAACCGAAAAACTAACATATTTAGAATCTGATAACAGAGACTTACAAACATGCTTAAGCTATCTCCTACACACAGAGAAATAAAGTGCCAACCGAATTGAAAAGTGTATTTTAATGGTAACAACTTATAAATTCAGTTAGTACAACGATATTTACATTAGCTTTAAGAAAATTTTGGGTGTTGCAACTAAAATTCTGATGAATTAACCGAACTTTGTTGAGAAAACTAATATAAAGTTGTGCCAGTCGTAGTAACCGAATTTCAGTTGGCAAATAGCTAAATTTTTTTCTGTGTGTTTTTTTTTTTTTTTTTACATATTAGCTATTTAATCAAATATATTACTGATTAAGTAATAAAAAGAAATAATACAATATCTTGTTCCAAAAACTATATTTACTTGAAATAAAAATTTTGAAAGAAATCAAATTTTTGTGATTTTTTTTTTTCCAAAAAGCACCAAAAAAGCTAAATATTTTCTTTCAAAACATATAATGTATGCATACTATTCTATTTTTATACTAAAGCGAATTGTGTTATACTTTTCTCCGCTTCTAAAATTGCCAAATTTTTAAGGCAAATGTCAGTTTTAACCCGCTGTTCTGACATCAATTTTATATTTTTTACTTAAAAGTTCATTTTAGCCCAAAAAATCAATAGATTATGTCTATTAATAAATATTTTATTGAATAATAAAAATTAGCTTTTTAACAAAAACATCAATTTGTTCCTTCCAAACAGGATTGCCCAAGTTTTTGTTCTGCCAAGAATGCTAAATGGGATAAGATTAAAAAATATCTTTAATTTTCTTTCCAACGAAATACCAAATATATGTTAATGTTTATAACTGCTAAACAGGAAATCTTCAAAAGTTACCGCTTATGAAAGCATTAGCTTACGTATGCGTGTTTCAAATTTAATTACAATTGGACCTCTAAATAAGAAATGGCTGGATTATTTAAAAAAATGTTGTGTTATATTCCACTCTGAGGTAACAAGTTGGTATTGCGAAACCTGGTAATAAGTTAAACTCCTAGCCCTTGCATTACTTCGCAAGTGTGTCATGCGAAAACTGCTTTATTACTTTAATTCACACTCAAGTTTATCAACATTTGTGATGGTCGTGATGATCACATAAGCAAAACAGGTACAGTGAAATAACTCCCAAATGAAATAAGTCCCAATGAAATAACTCCCAATGAAATAAGTCCCATCAAAAATGAAATAACACCCAATGTAAAAAAATGAAATATCTCCCAATGAGAAAAATGAAATAAGTCCCAATTTTTGGGAGTTATTTCAAAATTTAAAAATAAATCCCAAAAAAAATGAATTAACTCCCAATGAAATAAGTCCCAACAAAATGAATTAACTCCCAATTTTTGTTTGTTTTGTTTTTCTGTTAGAGAACACTTTTTATTTCATAAGTATATGTATGTAAGCATAGGTGGAGTGCAATAATGCCTTACGAAATAAGGCCTTTAAGGCTTTATTTCACTTTCAATTGAGAAATAAGGCCTTTATTTGCAAAAAGGCTTTATTCCACTTTGAAAGTGAAATAAAGCCGTAAAGGCCTTATTTCACTTAAATTTTTTTTTAAATGAAGCAATTAAATTTCTTATTCTTATTCTTCTTATATTTTATTGAACAATTATAAAAAATTTCATATTAACAAAAATTAATAGAACATTAATAATTCAACAAAAAATTTAACTGCAACAATATTGAAAATCTTTGCTTTATAAAGTTTTTCTGCGTGGCGGCCTGCGGCCGCTCTTAGGGGTTTTCTCCTCCATGGGACGCGGCAGGTGGCTTCGCTGAATAAAGTTTCCCTGCGCGCGTCACACTAGGGAAGATAATGAGACGGGCGCAGGAAAACTGTATTCAGCGAAGCCACCTGCCGCGTCCTATGGAGGAGAAAACCCCTAAGAGCGGCCGCAGGCCGCCACGCAGAAAAACTCCCAACAAAAATGAAATAACTCCCAATCGTAAAATTGTGTTTGCAATTAAAATGAAATAAGTCCCAACTGCGATGAAATAAGTGCCAATGGTAACTCCCAAATGAAATAACTCCCAACAAAAAACCTGTTGGGACTTATTTCATTTGGGAGTTATTTCATAATGAATTAACTCCCAACAAATATTATGAAATAAGTCCCAATGCATTGGGACTTATTTCATAATGAAATAAGTCCCAATTTACATGGAAAATTTTTTGGGACTTATTTCATTTTTCCATTGGGACTTATTTCATTTGGGAGTTATTTCACTGTACCAGCAAAACATACCTCCAACTGTGCATACCTACACCATATACGAACCATTGTTTTAACATTTTTATTCCATAAAGCAGCTTCACTGGCCGGTACAAAGAACAAAACAAGTGATCTTGTTTCAAAAGATTTTTTTTTATTATTCAACTTATTATTATTCAACAACGTACCGATAGCTATTAGATATATCGACCTATGGCCCTAAATGTTGAACTTTTATGAGTTAAATTGTTGTTAATTCTACATGGAACCCGCTTTGGGCAAGGTTTTTAAAAATAATATTAGTTACAAAGGACTTAAACATTTTTGACAATAGCCCATATTTTATATTAATACCATTTTTTTTATATGTCCCACTGTGAATCATTAAATACCTCTTATACACACACTAGTTAAAGACATAGTCGAAATTCAACAAAGTGCATTTTATTTGATTAATGTAATTAAATTGTGCTAAAACTACAACATTTTTAAATTAAACAAATTCATTAGTGCGATTTTTTAATTTAATAAAAGATTTTATCGATTTCGTTAACTAACGATAAATATCGGTTGAATTACCGAAAATTTTATTATTTATTTGTTTTATATTAGACAAATGGTACCGACAAAATTCGTCAATTTGAATTTGATTTGTTTTGAACTTTTATGAAGTAACCAAAGAAATCTTTAACTTGATAACCCAGTGTAGAAAAGCATTACTATATAGGTCAGGCGTGGTTCCAGGAAAAGGTACGAGTATTTTGAATTAATTTTTAATCTTTTTTTCATTTTTGTATTGAAAAATATCATTTTAGTGGGGGGTGGTAAATTGCCCGTTACCACACACCCCCCCCCCCCCCCCCCCCCCCCCCCCCCATGAAACCATGCCTGATATAAGTGGTTATATACGTATATATTTGGTAATAGCAAGTACTTACAATTATTACTGCAAATCTTATTACTTTTATATGGGGACGTCGATCAAAACAACGACATATCATCATTAATCATCTTAAAATCGAAAAATATATGATTACCTATAGGCTTACTAGTATGGACAAAAATAATGAGTCTAAAAATAAATTTTCATAAAAACTAAATTCAATTAAGAAAAGTATTTTTTGAAATGGTTTTTATTTTCTCTTAAGGTCTTTTGATATAAAATAATTTTATAAATATAAAAACACAAGCGTTTGTATTTTTAATTATTTATTTAGTTCCGAGATTTCGGTTATATTCTTTAACCATTTTCTGGCAGCTAACAAGAGATTAACAATTTTAATATTTTTTAGTTTTTAAACAATAATTTTGGAACAAATTAATTATATATTAACTTTTAATTAAAACTTTAAAAATGTTTGAGATTAGGACACAATAAGATAGCACACCAATATCATCTGAAGAAAGAAAATCCACCTGTATGCCCAAAATGTAATAACGCACTTACAATGCCACACCTTCTAACCTGTTACAATATCAAAGATCTCTCAAAAAGCCTACTGGAATCCATTAAAACATTGGATTATACTTCTATCCAACAACACCTACCTACCAAAATATTAAATAATATATAATCATGTTTCTTTATTTCAACTATTATAGAATGCAAATATTTTTTCTTGCAATGTCAATATTATTATTAGTAAGGACGAAGGCCTAACTGTATTATAAATCTGTAAATTTAATTTACCATTAATAAATAAAAAAAAAAAAAATAAATAAATAAAACTTTAAACTTTAAAGCTGAGTTGTGAACTTAACTTTACACTTTAAAATACTATGTAGGTAAACCCCACTGCAAATGTTGTTAAAAACAAATGAAATTTCACTTGAATAAAGAACGACTTACATTGCACTGTTAGTTGCTTTTTACTGTTCATAAAATTAACAACAATTGCAGTAAAAATTAACCACATATGCAGTAAAACAAACATTTATTTGTTTTATTTTTTTAAATAAAAAAAAAATACTATATAAAATTAATGTAAAATCATAATACAGTAATTTGATGTGGTTTGTTTTTTTAAATGAACTACAATTGTAGTTAAAAATTAAATTTCTTCTACAAATGACTGTTTTTTCACTTAAAAATAAAGATTACTGTATTACAACTCAAACAACTACAAATATTTACAGCAGAAGAACTTCTGCTGTAATAAAAGCTTCTTTCCAACTAGTTTTTCTTTTGTGTTTTTCGTTTATCGTGTGTGCGTATGCCTGAGTGCATTTCTCCATATCAGTTTTGTAATTGTCTCTTCGTTGGCTGGGTGTGTTGCAGGACTGTCGGAAAGATTAAGAAACTTTTACGTTTATAATTAAGAAAAATAAGAGTTGGCACTCAAAACAAGTAACTCGGTTTATAGGCTATTTGGTAACACAAAATCAAAACTAGAAAAGAAAGAAAAGGAAAAAAATCAAACCTACACTGAAAGAATTTTCCTTCATAGTATTAATGAAACGATTTCATTAAAATCGATTCATTGGTTTAATGAAAAATTTCATTAACTGAATGAAAATTCATTAATATTGGTATTTTTTTCATTAACATTTTTTATGATTTTTTCATAATTTCATAAAAAAATTCATTAAATCAATGAAAAATTTTCAAATTTTTTTCAATAAAAATTTTGACTTGTAATATGAAAAAAAAAAAATTTTTGTACTATCATTTTGAAATAAAAAAAACTGAAAAATTTCTTTTAAACTGAATTAACCAAAACTTTGATATAAATAATTTTTTTTTATTAAATTTGCCTAGAGCTAACAGTTTTTGACGAATTTGAATAGTTGGTCACTAAATTCCAGGAAACAGATTCTCCATGATAAACGATATAGTGTTGTTCAAAACGAGACCTAAATTGTTATCGTTTTGACGATGCTACACAAAAACGTTATGCTAAACGATAATACATTTTTGTTGTTAACAACATTGTTAACAATATTTAACATTTTTATCTAATATGGTCGTAATTCAACTGGACTATAATCGTCGATCGTTCTACAGATTTCCAAGTCAGACCGATAAAAAATTACAAAATATGTCATCTTTTAATACAAATTATAAAAAATGTAAAGAAAGATTGAACAATTTTGTAAAAATAAAACAATAAAAACAGAAATAAATAAAAATTGGTTTAAATATTTCTTTTTATGGGTAAAAAAATTTTATTTTCAAAATTTGTAATTGTATGCTAAAATAAACATAAAAAGTGCAAATTATTAAATATCAACGAAAATATTTCATACAAACTATGAATTTTATTCATTAAACACATGAAACTTTCATAACGATTAGGCAAGGATTAATGAAAAAATTTCATATACTTTATGAAATTTTCATTGGGTCAATGAAAACATTCATTCAAATTGTTTTAATGAAACACCTTTCATTGACTCAATGAAACGTTTCTTTGGGGACTTTTTTATGAAAAAAATCATTGGAGTAATGAAGGAATTCATTAATACTACGCACAAATTTCTATCAGTGTAGTTTAAAAAAATTAATTCCAACGGCGACGGGTATAACATATGTGACAAAATATATGTTGGTACTACCAAAACATACTAAAAATCGATTTTCTTCATAAAAATCGGAACTTAAGGCGATGAACAATCGGATCTTAAGGCGATACAACTGAAACTGCACTGGCGGTCCACAGTGCAATAACAGAGCACAAACAGTTAGCATATTGCAACACCAACATAATTTAAAAAAAGATTACGTAATAAATGCTCTAAACAGAACTATGACGAATTCATTTAATTTGGGAATGCATTCCCTAAAATTGAATTGAACTTTTAAAATCAAGGAATGAATTTTTTACTAAGAAAATACTTAGAATGAATTCCTGTAAATGAATTCAATGATTTCAAATTTAGAGACTAAATATTAAGCATTAAAATTAAGGAACTCATTCAAATTCAGTTAATTCAACTCTTGATCATTCCTGAATTCCTTAGGAATTCATTACATTTTCGTTTAATTCCCTTTAAGAATTAATTTTTTTTTGTTTCATTCCCCAAGGACTTAACTTTTTGGTTTAAGTAGCTAGGGACTTAACTTTTTTGTTTAATTCCCTGAAATAAGCTTTTCACTTAATGCCAAAATAACTTTTCACGTGAGACTTTTAAAGGAAAAGCAATACATTCCTTGTTAAATTAGGGAGGGTCGGAAAATAAAATTGTTATTTTCAATTTATAACGAGCTTTCAACCTTCGTATATTTACAAAAATAAGCAAATCAAACATATTAGCTAGGTTGATACTAGTATTTCGATCTGGCTAAAGATCTCATCATTGTTATTATTTTTATTTTGTCCAGTAACCACATTTTTACATTTTTTGAGTTTTTTCGTTACAAAACCATATCAGGCGTTATTTTGAAAATATAAAATATTAAAAAGCAGAACCGGTTTTATTGTATTTAATTAAAAAAGTGCGTTTTCGTTACTATTACTTTTATATTATTACGACCTGCATGCAGTTCCTTCAGGGACTTAAACCAAAAAGTTTGGTCCTTAGGTAATTAAACAAAAAATTCAAGCAAAAGTTAAGTCCATAGCGACTTAAAACAACAAATTAAATCCTTGGTGAATTAAATAAAAAAGTTAAGTCCATAGTGACTTAAACCCAAACGTTAATTCCCTAAGGGAACTATACGAAAATGGAATGAATTACCTGACCAAAAGTTGAATTAACTAAATTTGTATGAATTCCGTACTAAAGGGTGATTTTTTAGCAACTTTGTTTTTGACAACACTGTTTTTGGCCAGCCTCAGCTGTTTTCGTGTAACATGTTACTGTTAAACATGTTCAGTTTGGTCTAAAATTTAACCATGAATCGACTTACAAACGAACAACGCTTGAATTCTGAATTATTGAATTCTATTATCAAAATTAATGCTCGGTTAAGAATGTGCATCGTGCAGTTCTCCCAATTATCGTCAGATTGGGAGACCTTCTGTGGCTGGTATTCGTAGTCTTGTGACTAAATTTCGCCACCAAATTTACATTATTGGACATTAAACCACGAACACGCATACGTAAAGTTGTGGACATAAAAAAATATCGCAGCTATATCCGCCAGTGATGTTGATGACCGTGAATTATCGATTCGCCGACGTTCGCAGAAATTGGGCCTCTGTTACTCCACTACGTGGAAAATTTGCGGAAGGATTTGGGTGTAATACCTTTTAAAAGGCAGCTGATGCAAGAATTGAAGCCAAACGACCTACCACAACGGCTAACTTTTTGGTGAATGGGCACTGGCAAAGTTGGATAAAGATACACTTTTTTATCGGAAAATTCATTTCTGGTTGAATGAATACGTGAACAAGCAAAATTGCCGTATTTGGTGTGAAGAGCAGCCAGTAGCATTGCAAGAACTGCCAATGCATCCTGAAACTGTTTGGTGTGGATTATTTAAAAAAAATGGGAATTAATTCCTTAAGACAAATCGAATGGAAAAAAAAGGAATTCATTTCATTTCTTAAAGTTGATCAGGGAATTCATTAATAAAATTTAAGTTCATATCAAAAAATGGTATTTAGGGAATGAATTCTTCATTCAAGCTCTGGCTCTACACCATTAGTACACCCACACAACGAAGACTCAATTACAAAACAGATACGGAGAAATATAAACGACAAACACAAAAGAAAAATTAGTTGGAAAGAAGCTTTTATAGAGTTAAGTTCACAACTCAGCTTTAAAGTTTAAAGTTTTAATTAAAAGTAAATATATAATTAACTTGTTCAAAATCAAAAAAAAATTAAACTATGAAAATTGTTAATCTCTTGTTAGCTCCCAGAAGATGGTTAAAGAATTTAACCTAAATACCGAAAGGAAATAAACAATTAAAAATACAAACCCGTGTGTTTTTATTTTAAAAAAAATATTTTACATCAAAAGACCTTAAGCCAAATAAAAACCATTACAAACTTCAATGCAGGTCAACAATACAAATACCCTGCAAAAAGATTTTCTTATAGAAAATTTTTTTTTAAATAAAATGTGTTTACACGGAATTTGAACCTGAATCTCTAGGTTGTCAGTCAAGCGCTCTACCATCTGAGCTATCTCCACATATTATACTTGAAAGATAAAAACATTAATGATTTGCTTGCACAAAATGGCATTACTTTCAATTCAAAAATAAGTAGTTATATATGTAGTTACTAGAGTTAAAAAAATAATGAGTCTAAAAATATATTTTCAACCGATATTTAATAAAATAATGATAAAAATAAGTACTTATTGGTAACGCATTATTTTTTATCGGGAAAATAACAGGTTAATAGTATGTCCTTATTATGTGTGTTAAAGTAATGTAGAGAGTTAGCTGATACTGGTAGTTCGAAAAAAGTAATGAGTACTGCTTCTACACTGGGACGTTAACAATTTTTTTTAACATCAAGAATCGTTAGAAAAAATTAATGAATAACTCTTCACAAATTTTGTTGTTAGTTATCGAATTTCGACAGTGTAACGACCGAATGTTGTCGTTAATAAGTTACGTAATCGTGCTTATATCTCATATAATATTTGATATTTTCATTTTCTTAAAGTTGTTCTTCTTCCATACGTGAATTTAGTAAAGTAAAAATTGATAAGATGTTGTCATTAACTGGAAATTAGAATGACAAAAAAAAAAAATTTTTTTTAATTGTAACAAATGATTTTGTTGACTTAGAATAAAAATCTGGGATCGAATTACGGCATTCGTAATCGTAATTTTGCTATCGAAATTATTTTTTTATTTCTGAAAATAAAATATTTAAAATAAATTTTTGTTGATTGAAAATAAATATAAAACTTTGTGTTTTGGTTATTAGTATTTTTGTAGTCACTGATTAAAAAAAATGTTTTCAAACGATTTCACTCGATCACAAATGGCGTAATTCGGCCCATGATTTTTTTTTTAAAGTTATATTTATAATGCCACACAATTAAGAAGAAACATTAACCCTTACATTTGAAAAACTTTCCATAGATATTATAAAAAATTTAAAAGCTGTCAAATGAGCTGGTCGCTGTGAACGTGCTATAGCCAAAATTATCATGCGCTGATAGCGAACATCTGTCATATACCATAATTGACCGATAAATGATTCACTAACTTCACCACTCTTTAATGAGATGTAAATTTTGGCGAAATTATTTAATTAATTGAATTGATATTTTTAATACTTACGTTTTCCATTAGTTGAGTACCAAACTTACAAACATAATATACTTGCATAGTGGACGCCATAAAGAACCAATAAATTTAATAAAATCCAATATATTTGATCCAGACGTTATTTGTACGCCAATTAAAACGATGACCAATGTGGAAATCATATAATTCAATAGAATTGATAAACTGAAAACATTATTAACCCTTTGGGCTAACCTGAAAAGAAAAACATTATTTTTTCATTTTTATAATACAAACTCTATATTAATTACACTAGTTTACATCAAAAACGCAACAAACCTGCGACTATTTTTTTGTATGCCTTCTAAAGTCGAAAATCTTAATATAAAAAAAATGTTATGGAGAAGTTCTTGAAATATTTTTAATTTTGATTTTTGAGTAATTTGACCAGGGACCGTAACGGTTATAAGTGATATCAAAAAAGTTCCTTTATAACAGTTATTTTGTGGCTTAAAAAGAAAAAAAAAACATAAAAAAACAGTTATTTTTCAACGTAAAAATAAAAGATCGGATGAAACTCTTAAGAAGAGAGTTTTTTTTTGCCTTCATTAAATAAAACTCTTTTGAGGAGTTTTATTTTTTTCCGTATAAAATAAAACTCATTTGAGGAGTTTTATTTTAAAACTCATTTGAGGAGTTTTATTTTTTCCGGTTGCGAATAAAACTCATTTTATGTAAATTAACATTCAAAGCTTCCCGTTTGCCAGATCATTACAATTTGTAAGGCAGTGTAATCTAATCACTTGCATTGCAATTGAAAAAATCTTCATTAAAATGAAAACATGTGGGTTTTTAATTTTTTATTGTTTGATGCCTATTATTAAATGGTTGTTGTTTTATTTCTTATATATGTAGATACGGAACAAGAAATCGAAGGAAGTGATAATGAGGATGAAAAAAGCTTTCTATGAAATCGACAATTTTTCTCCAAGGCCCTTATAGTTTGATAAACCTCTTTTTGATTTCTGGGAGGCTAAAAGAATACACTATCCGTACTTGTATACATTGGCAAAAACTATACAGTGTGTACCTGCAACCCAGATAAGCGTGGAAAGAGCATTCTCTGCTCTTAAATTGGTATTGAGCGACCTGCGTTCAAGTCTTTCCGCAGAAAATTTAGAAAAAGTTATATTCGTTAAATTATACAAATAAATTAATACACACATTATAGCAAACAAAGTCAATAAAAAAGAAGAAAATAAACAACATGAGTTTTATTTTAGGCGGAAAAATAAAACTCCATAAGTGAGTTTCAAAATAAAACTCCTCAAATGAGCTTTATTTTCTGACGTGAAAAATAAAACTCCTCAAACTCCTCAAAAGAGTTTAATTTCAGACGGAAAAAATAAAACTCCTCAAAGAGTTTTATTTAATGATGGCGAAATAAAACTCTCTTCTTAAGAGTTTCATCCGATCTTTTATTTTTTTAGTGGAGTTGAGATTCTGAAAGAGCACTTCAATACGAATCGTTTGGTATATAATAGTATATGTATCCGTTGACTCTAACATAGAGAGTTTTTGAGTTAAAGTTTTCGGGATAACTGTTATTTTCGGTCTCTGAATTTGACACATATCATTTAATGCGCAATATATCTTTTGAATATTGTTTTTAAATTGGTTCAGTAGCTTTGGACGTATGGGTCGAAATTACGTGTAATAATTTCTTTTTTTAGTCAAAAATTAGAAGTGAAAAGTTTTTATAAAATATATAAGATATTTGTCTTGCAATGAAAAATATAAAAAATTTTTTTCTTTAACTTACACTCAAAGAAAAAGTTCGTCATATTTATGAAAAGCTTCATAACTATGATGAAAAACTTCATTGATTTCTATTTTATGTAAAACTTTATAGATATGATGAAGCTGTTTCATAACACTCAAATTGATGACAATCTTCATCTTATTTATGAAATGTTTTCAGAAATATGTATGAAGAAGTTTCATAGCTTTTTATGAAATGTTTCCCAGCCAGCTAAATTTGAATACCATTTTGAGGGTTCCTATTTTATGAGTCGAAAATGAATAACATAAAACTTATAATTTTGAAATTTCAACAGTTTATTCTCAAAAATTACTCATTTTTGGGGACGAAAATATGAGCCTCCCAAAAAGAATCATAAAGAAACAAAAATTTGTAGAAAATAAAGGAAGGCTCTTCTGAAAGAACTAGTTTAATTTCTTAATTTTATTTATATATTTTGAGCCGATTTCTGACTCATTTTGGAGCTTGTTTGCCGGCAGGGTTCATAAATGCAATATATGTACAAATATATTGAAGCAAATTTATAAATTTTTATTAAATGTAAAATTTTCTTTGATACATTCAAACACAATAAAGGCTACAGCTAATGCACAGTAGGATATATCACAAAATTTTTAGAAATAATTCGGCCATTTATTACTTAGAAGTCCGATTGCAATGAAAATTGGAACAGTTATAAGTGAAGTAAGTTAGAGCTTAAGTTTTAATTTTAAACCTAGATTTTAAACTGCATTTCATTCTCAAACCAAACATACAGGTACCATGCAAAGTAAAATATAATCAGAAAACAATCAACTAGAATATGTTGTGTTAAAATATTAGTATTAGCATGCCGGATTCCCAATTCGTTCCCAGTAATGATGGTATCATTAGCATTTGGACTGGCAACCCTGACAAATGGTAAACTTAAAGACTTAAAGCTGTGGGCTGAACTTGTAAGAAAATAATTCATGTTGTTCGGGTAATCAATTAACGTCAACGATTTTCTGTTGTTGGTTGATATATAAACCTGATCAAAACTTAAGTTTTTGTGGGTGGTGGATTAGAATGAGACTTAGGTAAAAAATTCGTATTGCAACAAGATTTTTTCATCTTCTCTTACATTTATTAACAATTAGTGTATTCTATTTGTAATAGTAAAATTTTAATTATGATCTCAAACCTGACAATTCAAAATGAAACTGCATAAATTTAATGAAAAGTTTCAATGGACGAGTTCCAGCGACAATTCAAAGATCTAATGCAAAAATTCATTGATATCAAGCAGATAATTCTCTCAGTGTACAAATAGTGCTAATTGGGATTCTTTTTAAAAATGTCGTAATCTACATTTAATTTTCTTTCCAACGATATTTTTATATGGATGGCTCATTTTATATGGATGGCTCATGAAATCCATATATGTGTTTTGATTTTGATTTTGGTTAACAGAAAATCATCAAAAATTACTTTTTATGCAAATATGTTATGAAGTTTATGAATTTTTAAATAGAAAATTTGAATTACATATTATAAAAATTTAAATTTCAAATGAAAATTATCTATTTCTAATTGATAGGAAACAAAGAAATATGTTCATACGGATTATAAAACTTGTTTATGCAATGATGGAGATTTATGAAACATTTGACATACATTTTTATGAAACTCTTTCTTCATCATATCTATGAAAACTTCATAAATATTAGGGTATTCAATTTACTCGGGTTTGCTTTTGTTCGAGTAATCGAGTAACCCGATTTTGAGGTTTTTAATTTACTCGAGTAGGCGAGTAAGATATTAAAATTGCTGGAATAACTCGAGTAACTCGAACAATTTTAATACTTTAATTTTATTTTCCAAAAACTCACATTTTAAGTTTTTATATTTTATTAGTACTAATATAACATATACACACAGAAAATAGTTTTGTTGCCCCAACCGTATTTTTTGCCAACCGAATTCTGATAGTCACATGTACTACCTTAAAAATCTATTGTTGATTCGATAGTTGTAACCAAATTTCTATTAGAACGATAAATAAATATTGTTGCACATACCGACATTTTTAATTAACCCTACTGAATTAAATATAAATGATTGTTGATTCAATCGAATTTATTTAAATAAATACACCATTTCCAATTTAGAATATATATTTTTTTATTTTTTATTAATTAAAACAAAACAAAATTTAATACAAAATATAATACATATAAAATACAAGATTTTAACCAATCGTTTTCTAAAATTGAGTTTTTAGCTATTTCTTATTGAAACCCAAAACAAAAATATTATAAAGGCATCCCTTTTTAATCTTTTTTATAAAACATGGGATATACTGCGATTTCTTAAACTAAAGCAATTATTTTTTTTACATACTGTAAAATTATAAATTAAATGTTTTTAAGTATCTATCTATATTAACGTAAATAAGAATGTGAAATATTTTCCAGCAGTATATACTATAAAATTCAAGGATTTATCTGCGAAAAATGTACTTCAGTAACCCACAAATGATTAAATATTTTTTCTGCAGGAATCCTGTTCAGATTTTAAGATTAATTTTAGGTTTCGGCAAAAAATAATACCTGTAGTTTACGCATAAATGATGTATTTCTACAAAAAGGTCCAAAATCTGTTGGCCATTAAAGTTATGCCTCTGAATCTAATTGAGCAGTTAAAGTTGAAACATATAGTTTTTTCCGTAAAAGAAACTAAACAAATTCCTTACACTCATAGAAATAAAAAATAAATAGCTACTAAAGATTAGTTAAAAGCTACCTTGCAGAAAAAAACTGCTAAAATTAGCAAATTTTTTTACTTAATATTAGTAATATTAGAATACCAAAAATAAATGTGCTGAATTTACTAATATTTAGTTATATTTGAGCTAAATTTTAGTTAATTAAAAGTAACAAAATAATCTGCTAAAATCAGCAAAAACATTTACAAAATACTAATACACCAAAAATCATTAAAAATGTGAAATTTTTATGAAATCAGCAATCTACAATTTTTTAGCAAGCATTTCTGTGGATTTCAGAAAAATAAACTGTTATTTGCATTTTACTAAAATTTTGTTAATATTGCAGTTTTTGTTTGCTCTTTTGAGTCTGTAAATATTTAATAATTGTTTTTGCTAATTTTACAGAGTAAAATTATATTTTTCAATTAACTAAAATTCACATCGAATATAACTAAAATTTTGTAAGGTTAACAGATTTATATTTGGTTTTCTTATTTTATTAATATTTAGCCAAAAATCTGCTAAATTAAGCAGTTTTTTTGCAAGGTCATTTTTAACTAATTTTGAATAGATTTTTCTGCTATTTACACAGGTTTATTTCTATGAGTGTAGTAAATTTAATTTTATGATATTTTTTTGCACTTTTTTTAATACTTACTTTACAGATATTGTAGCATTTCTCAAAGAGATTTTTCCATTAATATTTTACCAAAATCCAATCAGTTTTCATCAGGATATGACTCCAATTTTGAAATACTCCAATAATTTTGGTGAAAACATTTCTTGCGATCAGCAAAGGAATTCTATCAGTTAGGAAATAAAGCCACTTTTGATATAGTGCATGTGTTCAGAATCCTCAAATTGGTTAGGCTGGTGGCTTAAATTACAAACAATCTGCTTAAAATTCCTGTGAAATGATATTTCCATACATGTGTATTTTGTTTTTTCTTCTGTACATTCAATATTTAGAAATTTTTAACTAAAGGGAAATACCTTTCTCATGTATGTTGTAGTTTCCTTCAAACCATTGATTTTGATATACATACATATGTATATGAAAAAATTTTTTGTAAAAATGTTTATTCTTGAAAATTAATTTAATTGAAATTTTTATTTTATTTTTGACATTTAAGGAAAAGGCAAATGCTTTAGTTGCAAGTATGATTTGTTGTTAAGTTGAACAATATTTGTACAATCATAATTATCAAATAGGTTCAAGCTGTAGAAATGTATTTTATAGACGGTTGGAACAATTACGAATTATTTAAATAGTATCTATTATTTGAATATAGTTTATGTAACAAATTGTTAGTAAAATTTACCATTTTTTTGTTACAATTACTGTCATTTCATGATAATAATGATTAGTTTGCTTTGAATATATATAGTACGTACTTGCTATAGAATAAGAATCAATAGGAAAGACTTTTAATGCGATTGATTAAATTCCAACTAATATTTTCCCTGTGTGTATATAAAAATTAACAAATTAATTAAAAATGTTAGTAAAAAGTATATCTAAAAGAGAAAATCATTTGCTAAGATCATTTATTATTGCGACAGTTTTGTCTCAGTACACTCAAAGCAAAAGCGTTATTATGTCAATGAAATTCTTTATAAATATGTTGAAATCTTCATTGATTTTCTTTCATAAATAAGTATTAAACTGTTTTATAAAAATAGGTTAGGTGATCCGTTTTGTAATTTCACTCAGACTTGACACAGTTTTGTTATATGAGTGTGTTAGTACTAAACGAAAAACTAGTCCATTTTGTCCTATCATTTTGGGATTTAGAGATATGTAATTTTTCTAAAAAAAATTATAAAGAAGTTTTGAAACAACTTTCATGAATATTTAAGAAGGTTTTCATCATATTAATGAAAACTTCATTACTTCTATATGTAAATTTTAATATGTGGAAATTTTGCGTAGTACCGCTATGAATTTCCATATAGTGCTTCTAAAATTGGCTTGTTACAACGACATAAAAGGGACCAACAAAAAGTTTTTAGTAAATGACATTTAAAAATTCCAATAGCAACTAAATTAAAAAAAAAAAAAATAATGTTTGATCCCACTTTTAACCCTCAAATCCGCACCAATAATCTTAAACACCCCAGTCTTAGAACTTGTTTCTTTAAAAAATATCCAAGTTTCTTCGATATCGGAGTTTTTCGCATTAAGTTTTTCGTTTTTCGTAATATAATTTCTTTAACAGTGCTCACTTAATATAAAAATACACTTAACATTTAAATATTCACTATAACAGTCACATTATTTTATACAAAATATTAAAAAAATATAAAATAGTTCATATTTTTAAATTACTCGAGTTACTCGATTAATCGACCAAAATTGTTCGAGTTATTCTTTACTCGAAATTGGCCACTTCGAATTACTCAAACAATTGTTCGACATCATTTCATCGATTAATCGAGTAACGGTTAACCGATTGAATACCCTAATAAATATGATAATTAATTGATGACAAATGATTTTTGAAACAATTTCATCAATATAATGTAACTTTTTTTCCTTAGTGCACATGGAGCGATTCTAACCACACTCAGAAGGCTTTGTCTTTGGATCTTGTTATATAAGTGTTAATGGTAGGACCATTGTATGGGCACTAGGTCTGAACATGTAGATTATGTTCCTTTGTCGTTCTTAGAAGAGAGGTATGCCGACACTAACTCGCAGATTTCAATGAACATTGGATATGTTGTAGAGGAGCAAAAATAAAACATATACAACTATTTTTTGTAGCAGCCCAATCTTACATTTAAGGGTTAAAAAGTGGGGTTAAAAATGGAGTTAAAGGTGGTTTGTATGAAAACTTGTCTTTAATTTCCTAAAGCTAGATTTATTTGTACACAGGGTTAAAGTACTCAAGAAAACAATACCTTAGAGTATTTTTAATTAATTTTTTAATCTTTTTTACATTTTTGTATTGAAAATATCATTCTGGGAGGGGGGAATTTCCCGTTAAACCCAACGTTATTTTAACACCTCTCGCTTTTGTATAAAAAGGAATTTCAGAAATGCACTTTTTATATTTTCTGAAAGAAAATTAGAGTTCTGCCGTTCATAAACGAACTAGTTCAATTGAACGACTCACTGACATGATTCGTTCACCAGTATTCGATTTTGTAGTTCAATCGTTCATTTTGTTCTTTTGAGTCATAGAACAATTTTATCCCTATTCAATTAAATTTATTGCAATAGGATTTTTTTTTAATAGTAATACTATTGTTTCAAATTTTTGTTAGAAAAGTTGCAATTTTAGAACACGTTTTGTAAAATTTGTAAAAAAAAAAACTCGAAAAACATGAAAATATTTATCTGGAGCTAAAAGACTTTTGGTACTTTTTGGGGGGAAAAATTGCAAAAATGTTATCTTTTTTTATAATTTCTACTTTAAGCAAATTTAGTTTTTGTGTGGAGCTAGATATTGAATTTATTTTTTTTTTTATATAATCAAGAATTTATTTAGTTAAATAACCAATATTTTAATAAAGAAATTGTCCTTGATTTCGTCCCGCTATTCGCAAAAAACTGAACCTGAGTCGGACCAAATTTTGAATTTCACATTTTCAAATTTGAATATCTCGGAAACTTTTAGAGAACCCACATATATAAGCATGTTAGCAAATATGTTAATTTTTTAGAAAATCTGATTGGACTCACAAAATGGAGAGCACTCAAATTACTTTTTGCAAAAAGTTCACTAGTTTGGGTGGTCATATTCAAGCCTCCGGGGTGTTTGGAATTTCCAAAATCAACGTAACTTACGCCTGTTCAAAATTTCATTGTAATCGGACAACTAAGTAATAAATGGCTGAATTACTTACACTGTACAATGGATTAAAAAAAATCTTAAATAACACAATTCAACAAAATCAGAAAAATTTTATGCATCGGGGTTGCGACCTTTTATTTGGAAAAGTCTTTTGGACTCAGATGACGAATATGGCCTTAGATTTTTAAAGTTAGCTATAGTTAAAGAAATCTTAACAAAACCCTTTTTTTAGGTAATTTTGATTTTTTTTAAAACTTCTTTTAAAATAATACAAAATTGAAAATAATAACGCTACTCTTTTCCACCATTCAATTGAAAGGTGCGATAAAATTCTCTATACATCTCTTTAAAGTTGAAATTTCGAATTTTTCACGATTTCGTTAATAAAATATCTAAAACGAAAAGAAGATTTAAGACTTTCATATATACATTAAGTAAACATTACAGGCTACTTAATTTATGAAAAAAACTCGCTTACTTTCTCTTTTAGTTTAAGAAAAAAATAGATCCACATAAATTTTATATATTTGTATGCCTTTAAAATATGGAGGCTGTGATAAATCTTCTATATATGTAAAACTCATTTTCTGTTTGTTTGTTCTTTATACAAATTTGCAACTCTCAACGGATTTTCCTCAAATTTGGCATGAATAAAAATTAAAATTTTGTTCACCTTATTCAACTTTTTTCGTTTTTTCGAATACAAACTTCTAAGAAAGTTTTAACGGATTTTTTTGAAATTACTCACATATATTCTACGTTTCCCGAGGAAGGCCTCAGTAAAAGTTTCATTACCATAGCCCACTTCAATAACCCTGATCAAAAACGTCAAAAACATCAAAATCAAAACATTCCACATTTAATAAAGCTTATTTTTTTTTTTATTTGAAAGTTTAAATCCAATCAAAACATTTTAGGGAAACCATTTCGTTTTTAAGAATTTTTCCCCCCGTATAATATACCTACTGATTTTTTCGCTATGTCTTGATGATTTCACTTTTTTTTAAAATTTTATTATTCCTTACCGTTTTTGGCACAACAAGTCCATTAAAACAAAACCACAAAAAAAATTTCTTTAATTGATAAAGCTCATTGATTTATAGTCGTGAATTGCTACTGAAAGCATCATTTTGTATTCAACATCTTTAAAGAAAAAATAATTTTTAATTTCGTAAAACCTTTCAAGCGCTATTACTACTGACAAATAATTTTGTGCTAAAACTAATTAAAAACCATGCCTCCGAAAAAACGATCTCATTTAGTTGGTACCACAGCACAAGATAAAAAAGCTCGCCTTAGACGAAAGTCTGAGACATTGGAGCAGACCCAACAACGTCTTGAGTCGTAAAGAGCAAGTCTGAAGCCAGGGCTGCCGAATCTCCTCAGCAAAGCCATTTCTTAGCTTACAATTTTTTCTACATTCAAAAATCACAGTTGACCCGGGAAACACCGGGCACTTCAGCTAGTAATTAATAAAATTCAGATAAAAGCATTCAAATATGTTTAACACATGTTTTCTAATCAGTTCCAAACAAGTTTCAGTTAATTGCAGAGCATTTTTCTTACAAAATAACGATTTTAAATGATGCATGTTGTCGTGGGTTCGATTCCCACTATAGTAGCTAGTGCTCGGTTAGGAAAATAGTATATAATTTGTAATTATATGATTATTAATTAATAAAATAAAAAATGATGCATGTTTAAAATTGTATTTTTTTTTTTTTTGTTTTTCCCCTAGTAAAGACATACAAAATTATTTTTAAAAAGAATGTCAAAAAATGTGTACTTCAGATTCAATTGATATGAAAGATATAGTTCTTTCGCTGAAATTAATTAAGTGGAAAATAAATTAACATTATGCGCTAAAAGTTTACAAATTTAAAAAAAAAAAATAACTAAAGTTTTTACTTTAATTGCAAGGATATCCTACATCCTTCACCTAATCGTAGTTAATTTATATGGTTTTTAATGCTCGAAGTCAATACTTTAAAACCGTAATAAAAGTTATTCGTAGTTTATTCCGGTATATGAATTGATAAAAAATTTTAAACAAAAAACTAGGTTTTTTGGTAAAAGTTAAATTTGCGAATATTTTGAAAAGTGGAGCTAATCTTAAAATTTTGTGTTCACATACGTGATCTACGTCCTAAAATCTATCAAATTGATAAGTCGCATATCCGATGCATTTTTAGTGTTTAACAGAAAATTGTATTATTATTTTTTATATCTAGGGGAGGTCGGGGTATTCTTGGGCACACTTTTATTTTGTCCAGAAACTTTTAAAAAAAATAGCTTTTCTCAAAATTTCAAAGCTTGATTTTGTGGTACGATAAATAACCTTTCTTTTGGTACCAGCAATTTGACCTAATTGTTTAAAATTGTACACTCTGTATCAGTTGGCGCAAAAAACTGGATTTTGAGATTTTAAAAATCTCGGGGTATTATTGGACAGTTTTGTAAATCGATAAAAAATGAATTTTACTGCTGGAAAACGTATATTTGTTAATGAAAATGAAAGAATATATTATAATGAATAAAATAAAGGCACGTGAAAGTGTTCGGGTTTGCTCCGGCACAACTCAAGTGAACACCTCGATCACAAGCAATACAATTGGCTGTGTTTCGGCGATTTTCTTTCTTGGGCATATTTGTCATGCAAATTATGCAAAAATCAATATCTTCCTCCGCGTCAGTTTCGTTCGGAGACGGTATTCTCTTTTGTGGAATCTTTGATTTGCCACGGCCTTTTTTCTTCTTTGCTGCTATTGTGTCATCTTTCTCCGATAGACTTTGCAGCTTCTTCTCGGCCTTATGACGTTGCTCAGACACATTTTCTGGCGATGTCAAAACGACCGACTTCATTAGCTTACGGACACAATTTGACTTTTTCGCTGGCGTGCCAAGTTTCAACGGACCTACCGATTTTAATGTCCTTTTTGGCATAATAACGCGGCATTCTGTCAAAAAAAATTTAAACGGACAAAAACGATTAAAAATTGTCCAAAAACTAATGCTTTGTTAAAATTATGCATGAAAAATCACTTATACGCATCAAACACCCGAGGTTATATTGTGAACTGACCAGAATTAAGTGTCCAATAATACCCCGACAAAAGTGTCCAATAATACCCCAAACGCTAATTTTTACAAAATGTCGGCGTATAAGTAACACAATGCAAATTTCATACAAAACTCTTATATGCTTAGAAAGCTTAAAGTTCAAAGAATATTATAAATATATATTTACTACCTCACTTGGTTCGTCGAAAAATGTTGTCAAAATGAAAAAACACTTTACAAACATCAAAATTCTGTTTGCTATGATAGCGAGGTAACAATGCGTCAAAACAAGTCAAGTGCTCAATAAAAAATGAGATCATAATAAGACGAGTATATGCTAGTTGGTGGAGACCCCAAGCGTTACAAACGGGAAAAATATCGAGCTGTCCAACAAAACCCCATGTCCAATAATACCCCGACCTCCCATACTTGAAGTTATATCTCCTGATAAGATTTATTCAATATTTTGTGTATTATTAAAATTTATTAAATATATATTTTTTTTGTTAGATTTTTACAACAAGAAGAAGAATAAAACATTTGTATTTAAAAATTTTAACGGTCACAACGGATATGACAGACAGTGTAATTCAATTAATTTTTTTTTTTTTTTTGTACTAATTTCAATTAGTAATAAAATAGTAAATAATATTTTAAAATTTAACAATAATTTTTTTAAATTAATTTAATTTTAATTAATTTTAATTTAATTAAAAAAAAAACAATAAAGACCCTCCTGGAATACTCCTATTTACCCCCTGGGGGTCCGAGGACCACCATTTGGGAACCGCTGATTTAATACACAATAAAAAATTAGTTGCATGTTTGTCGCTTAAATTTTTTTTTTTTATTTGCTAACTAGGGTTATTAAAAACTTACTCATTTAAAATATCATGTTTTTCCAAAATAATTTTTAATTCCTGCAAATCTTTTGCATAATTCGTTGGTTTAAAATTGCGTATGCGATAACATAAATATTCAAATTGTAAATTAACCACATAAATTGTACACAACAATAACATATCGGCGGCAACAAAATAACATGATATAGTACAACCACCCAGAAATTGTGTACTATAAGCAATTATATATCCGATTCCTTGTGATGCATCAAATGGATATGTTATAAAATATGGAGTACGTTTTATGAAAACAGTATTCTCATCCTTACTGAGTAAATACTCTACGGATGACTGAACCATTGGAAATATAATAAACATTAAGGCAATGGCAAAATGACTAATGCTCATAACTTTTGAAAGACGCATTATATAGGCATAACCCTCTACCAAGCGAAAGTCACGTTTCTCTTCGGCTGTCCGCGGAAATAAAGGTTCTAAGTCCTTCAACACGCGGTGTAGTGTCTTGCGACCCAACGCTACGGAGCACATTTTAAAGCAAGCATTTGTAGAAAATGCCAAATATAAAAACCATTGAGTACATTGTACCATACTTTCGAATTCTTCGAATAAATAATAAGAGCTTTTTAATACAAAGTTCACGCACAAATTGGTTAAGGTGACTGCCAATACGAATTTATCTCTACTTGTCATTGAATCATTTTCATCCCATTTGAAAAGTTGTATACCCACAACACTGTAAAATTGAAATGGTAAACGCACAAAATCGCGAAGTGTACGTGAAGATTTTTCACTTTTATTCATTTGAATATTTGTTTTTTTTTTCTTCGGTTAGAATAAATTACTTTTAAATCTGTTATGCACTATTTAAAGTTCTTGGTATATCAATGATATTTATATAACTTTTCACGCCATTATACAATTTTTTGCAATATTAGAAAAATATTTTTTAATTATAGGTTTTTTTGTGAGGCAACAAAGTATATCTTTTAATTTAAATAATCATAGACCAAGTGTCAGAATGTTAACGCATAGAATGCTTTACGCATAACGAAATAGTTGGTAAGGCGTAATATACTTTAAATATTGTACGTGTCCGAAGGTTTATATTAGCACTAGCATTAAAAAACCCGGTACTTCGTTGCCGGCAGTTTCAAATATTGAAAAAAATATTTAGAAGAAAATTTAATTCTTGTTTTTATATCCACTTGTATTTATATCTCCTGATGAGATTTATTTAATATTTTGTTTATTATTAAAATTTTGTTAAATATTTCTTTTTAGTTTAAACGAGCTTAAGATCATTTATTTATTAATTATTTATTTCCAATATTTCGTCTCCACATTGGGTGACTTCTTCAGGGAACAAATATTACAATTTGAAAAACTAGTTTTAATAATTAAAAACCTATATACATGTAATAAATTTAAAAAAAAAAAATGTCGGGAAATCAAAAATATTTTCTGTCAATATGAAAAAATAATAATATCCCAGAAATCAAAATTAAATAAAAATGAAAATATCACAAAAAACAAAAATAATTATAATAATATTTAAAATCTTAACTAAAATATTGAAATACACATATTGTTAAACATTATAAAAATTATCATAGTTTCTATTAACTAAATGTCTGTAATTTTGTGCAACATTTGCTATGTCTGTCTTATAGTTAATGCGTTAGTTTTGCTGAATAATCTACATAATGTGTAATATCCCTGCGGGAAATGAAGGGTCGATTGATCCAAAGTGACAAATCTGTGATATATGATTTGGGGGCACGTCACGAAACTGGTGAAACCAAAATTGCGGTGTACCAAAAAGTGTTAATTTGGGTAAAAATACCAATCACGTGACTATAGTAATGGTGACAAAACATTGACTGGTTGGTACCAGAAATATCATAAAACTGGAGAAATAGTAACATAACATCAAAGTGTACTGAAGCAACTAGGGCAGTTGAAGTTGTTACTGGTCATTGAACTGGTTCGAAACCGTTAGTAGTGGATAAAAACATAGCAATTAGTGCCAAAGAATTCAGGCTCCTACAAAGCGAACAAAACTTCGAATGAATATTATCTGTGCCGACTTTGCGACAGTAAAAATGGAGACGTAACACTGAAGACGTAACAATAAAGACGTAACACGAACTGAATTATTTTAATGTTGTCTTTTGAAAAAATGGGAATGCTTGAACTTTGTTATTATTCAAAATATATAACGAATTTAATACAAATTCTTGTGTTATTCGAAATTAAAGAATTTTTTCTGAAAGTGCTCTCAATTTCTTCTTCCGTCTGTATTTTCTTAAATACCACGAGTGTTTCTTAAAAAAGTATTCGTTTATTAAATGTAATATTGTTTGAGAAGCAATCTAAGCAATTATATATTTCATTTTTTTAAATGTTTAAAATATAGAAATAATAAACAAAACAAACCGTAAAATAAACTTTCCAGGGTTGGTAAAACATTTATTTTACTAATGTTATAAAAATACGATATACATAGTTTCATGAATGCGACGAATATATAGTTTATATACCTTTCCAAATTCAAATTGTTATAATGAATTTAATGTTATAGATTCTTGTTGTGCTTAAAAAAAATAATCATTTTAAAACAAATTTCTTGTGTGCCTTTTTAAAGGTTTTTTGAACAGGTGCTGTGACACACTGTTTTGGGTAAGTTCAGTGATTGGTTCCAGACGGGCTATTTAGCAACTCGTATATATTATGACACATGGTGAATAAAAAGTAACCGGTTATTTTGCTAATTACTTTTCGCATACCCGGCGACATGTACTCCTTAGTGGTACGTCACAAAACTTTTTCATACAAACTACCCCTCTAACAGCACACATTGCGCTTAATATGTGACTAGTTTTCCATCCAAAATTGTTCTCCAGTTATACGATTCGTACACCTACACCAACCAGTTCACTGGTGCTGTTGCATATCACGTTAATCGTAAAATGATCCTACTTTAACACTACATACTTCTAACTTGTCCCGTAGCTTATTCGTTTCAGACGGTACGGTTATAGGTTACCTTGGTAAAGTTATTCGCCACGTCACAAGGTGCTCAAAAGGTAGCAATTGCTACCTCCTATGACAAGCCCATGTTAAAAGTACCGGTCACTTTCATATAATAGAACCGATACTAGGACAGGTTCATACACACAAAATTCTAGTCACGTGACCATACCAGTGACTGGCCCATTTCCCGCAGGGATGTTCTATGTGCCAGTAAATATTTCTTATCATTATAAATTTTTGATTTTAATAATCTTTCAGATATAAGAGGAATATAAGTTAGAGGTTTATAAATTTTAGGTTCAGTAACCGTTCTTGTATTTAAATTATTTCGGTTTTTATATTGTCTTATTAATTTATTAACGTGATAGAGACTTTTAAACCGGTCACGTGGTAGGTATTTTAGAAACAATCCTTTTTCACATATCACGTGACAGGTATTTTAGCAACCGGTATAACAAATCACTGGACCCCTATACTACCCTTTCTACCGGCAGGGTAGTATAAATGAATTAGATAGTATAGAAATATATCGCACAAATAGTACAAAAGTGACTCAACTCAAAATTTTTCATTTTTCAGAAATCGAAAAAAATATTTGCAACTTCATACCAATTGAAACATAATGAAAGACATAACTGTTTTTTATCAACAGTTAACAACAACAAAACAAGTATATTCTGCATAGTTTAAGCATATAAAACCGAAAAATTAAAATTTTGAGTTGAGTCACTTTTGAACTGGGCGTGCGATATATACGCCCATGTCCTGCGTTTCCTTACTTTTTGAATGCGAATGGATTTGAAAATCAAATGAAATTGGAAATTTGGTGCTTTATAATCCCCATAAATGTATAAATTTAGAACTAATATTCGAAAAACATTGAAATATTTTCAAAATCATATGTTCTCTGTCAGCTGTTAATATTTGTTGATCAATTCAACAGTTCGCCGATAGTTGCCGAAGAGATAAGTTATCTCGTCACTCGCATTAATTATTAATGGAGAATAACGGTTAATTCTATTCTTTTTTGCAATACTATAAAGCGTGTCTCAGCATGCCGTTAGACTGTTGAGTCTAGCCATATGCAAAACCGTTCGGATTCCTTTGGAGACATCGTTTACTCCTCCATTGCAAAGGCAATGGTTGTTTTGTGCACGTGTTGGTCTGATGGAATTCGTTCTTTTTATGGCGAATTGGGGCCTCATCTCGCTGAGCCTCCATTGCGAAGGCAATGGTTGTGTATGTGTTGCTGATGTTCCTGTTCGTCTGTTTTTAATCATCTTACTTATTCAGTATAACTATACTGTGTGATTTACCCTGGCTCTTTGGTTTCGCACCTCGCCATTTATTTCGAGAATTATAATAATAATAATTGATCAATTCAATACAGAGGTCCAGTCCGACTCAAAATAATCGGCGGCTGTGGCGTAGCAAAAAAATTATTGTTGGCGGCTCAAGCCGATGGACGAATACGTCCATAAACCGCTCGCACACAGAATTAACTACTAAAATTACGTTCTAAGCGTTATCTAGAAACACCATAGACAAATTTTTTTTCATATTGTTACTTTTTATAATTAATTATAAAAATCGGAATGGTCTTTAGAAGAAAAAATAAGCAGTAAATAAAATATATAAAGCATTTAAAACTATGTTTCGCTCATTGAACTACAAAAATCTAGTTAAGTCGGCTTGAGCTCTAAACAAAGTTGGCAGCAGCGCCAACCATTAGATAATACCAATATTAGTCAACAGTAATCGATACAAGTCGATAACGACAACTGGAATACCAATTTTAAAAAGATGACACAAGACAACGTCGTTTTGTGTCGACTTCGACAACTAGAATAAGGGTGATTGTTTATTATTAATTTTTTTATCTTATGTTGTATTACTAGCCGTTATCTTAAATAAATCACCTTAAAAACTGACAAATGGCATAAATGATATCAAAATAATTTATTTTTATTAAAATGCAAAACCCTGTATCTGATCATTTTTATACATAAACATTGAATATTTTTGAGAAGCAAGACCCTCTATCTTTCATAAGGTCCCCAATAACGCAAGATTTTAAAAACCAATTATATGTGAGATTCAGTAGTTCATTAGCTTTAAAAAATATTGTAGAACACCGCATTTTAATAACTCAAGTAATACGCGAAAAAAAACAGTTTTTTGGCTCTCCTGAAAAGCTGTATTTTTTAAGATAGAGGGTTTTGAATATAGGCCTTCGAAATGCTTTATGTTTGATATAGAAACTTCGATTTGAACTCGTTATAATGACTCAAATCGAAGTGCAATGAAACATTAAGCCGTCTATTGTTAATTTTAAAGGTGAATGTTTTGAATTTGCATAAACTAAAGTAATAATACTTTAATATCCCGCAATAGTTTATATTAAATTATTTCTTAAACTTAAAATATGACAAAAAAAATGTAGTGTAAACTATAGTTATGATACGCAATGTAGATAATATAGCTTTTGTTAACAATTTCACTATCGCATTTTTGTGTGTGGATATATTTCTATTTTGACTTCAGATTCTTATTAGAGGTCCTTAAATTAGAAAGAGAAAGGTTTACATATAATCGAAATTTTTTAAAATTCTCATTTTTAACAGTAAAACAACCGAATAACCAAAAATAATTTGTTTGATTTTTTTCTGATCTTTAGATGAAGCTACACACTGAAAAAAGATTCATTGCTATAACCGAATTTTTTGCCAACCAAATTTTGGTAGTTAAAGGTACTATATAAAACTATGGTTATAAATTTAATAGTTACAACATATTTTCTATTAGAACAATAAAATAATTTAATTCAATAGAATTTATTTAAATGATCCCACCGAATTTATAGAAATTAAGCATCGTTGCCAGTTTTTATAAAGGTTTGAAATGGAATAAAACAAAGATGATTTTTTCGAATTGACATGAAATTTACTTTATTCTAAAGATTATCTTCTGGCATTATAAGTTAAATATGACCAGCGGCGTTAAATCGCACGATCTTGGAGGCCAATCCATGGGTCCGAAACGTGAAACTATGCGGTTACCAAACGTTTCATTCAATGAATCTAATGTGGCACGAGCTGTGTGACATGTTGCGCCGTCTTGTTGAAACCACAGCTCCTGCACATCTTGGTTGTTCAATTGATAAACGAAAAAGTCAGTAGTCATGGCTCTATAACGGTCACCATTGGCGGATAGACTGATTGGGGTCTTCGTCTATGCTACGCTCTACAGCAGCAATGACTTCTTCTGCACGCACTGTACGACGTCTCTGTGGATGCATGTTATCATTTAGAGTAAACGTGGTGCTACATAGTTAATCGAACTAATTGCTCTGATGGACGATTATGTTGACCGTAAAATGGACGTAGTGCGCGATATTTCGAACAAAACATGATTTTCAAAATAAATTTTGCACAATTTGGAAGCGTTGTTCAGGCTTCAGTCTATTCATGTTGAAATGCCAAACCAAACATAAATCACTTGACAGCTGACAAAATGTCCACCAGTTAATAAAGTGCTGGCAACTTAAAATTCTATACCGGTATAAAAAATACCCTTTGTTTTCTATTAATTTATTTAATAAATAAATACATTCAAATGAAAATATAATTATAATATGAGGTAAAACATTTCTAGTTTAAAAATGGATTTGTCACTGTTTTCCTATAGAAAATAGAAAACATTTTTAGAACAAACACTCTCCCGCTTTGGCTAATTCTAATAGCAATCTCGCAAAAAAGTAAGATCGTGGTTCTTAATATTTTTTTTATGATCTACACTTATATGAGATTTATTTTTTGATATTTCAAAAAAAATGCAAAAAGTTATAACCCTAATGTTCATGTACCATTGACTTAGAAATAAACAATTATTTTGTTCTTTAAGTTATTGAAAGTTATTTTTAAGTCACAGAATCCAAAACTGATGTTATTTTTAAAAAGTTTTATGACCGTTCAACTCAAAATAGACTCGCTAATACAAACATTTTATTTTTGTTTCAATTTATGTTTTATTTATATTTAAAATAGTGTTGGAATGTTCTATTTTGTAGAAATAATTTCCGACTTGCATTACATGATAATAAGATAATCAGTTTATTGTATTAAATTAATTTTGTTTAAAAAGCAATTTCATGATTACATCTGATATCATACCTTTACCCCTTTTTTTTATTACGCGGTTTTCGTAACCACGAAATGTTTATGGTGTACAGGAAAAGGTTTTTTAATAATCTCAAAAAATATATCATTTTGAGATTCTAAATTTTCTTCCACATTTTTTGAGTTTTTTTTTTTTAACAAAATTAAAATGTTTGAAATTTCTGTCAAAACAAAAATATGAAACAAGATAGAAGAAATAATTTATTCTATTTGTCATAAGAACTTGATTGTGCTTGTTTTATTAAACAGCCATAATAAGGAATTGCTTTTGTTTTTTGTTGCGTTTGTTGCGGACCTCAGCTACAAACAACAAATCACGTATCAGCCATATACGGCCATATACCCTCATTTTTCGGACACGAACATAGAAGATAATATATGATCATTTTCACATGGGATGTACCATTATCGGACGCGATAAAGAAAAAATCGAATTCTTCCATTTGGAACCATTTTGAACAAAACCATTTAGACAAACCGTTTGTTTCCTAGTATTCAGTTTAGAAAAGTTTAATTAGCGTATGAGTGTTATTAATTCAAAATTGATAGTACTCATACGCCTCAGTACCAACATTCTCTGCATTTTTGTATTCCGATTATTGCGATTTAATTTTATAGTCAAACTACACACAGGGAAAACATTAGTTGAAATTCAATGATAATAACTTCCAATGTGTATCTACCACAAAAATTTAGTTAAAATAAAAATTTATTTTGATTAAGGATCAATTGTATATCTTTATTATTAAAGCAAAGGGTGTATAACTTTTAGAAAGTCATATTGTCCATAATATTTGTTATCCCGATTATTTCTCACAAAAATAATTTCTAATTGTATGTCTCTACTGCTGCAACTATTTTTAAATCGCATTTTAAGAGCTTGAACGATTTTTTAGTATTCACAAAAGAAATATAGAATTAAGACCAATTTTTTTTTACTCAAATTATAACTTACCAAATTTTCAGTAAAAACTACCTACTGTTGGTTAACGAAACTCGTATTTTTCAATCAATATTTGTTTCCATTATGAAAATTAAATTATTGTTAGGCAGACAAATTAGTAATATTTGTAACCGACAAATTATTTTAATTTTCAAAATTAACCTGTCAAAATAAAAATAAATTCAAAGCTTTTATAGGAAAGAGAAATTATACAAAAAAAAAAATAAATTTAAATGAAAAAAGTGTTAAATTAGCCAACTAAAGTCGCCAAAAGGATCGTCTCTTATATAATATTAATACAAGTAAGGTTTGTTTTCAACGTTTGATTTCGCACATCCAAATATTTCATGGAAAATAATAAATAATGTTCCTTGCAGAAAATGTAAAAATATGCCAACGTTTTATTTGAAATAAAACTGAATGGCTCTTAACCAAATTTATAAATCCAGATCGGAATACTGGAAAGGAATTGGAAAGCCTTTATAACAACTAAGACTCTGACGCTTTATGTTCTTATGGAAATTGTCTAAAACATTATTCACCAACACATTATTACACCGTTCATCAATCTATTTTATGTTGTCATGATTTTTTGCTGATGCTTAGAGATTCCAAAAAAATAAAGAATTCCTAGTTAGTATTTGTGTACTTTTGTACTATGCTGCGTTTTGACTTAAAATGGTAAAATGAGGCCTGATTTTTTCAGATTGTAGTCAAATTCTTTGTGTATTTTGATTTCTTTTTTAAATAAATTATATTTAAAACATTTCATTGATTCGAAAAATTTTCGACACCAATTAAAACTGAGTTTAGATGCCACTTATTTCTCAAGGTGTTACAAATTGAGAGAAACAATCGACAGAGTTAGGTACCTAAAAAATAGGACATGTAAAATTTCACGTTAAAAATTTTAACCTAAAGAATTGATGGTCTTGAAAATTGCAATACTTTTTTCTTTCATTTTATTTGATTGCTCATTTTAACTTTCAGATCCAAACCAATACAAAATGGATTCACAAGACATGGGCGATACATTCACTAAAAAGTTGTACGGTGGTTTACCAGTGAATCCAAAATGTCCATATTTTAAAACATTTTTCGAAACAAGTTTCGCGTTGTGACAACTAAAGAGCTGTATCAATTCCCCCAAAACGTTCACCAAATAAAAGATTTTAATTAGCTTAATACTAAAATCGGAAAGACATCTTTCATCTTGCTTTCCAAAATAATCTTGGATTTACTTTTAAGTTCTAATATATGACAAAAAAATACGTTTGAGTGTATTTTTATATTTTTTTTTTGTGTAATATATATTTTGAAATGTAATAAATACAATGATATCTATAAATTAGTGTAACTTTAAGTAATTCCAAGCAATAACTGAAATTTTAATGTTTTTAGTTTACTTTCAAATTAAAACCTCCTTAATTGTTGTGATGTTAAAGACAAAAGATTAACTTGGATGGAGTTAGTATGCTTAAGCACCGGCTAACACATACGCAATACGTTATTCATGTCATACAAATTTTTTTTTGAAATTGTTAGCCTCAAATTGTCGAAAATTTTAGAAATTCCACAAATTTAACATAAATAATATAAAATTAACAAATAAGTTTTATTTCAATGAATACGGTGTAATGTACTTAAATAAATTTGGTTGAATGCACTACATAAGCTCGATTGTGTCCACAAACATATTTTTTATAATTCGGTTGGAATAATTATGAGTATCAATATTCATAACAAAATATTAGTCGATCCAATAGAGTATAAAAACAAATATTTTATTAGTACATGTAACTATCAAAATTCGGTTGGCAAATAATTCGGTTGCAACAATGAATCTTTTTTCTGTGTGTACATTGTTTAACAAAATACAAGTATTTAGAAACATTTGGACACTAAAAACATGCGAGACTCCAGTAATTAATATACTAAAGTGTACTAGATACAACAAATAAATGCAATTGTACTTCATGGCGTATGAAATTTCCCTGTATATTAATTGTTGAAAGCCGCGTATTCTAAAAATATTCATATTTTAGTGTATGACATGAATAACCTCTTATTTATGTATTAGCCGATGTTTGAGCATGCTAAAACCATTCGCGTTAATCCTTTCATTGCTAGACTTGACCCAAAAGCCACAGAAAAACCACTACATTAAAACATATTTAAGGTGTTATAGAAAGAAAACTTAACCTTTATATAATGAAAAAAATTACGATTTACCTACTCGAAAAGCTTTCCAAAAAAAATGATTTTTATTGAATTAATTCCTTATTGGGTGAGATTTACTTTGTCATTTTAATTGCGTTTGAGTCAAAAAGATATTTTCAGTGAGTTTTAGCATTTTCTATACATTTTTATTATTGCAACGCACCGACCGCGATATTAAGAATTTTAATGCATTGGTCGACGTTATTAATGCAATCAAAATCGTTAGTAAATAGAAAAGGAGCACTGACTTTTTATATATTTGTTTGAAGCTCTTTCTGTAGGTTTTTAATGGAGAACAAGAAAAGGAACTGGTCGAATACGTCGTGTAGTGCTACAAACATTATTATGTCTTGAGCATATTTGAACTACAACAATTGGGATATTAGATTGCCCTAAAACTTGATCAAATATCCAAGAAGCCTCGAATTCAAAACAGCAGATCACGCGAAATGTGGAAATATGCTCATCAGTGTTTGCAAATTCCCGAACTGTGATTCCGATTATGAGTTGGAATTAATCCAAACCAACCAGCAAAACATTCTATTACCCGGTAAGTTTGGGATTGAGGTCGGTGAGTGGTTACTTTACTATTACAAACCCTATTATTTTAAAAGGGGCTTGTCTATTCTGGTAAGACCTTAAAAACAAGTATTAGTTACCTCCAGTATAAATGTAAAAAGCTTTTTTTTTTTTAATACAGTGTTTTTATATCGGGTTTTAAATTAAAATTTATAAAAAAAATTAACCAATAATTTTAGATGGAAAAAGAAACTATTTTTATTAGTCAACATGTCACTTATTACCAAACTGAAAGAATTATCCTTTATAATATTAATGAAACAATTTAATAGATTTTTTTCGTAGATTTAATGAAGAATTTTATTATATGCAAGAGATTTCATTAATATAAAATAATTTTTCATAAAATTTCATAGTTTCATTCATTTGATTTCATAAATTATATGAATTTATAGTAATTAAATGTGCTAAAGTCCCAAAACTTATTTAACAAATTGTGAAAAGCAATCTGATGTAGGCGTGTCCCTATCCGGATTTCATTCCTGCCCAAGGAAATATTCAGGGGACTTTGTTATTAGAATTTCTAGAGATATTTGTTATGTTAAATCACAAACTCAATGAGAATTTCTTGTCCTCGTCTAGGAGCGAGATTCAAAATTAAAAATATCAAAGAAAAAACAAAAACAAAAACAACAACAAAATATTGTCACAATTGGCTTTGTCATCTTCCAAATACTACTCTGTTTTTTTGACAGGCCTAGCAATGTAGTGACGTTTATTCAAGTAAATCAACAATAGAAAATCATATGTTATATGAATATTTAAATGAAAATTTTCTTTAGAGCTATGAAATTATTTCAAAGACTTTTTCTTTATTTATTCATAAAACTCCATAATTTTATACATTTTCATACATTTAAAACTTTAGTTTTTAAACTTAATTCTCAAGTGTTCAATATATTTTATAAAGTGATTTATTATTTCAATGTAGCCATGCATTAATTTTAGACTTCTATAAAAAAAATTTAAACAATTATGTGAAGGGATCCAGTGCATTTTTCAAGACATTCATGAAAAGTTTTATTAATTCAAGGAACTTCTATTAATTCAAGAAACTTTGTTAATATTTCCGAGCAAGAATACGGCAAGCTCCAAAATGTTCTTGAATTAAAAAATTACATAAAATCTACAAAAATAGTTTTAAAAAATAGTTTTATAATATTTCTTTAACCATATCTAACTTTAAAATTCTAATGTCATATTCGTGATCTGCGCTCTAAAGTCTTTTAGAAATGATAGGCCGCAAAACCCGATGCATTACATTTTTCGGATTTTGTTGAACTGTGTTATTTAATTATTGATTGTTATATTTTTGATTATTATGGTGATAAAAAACTATAAAAATGTATATATTAGTTCACTGATTTCTGGTAATATTTGGAAATACCGCCGTTCGGATAATATCAGGGTTGCCATATTACAATTTTTAAAAGTGGTCAAAAAAGTGGCTGTCATAAATAAGTAAACAAACTCATCATTTTACTTTTTCTTTGAATAGCGGTTAACGTAACGGTCCATATCTTTATCTTAATTTTCATCTGTTTAAAATAATCAAATTATTTTCTCTTCACTTAGAATACTATGTAGGTAAAGATCACTGCAAATGTGGTTAAAAACAAATGAAAGTTCACTTAAAGAAAGGACCACTTACATTTCATTAAATTCAACTAACATTAACATTTGTTTTTTAAAGTTCAAAAAATGACTAACAATTGTAGTAAAAATGAACCACACAGTAGTAAAAATAAATAACAAAAAACTACTGTAAAATGTAAAGTCATAAATGTAAAGTCATAAAACAATCATTTGATGTGGTTTGTTTTTTTAAATGAACTATAAGGTTAGTAAAAAACTTAATTTGTTCTACAAATGCCTGACATTTACATTAAAAATAAAGATACTGTGTTACAACCCAAACAAGTAGAAGTTCCCTGAAGAAGTTAAAGTAGAAGTTCCCTGAGTGTTATACTGATAAAAAATTTATTTATCTTTTTTAATTTATTATGAGGAAAGTATAAAAAGCCTTTTTTTCTCACCTGTCATAAATAAATAAACAAACAGTCTTTGACTTGATTTTCTTAATGTTTTGTTAAAAAAAAGTTGAAGTTTTTGCTTGAAATCGAGTTATTAATATAAGCAAAACATATTTCCTACTTCTTAAGTGAAAAAAGCACACCTTTTCCCTAAAATTCTTAAAACTCTCTATTAAAAGAATTTTTTTAATTCAGCTAAACTAAGAATTATCTTCATTTCAGTAGTGAATTTTTTCATAGCTTTAATGAAAATTGTCACTTGAATTCATCCTTTGCAATTTTTCATAGAATCTATAAAACAGGTTTCATTAAAGTCAATGTTATAGAAATGTTTATAGAATTAAATGTTTATAGAATTAATGAAAAACTTCATAAAACTAATGAATCATTCCGACAATGAAACGTTTATAGAAATTATAAAACAGTTTCATAAATTTTGCTTTTATATTAAGAAGTTCCTACAATTAATAAAACTCTTCATGTATGTCTTGAATAATGCATTGGAACTAAGTCAATGAATCGCTTCATATGATTTTTTAAACAATTTCATAGAAGTTCAAAATTAATACATTGAAATAATAAAGCACTTTATAAAATATGTTGAATGCTTGAGAATTATTATGTATTAAAATTTAAAAAATTATGAAATTTTATGAAAAAATAAAAAAAAGGCTTTAAAATAATGTCATAGCTCTAAAGAAAATTTTCATTAAATTTATGAAGAGATAATTTATGAAATCGAATGAATTTTTTTTTTTATGATACTATAATATTTTATGAAAATTTTCTTGGTTATAATGAAATTCTTCATTGAATCTACGAAAAAAATGATACTATAATATTTTATGAAAAATTTCTTGGTTATAATGAAATTCTTCATTGAATCTACGAAAAAAAATTATGAAGTTGCTTCATTAATAGCATGAAGGAAAATTCTTTAAGTGTATAATTTCGACTTAAAAATCGCCCATTCTGCGGGGTTAAGTACAGGAAAACGAAAATTAACTATTAAATTAATCAATGAACGAAACTCGATGAAAATGAAAAAAGCCAAAATTATGAATAAAAAATCAATTGTAATCTGCAAAGTAATTAAAACTTTCAATTGCGTAAACCGCAATTACTATTCAGGGCCACCAAAAATCGCAACAAAAAACCGGTTTATTCGATATTTAAAAATTAAAAAAAAAAAAAAAACCGAAACCGACAAAGCACAAAGCACAAAGCACAAAAAACCGGTTGAAACCGATTTTTAAAAACCGCATCGATCACCCTACACTCCAAAAAAAAAGTTTGTAAAGTCAGCAAAAAATTTTGCTGAGTCAGCAAAATTTTAGTCAGGAGGGTGCTAGCAAAAAAATTGCTAATGTCAGCAAAATCTTTTGCTGCAAATCAGCGAGCTGATTTTTAGCAACAAAATTAGTAGATTCAGCAAAAGTTTTGCTAACACTTAGTAGATTAGAAATAAAAAAGCGTTGGTAAAAATTAATAAATTTTTTGCTGAATTTTAGTAGACTGAAAAAAACGCAAAAAAATTGTAAAAAAATTGTAATTTAGTTAATATATTTGCTGAAAATCATAAAACATATTTTTGTGATTCTTTTAAAATAATTTACAATAATTACGAAATATAAAAAATTTAATTTTCCCACATTGACGACATGAATTAATTTAATATCTGAAAATATATAGAAATAAATATATATAACATAACAAAAATTTTCTTTCAACTACTTAGATCAATGGTTGTCTAAATGATGCTATATATTACGGAAGCAACTGCCGAAGATAATTATAGAAACGAAACGAAAAAATAAACAAAAATAAACGAAACGAAAAAAACAACCCTTTTTTTTGCAATAAGAAAAAGGAACCATACAAATCTACCTAAGATGTGTGTCTTTGTCTTTCGCATTACTCTGTCTACATGTCTGTATATGTTAATTTGCAATTTGACCACACTAGATTATTAATCTATTAACATTTATTATAGAAATACATATTAAATTTAAATATTTTCTTTTGTCTTTTATTTTACTAATAGACAATTATTTTCACAAGCCGGTGACAACGTAAAATTTAAGTTGTTTTAATCCTCAATTTTGTTTTATGTATGAAAAAGAGATACAAAAACTTCCATGGTTGATTTTTTATATGTCTTATTAGAGTTGTACTTTTTAGTATCATTTTCCTCTTCTCTACTACATCTTGACATGCCGCGACATCTGCTTATCAGCACAATTTTTTTTAGCAAAATTAATTAGTAAAACATTAGTATATTAGTAAATCATTAGTATAAAACAGTTAAGTGCTGAATAAGTATAACAAAAATTTTAGCAAAAAAATTTACTAAAAAATAGTATACCTGATTTACAAGACGTTTTACTAACTTTTCTACTAACTTATTTTTTTTAATTGTACTAATTACAAGTTATGATCATGAAATTATGAACATTTTAGGCTATATTTGTTGGAGCCTTTTTTTAGCTTATTTTTTAATATTTGCTTAAATCTTTCTTTCTTTGTTCTTTCTTTTTTTTTTGCTATTTTTTATCAATCGGTATTTTTTTAGTTGAAAACCTAATGTTACGTGTTAGTTTATCCAAAAATATTTTGATAAACCAATTTAATCTTTGAAGTGTCCTTAAAATAAAACCGCTACTGTTGTCCTTAAAATTCCCACGGCGCAGAATCAAAAATGTCTTATTTCTTTTTATTTGTTAACGGTGCCACAGTAAAATGCTGATTAACTGTAATCATTAAGATTTAAAAAAAAAACTGTTAAAACCTAATGACATAAACTCGCATAATCGAGTATTTACTGTAATTTTCCAATGTAAACATAATATAGTATGCAGTAAATATGCAAAAAAAAACAAAAAACAATGCAAATTAACGCTGAAATTCACGAGAAAAACTTAAATAGCAAAACATAGCCAAGCAAAAATATCTCCCAAATACGGGAAAAGTTAAAAAATACAATTATTTATAAGCACCCAACATAATATACAAATGTGTGTACAGAAAATGTGAAGAAATTGAATTGTTTGGAAAATTGTAATAACAAACCGAAATAAATTTTTAAATAAATCAGAACAACAAACTAAAAATGTTAAATGCGTTTAAAAGAAAATTCCGCACATTATTACAACGTTTATTGCTATTGGCCATATTGGCCGCAATATTTATGTTGGTTGTTTCTTATATGAATTTGGAATTTTGTTATAAAATTATGTCGCAAAATAGTTTAACTTATATGGTAAGCTTAATGGTAGCAGCATTCAAAAACTCCATCTCAATATTGATTTCTTTTTTTTGTCTGTCCTCCATTTTAGTGCAAAAAATATAAAAATTTTGAATATAGTGGTTCCTTATGCGAAGAATTGTGTGTTAATGAGCAAGCTTTCAAATCCTTCAAATGCCCACAAACCGATATGGGTACAATTATGTTTACAGCTGAGAAAAATGGTGATGTCTATGCCATCAAGGTGGGATGAATTTAAGGGAGCTAAATTATTTTGAAACATATTTGTTTTTCTTCCAGTTGGCACGCCATATAAGGGATGATTTGAGTTGGGTTAACAGTGAAGGTGCACAGGTTTATCCGAAAATTGAAAATTTCCATCATATTGTTAAAATGCATATTACTCTGACGTACAATGTGACTTTGGATGATAATATGGTATGTATGGAAAATTTAGCAACATTTGTAAATTCTTAAACTACACGGTGCTTCAAAAAGGACAAAATCTAATATACGTGTGTAGATCACATTACAATTTTCCGAAATTTTAATACACCCTCATCTGTGAAGTTATTGTTAAAAACATATTTTAAAGACTTCGCAGACCAAAAGTTTTACCTTAAAGGTAAAATATAAAATATTGTTTTTTTTTCTTAAATATCGTAGTTCAAAAGAAAATCTATGTATAAATACTAAAGTTATGATAATTAATGCAAAAGTATCGAAATTTGAGATTTTCTCTACAGGGTGATTCAGTCACGACCCGCCGAATTTCAACAACGTAATCCTTGGCTCAGTTCATGAAAATATATCCACTACGACCATCCCCGAAAATGCAAGTGTGCGAAATGGCAGCGATTTGAAAATTTTCGGATTGGTGGTCGAAGATTAGTACTTTGTCTGTTACGCTAAAATTTGAAATCGCCAAAAATTAAAAAAAAAAAAAAACGCTGAAATTTAAAAAAACGCCAAAAATTGCTAATATTAAAAAAAATCACCAAAGCGGAGAAAAAACGCTAAAATTGAAAAAAACGGCAAAAAATTAAAAAAGCAATTATTCCCATAGTTGGCGATAGTTATTATTTTTGGCGATTTTTTTAAATATTTGCAATTTTTAAATTTTGGCAAATTTTAGTGATTTTTTTTTTTTTTTTTTGTTTAACTTTTTTACCGCAAGGTAAATATATGCATTTTTGGGGGGTTTTACGCTTATATAAATGTATTTTTACGCATTTTATCCATATATTATCCGTATATTTACACGTAAAGCATGTTCTTTTACACAAAAATTCAGTAAAATTATTCATTTGTTTGTAAATTCAATTTCATTCTTACGCACTTGCATAGTAAATTTAGACATTTTTTGTGAACCAACTTACACGTGATGTGTGTATTTTTTTTTTCATTTACTCACATATAGTAAATTTACCCAACTTATAGTAGGAGTACAGTTTCCTACTATAAGATGGGTAAATTTTAACAGAAATTAATTAGAGTGTAGAGCTCAATTAAAGCTCAAGAAAAACTTTTCCTAATTTATAATTTTAAAGATTTTTTAAAATGCCTAATTTGAAGATCTCCATTGCTATTTTTATAATATAATGATGTTACTAAAGACAAAAAAATAAATTAGAAAAATGATAATTCGCGTTTGTAGTTGGAGCGATTCCTTTCCAGGACATTTAATGAAAATTGTTTATTTTGTGAAAAATTTAACAAAACTTTGTCATCAAAGTTTGCATAATTTTCGTAAAAATATCACTTAAATTTATTAAGACTATAATTATCTTTACTGTTATTTAAAAAAATATTTAACCCGTAGTTGCCTGGGGACAAAAAACGCTCATGAAATTTAATTTTAATTATGACTACTAAAGCTTTTAAATTTATAAAAACAAAATCTCAACTTGTTAAAAATAATTATTTTATGTAACTTGATCCATATTAGGATAATTTTTACACTTTTGTCCAAAAAAGCCCACTAGGAAATTTACACAATAACACCTTTCATAATTTTCGGAAATATTTAGATCGCTTAAATTGTATTCCAAAAAAATTAAATCCGTAGTTGCCGGGGTACAAGAAAGACCAATGAAACTTAATTTAAATTATGACTGCCGGTAACGAAATATCGGGATGGTATCGGGTGTTTTTAAGAGAGTACAAATAAAATCATTAGACTTTATTTAAAAGAGAGGAATATGATTATCCAGATAATTTCAATTGCAACAGTCAACTGTGGAAGTAGAGATCATATAGCACCAAATATTTTCTCTGCGTACTTGATATCTCTAATTTAAATGTGTTCCTTCTTCCAGATACGAGCTTTAGTTAATCAAGAAATTGACAAAAATAATCCGCAGCAAATGCTTAATTTTTGGAGACTGTTTAAAGACAATAATTATATGATGAGTAAATTATATGACGAGGATAATCTATTCCCAACTGTATTGGGTTCCTGTGGTCCATATTATGCCACAGAAAATTTGAATATTTTAAAAACTGAACAAACATTATTGCAGTATATGTAAGTAGTTTGGATAGCAAAATTTAAATATTCATTTAAGTTCAACTTTAATTTACAGTTCATTTGATTGGCAGAAACGTTTGAAATTTGCCCTAAGTCTTATGGAATTCGTATTTAAAATGGATGAAATGAAACCGGAACCATTGAGGATGTGTAAAATGAAAATAAGTAATTTTGGAGTCACAGGAGATAAAAGGTAATTACATTATTTGAACATGCTTTCTTAATCTTATCAAATATGACATTTATTATTGTCACACAAGTTTGTCATGTCATAGAAATAGTTAAAAAGCTTTTTGTAAGCTTTATACTATTTTTAAAAGCTTTAATTGTTGACAGAATACAAAACCTGTAACATTACTCGGTCGATATTATTCATCAGCTTTTTTGGAGTTATTAAAAAATAAAATCTCTATATCTTTTTTTCACTCTAGAATAAAATATGAAAATGCTGAACATGTTTTTGTTGAAACACAAATCGATAAGCTACTATCGAATGGTTCACCCTGTGAAGAAGACACCGATTGCAATTATCACTATTGTATGGGCAAATGTGATCAAGAGAAATCCATTTGTTCGGGTGTGCAACAAAATAATAATTTACAAATATTTTGTGATAAAATTCTAAAAGGTGGTGGTCTCTTTCCCGGTCTACTAGCTTCAGCTAAAACACCAAAAAATCTTATGAAATTAGTGAAAACTTGTATAGATCCATCGAAACTCAACAGCAATCATGTCATTGGAAGACAATATGCACCCAATACGGAAATGGCTTTACGTTTATATAATGAAATGAAGCGTTTACATAAAACGACAAATAATAAAAACTGAATATGGAATGAATAATTGAAAGGAACAAAGGATTGCTTGCAATAATGTAAATCCCTCAACAGGGACTTCAAGTCCTTATTAGAATCTACTACTTTATGAAAAAATACTTTAACAATTAGATAAATGAAGACCCTCCTTTATATACATAGAGTAGTATGTAGTAAAACTAAAAGTCTTAAAGAACTGCTCAAATTTTTTATTAAATAAATAAATTAAATAAAGAAATAATTTTAATTCACTTAATTAGGACTTTATTTATTATATGGCCGATAGCAACTATCTTAAACAAATTGTCGACATTAAAAAATATAATCCTGACGAAAACAGTTTATATACAGTAATTATATATAATTTTACACGTGACCATATGTAACGATATATATTCACTTCTCATATTTAGTATTACTAAACATTTCTAATATAGCGCTATATATCATCATATATCTTTATATCCTATGTTACATATAACTTGATATTTTTTATCTATCTTAATATACGAGGGCGGCTCAATAAGTCCGTGACTTTTTGAATGAAACACAGTTTTTTTTGGAAAAAAAAATATTTTTCAATATAATCTCCTTTTAGCTCAATACACTTAGTCCAAGTTTCTCCAATTTTTGTATCCCTTCCAAAACATAGGATTCTTCGGATCCATAAAATAGGCATTTCTTGGCCATATGGGGTCGTTTTTTTTTTAAATCCTCGTTAAATCGGTCCAATAAGTTGGCATAATATTCGCCGTTTATTGTTTTTCCCTTTCAAGGGTAATCGATGTGGATTATCCCGCGTGCATACCAAAAAACTGTTGCCATCACCTTATTGGCCACGATTACGTTTATGGTCAATTGAGAGCAAACGCGGCACCCATCTTGCAGACAGCTTTCTTAAACCCAATTGATCATTTACAATCTCACGCACTTTTACTCTTCGATCAACCAACACCATATCGTGGATTTTTTTGACATTTTCGGGTGTATTGACCTCAATTGGCCGTCCAGAACGTTCAGCGTCATTGGTACTTGTGAGAAAACAACGATAGTCAGTAAACCACTTTTTACCATTGAAATCGATTGTAGTATTTATCAAGCTTTTCCTTGGTTTGATTTACGGTTTTTTTTTTCGCAAAAAATAATGTTTAATGAGCACTCCATTTTTAAAAAAATTCTCGAGGTTGCATGTTTTCAACAGCTTTAAAACGCAAAGTAAATGAGAGAACTTGCTCAAAATTTGACAGTAGTCTATTAACAGGTGGTACTTAATGGGAGTACTGTTGCATTTCATATAACTAGGAGGGAAGTTCGATTAGTCAAGGATTAGTTAATCCGCCCTCGTATCTAAATATGAGATCATATATACTTAAATGTATAATTATATTAAGATATATATGATACAATAAAATCAAGCAAATTCTATCAGTTTTATATATAATTACAGTGAACTCTCAAAAACGTGAACTAATTTTTGCAAGGGGTGTTCGCGTTTCTGATTTTGTTCACGTTTATAATTGGATTTTTTTTTAACTATTTTATTACAGAATTGATCCACTTAAAATAAATTCTATTCCAAGTACTTCAGAAGCAATCATTATATTGATTATTTTACAAAAAAGTAAAATATAAAAAGATTTTGAGTTTTTTTTCTCCTGAAAAATTCCTAAAATCAAACATAAATTTTTAGACAAAATTTTTAAATATTCGGACATTTGCCTATAAAAAATATTAACATTTTAGAAATTTTTTAAATAGACTAAATTCAGAATCAAAGACAATTTTTGCATACCCAAATTATTGATTTTAAAACGTTTTTGATATTTAACAGTTCTTAATTTCAAATACATTTACTCGTACTATAAAAATAACTGCTAATTCCATTTAAATTTTATTCTATACGTTTTAAAACAATTTTGATATAAAAATTCTTAAATTCGGAGATACAGGAAAAATATTAAAGAGTTTTTCTGTTCACGTTAGAAAAGGTGTTTACTATAAGAACGTGGTGAAATTAATATTCGGGGATTCCCCAAATTACCAAAATATTGAAGAAAAATATAAGAAATAAAAAAATGTGTTCACGTTTTAGAGCTATTGAACTTTGTTCACGTTTTGGAATAGTCAATGTAAAATAAAAAGTGTTCATGTTTCTGGGTCGTTCATGTTACTGGATGTTCACGTTTCTGCGAGTCCACTGTATAAAAAATTATAATTTTTATAAGTATATAATTATCAGAAAAGACAAAAAGGGAAAATTCAATGTATTTAAAGCAAACAAAGTTTATAAAAAAAGCAAAAGTAAAGAACTTAGAAAAGCTGAACTTAAAACAAAGTTCAAAGTTAATCGATTAAGGCCCGATTACTGAATGTCCGGTAAAAATTTAACAAACAGTTAAATTGAAAATTTATATGGGAAACAAAAACAAATGGGTTAGTTAAAGTACCCGTTAGTAGCTAACCGGACATTGTGAAAATGAGGCAAAATAATATTTATGAGTAAAAAAATTATTTTAAGTCAGACAATCGTAAAAAAGCACTTATAATCCCAAAATCTTAAGGTATAGTTGCTACATTGTATATACTTATAGTTGCTACCCGCGGCCTTCGTAGTGTATTTTTAAAATTTTTGGACAAAGAATAGTTTAAAAGTTTGGAAATTCTGAGCATATTATGGAAAAAACTTTTATAAAATGTTCATAAATTAATTTTGGTCCACCACACCATTATTTGAACATCTTAATGGGCGCTTCGCGTTTCTGATTCTTTGGATTGTACTAAGCAAAAAAGTCCAGTAGACCATACGTCTACGGTGAAAATCGAGCTTCCAGATTTTGACTTTTTAGCCGTATTTTGTGAAAGTAACAATGTTTGGGATGGACATATCTCAGGAAGTAGGAGGAGCTTATCCAAGATTATGGTATCAATCTCTTCTTTGGAAGATTCTCTAGCAGATTAATGCATCAATTATATTTGGATATGGGGTTTAAGGAGTTAATTTTTAATTTCAAAATAAGGCTTTTTTGCCGTATTTTGTGAAAGTAACAATGTGTGGGATGGACATTAGGGTGTCCCATTCAAAAAAAAATTTTGGGGATCATTCTTAATTTGAATACTCATAAGGCTAAGAATGTTTGAGATTTTTTTCAGATTTTTCGGAGGTGGTTTAGAGGTCGCGCAAATCGATTTTTTACCAAAAATCTAGCTTTTTGGGCTTGTTTTGAATTTTGCTTGAAAATTGGTAAAAAATCGATATTTCTTCAGCTTCTGAGTCAATATTCTTAAAGAAAGTTTTCCGATCTTTAATTTTATGTGCATAAATAATAAGTTTCGGCAATGATTTTGCACATTTTGACAATTTAATAACGGTTTTTTCGTAAATTTTCAACAAATATGGAAAAGAATGCTTTATAACTTTTAAAATTTGTATAAAGACTAAAAAAACTAATGATGCAGTTTAACTGATTATTAAGTTTTAAATTAATTAGCAGAAAAAAAAATGAATTTTCTCTCACCGTTCTCGAGTTATACCCTTTTAAAGCTTTGTACACATTGTATGAAATGTATAATACTATAAGGTGTGAACTAGGTTTGCATTGGTTTAAACTTTAAATAATTGGATTTAGAAAACGTTTTTACAATTAATATAATAGTTACTTAACACTCATACATAACAATTATATTAAAAACAAAGAAAAATAGATTTGTTATAAATCATTTATTAGAGTTCTTGCGATGCTGCTCTACCCCCCGCAGTAAACTCTGAAAGTCCGTTTTAGAAGTTGTGATATTGATATAACTATTAGCCAAGGCCACACCACGTTCTGCGACATCATTTACAACTTGCAATTGTTGAACTTTGTGTTTTGCTTCCTGAAATAATTTGTTGTTTTCCCATTTTTCTGGATCCGTTTGTAAAAAATCAATAGAAATGTTGCAGGCTTCAAAAAAATTTGGCTGGCTTTTGTAAAAAAACACTGAATTTGTTTATTTTCAATCATGTCTTCTGTTAAATTTCCTTTCACTAATTCGTTGTTATTACTTGGTTCATGTAAGTTTCTAAGCATTAAACGCAAAGTTTTGGTATCTATATGTTCATCAAAAAACGATAAGGCAGCCAACTTCTCGGAAAGGTACCACTGATGACCCAGAAAGGTTTAAAGAGTCTCGCGTGCAACTTTTTCATTAAAGCGTTTGTAATCATACAATTGTTTCAAAAGTCTAAGGTCATTGAGAGGAGCGTTTCGGTACACTGCCATAAAATTTATCTCAATCTCAAGCAAGCGTCTTCCACTTATCAGTTTACAAAAATTTTAATTGTATTTTGACTTGTTATCTCTAAACCTATAGACTATCTGCTAAAAATAGGGTTGTAGTTGCCTCAAATCCAATAAATCATGAATTTTAGTTCGAGCCATATCAGTGCCACCTAGTGATAACGGCTTTTTGGCTACTTTTTTTGCTGTCCACAACTTGACAACACTTAAAACTGAGCTTTGGCATACAATAAATAAATTTTCAAATCTCCTAATCTGAAGTTTACAACAAATCGGATGCCCAAATCTTATAATACTAAAAATTTCATACAATGGGTGCAAAGCTTTAAAAGGGTATAACTCGAGAACGGTAAGAGAAAATTATATTGTTTTTTTTGCTAATTTATTTAGAACTTCATAATCTTTTAAACTGCATCATTAGTTTTTTTAGTCTTCATACAAATTTTAAAAGTTATAAAGCATTCTTTTTCATATTTGTTGAAAATTTACAAAAACTGTTATATAATGTATCAAAATGTGCAAAATCCCTGACGAAACTTATTACTTATGCACATAAAATTAAAGATCGGAAAATTTTCTTTAAGAATATTTACTCAGAAGCTGAAAAATTACCGATTTTTTAGCAATTTTCTACAATAATTCAATAAAAGCCCAAAAAGCTCGATTTTTGGTACAAAATCGGTTTGCGCGACCTCTAAACCACTTCCGAAAAATCTGATAAAATTCTCAAAAATACTTTACATTATGAGTATCCAAATTAGGAAAGATCTTCCGCGAAAATCCAAATTTTTATTTTTTTTGGGACAACCTAATGGACATATCTCAGGAAGTAGAAGGAGCTTATCCAAGATTATGCTATCAATCTCTTCGTTGGAAGAGTCTCTAGCAGATTAATGCATCAATCATTTTTGTGGGTGGGGTTTAAGGGGTTAATTTTTAATTTCAAAATAGGGCTTTTTTGCCGTAAAGTCAAAATCTGGAAGCACGATTTTCACCGTAGACGTATGGTCTAGTGGACTTTTTTGCTCAGTACAATTCCAAGAATCAGAAACGCGAAGCGCCCATGAAGATTTTTTTCCTTCCATACTAATCGCCCCACCCTAATATACATTCAAAAAATGTTAGATTAGATTAGACAAAAAAACAGCTCAATAATACCTATCGCTTGACGTGAAGAAATTCGCCAATTTTTTAAATTCGGGACAGGGTAATGTACAGCCATCAGACTTTAAATGCGGCAATATACAGTTTTCTGGAAAAATGAAATACACTTTTTTCAATATTTCACTATATATTATTATATATAATTTTGATTTGTGTTATATCTAATTATACATGCGTTCGTTCATAATTCGATTAAACATATATAATTATATATGTCATATACGATTATATATTGATCCATATGTAATAAGATGTAAACATATTATTGTGACATCGTATTAAAAAATTTAAAGGAAACAATTTGTATACACACAAAAAAATTCATACTATTTATGAATATTTTATGAAAAATTTGTCAATGTACTAATTTATGAACTTTTTCATAACATTTATGAACAGTTTATAAAAAATACTGGGAAAGTTTGTGTCTTGTAAATTACGACAAGGTTGTTAAAATATATGTAGAAACGCTTAATATTTATGAAAAAATTTGCCAATGTACAAAATCCTAATATTTAAGAAAACTTGCAATAATACTGGGAATTTTATGTACCTTTTCATAAATGCTAGGGAAACTAGGAACACTTCATAAATAGTAAGTAAATTTCATAAAAAGTATGAACCTTTCAAAATATTACCGTTTTCATAAAAAATTATGAATTTTATTATTTTGTGTGTATATAAACATACACAAACATATATTCACATATAATAGCATGCAATAACATATATATTTGCATGAAATAATTCATGATTATTAAACTCGATATTACGTCACTAATTACTGTTCGAAATTTCATTGCAATTGTAGCACTAACACAGTGGGGTAGAATAGGCTAGGATCCAAGGGGATGGAAAATGGGACATTCCCCCCCCCCCCCCCCCCCCACACAAGCAAAAAAATATGTTCAGTACAAAAAAAATCAAAAACAAATTGAAAATTTGTCAAAATACTCTAACTTCCCCCCACAAAATCTTTTCTTGCATCCGCGCCTGGTAGAGTGTGCAAAAGATAAAAAATCGCATTTTATAGTTTTTTTTTCTGGTTTTTATTATGACTTTTGTTTTTATTATGATAAATGTAATTGCAACAATATTAATTTATTTTTTTCATAATGTATATTGTATGTATATAATATTTTTATTTTGTTCATTTTTAATGATGTTACATTTTTTTTTTAATAAAGATTAAAACCGACTATCAAAGTTTTATAGTGATCAGACAAAAACTATAAAAATAAAAGGTAAATGAATTAATAAAATATTGTTTACTTCCATAAGGTATGATTGTAATAAATAAAAAGATTTGAATTTTCCATAATTTAATTCTTTGATAATTAAAAAAAAAAATTAATTAAATGTAATTTTCTTATATTAGGCAACCATAATTTTTTCTTTGTGTATAATTTTGTGTATTTTTTTTTTTATATTAAATGATTTCCTTTTAAAATCAAATTAAAAAATATTTTATGTTACGCTCTAATGTATAGTGTTCTATTTAAAGGAGAAAGGATTAAGATTTTTAAAATTACCGGTTAGGGTACTTCAATCGGTTAAGGGTTTCAATTTGAATACGTTTTTTATTGGCTACGGTTTTTTCATAGAGAAATTACTAAGGAGTAAGTGATATTTGTCAAAAGTGATATTTGTCAAAAGAGTTAATACTACTCTTTTGACAAATATCGGAAGCATATTATTCGGATATATGATAAGGGGAGAAAAAATAAGGAACAGTTATTTTTATGTGGCCCAGTGTTTTGTTGAAGGGGTCAAAAATTATACAATTTTTCGTTTTTTTTCAGATTATTTCGAATTGTTTTAAAAAAATTCAGACAAATGGGATACCAAGTGAACGACATCTTGGATACGCATAAACTGGTATCGGAAACATCCAATGACTTTCAAGTATTTTTGTTATTCACAAAAATGTGTTTTAGGGGACAATAATAAAGTGGAAATAACATGAAAATAATCTCGATGTATGTATATAAGACCGACTCACGAAAAGTTTTTTTGTTTACTCCTCAAAATGAGCCATGGTATGTTTTATGGGCTCTATGAAACAAGACCCCAATGAAATAAGTCCCCAAACCAAAAATGAAATAACGCCCCATTTTTTGGGCTTTATTTCATTATGTAGCAATACCCCAAAAAAAAAATGAAATAAGCCCCCAACCAAATTAAACGAAACACCAAAATAAAATGAAGTAACACCGCAATTTTGAGGCTTTATTTCATAATGCAGTAAAGCCCCATTTCGAAAATAAAATAAGGCCCCAATTAAAAAAAAAAAAACAAAATTATATATTACTTTAAAACTTTTCTTTATTCCTAATTAATACATAGTAAAAAGGCTGGAAAAAAAAATTGCGCGATTTTTTTTTAGCCTTTTTAAAATAAAAGGATTAATAATATTTAGTATATCAATACAGTTTTTTTTTAATATTTTTTATAAAACTAAATTTATAAATCGTATAATCGCACGCAGAAAAAACTTTATTTCGCGAAGCCGCCTGCCGCGTTCTACGGAGAAAAAAAACCCTAAAAGCGGCCGAAAGCTGCCACACAGAAAAACTTGTTTTTACAAATTACTTGATGTCTTAAAAATATAAGATTTCAACGGATTCGACATCTGATTTGAAAAACAAGTTCTTCTGGGTGGCTTAGGGGTTTTTTTCCTCCGTAGAACGCGGCAGGCGGCTTCGCGAAATAAAGTTTTTTTCTGCGTGCGACATAAAAGAAACTTCAAAATTACTACACGGTATAATCTCACTTACTAATAGCAAATAACTATTTACATTAATAACTTGATAATTCATGCAGTAATTATAAAGGTAATTTGCTTATATTACTTAAAAATTTTGATTTTTAAGAAAATGAAATAACACCCCAAAAATATTATTTGGGGACTTATTTCATTTCTCATATTGGGGCCTTATTTCATTATGAAATAAAGTCCCAAAAAGAAAATGAAATAAAGCCCCAAAAAATTAAATAAGACCCCAATTTTTTTTATTAGACATTTTTGGGGCCTTATTTCATTTTTGGTTTGGGGACTTATTTCATTGGGGTCTTGTTTCATAGAGCCTGTTTTATTATGATTCCCCAAATATTTTCTCTGTAGTATTGAAATCTCGTGAGCTGGGTCGTTTTTAAAACATGTTCTCTTTTTGTTTTTCAAAGAATTTTGTAATATAACTAAAGACAAGTGTACAATATTAGTATTATATGTAAGGTTACACATATGACATACATATCGTCACCTAAAATGCAAAAGGACGTAACTAACATATTTACTTTTTTACAGGTGTAGCAAAAAACGCCCACAGTTATTTTAACAATATGGTTAATAAAACTGATAGTTTTAATCATAGAGAAAAACAGTTTTGTGGATAAATGTAGTTTAATGAAGTGCTTTATAATCACTCAACCCCACTTTTAATATTTTACAGGGCAACCAGAAAAATGCGCGAAAACAAAAACATGTAAGATTCGAACTGTATTTACAAAACCGCTATTTTTTTATCGTAAGAGTACAAAACTTTGTGTGGGCATGTAGTTTAGCCAAATGAATCATAATTATCAATAAACCCGATTTTGGAAACTTTGTTAGTTACGCCCTTTTGCATTTTGGGTGACGATATGTAGACATACCCTTTTTTAGGGATATTCTGTAAAACAAAAAATATTTTTTAGGTGTTTTAAATATCAAATTGGCATACCCAGCAAAACCACACATTACCAAATATGTAATGGGTAAAGTAATGTATCGCCATAGCGCTCCGTGCATTGCAATACGATTTACTTTACTTATGAATTTTACAGGCGATGAGCCTAAAACTAATAGGTGGGCTCATTACCTAGTAGGGGGTAAAGTAACTTGTTACTTTTATTGTTACCTGGTTGGCAAAAGTAATGAGTCTATAAATAGATTTTCATAAACACAAATTTATAAAAAAAATGATTACACATATTTTTTTATTAAATAAATTACGTGTTTGCTCTGATGTTCGAACCTGGGGTCTCTGGTTGTTGGGCTGAGCTATCGTCACATATAATAATGGGTTACTTTAAATGTAAATGAATTGTTGTGCTTCGAGTTTCCGCTTTTGATGTTAAAAATATACATCTACACCTCATGCTTACAAAAAATCACAAAGTAATGTGTCTAAATATAGATTTTTAAAAAAATATTTTAAACATTACGTGATGCTCGGTAAGTCAATATTTTATGTTTTGAAATAATGTAAAATGTAATGAGGTATCATAACAAGGTAACCCATGAGTGTCCAATTATTGGTAACTCATTACTTTATGTTTCAAAATAATGTTGAAGGTAAGGAGTATAAATTAAAATGTAATGCATTACGTAACTAACTAGTGGTAACTCATTACTCTATGTTTCGAAATATTGCTGGATGTAAGGAGTATGCATTACAAAGTAATGTAAAGGGTCTGCCATCTAACGTTTTTTTTTCAACTAGTGCTTATTTCGTGAATGGTAACACTTAGCTCATGTGTGATTTGACAGATAATTAGTTTTATCCTTCCGCTGAACGAATATGGTTGTGTATACGCTTGAACAACGCTGAGAAATATTGCGACATTACTTTGAAAATCATGGTAATGTTGCAGAATGTGTGCGAAAATTGCCATTTTTCTTCGAAAATGAGCAAGGAGTGGCCGTTACAGTCAATGGCGATCGTTATCGGGCCATGTTGAACGAATTTTTGTTTACAAAAATTGAAGAGGAGGATATTGGCAACATTTGGTTTCAACAGGACGGAACAGGAAGCCATTGGTGAAATACAGCTGCACACAATCGATAATGTGCTTAAAAATTCGACCGATCGTGTAGGCTACTGCATGGCCAGCCAAGGCAGCCATTTGAATGAAATTATTTTCCATTATTAACCAGAAGGATTGTACTTTCAAATAAAAAAAGAAATTTGAGAAAATATTCAGTAGTTTTTTTATAGCATTTTCAAAAAAAAAAAAGTTATTTGGCGGACCCTTTATTATGTAACCCATTACACTATGCAACAAAAAAAGACTTTTTGAAAAACACAAGATCTTGGCTATATAGGTTCGATTCTACTACTAAAAGGTAGTAAAACCCTATACTCGGTTTGTCCAGATTGGTGACCAATTCCTTTTTATGGGCCTCTAAAGTTTCTGAAAAGCAGTGGGACCCTCAAAATATGGTATCATTAGTTTTTGCCCTAAATCTTAATAAGACTTGGTGCTACGGCTTAACTATATTTGCCAATAATGTGGCTAACAGTCCACTGAACAAATTCTTTCAACATTTTATGCCAAAAAAATATTTTTTTCCAGGAGTTTTTTTGAAAAAACATAGGAAAAAAATATGTTTTTTCACTTTTTCCAGTATTACTTACAGAGACTGTTAAATTTTTCCTAACAATATTTGGCAAAAGTGTAGCCAAGGTAACGCCGAACAACTCTTCTGAACATACCAATACAATCTGAACGTGTTTAGGCACTCTAAACAGCTCATAAAGACCATTCTGCACCTTAAAAATTGTCTTTTTTGACTAAAAAAAATCCACAAAAAGCCCCCGCAGTTGCCTCTAGATGGATAAAATGTAAGACCGACCCCCATTAAACTTTTATTTGGATTTCTGTTTTTTACAAGAAAAATATTTTTTTTTTGTGCGAACTTATGGTTTTTGTTTTTTAATTTATATTTTATTATTTAAAGTTTTTTTTTGTACGTGTATATTAGGGCTATACGTTTTTAATTTTTTTGCAAATATCAAAATTGGCATAGCACAGTCGCATAGGCCATGAAAAACTATGAAGACAAATGTTTTTACTTTTTGGCGAATGTCAAAAAAGTACACGCACCAATCGCGATAAAATTTGGAATTATTAATTTTGAAAACTGCAATCAAAAAATTACAAAATATTGCTATTTAATGTATGCTTTCACTAAAGACGAACCCCAAACTAAAATTTAGGGGGCGGTAAGGTGTCCACTACCTCAATACAAATATTTTTGTAAAATTTAAGTATAAATATATTTATTTATTTGTTTTTCTTTAACTTTTGCACACGTGTTATTCCGATTATTGAAGTTTTTGAATGAATGTTCGAGATAAAACTGTAATTTAAAAAATGATCTAGGTAAAAAATATCGCCCTTCTAAAAAAATTATACCTGATCCAAAACTTTAATTGATAGATGTTGCATAGTTAAGGAAAACGCAAATTGTAATGCTATTGTTCGCGATCGCAGGAACGATAAAACTTAAAAATATTGAAATCAGCAGCACAAGAAATGTAACAATAACAATTAAAGTAAAAAACAACTTTAACTCGGCTGTGTCGAATCCTTATACCCCAAATATGTAAAAAATTTTAAAAAAAATTGCAGGGAGTTTTCGGAGGTGTGGGGGGTTGTTGGTAGTCGGTGAGTTATGTTGGGGGCACCTTCCCCACGCGATAAATGTTTACAAAATCATTTATTATGCTTTTTCCACTTAAGTAATACAATTTAATTATTATTTGAATTCATTCTTATATCCACGCCCATAAAAAGAGGCGGGCCAAATAGCATTTTAAAATCCTCTGGGCCTACATGCAGGACTTTGAACTAACTCTGACATAAAAAAATGTTTCATTTGTTTAACAAAAATACAAAAAAACGTGTAAAAAAAATTGCAATAAAAGTATAGTCTAGCCAAAAACACACATTTTAATGTACACGTTGGTCTTTATGAGCTATTTAGAGTGCCTAAACATGTTCAGATTGTGTTGGTATGTTCAGAAGAGTTGTTCGGCGTTACCTTGGCTACACTTTTGCCAAATATTGTTAAGAAAAATTTAACAGTCCCTGTAAGTAATACTGGAAAAAGTGAAAAAAACATATTTTTTTCCTATGTTTTTTCAAAAAAACTCCAGGAAAAAAATATTTTTTTGGCATAAAATGTTGAAAGAATTTGTTCAGTGGACTGTTAGCCACATTATTGCCAAATATAGTTAAGCCGTAGCACCAAGTCTTATAAAGATTTAGGGCAAAAACTAATGATACCATATTTTGAGGGTCCCACTGCTTTTCAGAAACTTTAGAGGCCCATAAAAAGGAATTGGTCACCAATCTGGACAAACCGAGTATAGGGTTTTACTACCTTTTAGTAGTACAATCGAACCTATATAGTCAAGTTCTTGTGTTTTTTTAACTGGTGCACAGTGTTATCGGTAACTCATTACTTTTTGTTGGAAATTAATGACACGAGTATACATTACAAGATAATGCATTACTTTATCGCACCCATTACCAAATTTTCGCTGGGTAATTCAATCCTTAGTTGATTTAAGTAAATACTTTTTTACCAAAAATGCCATATGGTAGGAAAACTTTGTTTTAATCGTATCAATATCGGTATCAAAATTTTTCTTTTGGCAAGTACATTATCTATGTTTCGAAATATATTGGAATTTTGCAAACTTAGTCGATGCTCTGGACCAAATTTAGAGAAAAATTTGTAATTAATCTAATCTGTAATGTGTTCGGTTTCTAGATGATGTAAAAATAAAAATATAGCTTAGGGGAGAAAAATCAATGTGTTTTTTTTTCGGCGCAACTATTTTCGTGATTAAAGAAATGTACGCAGTTTTTTTGGTTTATACCCGATTAAAAAAATGTATATGATGCTGTATATAATCATACGTACTTTAGTATGTGTCTTTATGCAGTTTTATCTGAGAAATAGTCCCATATAATTATATATGTTTACATTAGTGTAATTTTAATTTGATACTAGTTATCAGATTATATTATATCCAAATAATGGCGCGATACAATTAAATTCGATTTTTTATAATGGTATAAAATTAAAATTGAACTGATACAAACATTTTAAAAATCAGTTATAGTTGTAACCAGTTTTTTGCACTTAAAACTTCATTGAAATCCGATATATTTGTAGAAATAATTACCGGCAAACACGGCGTTTGCTTCAACTTTAATATAGCTGAAACGCCTGATGCCGGAGAGTGACTCTGAGACCAGATTTGGATTCAGCGTACCTTTATAAGTGTTCTTTAGTTCTAGTGTCAAATATTTTTCGGCCTGAAAGTGTCAGATGTAAAAAGTACTTACATGTACTCACAAGTGCTCCTCACTATATTTGAATATAAATATGGAATTCAAATCTTTTGTTATTTTTAAATAAGTTAACCGGTCCAAAATCATTCACATATACATATAATACAACTCTTTATTTAAGTGAACTACAAATTAGGACTACACATTTCATAAATAAATCACGTTTTCATATCTAATATTCTTAATTTAATTACAAATTTTAATTTCAAATAGATAATCTATTTATTTATTGCAGAAATTGAATTTGTATGTATATTTTTTACATAATTTTATTATTTTAAATAGTCAGAGGCCAAAAATAAATGTTAATATTTTCCACAGAGAGAATTTTGTAAGGCGAAAAAAAAATCTTTTAGTAAATCAATGAAATTTTTCATCACAAAATAAACGAACACTTTCTTAAAATAATGAAGCCTTCATTTATTGTTAAAGCCAGTTTTTTAAATGAAACTTCTTTATTGAAGGTAAGAAAATTTACATAAATAAATTATATTTCTTCATACAATTTTCTGAAAACTTGCATTCACTTATGAAAAGTTTCAATAGACGAATTTCTGTGCAATTTCATTGATGTAATGTAAAAATTCTTTAATATAATGCATATAATTTTCACAGTAAAATATCAAAACTGCATGCAAATGCCAAAAAATTATAAAATGTGTTTTTTTTTACCAAACTGTTAGATAGATAGATACTACACTGAAGGAATTCTCTGCATGATATTAATGAATTTTTGAGTAGTAGCAACTAAAATTTATGAAAAATATTATTTCATTGATTAATAGTTTCATTCATGTACTGAAGAAGTTTTATTTAAAAACTAGTTTCATAAAAAGTAATAAACTTTTCCAAAATTTTAAGAAATTTTTCTTTCACTTTATGAAAAAAATAACTTAGTTTACTACACTTAAATTTTCTCTGTTTTTTTTTTCGTCAACAACTTCGGGTTCTTATGAGATCTTTACACAGATCGAAATACTAGTATCAACCTAGCTAATATGTTTGATTTGCTTTATATTATTAATGCTTTTATCATAAACCGCTGAAGTTATTCTGCAACGTAAAATAAACTTTCTCGCTTTTATAATCAAAAATACATATTTTTACACAATTTTCCATTAACCACTTAATTTCTTTTAAAAGTAGAAAGCTTGACAAAAAAAAAATTGCATTCAGATTATGCAGAGTAACGAATAAATCAATTACAATATTGAACCTTTAAACTGGTTAATTTCATAATAAGCTAAATTCACGCTTGCTGATTGATCTTTGTGTGAAATACTTACTTGTTTATGGAGCATTGATATATATATATATATATATATATATATATATATATATATATATATAATATATATATATATATATAGACAAAAATTTTGAGGAAATTATTATACAAATCTCACCCTGAAAAATGAACTATAGTAATGGTTAATTTTAAGAGTAGCATTATATTCTTCCTAAATAGGACAGACAATATTTTAAACTTAGAATGTTTGCAACAGATTATTTTATTCTAAATAAAAAATACTTTATGACAGTATTATTATTGCCCAGTTTTGACTTGATTCGTTATTGCAAAAAAAATAATTTAAAGATTTTTAAAAACTACTATGAAATAGGTTAAAACAGAGTTGCAAACCTAAAACCTCTCAGAACTACAACGAACCTAAAATGTTCTCCAAATGATTGAAATTCATGAAAAAGTATTAAAAGTAACAAAGTGCGAGTATGTTAAAAGAAATATTCGTTTTCAGATTTATATTGAAAAAAAAGTTAAAAATAAAGTGTTCAAAACCAATAAGGGGCCCTTTTGTCAAAAAAGCGAAAAATCGCTAAGTCTCGCAAACAATCGCAAATATTTTCTATTGTTTTAAATTTGAGCCTTTTTTGTTTAAATTGATGTAACAATCTTCTTTGTAGCTTTTCATTTCATTAAGTTATGATGAATACAAAATGTAAAAAAATTGTCGTAAGCATTCTTTATGGAGATTGTAGTTCGAATTCATTTAGTATTAATCACTTTAAAGATCATAGAGGACTTGATTTGTTGATCTTTCAATGCCGATTTCATACATTGTAGTTATGTTACATAGAGTATTATGTTATTTTTTTAACATTTTCAAATAGAGGCTTAATTCTGAACGGGCTTTCAACCCAAAACCAATAAAAATTGGTCTTCAAATTGGAATTTGAAAACTTTTTCATGTTTTTATACTGTGTAAGAAATATATGGATTAAAGCATTGATGCATTTATCTTTCCATGTAAATGCTAATGTGAAGCAATACTTCAATCCCAAGTATGGTACATATTGATGGAAATCGCAAGTTTTTCCTACTAATTGTTTATGTACAATAAACGATTAAGTAGCAAACAAACATTAAAAAACTGTAAAAAAAAATGTGTACTTTAGAACTCAAAGGATTCAGACACGATACATTTTAGGGATAGCCACTTAATTTAAAAACAAAATGAATTATTTTTAAAATTCAGTATATCGGATGTTCATAATCAGAGATTGACTTATTTCGTCTAAAAAGCAAATTAGAGGGTAAAATGTTTGTATTTTTAAAGCCTGAATTTCTACCTGGCATGAACAGGCTTTTCAACTAGTCCCAGCGAAAAAGAGAGTGGAAAAAGATGTAGTAAAATCATCACATATACACGCATGATTTTAACATGGGGTTGTCATAGGACGGAAGTAATGCAAATTCCTCAAACTTCAGTTTAATGCCAGTTTCTTTCACTTTTTCACAAGATAACGAACATACGGACCATATTCGTTCAGCGGAAGGATAAAACCAATTATCTGTCAAATCAGACATGAGCTAAGTGTTACCATTCACGAAATAAGCACTAGTTGAAAAAAAAAACGTTAGATGGCGAACCCTTTACTATGTGTAAGGTTATGAAAGATTGTATTTTTGGGTGTTCTTTTTCATAGAACTTAATTTGTTACTTTTAATTAGTGGTTAAGGTGTGATGCCAAGTCACATCTTATTTACCGAGTGATAATATGGATCTGTAGGAGTGCTTATAATGTTATAATTAAAAAAACTTTTAAAGCGAAATCATAGTTCTTCGTTCAACTGAAAAGAAAGAAAACTATTGTTAAGTCTGATATTTTGTAATACGGTAGTCGTGTGTAGTAGTTATTTCTTTGCCATATATGGCCATTTGGGCTCGGTTATTTAATTGAATAAAATATAAAAAAAAAATCATTGTTTTTCAAATTTAAAGGTAAGAAAACACTAATTCAAAGCAACATCTAGATTAAAGAAAATAGTTGTTAAAAGACACAAACTCCCCGTTCCATTCGAATATGCCAAATACCGAATAGTAACCGAACATTCGTGACATTTCTACTAGTTAGAATTCTAGAATGATGAACTTTAGGAACTGATCTCAAATACCAGCATTAAATCAGAAAAACCAGAAGTAGTCGCTACTTTGTGTGTAATGAAAATGTTGTTTCTTTTGAATTACTTCGCATTATTTTTGCTGGGGTATTAATGATAAAGGCCTTAAAATTAATTTGGAATATAAATTTCCGTGCTATCTATTAATTAGCAATGGTTATTGACGATTTCGTCGTTCTGTTTAAAACAACGAAATTTTAATGCTTAAGTTTAATGACCAATTGTTTAAATACCTGGTAACCAATGGGAATATTGTTAATGCTATGTGAAAGGACATTTCGAAGGTTTGATTTCATCCATACATCATTTTATGATCTGATCAACAATCCCTAATCTGTTGATGAATTTCTGAGCAAGGTAAATATTAACAGTTTTTATTTTAAATGTCACGCCCCCCTCATAAAAAGGCGCTGCACTATAATGGAAACCACATTTGAAATTTCTTATTTGTTTCTACAATTATTTCTGCGACTAATAAATGGTGCTATATTTGTATGTATATGGAAATCCATTTAGCGAAACTTTAACTTTTTCAGTTTGGCTTCCATTCGTACGTTATTATGGATATGCACTTTATTTAGTCCAATAGTGTATATTTAACGCCATGCAGTTAAGCGTCAATAATAATTGCAATTTAAATACTACTATTATTTAGTTTATATTATTACATTCGAATACTTTCAGTATTCGTGGCATTACAATTTCATAAAATCATTATTACTTTTTAGTAATATTTAAAAATGTTTTTTTTTTACATGTTTTGGATTATAATAAAATATTTTTATTTCAATAAATTACAAAACAATATTACGAAATCTACGATTACCGAGTTCATCGGTTGCTAAGTTTATGAATCACTTAAAATGTTTTTAAAAGTGGAGAGATATAAAATAAGTTTGAATAAAATTAAACGAAAAATTAACATAGTTATTTACCGAGTATACATGACAATTTAAAATAAATGTTTGATAGTGATAATGTGTAAAACTTCAAATTTGTAACAAAAACAAAATGAAAAAATGTAGAGTTCCTGAATTTTTTTAAAAATTTGATTTAACTCGAAACCCGATGTTATGTTTGCCATGAGGAAGTCTTCTAGATGAAACAAGACAAAAAGGCAATTTGAAGACTGTACGGAAAAATTAATTTTTGTCCAGGGGGTTATTTTGTAATTCGATTCAAAAATTTTGTTTGAATTCGGAAAATTTAAAACTCTTGTAAAATGATATCTGTACTTAAAAGTCCAACTTTTTTTACTTTTCGCATTTACTAGATCATTGTCTACACGTTTTCAACATTTTTACAAATTGAAAAGTACTATTAGTTACTTTATTTTCAATGTAAAAATTCTGTTCAAATCGAATTTCTTTTCGAATCGAATTACGTATTAACCCCCCAGGATTCCTACATTTTAAATTATGTTTTTTTAATAAAGTATTTGACAGTTTTAGTAATATGGCGTGTTTCTGGTTAATGCATTTATTTTTATAAAACATTTCGACATTTTCAAGCACAAATTATGATATATTTAATTCATTTGTATTGACCGGGAAATCCCGGTATCCAGGGCGATTCGAAAAAATTACAGCTGCCATTTCAGCTTTCATTTTTGTTTAAGTTTTTCTATTTACAAAAAAATGCAAAACAGCAAAAGTCAATTGATCTTCCCAGTCCCTTCTACTTTTTTCTTTTGTATTTGAACACACACATAAAATATATGAGTGTGCTGTTAGCCAGCCAACATTAGCTCAAGCTGATAAGAGAAAGCAAATAGTTCTTTGATCTAGATCTACCTTTTCTTTTTATAATTTTATTTAAAAATCTGTATTTAGATACACCACCTAACTCGTCATAAGGTGTCTAAAATTTGTCAATTTGGTTGAGATAGGGCATATCACTACACTTTAACTTAATGTTTGGTAGTGTTGGAGGCATTTCTTTCCCACTTTTTTATTTTCCTGTAGTTTTTTTTATTTAAATACAGAGTTCGAATTTAAACACAATCAAACGTTTTTCTATCGTTCTGTTTTGCTTTTTGCTGAAACTCAACACAATCATTTTGTTGTGCACAGTAAACATAAACAGAACATTTCTTTATTTTCATTTTGATTTGTAAACAGAACACAAGCACTTTCACAAACTAGTTTTCGATGAGAGACCGAACTAAACGATTTGTTCTGTTTGGCCAATATTTCAAACAGTTTGATTTTGTTGTGTTTATGGAACGGAACAAAACTATTCGTAAACCGTTCTTAGTATTTATGTCATATTACAAGTGAAAAAAATTTTCATTGAATTTTATGAATAATTGCATTAGTTTATTAAAAAATTTCAACGGAGGAGTTCGAGTGAAATTTCATAAAACTAATGCAAAAAAAAATTGATAACATGCAGAAAAATCATTTCTTTATTTTGGCAACCACAACATTAAAAACTCGTTTTAATGTTTAAGTTGAATGAACACTAAAAAATAACCACTACGAAATAATAATGTTTGACGAAAGAAACATTTACGTTTTGTTCCGTTTGATATATTACAAACAACGATTTGAGCACTTGTGTTGTGTTCATAAATACGAACGAAACAATAGAGATCGTTGTATTGGTTTGTTTATGTTAGTGGTACATAAATTTTCGAACTCTGTTTAAATATAGTACATACATGCAAAAAATATAAAATTGTTATTAGCCAGCTAACTATAGTTCAGACGGAAAAGTGTTTGCTTTGCAAGTAGAATGTTCAGTCATCACGCAATAATTTTGTTTAATTTATTGAAAATCTATATTTAGATATACCACCCAACTCGTCCCAAGGTGTCAAAAAGCTGCCAGTTGATCCCCTCCTATTTTGTATAGTAGAGATAAAGCAAAAACTTTGTGTTAAAAAAGTAGATTTTAACAAAAATATACATTTTTAAGGTTGAAAATATTAAGGATTGTAATTTCAAAAAAAAAACATTGATTTGAAATCGATCTATTTTCATCCAGGTAAACTAAAAATAAAAAATGAATGCTTAGAATAATGACAAATCTTTTCAGCAAATATGAGCAAACACGCTTCTTCTGTATTGGATGAAAAACACCACTTGTTACAAAGATTAGGAAACTCCTTCGATTTAAATTGTATATTCAGATAATTTTTTGTTCTATTAAAAGAATTCACTATACATCTAAACGTAACATCAAGATATTTAAACAAATTAAGGTTTTTCCAAAAAAAAAAAAAAAAACATTTTAGATTATTTGCCAAAAAATGTTTTAGTTTTTCTTTTAAATGTATATTAACATGATTTTTATCTTTTACACATAAAGCAGAGCGCCCTTAAACAATTGTAATTTTTTTGTTTAGTCTCTTTTTCTTATTATTTTCAAAACATACAATTTTTTGTTTCATCTTATAATCGTAAAATTTTATAACAATGTTTTTTTTTAAAAATTATATAAAAAATTTTGCAGTAGAAAAAGAAGTGCAAAAAGTTTTGGTTTTTCTTATAGATTTTATATTAATTTTTTTTTTTTTTGGTTTTTTATTTAAAAAAAAAAAAAAAATTTTTCAAAATTGTGGGTTTTTAAAGACAAAATGGTATTTGAATGTGTAAAGACTTTTTTATTTGAATTTTAGTTTTATTTTAAATATATTTTAAGACATTTTAAGGTTTGTTTTTTTGTTTTGCTTTGCAATCAAATTCGAAAAAGACTTTTGTATAAATAATTTAAAAGGAGGGAAAAATAATTTCAAAGTAGGGAAAAAGAAGAACTAAATACAATTTTTTAAATGATAAAACAAAATTTAAAAGAATCCAAGAATAGTGGAGAAGGGAAAATGAAGAGGAGATAGATAGAGATAGGCAGGACATAGGGCTTTTGTTAATTGGAAGAAAACAAAGTAGAGAGAGAAAAAGCTTAGACATGATACAACTTTTTAATCTTATATGAAAACAAATTACAAAAATTTTAATATTAAAAAAAAAGTTTATCAACTAAAATTATAAAAAATGTCGTTATTGTTTTTTATCATTATCAGCATTATTATTGTTGTTTTAACTCCAAAAAAAAAAAAAATTAAGTAAATTTTTTAAATCATAGTATTGAGTCTATTTTATAAATATATAATAATAAAGTGTAAGTAAATTCTGTTAAAAGACAAACAGAATCATTGTATTTCAAGGCCAAACTACAATTGACTTAAAAAGGTACTAAAGAGCTTTTAAAACAAAATATTTTTAATTGTTAAAATTTGAAGAAAAAAAATCCAGATTGCTCAAAACTCCAAAGTCAATTTTAATTTGGCCGGTAATAATTATAAACTTAATAACTAAATAAAAGAGAAGATAATAATGAGTTGAAAAAAGAAAAAAATAAAAGATAATCCATTTCATCATCATGTGTAAAAAATATTGTGTATTTTTTTTCTTGTTTCGATAATGCAGCAACGAAATTTTTTTTTTAGAAAAGCAAACTAAAACATGAAATCGCAAAGATATTTAATTTTATGCTGAAGTAGGTGGTGCTGCAGTTGGTGAATTTGTTGTTGAATTAACATTTGAGTTGTTTTTTGAATGCCGCAATTGCATTAAGTAGTGTCGTTGTGTTGGTTTGTGTAGAGCCAGTTGTGTCAAAGCATCATCAATAGAAAACCATTGACGCTTACGTCCAATACTGCGAGAATCTTCCCATTCTTCCAATTCTTTGGTAACAGTCATTACGAATACTTCCGTACGATGCATATGATCACGATTCTAAAAGTTTAAAAGACAAACGGAAAATTAAAATCATAAAAGATCAAATTTACTAAAAATGTTACCTCAAATACACCCAAACATCTACCCAATTTACCCGTAACACCGGCTTCTTCCAAAACTTCCCTAACGGCTGTTACGGAAGGTTCTTCTTCGGGTTCTACTCCACCTCCGGGTACAATCCATAGCTCTGGACGCCTGGAGGAGGTTACTAAAAGAACCTGGAAATATTAGAAAAGTATTGGGGGTTTGATAAATAAATTATTGTGTATATTAACTTAAAATATCTACCTCTGTTTCAGCATCAGAACGTACGCAAATGCATGCAGCACGTCTACGAAAACCATCCTTGTCATAGATGCGCGTAGAATTAGGTTTCTCTTTAACCATCTGTAAAGAAAAAACAATAAAACAAATTTCAGTTAAACTCAAAATCCAATACAACGATTTCTACAAAAACAAATATATTACACCATTCTCAATTGTGTTTCAGAAGTTATCAATTGTATTTCAGAAGTTATCTAGAAAACCTCAAAATTAAATAAAACATTAAATGTGACTTATCAAATTTTTACAATAAGCCCTTTAATTGATTTTATCATTAAAACTAAATTATAAAACATAATATTTTGTAATTATAAAAGTTTTTTAATCGACCTTTTTTAGTTTTTTATTTAAATTTTTTTTTAGAAGTTTTTCTAATCAGGCTTTCAAGGTCATGGTTTTCCAATGTAAATAGAAGATTATTTCATTTTTCAATCCGTCGTTTCGTTGGGGTTATTCCAACGTCTTCAGCGATTTGATTTTATTGAATATATAATCTTTTTTTTGTCAGGTTTACATTTAAATTTCTTTAATAAAATTGTTATAATATGAACAAACAGTATGATATTAAACACAAAATTATAATTAAAACTAAAAGTTTGATATAAATTTTATTAAAAATAAAAATTATGTTTTTTCGACCTTTAATTGTGCAATGAAAATTAATCGCTAAACGGTCATGACTTGGTATTGTTACGTTTGTAATGTAAGATGAGCGCAGGTTTGATTCTTACAGCCGCAGGTTGTTGAAAATTTTATCATATAGAGACAATCTGACAATTATAAGACACATATAATAATAAAAAATGCAGAAACTAGTCTAGTCTGATTTAAAAATTAATAGTGTTTATAATTTTTAGAATAATTTTTATTTTCATTGCACAATTAAAGGTCGAAAAAAACATAATTTTTATTTTTAATAAAAATTATAACAAACTTGGAAAAACATTTATTCTTCTTAACCTCAACATTTCTAAAGAAAATTATTCAAGTTCGAGGTCATACTCTATATTTCTTTATTAAGATATTGTCCTAACAAATAATCAATAGAGTTTTGTTTTCAAATTTATTAGTTAACCATTTTCAGGAATGTGTTGATAGATCTATTTAGGGAATTTTCTAGGTCCCCATCATTAGAACACGTTTTGAAAGAAGCGACAATCCCATGCAAAAAATCAAACATTCATATAACCTAGTTTTCCCACTAAATGAGAACTAATATATGAGCTTGAAGTTAAAGATTATCACCATTGATCAAAAATAAATTGAAAACATGTTCGTTATGTGCAAGCTCTACCTTTGGTAGATATACAATACACGTTTGTTGTTTTTATTCTCCTTTTTATTTTCACACTTGTTTTGTTTAAAAACAAGATGTAAAGGGGCAGTAAACAAGACCGTACTATGTCTTTTTTACAAGTTTGATATAATTTTTATTATAAATTTTACTATATATTAAATAAATGTAAAAATAAATAAAATAAATTATCACAGATTGGAAATTTTCTTAATGTATCACAGTTGAAATAAGACTCTTCTTTTCTTATTTTGGTCTTAAACTTAAACCGAATAAATTACTACTTAATATTTCCAGCCACCTAAAAAAAATCATTCGGAATAATTAAAAATTTACCTTAAAAGTAAAAAAATACGATCTTCTAAACTTGAACCAGTAATATATATTTTAAAAATGATTGTAATTAGTCAATATTTGGTATCCTGTAGCGCATTATCTGTTAAAATCGGAGTCTAAAAAACAAACAAAACTTTATGTATTAGAAAATTTGTTTAAAGTCTTATTTCCTGATAATAATTTGGTTACCTTTTAGTCGAACCTATAGCCGCTTTAGGCGGGTGTAATAATAAATGGAGTACATATCAAAGTTCCACATTTCGTTAAATAGCTGCCAGCCAAGTTTATACATGTACATATGACGCTTTATTTCTGAACTTTCCCAATTCAGAAAAAAGTTGGCCGTATTTACTTGAAACTTAAAGTAAGTGTTGTTTTATAGCCCAAATACCAGGGTATCAATTATGTATATTTTTTAAGACACACGACAATGAAATGACACCTAAATCATTCTCGTTTTAACAGCGTAAACGTAACAATTTTTGTTGCATCGGTTTCATATGACATTTGTAAGCCATGAGATGAGTAAACAAAATTAGTTCCAACCACGAAAAAATAATGATTTAGTTGTCATTTCATTGTCGTGTGTCGTAAAAAAGATACATAATTGATACCCAGGTGTTGGGCAACATTAGGGAACATTCCCTTACATAAAATGTTTTAGTGAACAAAATTTAAATACAAATTTTTGTTGATTTTACGTAATTTGTTAACTTAGCTATACGCTTTTCAAACTCACTTTAGCCTGTCGGCCTTTTAAGTTGTTTTAAAATAGTTTTATAAATTTTTTATATTAGTTGTCCCAAGAAAGTAGCATGAAACATGACCACAGAGTTGGGCTATAAGCTGCTGTATTTGGATTTTAAAATACGCCACTTTTTTGTTTTATTATGTAGCTCAAAAACCAGGCCCACATTAGCGAACATTCCCTTATGTGTTCGTTAGTGTTTTTGTGTAGTTGTTATTTTTTCCGATATAAAAATAAAAAATATTGAGAATTTGGCATGTATTGATGATGTTTGAATTTTCAGGTTTGGGAAATTTCATTTGTCAGGTTTGGAATCATAATTAAATTTTACTATTACAAATAAAAAACACTAATTGTTAATAAATATAAGAAAATATTTTTAATCAAATTTTGTGATATCAGCAAAAAAAAAAATTAAAAAATTTCTCCAGCAACTCAATTTGTTAGTACAATTAATGTTTTTGTTAATACAACAAACTTAGTAAATGCATCAACAATTACAAATACTGTTTTCTGTGTATGATTATTTTGAAGTTTTTTCATGGTTTTTAACGTACGCCAATGTTGTGCAAAATTATGTTCTAAAATGAAGACACATTGCCATAAAAAAATATGGATTCGAGATTAAACGAAATCAGCTGGCATTTTATAACTCTTCTTTGAGAGTATATTTGGTTTTTTTTTGCAAATAAAAGTTTTATTTTGTCGAACGGTGTAATAACATTAAATTGAAATACAATTTCAAAAAATTATCACTTAAATTTTACCATAATAAAAATTTCAATGTATAATAAATTAATCTAACAGAAGCCTATAAATTATATTCGTATGTATAAATTGTTGTTTTGGGTAAACAAAAATAAATTTTTGATTTAATTCTTATCAGATCAAACAAAATGACTTCCCAGTCAGAAATTGAAAGTGACAGAAAAAAATCAAATACTTTAAAATAATTGCGTACCCGTGTAAACTAAAATAAATTAGTGGTAAAATAAAGTTTAATTTACACTTCTACAAAATCTAGTTTAAAATTAAGCTAAGTCCAGTTAAAAATTATAAGCGTTTACATTATGAAATTTGGCAGGCAAACTGGATTTCGATTTGTCAACAAAACAACATTTTGTAAACAAAAACAAAACAAAAATAACCACAAACTGAAAATTTGTCTAAAAATTTATTATTTATTGGCGGAATACAAAATGTCCAGCTTTTATGAAAGAAAAATATTAATATTGCTGAAAAAGTTTTTTTTATTATTGATGACTACTTGGAAGCATGATATTTCTTTTTGTTATTCTCATCACCATATTAATGATGTTTGCACAAATTGTCTTCGTCGGCAACAAAAATAACTAACTGGATGCTGAAATTAATTTTTCTTTTAATACAAAAATGCCATTTGATTGGGTTTAACAATCATTTTATTTAGTTTTCTTAAATCAAATAAAGTTTTTTTTATTTGTTTACATTTTTTTCTTCAAGGTGATGCCACATTTTGCAAATTTATCTCCTGAAACAGGGGAAAGGACAGTGTTGAACTAAATGTAATTTCAAACCAGATTGTCCTAAAATCTAGTTATATTGAATTTACACTTTCTCGAAATCTGGTTTAAAGTCGAGTTAAATTTAGTTACAATTCACCCTCATTTACATTATAAAATTTGCAGTCAAACTGTATTTTGTTTGTTTTGTAAACCAAAACAAAAAAAAATAACCTCAAATTGAAAATTTTTTTAAAGTTATTTATTTACTGTCGGAATACAAAATTTGCAGCCACTATGAAAGATTAATTTAGCTGAAAAAAAGTGTTTTTTACTAGGGATGAATACTTGGAAGCATGATATTTATTTTTGTTCTTCTCGTCACCATCATATTAATGTTGTTTGCATAAATTGTTTTCACCGGAAACCAAAATAAGTCACTAGATGCTGAATTTAATTTTTCTTTCAATAAAAAATGCCATTTTGTTGGGTTTAACACTCATATTATTTAGTTTTTAAATAAAAAATGTCACGTTTTTAAAATGTCTCTCCTAAAATAGGGGAAAAACATAGTAAATATCCTTATATTCAACGTAATTTCAAAACGGATTTTCCAACAATCTCGTTATGAATTTGTATGGGAAATCTGGTTTGAAATTACGTTTCATAACCAGATTTTCACAAACTAGATTTCTGGTATAACGTAAATTCAATATAAATGACGGTATAACTTTTTTTTTAATCTTTTTATTCTTTTTAATATTTTGTTTTTTATCAAATTGACTTTTTTTATATACGATAAGGTCAATCATTGTCAATACAATAGAATTTCGACACCTGAGGAAAAATATTTTCAAAAAATTTTTTTTTCTATGACACGAAAACATTTTTGTGTATGTGTTAGCCGATGTTTAAGCCCACCAATTATTTGCGTAGTAATTAGGGTTTTCAAATCTTTCACATTTCAGCTCCCGGGAAGAGGGGGTTCCCCGGGGATTCACGGGATTATCAAAATAAATATTTATTCAGATATTGATAGTGATAAAACTTTTTTTTTTTGGGAAGAACCAAATTAAATTTATCGATCAGGAATATATTTAAACATTTATTTTACTAAACACAACTCTAAATATTTGAACTAATATACAGTGACGGACAAAAGTATTCACACAGCAGCAAACTTTATTTTTAATCTTTTATATTTTTAAAATGAAACCCACTAGCCGGATATGGTATTCAACAAAATTGTTTATTAACTTATAAATTATTAAAATACAACAAAAAACGTACTCTTAGGGCCGTTATTACAACTTGCCTTTAAAGTAAATGTTAGTAAAAAGTAACTTTAGCTAAAGTGAGGAATAAAGTGAGCTATAATGTTTTTCGTTATTATAACTTCCCAATAAAATAAAATTAATATTTTTGATAGTGTGGCAGCACCAAACTAAAAACCGATTATTGGTTTATGAATTGGTTTATAAAAATACGTAGTGGCAACGTACTTTTATTTATTTGTTTACAAACAAACAATAATTTGTGAAATTCGGTTGTGAAATTCGGTATTTTCTTCTTCTTCTTTATAGAGCAGAACATGTGGCAACTTTAAACACATAAACTTACGTTTAAAGTTAAAGGCAACAACATCTTCCCTTTAGCTTATCGGTCACTTTTAGCTTAAAGTATACTTATAATAACGAAAAACTAATAATCTGTCAGATAACATCCGAACTTTAGGCAAAATTTCAGTTTATGGGGGACACCCCTGGAAAAAAAAAATGCCACGCCCCCTTAAATGACCCCAGGAGTGCGAAAATCATAATGAATAAGGGGGCTCACGCCCCTTATGGGCGTGGCAGTCGAAAAACGACCCGGCCCACCTACGTAGACAATATGGGTATCAAATGAAAGCTAATGTCTTCACGATTCCAAAAATAGCCGTAGTTGCCAGATCGGGTGGTGAAGTGATAGCATCGCCACTTCCAGCGATCCCCATCATTAACCAAACGCATGGGCGTGCTATGGTCTTGTGGGCAGTGCATAGTACCTTCAGAAGGAAGCATACCAAATTGCATAAGTTTTTTCAATAAAATCGGCGGCTTATCGTCCAATTCACGACCCCAGTCGTGAATGTCAAAGGCAGTAACGCAATCCATATTTAGTGATGTTCTCGTGTCAAGAGTCAAATCATAAATGAGGATAAGTACAAAATTAAGAAACGAGGAAAACTCTTGAAAGCTTCTGATTGGTTAATGAAAATTTGTTATACTGGCTTCGCTTAGTAAAGTTTTTCTGCGTGACCGGCCTACGGCCGGGCTTAGGGGTTTTTAACTCCAGTATGTCTTAATTCTAGACGGCGGGGATCTCGAGCTAAAAAGAAATAAACAAAAAAAGTCCTTCCCCCATTTTATAAAAATTAACATATCTTCCTCAAATTCTGGACGATCTGGCAACTACGGGTATTTTTGGAATCGTGAAGACATTTCCTTTCATTTGATACCAATATTGCCTAAGTAGGTGGCATGGGTCGTTTTTCACCCCCGCCCCTATTTAACAAAAATGGCCGTATCGGCTGCAAAAACCGCCCGATCTGGCAACTATGGCTATTTTTGGAATCGTGAAGACATTAGTTTTCATTTGATACACATATTGTCTACGTAGGTGGGCCGGGTCGTTTTTCGACTGCCACGCCCATAGGGGGCGTGAGCCCCCTTATTCATTATGATTTTCGTACTCCTGGGAACATTCTGAAGGGGGATGGCATATTCAGATTTTTTCTCTAGAGGTGTCCCCCATAAACTGAAATTCAGCCGAACTTTAGCTATTGGCAAGTTGTAATAATGGCCCTTAGTATGTTATATTATAAGAAAAAACTAAATATGTAATTCAAAGTATTATTTTAGGCGGACAAAAGTATTCACACAGCTTCAAATGTTTGTACAAAAAATAAAATTTCACATGACTTAATACTTTGTGGAGTAGCCTTTCCTTGCTGTGACTTCTTTTAATCTTCTTGACATAGAATGGACCAATTTCTTTGTAACATCAGCTCCAATATTTTGCCATTCTTGCAACAGAACTTCCTTCAGTTGAGCCTTGCTTGTGATATTTAAATTATTAATAAGTTAATAAACAATTTTGTTGAATACCTTATACGGCTAATAGCTTTCATTTTAAAAATATAAAAGATTTAAAATAAAGTTTGCTGCTGTGTGAAAACTTTTGTCCGGCACTGTACATTTGAAAAAGACCATCCATAAACTGTTGAAAAAGCGCATTCATGCACTGTTTAAAAAGCTATTTAAGAAGTTATATATTCACTCCATCCGCCCAATGACACGACAATGTTTAAATCATTAATGAATTCACCTAATTTTAATTTTCACAAAATATGCAAAAAAAAAAATATGCAATTCAATTGAAAATATGCAACAAGATATGTCAAAATATGCATTTATATCAAAATATCCAAAAATATGTATTAATAACAAAATATGCAAAAATATTCCTCAACAAATCGATGCCATTTGTTTGCAAATTCTTTGATTCGGAAAAGTATTTGGTCAACATCGATTTTGGGCTACTGACTACAAACATGCATTTGCATGAAATTCCTTGCTCTAGTCATGTATATTTCATAAGCCTTAACTATTCACTTGCTAAATTTGTATATCTTGTTCGTGCATAAACTTTAGTTGAAATTCATTCACGTCCTCATCTATATAAAAATACCGTTTGGCATATCGCTCATTTGCAGCAATAACGTCCTAACTCAAAATTTTTGATTTTGTAAAAAAACTAGTTTAAAGATTTCGATTTACTCCCAGCTTGAAGAAAAAATAACGACATAATTTCTTCTCAAGAGGTTAGTATACAAGATATTAATACGACTTTTTTAAACAATATGATGCGTGATATAACGAATAAATAATTCTGCGTCATTAACTCAAAAATCGTGTTTTTTGAGTTGTGACGTTCTTGAAGAAAATGAGCGATATGCGGTATTAGTGGCTTGAACTCTTTGATAAGTGAAGCGTAAAAATAATAAAAAACAGATCAACACAAATGCATGCAAAACGAAAACAAATATTTCTTTATATTTATACAAAATGATTAAATTATTACTTTTTGTTTGTTATAATTTCTTGATTATCACGTGAGTATATTATTTTAATTAAAAATTTTATTTTGTTTTTTTTTTTTAATGTCTACTGGAATTACAGAAACTGATTTGAAATAATCAATGTAATGGTGTTTTAATGGTCGAGTGCCGATTAATAATTGTTAAATTATCAAAATATCAGAAATAACATTGGGGGGCTTAGACCTGATAACTTATCGCAAACTAACCAAAATTTAGGGCTTACCTATAGTTATGAATGTCAAATTTATATGAAAATATTTTTGGAAAAGTTACTCGGCCTTAAAGTAAGAACCCTCGGAAAAACTTATAAATTTTATGAGTTGCATAGAAAATATTGAAATACGACATAAAAGAGCATTGCTGGGTTATCTACCATATCATTATAATGTTATCTATTATAATTATAGTAATTATATTTTGTTTTTGTACAAAATAGCTTAAATATCAATCAATATTTGCATTAATTTGTTTTATTTTTCACTATAATAATTTTTATTTATTTTTTTAAGACGCTGGTAATGAAAGAATTTTGACTTTATTGACGTTTGGTTTTTATAGAACTCAATTAGATTTAAATTATATCGTCGGTGCTTTGGCCGAAATAACTATGTGTTTAATACCTACTGTTCAAGAGAGCAAAAAAAAAAACCTTTTGTTTTACAGGTTATTGTATTTTTCCTTAACCCATTTATTATTATTATTATGCCTTGAAGAAAGTCCATAAATTGGCGCCTTTGAGTGGTACAAGAATTAAACAAAAAACTACACATACAGTATCGCACAAAACATTTGCAACTAATTCTCAAAATTTAACAATTTTGGGTTCAGTTATCCGGAACTTTCATTATTATAGTGTATTATGTGAAAATAGCTATTGACGCGATCAAACAATTGCAACTCCTAAATTTTATGTTGTTAATATATTAAAAACCGTTATGTCTTGTTTTGTGTTGATCACAGTTTTTTTGGTTTAAAGTCACATTTTCCATTATGTGCAAACATATTTAAAAAGAAACACAAGTTGGGATAATATTTCAGACATCGATAATAATGCCACCAGATAAGTGCGGAAAGAACTACGAAAGCGTATCGGTTGGGTGCGAAAAACTGACTAGAGAACCGACTAATTAATAAAACGTTTAAAACGTTTCCTTTTAAATCGGCTCAAAAATTACCAAAAGAATTAAAGTTACTAGTCAGCGCAAAAACCATTTCCTGACGTCTCTCATATCTAAGCGTAACCAATTGAAACGGCTGCAATTTGCTCAAGATCATGTTAGTTTTACAGTGAACCAGTGGTTTTAGAAAAAAAAATCTGCTAGTTTTAGCAGTTTTTTCTGCAAGTTCATTTTTAATTTTTTTCTAGTAACTTTTTATTTTGCTATTTTTACAGGTTAAGCATAACCACTAGAGTATTCAAATTACTCGGATTTGGTTTTGTTTGAGTAACCGAGTAACTCGATTTTAAGGCTTCTAACTTACTCGATTAATCGAGTAAGTTTTTCACATTACTCGAGTAACTCAAATAATTTCAATACAAATACAAAATAAATACAAAATTGGGAGTTCCAAAATGTTTTTTTATCGAAATTAAAAAAAAGTTTGATAATTAATTGCAAATTATAAAGATCCTCTAAAATAATATACAATTTAATTAAAAATATATATATATATATATATAACTTTTAGCATTTTAAGAAAATATCAAAAATACTCGTAATATGGTATAGCAGTTTACGCCTTTGAAAAATATGAAGTAAAAATCACATAAATTTAAAAAAAAAATTAGTGTTAATATTACCGCTATTGATATCAATCTTTATGAAAATTTAATATAAAATATTAGTTTTACACCAGAACCGTTATATTTATAGCTGACAAAAATGTGCAACATCTACTTAGCAATTTAACCCATTGTTTGGGTCAGTTTAGCCGATTTGAGTTACTTTGGAAATCATAAAAAAATTAATATATAAGGAATAAAGACAAATTATGTTTTAAACATCCAAATGTAAGTTAAGATGAGTTAAATTTTAGATAAAAAATATTTTTTCCAAAAAAATTTTTCGTTGAGTGACTATAGCGTTTAAAAAATCCCTAATCCGACTCAAGCCCCTGAGGACTTGCACCTAAGCCAGAATGTCGGCTTGTTGTGCGCTCTAAAAATCGGTCCCATGTCATATTCCTACCCCAGGAACTTCGTCGCACTGACGAAATTCCACAACCTCTTCCATCCTATGCCCCTAAGATCCCCCAATGTGGATATTGGGTCACTGGATAGTATTTCGACCCGGATCCCGCAAAATGCCGGTCATTCACAGAGATAGTGTTCCAAGGTCTCCTCGTCCTCCCCACAGGCCCTACACAGTATAGGGTCCGCCCTACCAATACGGTGGAGATGGGCCCTCACTACCCCGTGAGGATTTACTTCAAAAGACTCAGTTCCTTCCTACTGAGATTCAGAATTTTCCTCGTCCTGTCTGAGTTGCCCTAAAGAATCCTCGTGGTCCTGCCAACACCCGCATTCTCCCAGATGGTCCTATGCATTATGTCAGCCCAATCCACCAGCTCCGCCTTGAGAGCTCGAAAAGGTCTAGCGTTCCCCAAAGTGACTAACTCCAGGGAAGATCCTCTCCCATTATTCCCTACTTGCCATTAACAAAATGTATTTATATAACCACTAATATGGTAATACTTTTCTACACTGAATCGTATATAAATACCCATCAAATACCATGCAATTTCGGCCAAAGCTATTTTGACTGCCTTTTTTTGTGAAAACCCGTGGACAAGCATACTTGCTTGTGGTCGTCAAAGGGTTAATTTATGTGTAAACGAACCAAAATTTAGCGACGAACCAAAATTTAATATTTATTATCGCCAGTAATGACATAACTCATGTAAGAAGGCCCAAAGGAAGACGAGTTCAAAAAGAGTTTTTTGTAAAGACGGTGAGGCATGGAGGTGGTCATTCATGGCCTGGTGATGTTTTTCTGAAAATGGGTTAGATCCGCTTCATTATATTAACGGTATAATGGATAGATGGGTTTACAAAAAACATCTTTAAGGATGTTATGGTGCCCTATGATGAGTGGGAAATGCCGTTACGATGGACGTTTCAGCAAGATAACGATCCCAAACACACCTAGAAGGTGATAAAAGCTTGGTTTAGACAACAAAGTGTTAATGCAATGCAGTGACCATATCAATCACCGAACCTTAAGCCGATCGAAAACCTTTGGTCAATTGTGGAACAGAGAATTGATCGCAATAACGTCCAAAATACCGAAGATTTGTTCAACCGGATACAATTAGTCATTTAATAGAGTCCATGTCTCGACGATACAAAGCTGTTATTGACGATAGGGATTTCGCTACGACATACTAAAAAAAAATAGTTAAACATAATTTAATAAACAACTTGAATGTTTATTTAATTGGATTTTACAACAAAAGGTCGAAAAAACATAAACACTAGATTGCGGATCAATAAGACCGTGACTTTTCGAACTTCCCTCGTACTCATATAAAATGCAACACTGCTCCCATCAAGTACCACCTGTTAATAGACTACTGTCAAATTTTGAGCAAGTTCCGTCATTTACTTTGCGTTTAACAGCTGTTCAATACATACAACGTCGTTGATTTTTTTAAAATTGCAAAAAAGTGAATTTTGAGTTCTCATTAAACATTATTTTTTGAGAAAAGAAAACGATTTAACGAGGATTTAAAAAAAATGCCTATTTTATGGACCTAAAAAATAATTTTTTTTGGAAGGGATACAAAAATTGGAGAAACGTTGGACTAAGTGTATTGAGCTAAAAGGAGAATTTCAAATTGAAATTCAGAAAATAACAGTTTTAATTGAGAATTCCCAATTGAAATTCCCATCATCCGTAATTCTTTGTTTCTTTTTCTTCTTTCCGTCTTTAACAATACTTCCAAATGGCATTATTTGCCTCTTCTTTTTAGTTTAAATGCTCACCATTTGAAAGGAAACAAAAAATGGCAAAATTTTTCTAAAAGGAAAATTTTAATTTAGAATAAAAGTCATGCTATTAATATTTATTATTTAATCAGGCACTAATTAAACATCTTGAATAAATTTTAACTATACTGAATTTCGAAACGGTTCGATTAGGGGAGCTATTTTTCACTTTTTGCACCTTGGCAAATTGCAAGAATATCTTTGAATTTTTCACAATTTTGATTTCATTGTATCATTTTTGATGACTAATATATATGATAGGCAATCATATATATTAGGCCGGGTCGATTTGTATGGAGGCAAAAGAATCGCTCAACGTTCAAGGAAAATCGTATTCTAGGGTTCAAAATAAGAAACTTTGCCGAAGGAACCATACCTCTAAAACGAATTCTGATGTCCCGACTTTTGACCCATAGGGTCAAATTTTGAAAAAGCCCACTTTGATATTTCAGAAAGTAGGAGGAATCTCTCCAAGATTATGGGAGATACTTCTTCTCCGGGAGACGCGCTAGCAGATTAATGCATAAATCATCATTCTAGGGGTTAAAATTTAAGTTAAAAGAGGGCCTTTTTAGCCGTGTTTTTTTAGCAAAATGTACAAATCTCGGGATAGAGATATTTCAGAAAGTAGGAGGAGGCTTTCCAAGATTAGGGTCTCTATTTCTTCTCCGGAAGAAATAGAGTATAAATATATTCGATTGGGTTGGATTCGATTGGGGCACTCTAAATGGGTCAAAGTGGGATTTTTCAAAATTTCACCCTACGGTTCAAAAGTCGGGACATCAGAATTCGTTTTAGAGGTATGGTTCCTTCGGCAAAGTTTCTTATTTTGATCCCTAGAATACGATTTTCCTTGAACGTTGAGCGATTTTTAAATCGACCCGCCCTAATATATATATATCAGATTTCACTTGGCCTTTAATGGGTTGAATTTAAAAATTTCTGATGGAAATTCATTAAATTTTACAACTTTTTTAGTACTTGCACTAACAGCTAAAAGTCAGTAAATATGTTTGCTAAAATTATTAAAAAAATTAAAACTTTTTTCCATATGACGTTGCAGGAAAAACTGCTAAAATTAGAAGCATTTGTTTTGCTAAATATTAATACGATAAGAATAAAACTGTTAAATGTACAAAAATTTAGTTGTATTTGAGCTTAATTTTAGTCAAATGAAAGTTGAAAATTATAAAATCAGCAAAAAACAAAGTTAAAACTGAGCTAAATTTTAGATAAAAAGTAATTAGTAGACAATAAAAAATCACAAAAAAAAATTAAATTTTCAAAGTGTTTTCTTCTATTATTTTATTATGCGAATAAAAATCAGGTCTTCCTAAAAAAAACACGAAACCATTTCGTTTTGGTTAATTTTGAATTCAAAAACGCTCCAGCAAGACTCAAAACTAAAATTGTTTGCATCAGAAATGACTCATGAAAGACTTAAATCAACGAGGCACAGTGGATGAATTTTAAATTCATTGTTCAAAAGTCCAATTTTTTTGTCACCAATTTATAAAATTTTAACGTCATTTGGTAGCTAATAAAGAGTGTTTTTTATAAAGGTATAGAACATTGAAATTGAATAACACAAAGATGAATTTTTTAAATAGATATGAAATTTACTTCATTCGAAAGATAATCTTCTGGCGTAATAATTTAAATATGACTTCTGGCATATGACCGTCACGGCTGGCACGAACGTAGTCTAATCTGGAGGTCCAATTTTCGATATCTTTTTCCAACATTTGTAGCCGTGTATGTGGTCAATCGACTTCACATATCCACACAGAAAATAGTCTAGCGGCGTTAAATCGCACGATCTTGGAGGCAAATTCACTGTTTCGAAACGTGAAACTATGCGGTTACCAAACGTTTCCTTTAATAAAGCAGTTGTGGCACGAGCTGTGGGACATGTTACGCCGTCCTGTTGAAACCACAGCTCCTGCACATCATGGTTGTTCAATTGATGAACGAAAAAGTCAGTAATCATGGCTCTATGGCGGGCACCAGTGACAGATAGACTGATTGGGGTCTTCATCTACACTACGATCTACAGCAGCAATGACTTATTCTGTACGCACTGTACAACGTCTCTGTGGATGCATATTATCATTTAGAGTAAACTTGGTGCGAAAACGTTCCATAGTTAATCGAATTGAGTGCTCTGATGGACGATTATATTGACCGTAAAATGGACGTAGTGCGCGATACGTATTTCGAACAGAACCATGATGTTCAAAATAAATTTGCACAATTTGGAAGCGTTGTTCAGGCGTCAGTTGAAATGCCAAACCAAACTAAACATAAATCACTTGACAGCTGACAAAATGGCCGCCAGTTAAAAAAAAGTGTTGCCAACTTAAAGTTATATACCTGTATAAAAAACACCCTTTACATCCAAGTTAACGTGGCCGAAAAATTAGGCCAAACTATTGCTAATTGTGGGTGTGGCATGCTGTTGGTAGGATTGTAGTCTTTAAATAACTGTATACGACCTACAGCCCTACCATTTATATAAGGGGTGTTCTGAAATATTTATTAAACTATATATTTTTGTCAAATTTCACCTTTAGTGGAATATAACTTCTAGGGAACAAAAGAGAACAAGAAAAGTGAACACCCCAGAGAAAGATGATAGTCTCTTCGTTTATGCTATATATACTTTTGCACCCGTGACTACCCGCGTGTAGAAAACTTTTTTATAGCATAGCATTTTTTATCAAGCAAGTAATGCGTGTTATTTTACCCATTATTTGTTAAATAAAAAAAAGAGGCTTTCCGATAACTTTTTGGATAATGCATATTTTAACACTAGACCTTTTTTGTAAATCGATTTTCTGATACCTGAATTTATGTTTTTTGTAATAACTAAATAGTCAGTACTACAAGTCATTTATTTAATTAATCATTTTGTTAATTACCCGGCCAACAATTTGAATATGGAGTTTAATATAATTATATCTCATTTGATAAGTTCCCATATATAAACACATACAAAAAACATACAATGTCATCTACATATATCTAATTATATCTAATTATATCTAATTATATCAAATTAGATATAATTTGATACAATTTTATTCGAAATTTGTCCATATCCGGGACATAAAATTATATATAATTAGATCTGACTTTATATAATTTTATAAGATAGTAGGTATACTTTTTGTGACTTGAAATTATGCTTAAAAGTATTTAAGTTGAAAATTAAAATTTCTAAAAATCAACAACTTTAACGACCCAAATTTTTTTAACCCTGCGTTACTATAGCCTGTGTGGAATCCAGCCAGAGGGCTGAATTTCTTAGTTTAGCATACAATATTTCATGAAAATCATCATTAACTTATAATGTAATCCTCATTTGGATGTTTATTGATGTTTAGAAGTTTTTTTACTTGTTTAATCCGAGCTGATATTTATATAAAAATCTGTATAAAAAAAGAGCTTGGGTGGATTACACCCATGATAGTAATAACGTTTCAATATTTCTGGGTGTTTTACACCCATCGATTGTAATCATATTAAATTGTTTTCTTAAAATTTTTGTAGCTTAGTGATAATTTAGTTTTTTTTTTTTTGTTTCTTCTTTTTTGCAAGTAATCGCAACTTATTCTTGAGAAATAAATTTAAGTTGCAAAACAAAAATACAATAAATTTATAATTGTTATCAGTATAAAATAGTGCATCATAAAGTGTAAAGTGAAAAATGTGTTCTTACGAAAAAGACCAAGTGCGACTGATGTCGCTTTTGTCAGATATTAATTTGGATGAGCAAAAAGACATTGGTGGTGAAAGCAGTGATGATAGTGACCAAGAAATAGTGAACAATCATGACTCCGATACTGAGCAGGAACTTGAGGAACAAGAAGGAAATGATGAAGTTCAATACATTGGAAGAGATGGAACAATTTGGCAAAAAGATCAATTTCCTATAACGCGAACTCCGGCTGAAAATATATTCATAAATGTTCCAAAATTAACATTTAACTACAAAATTTGAAAGTTAGGAAATTTTTTTCCACTTCTTGGACGTGAAAGCGTCAGTGTGAAATATTTATTTGAAAAAGTTACAGCAACCCACTCTGTACGTATTGCTATGGATCTTGCAACTCACGTTTGATGACTGTAATGAGTAAAAGAAATTTTGTATTTTTTTACGGAAAATTTTACTTTAAACAAAAAAATATTAACTAACTTGGCTTCAATAGTTTATAAGTTACAGTTAGTTTTGCAGAATGCATTTTTTGTTTTTGTTTGTTTTTTTTTTCAAATTAACAAAATATAATTTAAAATAAATGAATTGCCAAACTTATAAAATTAATTTGTTTTTTTCGATAGTTTGGTGTTCATTCTTTAAAAACAAAATGTTGTTTGCATATTTGAATTCAACAAACATAAAAGACAAGAAAAAATTTAGTGTTTCAAATACAGTGTCGCGCAATGCAAAAGCAACAAAACATACTTTTTTTTTTTTTTTTTTTTATAATTTAACCAATACTCAGGGGATGTCCCCTACTCATGCAGTGCATTGTATTGATCAGGAAAATAAGGTATGGGAAGGAGGAAAGAGGGAGTAGTGTTTGTGGATATTTGATTTAAATTTTTCTAAATTGTAAGTAACAGGGAAGACTTCTGCGGGAAGTTTGTTCCACATACGAATCGTTCGACTAAAAAACGAATTTTCTCTGTAATGCGTTGTGCGAAACACAGGACAATCAACTACAAACGGATGTGCTCTACTAGATAAGCGAGTATTACGAATAAAAACTCGGGCTCGTGGAATAAGTTCACTTATCTCAGATGAGCATCTCCCATGGTAATATCGATAGAAAAGTGTCACACAACCCACATTCCGACGATGCTCCAATGAATCAATAGAGTTGGATACACTACTGTCATTGATAAGCTTCACCGCCCTCCCCTGAACACGGTCCAGAAGCTTCAGAATAGACAATGGAGCCCCTGCCCATATATGAGAGTTGTATTCCATTTTTGGCCGGATATAGCTGGTATAAATAGTAAGGAGATCGGATGGAGTGAAGTAAGTCTTGCACCGTTTTAGAAAACCGAGACACTTGAATGCCTCTTTCGACACTTGAAATACGTGCTTATTCCAACGGACATCACACTGTATTCTCATGACCAGAACATCAAGAGTATCCGATTCCTCAATACCTATACCATCCATAGTTACAGATGACAATGTCAATTCCACAGCCCGTCTGTGGGTTAACATACAACATTGGGTCTTGCGTGCATTAAAATCGACCTTATTCGCGCGACCCCACTCGGAGATTGTAAAAAGGTCTTGATTGAGTGTGTCATTCATGTTTTGCCGCATGCCCTCTATCTCCAAAGAGCTTGGCCTGTGATCGAATGAAAATGAATGACAAATGTTGCTGTCATCTGCAAAAGAGTAGATAGGGTTGATGGTCTGACCAAGAAGGTCATTAATAAAAATAAGAAAAAGGGTAGGAGAAAGAAATATTTTAAATATTTTATCTGACAGGTCGGTTAGAATAAAAATTTTGATCGGATGTTTTATACTATTGAATAGAGTATATAGGATGTATATAAAAACCCCTATTAAAACAAATATGTGGCAAATGTAAAAAATAAAATATGGAAGCTCTTAATATGAGGCTGTGCAAAACAAGAGCAACAAAATGAATAATGTTTAGCAATGTTTTGAAAATTTAAATTTATGTACCTTTTTTAATTACCTTTGTTAAAATATTTATTTTAAATTTCTATTCAACTCTTTTGTATTAGTTTTTTGTAATAATATACGAGGGCGGATCAATAAGTCAGTGACTTTTCGAACTTAAATCGTAGTAATATGAAATGCAACACTGCTCCCATCAAGTACCACCTGTTAAAAGACTACTGTAAAATTGTGGGCAAGTTCCTTCATTTACTTTGCATTTAACAGCTAGCTGTTCAAAACATACAACCTCGTGGATTTTTTTAAAAATGGAAAAAAGTGATTTTCGAGTGTTCATTAAACATTATTTTTTGCGAAAAAAAACAGTCAATCAAATCAATGAAAATACTATGGGGACTCTGCACCATCGATTTCAATGGTAAACAAGCGCTTTACTGACTTTTTTTTTTAAATTTTCATTTACATAACCGAGCCCTTAGGGCCTTATATGGCTAATTAAAGCTACTAAACAATAAAACTTCTCTACTAAATTAAAGCATATAAAATAAATAATAATAATAAGATATAATATAAATATATGAGATCACTTAAAATATTTAAATTATTAAAAACGAAATCATAATAAATGCCGAGAAAAAATTATTGACAAAAAAAAAATTGTTCCAAATTGCATAAAAAATATGTATTATAACTTTCAACGTTTTTATCCTGAATTTAAAAAAAAAAAAAAAAAACCTATAGTCTCCAAAACTCGAAGTTCTGCAAAATGTAATAATTTGGACTTGTATACAGGCAATGTATAAGAAAATTCTCTTAATTCCCTTAGCAAAGCATTAAAAATTCTAGGTATCCGAACCTGAAATGATTTTGCAAATATATCTTTGTGTGGTCAATACACCCGAAAATGTCGAAAAATCCACGATATGGTGTTCTCCGATCGAAGAGTAAAAGTGCGTGAGACTGTTGATGAAATAGGCATTTCATAAGGCAGTGTGGTTTCGATTATAAATGATCAATTGGGTTTAAGAAAGCTGTCTGCAAGATGGGTGCCGCGTTTGCCTCAATTGACCATAAACGTAATCGTGTGACAACTTCAACGGATTGTTTGGAGTTGTTTAATAGCAATTCGAATAAGTTTTTGCGGCGTTTTGTAACTGTGGATGAAACATGGATCCATTACAACACTCCTGAGACCAAGCAGCAGTCTAAAAATGGGTTTCTCCGAGTGAACCGGCTCCGAAGAAGGTCAAGGTAAGTTTGTAGGCCAATAAGTTGATGGCAAAAGTTTTTTGGGATGCACGAGGGATAATCCACATCGATTACCTTCAAAAGGGAAAACCAATAAACGGCGAATATTATGTTAACTTATTGGACCGATTTAACAAGGATTTACAAAAAAAAAAACGACCCCATATGACCATGAAATGCCTATTTTATGGACCTCGAAAAATAATATTTTTTGGAAGGGATATAAATATTGGAGAAACGTTGGACTAAATGTATTGAGCTAAAAGGAGATTATGTTGAAAAATATATTTTTTTTTGCAAAAAAAAACTGTGTTTCATTCAAAAAGTCACGGACTTATTGATCCGCCCTCGTAGTTTATGGCTATTCAAAATTCACTGGATATTAATTTGTATGGCAGACAGTTTTGCAGAAAATATTTGAAACTGTAAGTGAAAAATGTGTTTTATTTACATAGTGTCCACATTAGATATTAACTTTGATATTATATGTGCGAGAACGCCAACAGAATAAAGGAATTAAATTATATATGTTCATATTAATGTTTAGGGTGGAGAACACGTATTCATATTTATATCATGTCTTCTCATAATTTTCTGTCTCCCGTTGAGTAAAGACGTCCGTTTATTCATTCAGTTTTCAACTATGCGATTAAAAAATAACTTTAAATTGATTTATAACAGTTAAACAATTTTGAATACACTTTTTTTTCTTGTATTTTTTTAGTTTTAGGCGTTTAACTTTTTTTTTTTTTTTTACAATCTTTTATGTACATATGTGTGTGCGTATTTTCACAGCTCATATCATAATATTGTTGTTTAGAGATTTATCATAACAACACTATTTTGATATCAGATATGATACTAACATGTGTGGTCCACATGTAATATAATTTTCTCTCAGATTGAATTTGAAGTTTGCTGACAGAAATATATTAAAGTTAATATCTAGTGTGGACACTATGTTAATGGCAACGGACAATTCGTATTATTAACCCTTCATAGCATAGTGGTATGAGGAAATCGAAATGTTCTTAATATTATACCAGAGCCAGAGCAATAACGTTAGAATGCATACACTGATAGAATTTTGTTCATTGTATTAATGAAATCCTTCATTAATACAATGAATTTTTCACTAAAAAGTCCCCAAAGAAAGTTTCATTGGCTCAATGAAATATTTTTCATTAATCAAATAATAATTGAAAAAATATTTTTTTTCTTGTTTCATATTTATTTTGTGTTAATTTTTTCTTTTTTATTATCTTATATTTATTTTTCCGTTTTTTTTTATCTCCCTGAACACGACTTGAACCCGCAACCATCACCATACAAATTACAAAACCAAAAGGATGTGCTTATTTAGACTTTTGTAGGAAAATATTTTTTTTCAATAGTTAAGGATCAAACAAATACAGTTAATGAAAATTTCATTCAGTCAATGAATTTTTCATTAATTTAATGAAAATGTTTCATTCAACCAATGAATCCAAGTTAATGAAAGACATTCATTAATAGTATGAAGGAAAATCCTATCAGTGTAGAGACGTAAAAATGATGCTGAGCCGTGTATTAATAATTAGTTCTGTTATTAACTTCAAGTTAAAAAGTTAAAATTTTTTAAATATTTCCAGAACAATTGTACCTTTTCTTAGACTAAGTTTGTATGGCCGACTGTTTGGAAGCAGTATTTGGACACATTTCGTAACTATTAACTATTAAATGTATATTAATATGACAGATTTTATATTATTATTATGACTCCCTGTTATCAAAATTTGTGCTTTCAAGGTAAAAAGTTGGAAAAAAATTAGCGTCTGTCTTGTGAACAAAATCATTCAAATTCTGATTTAGTGAATTTTTAAAGTTCAAATATTTTAAAATTAGAAATGCCTAATAGAAAATTATTAAAAATAAGTTTAAAACAAGTATTTTACCAAAAATAATTAAAAGATTATCAATTTTTTATTTTCAGAAAATTGTTAAACGCTTTTAATTTTGTTGCTTATGTTTTGCACTGCCTTATACTGGGAGCTTCCATATTTTTGTTTGACATTTCCCACATATTTGTTTTAATCGGGGATTTTATATACCTCCTATATGCCTGGATGCATTTATCTTATTATTTTCCTTATCCCACATATTTAATTGGATCAAATTTTTTATATACTATTCAATAGTATAAAAGATCCAATCAACACTTTTTTTCTAACCGACTTGGAAGATGAAATATTTCCAAATTCAATGGTATTCTTTATTTAGCATTTAAGTACATATAACTGTGGAGGCTTCCACAAAACAACTTTAAAAACTATTTTATAATTATAACTCAGAGAGTTTATTGTCAAATATTTTGAGTTTAATTTTGTAATTAATTTTATTAAGAACTAAAAAATATATTTTATAAAAAAATTAAAATACAAATGTTATTTATAAAATAAATAAAATATGGGAGACTTATCACGCTCCCATAAGTGGTGACCCCTTCAAAAAAGAATAAAAACTACGAATCATCTTAATTAAGAGAAAGTGTGTTTCCAAAATATGCATTAAATCTTCACAATAACAAGATCAAGCTCAACAAAAAAAGTCATAAAAAGTCATAATTGTTAAAACAAAATTTTAAGGAGATTCTGAATACCTGGTTCATATAAGTTAGTTGTAAAAAAATATGCTCAAGAAATGTTTAAGGAATCACAATGTCCCGTTTTACAATAGAAGTTCGCAAGACGCCAAATCTTATGCTCCATTCTTCCTGTAACTCACTTAATCAAACAAACAAAACTCTCCTTGCATGTCGGTCCATTTATCTTCATTTTCAAAAGTCGCCGAAGGCACATTAACGATTTGTAGATCAAATCTCAAATGAAATTCGGTCTACTACATTCAAGATTCATTCATCTTTATGCAGTTTGACTTCAAATAGAGGTATCGGATTAGTCACAAGAGAATTGGTTTTCTAGCCAATAGCATAACTCAACAATTAATTTATCCTGATTTCATGGATAAACCTACAAAAATCAAACTATTTAAGACAGCGTATTTAAGAAAGAAAACAAAAATAATTAAAGGATCTTCATCGTACTCAAAACCAAATTTTTCAAGAAACTTTTAGTTTCTCTCTTAGAAGGGCGGTAATGTGGAGGCTTCCACAAAACAACTTTAAAAACTATTTTATAATTATAACTCAGAGAGTTTATTGTCAAATATTTTCAATTCAATTTTGGAAATAATTTTAAAAAGAAAATAAAAAATATATTTTATATAAATTTAAATAAAATTGTTTAATATAAAATAAATAAAAAGTGGGAGACTTATCACGTTCCCATATAACTAATTTAACAATATTTTAAGAGTTTAAGATTATTTTCCTTTTCTACTTAATAATTTAATAACAATATTGTGTAATTTATTTACATTTAAGTTTAACATTATTTAAAGGAGGGATAAATTTACAAAAAAAAACCTTTTCAAAACAAAGATTTACCTATGTTTTGTGCGACAATGTACATTAGGCATATAACTTTTTTTGACTAAAAATTTAACAGGCACTACGCTATGGGGAATATTGTACTAATAATAAAAAAACGATATCTTAGGTCAGTTTGAAACAAAAACCTTCCGCACTGAATGCAACCCTAAAAGATTTAAAAGATTTTTTTTTTATTTTAATTTTTTTTTTTTAACAATTTTAAAACAACATAACAATATTAATAAAGTACAAACTAGGTGTTACAAGAAATAAATTTTAAGTTTAGTGTTCGCGTTGATTTGCATAGCGGAAGTAAGTATTGCACTATTTTCACAGCTCCTTCTGCACATTAGAGTACCCATGAAATATATGAAAATTGCAAAGTTGTTTTTTTACTCGCTCCCCGCGCATTTTAAGATAGGTTGGGTGCAAAAAATCAGATGTGCGAATAAACTTTTTATCTATCGCTCAAACAGGCCATGAGATTTTGACTTTTGACCTCAAAAATAAACTAAAAATGGTTGATATCTTTGTTGTTCTACAAGTTTTAAATAATCGGGTTTTGTTAAAAAGTGTTATTAGTGTTATTATGCAAAATAAAACAGAAATTATTTTTCTCATACATACTTTTTAATTAAATATGAAAAATCGTGACGTTTTTCGCGGTCAAAATCAAAATTTTGGATTTTTTTTTTTTAAGCTGCTCTTATTAATTTTCGTTAGGCGATATTTTTGTTTGCTATACATCAGCTAATAGGCTATTAACTGTAGTTTAGGAAAAGTTTGGTTTTTTTCAAATATATCGTCTATTCCATGAGAAAATGACAAAAACCATACTATGGATAAAAAAAAATCTACTCTAAAAATCTATAGCCTCAGTTTCTGCAAATTCTAAAAAGTTTCAATTATATTTCCATTTTAGATGAATATCGTCCCTTCTGTGAGAAATAGCCAAAGATCTAACCGAGGACTTTTTAAATTCTATGTTTATCATATATGTACTTAAAATTGAGACATTTAAAGATTTCTATATTTGGTTCTCCGAAATTGCAAACTAAAAGGGTTTTGAAAATAAAAAAAAATTAGGTAAATGTGTGTAAATACCGCGAAGCATAAAAATTTTTTATTACAATAAACGGATTTTTTGTTTTTCACAATTTGTTAAATAAGTTTTGGGACTTTAGCACATTTAATTACTATAAATGAAATTTCAGTTTAGTTTTAAAAATACATATGGGAAATAATCAATAACAATAAAAATTCAATAAATCACAATCAAAAAAGTATAAAAGGTACATTTCAATACCTCCCTAGATAATAAAGTCAAAACTTCATTTAGGTTATGAATTCTATTTTTCGATATTGAAACAAAGAGTAACTAAAATCAGAAAAATTATTTTAACTAGTGCCTTCAAAAAATCCTAATTCCAAACTTCATCGCATTTTAATTGTGGATATTTCCAAAAAATGCCAAAAGTTATATGCCTGAGGTATATATTATAAGGTGGATTTTTTTATTTGAAATTATATAAAAGAAATTACTTGAAAATAATTTCATTATAAAATTATAAGGAAAATGAAGATTATTCAAGTTCGAGGCCATACTCTATATTTCTTTATTAGGATATTGTCCTAACAAATAATCTACAGTTTTTTGTTTTCAAATTTATTATTTGACACGCTCATTCTTCTCAGACATTTCTGACTCCAAAAAGAAAGCTCTTTTGGATGAAACACTTTTATACAAAACTTTAAATTTTTTGAGACCATTTTTGATTAGGTTTTGAGCCCGTTTACTGGCTGGGTGTCAGAGAAGCTAAGACGCGCCGCCGATAATTTTTAACTTGTTCTCGCTGAAATTCTAAATAGCGGTCAAGCCGAATTTCTATCTAACAAATAAACAAATGCAATTGGAAATCAAGTTTTTGATTAGGTTTTGAGCCCGTTTACTGGCTGGGTGTCAGAGAAGCTAAGACGCGCCGCCTATAATTTTTAACTTGTTCTCGCTGAAATTCTAAATAGCGGTCAAGCCGAATTTCTATCTAACGAATAAACAAATGCAATTGGAAATCAAGTTTTGAAAGTTTCATACACACAAACAAATCGTTGCCAGAGCATTTTAACTAATAAAGCTTTTTTGCATAAATTATTCAATAATTAAGTATAAACCATGGATGGTAACCGATTAGATGCGGGTATTGGAAAGGGTAACGCAATTTTCTTTTATTTCGGTAACGGTTTTTTAACGGTAATGTTATTTAAGTTGTTTCGGTAACGGTTTTTTTAGCGGGTAACGTTATTTAAGTTATTTCGGTAACGGTTTTTAACGGTAACGTTATTTAAGTTGTTTCGGTAACGGTTTTTTTAGCGGTAACGTTATTTAAGTTATTTCGGTAAAGGTATTTTAATGATAACGGGTTTTCAGTTATTTCGGCAACGGTATTTAAAGGGTAACGTTATTTTAGTTATATTGGTATATGTATGCCTGCACACCTATATTTTTAGCCTCATCATGCCCGAATTTCAATGACTGGGTATGATGATCAAACTTCTAAAATATATTTATTTACAGATATTATTTTTACTTCTAATCTTTTCAGATTATTTCGGTAACGATATTTTAAGGATAACGCTATTTTAATTATTTCAGTAACAATCTTTACCGATAACGGTATTTTAGTTATTTCGGTAACGGTATTTAGGGGGTATTGGTATTTCAGTTAATTCGGTAACGTTATTTTACGGATAGTTATTTTAATTATTTCGGTAAAGGTATTTTAGCCAGTTAAAAGGGTTTACAATCGATAACGGTATTTTAGAGGTATTGCCTGCCTTCCCTAGTATAAGCAAGTAAAAACTTGGTAAAATGTTACAAGTTTTCGCAGAACTTTTGTAAATAAACTTTATTAGTTGAAATGCTCCTAATTACTTGGCAAAGATTTTTTTTTTGTGTAGCTTTAAATTATTATTTATTGGTTATTTGGGCATGTGTGATGCGTTAAAATTCTGTTAATCATATTTTAATCAAGTTGTGAAAGTTTCATAGCTGAACACTTTTTTTAGTAGCATTTTGGAGGCTTTGAAATTGGAAAAAATTATAATAGCAAAATTTAGTGAATGATTTGGAAATAAAGGTTTATAAGTTTCAGAGCTCTAAATTGTTATTTATTCGTTTATATCCAATTTCATATTAATATTTTGTTTAACTCAATTTCATTTGAAATTGTACAAATTTTTAATGTCAAATCTCAATTTATTTAATATTTAAAATGTCCAAAGCGAAATTTAGATTGGGTTAGGTTAGGTCGAAAAGAGGATTCGGAGAAGTGAAAATACTTCCCTAATCCGACTCAAGTCCCTGAGGACTTACACTTAAGCCAGAATATCGGCTTGTTGTGCGCTCTAAACAATCGGTCACCTTTCTACCCCAGGTGCTCCGTCGCACTGACGAAACTTCTCAACTTCTTCCATTCTATGCCCCTAAGATCCCCAAGGTGGATATTGGGTCACTGGATAGCGAAATTTAAATTTTTATTTAAAATTGTTATTGACAATAGAGGTTTATTAAACTAACTATATATTGTCAGCTAAAGTGTAAAAGGCGTAATTAAAATTTATACTTTTCTAAGAGCAGAAAAAAACATCGTTAGAGATTTCCACAAATTTGTAAATAAAACTGATAGTTTAAATCAAAGAATGCTAAAATTTTGAGGTGCCATAAAGCTTTTTAATCATAAAACTTTACTTTCAAATTGCTTTTATAGTAATAAATGTGTAATAAAATAGTAATATAGTAATAAAATAGTAATAAATGTAAAAAACTTATTTAACAAATTGTGAAAAATAATTTGTTGTAGGATGGTTCCTTTTTTGCCGAAATTTTCAATTTTGGCGATTTTTTCAAATTTTTGATTTTTTTTTTAATTTTGAAATTTTTTGTTATTTTTGGCAATTTTTTTCGGCACAGCCTAAAAATGTATCCAGACGAAAAAATCCGCGAAAGAACAATCAGCCGTTGCCGCCAAAAATATTTGCTCTTCCGCCGCCGCCGAAATTTTTAATTCGGCTTACTTCTCTGCTGGGTGGACATAATATGACCAAAGAGTATATACAAATAGAGAGACTACACTTCCCACGCCTCTCAGCAACATAATAACGAACCCGGGCAAGCAAATGAAAACATTTTTTTTACACCAAAAAATAATTGCAACATGTTAATAAAAAATTGTTGCTTAAAACAATCACTTTTATTTTGCTTACAGTAGTGGTCAAAACATTTGAAACTGAGATCGCATTTGTTGTTTTCATTGATTTATTTTCTTCAAATCACACTTAGTTACTAAAATTTATTTTTTACATATTCTTCATACATTGTTTTATGTTAAACAAATAAAAAAAATGAATTACGTTAAATTAAAACAACAAAAAGTTAATAATACTAGATGTATTCAAAATGCAGGTGTTCAAAACATTTGCAACTCTCACAAATGCTATGATATAACGGTAATCGCATTCCTTTTTATAAAGAAATTCAGACCGTTACATTTTTTAAACAAATTTATTATAATTATTGTTCTTTAATAGTTGTAACAAGATGTTGGAAGCATAAACATCGTAAGAATAATTTTTGTAAAAAATGGCAGGAAATATATACAGTTCTGATTTTAAATCAAAAGTTTTAAATGATTTTCAAAATGGACTTTCCCAAAATGAAATTTCTATAAAGTACTCCGTTCCAAAATCAACGATTTGCCGCATTGTTAATAGTGCTAACATCCACACAACTCATAAAGGTGTAAGGCCCCGTATTACAACTGTAAGAGAAGATCGGAAAATTAAGAATTTTTTTACGAAATATCACAAAGCAGTTCCCAGAGAAGCTAAAACTGAACTTTTAATAGATGCCAGTCTTCCCACCATTAAAAGAAGAGCCCGAGAATATGGTCTTAGAAGTTATAGATGTACAAAAAACAGTTTGTGTCGGAAAAAAACCGAAAAGCTCGGCTTGACTTTGCACGCACCCATTTAAACTGGACTCAACAGCAATGGAAAAGTGTATCAGATGAGTCTAAATTCAAAAAATGTATTGTGGTCAGATGAGTCTAAATTCAACCTCCGGGGATCAGATGGAAGAGCCAATGTTTGAAGACCACTAGGCGAAAAGTTTAATCCCAAATACACAACCGCCACAGTGAAGCACGGAGATGGAAACATTATGGTGTGGGGGTGTTTTTCTGGAAAGGGATTGGCCCAATTCACCGCACTACTAGCACAATGACGGCCACAATCTATAGAGATCTTTTGAGTTCAGTTATGCTTCCGTATGCTGAATGGGAAATGCCACTCTCATGGACCTTCCAGCACAACAACGACCTAAAACACACGGCGGGGGTTGTGAAAGTTTGGCTGCAGAAAAATGAGATTAATATCATGTCGTGGCCGGCTCAATCTCCTGATCTCAACACGATTGAGAACATGTGGATGATTGTTTAACGGAATATCGGCAATAAAGTATTCCGAAATGGTGATGAACTTTTCGTCGAGTTGGAGAAGCAGTGGAATGAAATTTCTGACGATTATATTAAAAAGCTCATTGCATCAATGCCTAAGAGATGTTCAGAAGATATAAAAAAGGCATAAATTCGGTTTACCGACACCTCACCAAAATAAATGAAATTTTGTCCTTTAATAGAAGAGACCACGCTGAGTCGAAATAAAAAAAATTTTTCGTCGCTACTTGTTCGATCTTAACAAAATTGGCGTCGTTGGAAAGGTCTCGAAAATATCTTTCCAATGAGGTATATAATGTCCCAAAATATTAACCCCTTGCTGCCCAAATAAAGCATTTTTGTTTTTTTATGATTTTTTTTTTTAACGCTCTTTTGGGACATTATATACCTCATTGGAAAGATATTTTCAAGACCTTTCCAACGACGCCAGTTTTGTTAAGATCAGATAAGTAGTTTTGAAGTTATTTCGGATTTCATTTCAAACTTTGGAGCCCCGCCCACTGAAAAGGGGGCGTGAGTGACGCATTTGACTCTGTGGGGTCAAATGTTCAAGGTCAAAAAATTTCAAAAAATTCTGAGAGGTGTCGGTAAACTGAATTTGTTCCAGTTGCAAATGTTTTGAACACAGCCCTATCGACTTTACTTTTTTTTTTGTTTAAGAAGTTATGAACAATTTTTTTGTATTTGTAAAATAATATGCTATTACTGAATTTTATAAAAAAAAAACAAAAACTTATACCACAAATCTTTTTGATCAAAAATATTATAATTACCTAAACCATGATTTCAGTTGCAAATGTTTTGAACACCACTGTATATTTTGTTATTTTCTATTTAAATTTAATGTATTTTAATCATTAGTATTTGAAATAATTAAAAATTTTATTAAATAATTATTTAAAAACATGATAAAAATTATTTCTGAAACATTTTTTTCATTTCCTCGGTGCGATGTTACGATCAACATAAAAAAAAGAGGGCAGATTGAGAGAGAATGAGTTGGATAGAAACCTACTGTTATGACTGGTTAAAATAATTAAACAATTAATTATAACAAATAATTACCTTGCTTGTTTTATTTATATATAAAGTGTAGGTAGGATGTAGGAAATTCACCAAAAATAATAATGAAGATTAATCCGGTTTTTGCGTTATTTGCTGTAGCTGCTGTTGCTAAAATTTAAATCCTTAATGAATTGCTGGTAGGTTGCTGTTGAGTAAGTTGCTCTAGTGGTTGTTGTTGTTGTTGCTGTTGGTTAATAAATCTTAATATTTGCTTCAAGGAGGACTCTAAACGGCGGGTGAGACTTTTTTTGTTTTGTATATGTTGTTGTTAAATTTTTGCTTATTTTAAAAATAATTTTTTTTTTCTTTTTTTGTTTGAAAACTAATAATAATTTAAATAAAAAGTAACTACCCACATACACACACTGGGACAGACAATCTGATACAGAAAATGAAATCGAAAACAGAAAAAAAACAACGAGGGATTTGATTTTATTGTTGTTGGATAGTTTTGCGAAATTAAAATTAAACGAGAATTTTAGGTTGTTGAATTTGATAAATTCTTAAAAAAAATGTGTGCAAAAAAAAAAAAAATTAAAAAACTGAACTTTTTTACGCAAAAATAAAATTCACAACATAAATGAATTGAAGAAAAATTAAAAAAAAACAACTAAAAACAAAATTATTGGTTAGATGATGGATAAAAGTAAAATTAACTTGGCAAATTAAGCATTTTGATTTTTTTTTTGTTGTTTTTTTTTTTGCTGGTCGTTGTTGCTGTTGTGGCGATTATTGTTAGACGGGTGGGTTGATGTAATTGTTGCTGCTGATAATTCTGTTTTGTTGTTTATTTCTTAAATGTGACGAATTTAAATTTTATTCAGTTTTTTTTTTTTTGTTAAAGGTATTCTCTTTTGGTCTGTTTGCGTTGCTTGTCCTTATAAATCTTCGGTACACTTTCTTTTTTTTTTAATCTTTGCTCTTTTAGGGAAGAGAAGAGGAATGAAGCATAAAAAAAAAGATGAAGATTTGTCTTCTTGTTCAATAAACAGCTGTCTGCTAATTATTACAATTTAATAATCTTCCATTTAATTTTTACTTAACTTTTTTTTTTTTTAAAAAATTCACAAAATTTGCCCAATTTCCAAAAAAAGAATGTTCCAATTTCTTTTTTTTTTTTTTGGGGTCTCGTCTCCTTTGTTAAGTTAATGCTTTTTTTCGACGGTTGTCACACTTGTCAATGAAAACACTTTTTTGCATAATTTTTTCGCTGATGTTCGTTCTTTTTTTCTCAACCACGTTGTTTTCCTGGGAATTCTTTTATTGAGCAAAACACTAGTTTTTTTAACAATTATTTAATTATTCTTATGATGCTCGTTGATTTAAGCTATATAAGTTTTTTATAATTATTTCGTTAGCTGCTCTACCGGCAGCACAAAAATCTCAATGAAATATTTGTGAAAATTTGCAAATTTTTTCTACTTATTTAATTCCTTTTTGCGTCGTCTTTCTTTAAATCACTGATGTCAACTATCAAAAAAAAATTAATTATCAGACACAAAATCGCTTGTAAATTAAGTAACATGTCAGTTGCACGCAGACAAAATTTGGTGGTATTTTCATACAAGATTGGCATGGCGAAATGTTTGTGTAATATCGTCGTATGAATAATGGTGAGACCTATAGACCATTTCTGGCAAAATTGAGTTAGGAATTGATTATATATGATTAATGTGTACTCTTTCTAATCTTTAATCCGTTTTTATATACCTCGTATCAATTAGGAGATATCCAGCCCCATATGTGCTGCGTATCCCTATTTTTACAAATTTCTTTACATTGGTATGGTGTATTGACCACTTTTTGGCCAATGAGTCAAACTTTCTATAGAAAAATAAAAACATTATTCGTCATATAAAACAAAAAACAATAAAAAAGTTTAAGCATTGGCAGTATGACAACCTACCCAGCAAACAATCCGGTCCGTTTATGTGCCGTTTTCGGTACAGCATATACGGATCCGAAGTCCGTTTCCGTACCGTTTTCCGGATCAGTATACGGACCGGAAAACGGCATAAAAGGAACATCGAATACGGATTCGAAACAGTATAAAGCACGCTAAAACGGACCGTTTTCGTACCGTCATGCTGTATATACAACGGAGTGTACGAATTGAGTGTACGTTCAAAACGTACCGTAAACTGTCCGTCATTTATTTAAAAAACGGAGTGGACTCCGTTTTTAATATACCGTATACGGTCCGAATATGGTCCGTATTCGTACCGTTTTTTTTTAAATGGTCCATTTTTATTTTTTTTTTTATTTATTTTATATAAATGATTTCTCCTTTTTTGAATTTTAAACAAAAGTTTGGTTTTATTTTTAAATTTTTTCATTTATAAAGATATGAATTACATTATTAAAAAACAATATGAAACCACATAAAAATTCAATAAAAATCAATAAAAGGATGTGGTTTTAACATTTTGATTTTTTTTTTCATTTTATCTCTGGTGTTGTTTAGCATCTTCATCATTAAAATTTTCATGAGATCTGCGTCTCTATATTTAATTGCAAAAACATCTGAAATACAAGTATATGTTAAAAAAAGTGGTACATTTAAAAATAACCAAAAAAATTACCACTAAAAATCTTAAATACGTATTCAGCCATTTTTTATTTTATGCAGCCGTTCTCGAGTTATGGAGTGACAATCAAAATGTACACTTCTTTTTATATATATATATGAAAATGACTAATGTTCAGAAAAATCACCACATCTGGACCAAACAAAAATATTTTTAAACAATTTTTTTTTAAAAACATCCTCATTGCATGTTCTACAAAACGTATTCAGCCATTTTTTATTTTATGCAGCCGTTTCTTCCGGTAATACCGGAAGAAAAGCGATAACGGATGTAACGGAGCTTTAACTGATGAAAATCGGTGTAGTCCGGTTAAACGGCACTGAAACGGATACATCAAAACGGAGTTAAAACGAATAATTTTCGAAAATTTGAATAATCCAATTTTACTGTACGTAAATGGTCCGTTTTCGTACAAGCTTCGACGGATACGTCAATTCCGGTCCGTTTTCGTACCGTCAATGCCGGATTCATGAATCCGTTTGTAACGGACAGTCCGTAAAGTCGTTTCTTGGGTAGTCTTATAATGATTAAAAGAAGAAAAAACTTTTGACCTACTTGAAAGAAAAACAATAAAATTGTGATAAAAACGGCTTATAGGCCATATAACAAAAAAATCTTTTTTTTTAAAAATTGTTAATAACTCTGGATACTCAGTGCAAAAAGGCGTAAAAATTAACAATATTGTTTATAATAAATGCAGCTATAGATATAGCAAACAAAAAAGAAAACCTATCTTTTAGAAATTTAATAATTTTGTGGTAAACTTTCTTTATCGTTTTTCTCGCAAAAATGTTTTTGGTCGGTGCGGCTCTCCAATAATCAATCGACGATATGCTTAACCAAATTTTTGTTAAACTACAAAAGTTATTTTTATGGCCAGGGGAAGTTGACACACTATCCATCTCCATCCATCCATTTCCCGTTATTGGTAATACGAATTGTCAAATTATTTTAAAGTCTCTTTTGAAAATGACATTTCGTACACTCAAAAAAGTTTTACAATTACTACACACACAAAATTCTCAAAGGGAATACGTTGAGAGCATACTTACTACTGGTTCACACACGGCAATTGTACTTGCGCAATTTTTGTTCAATTCTCCTTTGAAATTGCTTTTGTGTTCACACAGGAAAAGTTTGTTTCAGCAGTTTTCGTATATCAACCTGCAGTGTTGAAAATTGATGATGACAAAACAAACAAAACGGGCAAGTCTGTACCCCCTTCCATTCTCTTTTCCTCTCTCTTCTATAAACTCAAGAATTGCGCAAGTAAAATTGCCGTGTGTGAACGGGGACTTAGTAAATTTTTTTTAATTGAAATTCTGTGGATTTTTATCAAGTTTTGTATAAATTATGCATGCGATTGTGTTAATTTTGTATTTTCATTTACACAATTTTCCTAAACTACTTTCCAAGTAACATTATTATATCATACATTATAAAATATTACTTACTTAAAATTTATACTTAACATTTTTATGGTTTCTATTATGCTAAATCTTTACAAGATGTTAAAGTTATATTGCATACGTCTAGCATTTTGTGTTCATATTTTAATCAAGCAATACTTGGTAAAATGTAGCAAAATAAATATGAAGAAACATATAATTTCTTGAACATAAGTGTTAAAAGAAAAAAAAAAATACTTTTTTCGTGACCAAATAAATACAACACAAAATAGTTTGTGAAATATAATGTGTATTAAATAATACTTTATTTAAATTTAAATAATATAAAACTTTTAAATAAATTAGAAGTAGCCGAAACAAGAATCTGAAAAATGGTTTGTTTATTTTAGTTATTTATTAAACAACTAAATTGAAACCTCAATTTTATATTTTCTAGATCAAAGTCATTGCATCGGTGAAATTAGATAGCATATATATTCTTCGGGCTAATGTGAAATTTGGTATTATTAATTAGAATAAGTATTATATAAAATTAATGTATTGTTTTTTTTTTTATATTTTGTAAATAAAATAATTTTTAATAAAATTATAAAAGAACAGCATATTTGATATAAATATATAGGACAATTTATTAAATTTATTATCTAGGACTTGGTATGAAATATAATAGATAATATTATTACGATTTACTGCTTAATTGTCATAAATAAAAGAGGAAGATGTTTTTTTTGGTTAAATTACATTATAATCTTATACAAATCATGTTCCTACATTGATTGACAAACTTTACTGAAAATAGTTATTAGTTGTAATGCTCTTACTGTACTTGGTAATATTAGACCATTTTTTGATAAACGTTCCTCTGGAATTTTTTGTGTGTCTATTTAATATGTTCCACATTTTTTTTATATTAAATTATTTACAACAATCTTGATTTAAATCAAAAGTTTTAAATACTAACAGCAACGCAGAGGTAATGAGAGTTAACGTTGTTTTGCTGTGACGAACGTGACATTAGAATCTTATGAAAGGAAATCAAAAATGTATCAATTATTGTTGTATCAAATATTTTAAGATAAGATTAAAGAAGAAAGAAGCTGATTTAAAACATGAACGCAACTTTTCAGTCCGCTATATTAATCATGGCAACTAAGATATGCTTTGGCCTTTTTAATTTAAATAAATTTAAGTATTTTTTCTTTGTTAATAATACAAGACAGAAATAATTGTTTGTCCACTTTGAATTTTTTGGTCATGGTCGATTTTTCTATGGAAATGCCTAAATAAATAAAAAACTTAAATTCTAATTGTATTTTTTATTTTTCAGTCACAAAATATTGGCTTTATTATGACCCAGCATTTGGAAAACTTGTAATACGTTGGACTTCGTGTATACATGATGTCACAAACACACAAATTACTAAAAAGTCTGTAAGAAAAAACTGAAAACTTTTACTAGTTTTCTCATACAAAACAATCAACTAGAATATGTTGTATTTAAATATTACTATTCAAACCGGATTCTCAATTCGTTCCCAGTAATGGTAACATTAGCAGTTGGACTGGAAACCCAGCCAAATAAAAAGCTTTAAGTTTTAAAGCTGTTGGCTAAAACTTGTAAAAAAGACGAAATTAATTCATGTTGTTCTGGTAATCAATTAACATACCTGATCAAACCTTGAGTTTCTTGTGGGTGGATTAGAATGCGGCTGAAGATGACTTAGTCGCTTATGTCAAAAGTGCGGCACTTCCTCTGGCGCTGATCCCCACAAGATTTTTTTTCATCTTATCTTACATTTATTAACACTTAGGTTTTTCTATTTGTAATAGTATCATTTTAATTATGATCTCAAACCTGAGAATCCAAAATGAAATGAAACTTAATAATATTCACAGAATTTTACACAAAAAAATTTTGCTAGGTATGCCTTCGTAGTATTCCCTCTGAAAATTTTTAGTGTGTATGCAAATATACGTTATTTTCTGAAATTCTGCTTATTATTTGGCAACGATTTTTTGGTGTGTAGATAGTAATAAAACGCTCGTTTTGACTATAAAACTGCCAAATTAGTAACAGAGCATTAATTAATGCTTATTGCATTGTTGTATAACATTGTAGTAGTTTTTATTGGCAAATTAAAAAGTAGTACATTCGGTTTCGTGACATATATAAAAGCTGATTTTTTTATAATAGGAGCTGCCAGATTAATTTGCTTAAGGTGTTTTCCGTTATTTTCGAATTGGTTTATAGTTATATCTTTGATTCATAACAAAAATTCTAAAACTGTGAATGTGCTTCAGTTTGCGTTTTTAATATTACAAGTAACAAACTATAAATAATTTGGTTATTAAATGGAACGTTATTCAAAGACGCATTTACGCCACTGATGTCAACTTGGTGCTTTTCTAGCTAGAATTATACTGCGTTTACAATAGTCTCAAAATTTAGTTTTGTTTTTTATATCAGTCATATAATATTGAATAACATGAAAAGCGAATAAGATTTTAAAATCTAGTTAGTATGTCACATTATGTACTATTTTGTTATTTAAATGACAAAAGGTGATGATAAAGGTGAATTTACATTTGTAAGTGGAATTGGTTCATCTACAAATGATATCTGTGCAGTTTCACAAGATCTACTGCAACATATTGACAATTTTACAGTGGATAGCAAGATTTGGTCGGATCATCTTCCAATTGCACTGACGTTAAAATTTAACATTGTGGACCCAATTGAGAAGATCCCAAATCTACTGCCAAAACTAAAATGGCGACAGAATGATGTGTTGCAATACCAAAATAAAGTAATAAATGCACTACAAATTATAGGTATAGAGAATCGTAATCTTTCGTTTGGTGATATCACAAGCGTTATTAAAAAGGTTTATCAGAAAATGTACAATAATAATCGTCCTTTTATCTCTAAACAAAAATGGTTTAATAGAGAATGTTACAACTTGAGAACGTTATCCTTTGACATGTTGAGAAGCTTTAAGGCTGATAATAGTATAGAAAGCAGAACAAAATATATAAAAGCTAATAAACATTTTAAATTGACTTGTCAAAGAGCCAAAAGTAGATACTTTCAATCTCTCGAAAGGAAAATTGATGAAGTAAATGATAGCAAAAGTTGGTGGAAGATAGCAAAGGAAATTCGAAATGAAAATAGCTTCCCTAATATAGCAGTTCCTACAGACCAGTTGAAAACATATTTCCAAGAGCTGTTAAATCCTCCCCAGTTGTCCATTAATATAAACTACGCTTATTTTTATAATACTAACTACGAATTAGATAAACCGATAACGTTGGAAGAAATAAAAAAAATACTAGAAAAGTCGAAGTTAAATAAAGCCCCCGGACATGACAGAGTACCATATGAATTTTTAAAAAATGCGCCAGATGAGCTGCTTAAGCAAGCAGCTATTAGTTGCAACGTAATATACGATAGTGGGAAAGTAGACGAGTCGTTCGTGGAAAGTATTATATTTCCAATTTACAAAAAAGGAGATGTTTCAAATCCTAGCAACTACCGTGGAATATCGTTTATGAATTGTTTACCTAAGGTGATGATGGGATTGATAACGCAAAGATTAACAACATGGACAGAAAATTTCAACATTATCAATGAATATCAGGCGGGTTTTCGCAAAAACTATTCAACGGCTGATAATATATACAATCTGTCGTCCATAGTACATCTAAATTTTGGAAGAAATAAAAAAACGTACGCTTTCTTCGTTGATTTTAAAGCGGCTTTTGATAAAATCTCACGTCATGCTTTAATTTATAAACTACACAGAATTGGAGTATCATCAAAACTGGTAAATTTTATTGAAAATGTTTACAATAATACAAAATGTTCAGTATGGACCGGTAGTGAGATATCAGCTAGTTTTACGACAGAATCAGGAGTGAAGCAGGGCTGTTTGCTTTCCCCACTACTTTTTGCGATTTATCTAAATGATTTATATGAACATCTAGGTGGCGGCATAGTTTTGGATGAATTAAATATACGTGTTCTATTGTATGCTGATGACATAGTCATATTAGCGGACAAGGCTTGTGTACTACAGCAAATGATCCATAAATTGGAAGAATATTGTGTATTGTGGAATATGGAGATTAATATGGCCAAGTCAAAAATAATGGTTTTTCGAAAAGGTGGGAAATTATCCCAGAATGAGAAATGGTTCCTAAACAACACTGAAATCGAGGTAGTTTCGGAATATACATATTTGGGAGTAATACTGACCCCAAAAATGATTTTTAAAAAACATGTAGAGGCCAGGTATCTGTCAGCAAAAAACAGCATTAATATGACATGGAGCAACTTCTTGAGTAGGCCAAACGTATCATTAAAGGCTAAATGGAAGCTTTTTTTAGCTGTTTGCAGATCCATCCAATCTTACGGTGCGCAAGTTTGGGGCTTCTCTTACTTCCAAGAGGTAGATAAACTTCACACTTATTTTATAAAAAAAGTACTCCGTCTTCCACCCACTACACCTACATATGCCTTAAAGCTGGAGACAAACGTAGAGAATGGTCACATATTTACACTGGATTTACATTTGCGATATGTGGCGCAAACTATATTTACTTACCATAGAGCAGTGATGTTCTTTACGCACACTATTGCATTTATACTTGTGTGTGTAGCAGCGAAAAAACGAAGTTTATTCTACGGTACACTGATAATAAATTTCAATTGCAGAAAAAAGATTTTTTTTGAAAAAAGTGAATTTCATAAAAATATATTTTTTAATATATGAACCCCTTTGAAACTAAAAAATATATATTTTTTTCTATTTCGGCTTAAGCGGACAAGGGCTCCTGGGAACCACCATGGCTCAGAAACAGTTTAGCGTTGTATCATATTAGTGTGTGTACTCAAGTGAAAAAAATTTTGTTACAATTTAAAAAAATAGATTTTTTGCATAGAAAGAAAGCTACACTCATAGAAATAAAGCTGTACAAATGCGCTCATAGAAATTTTACATAATTCGGGCTAAATTTAGAAGGGCATTTTTAACTAATTTTTAGTAACTTTTTTTTGCTATTTCTACAGACTTATTTCTATGAGTATAGCTTTCATTTCTATGACTGTACAAGAATTAATTTCAAATATAATTTTGGTACACTCCTAGAAATAAGTCTGTAGAAATAGCAAAAAAAAAGGTACTAAAAATTAGATAAAAGTGACTCTGCAGAAAAAACCAGTTGAATTAAGAGATTTTTTAACTAAATATTTGCAGACTTAAAATATCAAACAAAAACTGTTGTGTTAACATTTTTTTTTTTGCTAAATTTAGCCCGAATTTTGTAAAATGCAAATAACAGGTTAAATTGTTAAACCAACTGAAATTTTTGCTAAATAATTGTAAATTTCTGATTTAATAACGGAAAATTTTTAATTGCATTAAAAAAAACTTAAAATTTTCAAAATGTTTATGATTTTATTTGGGTACAGATATTTAGTAATTAGTTTTGCTAATGTTAGCAGGTGTTTTTGTTACTTTGTTACTATTCATCAGGTTTATTTTTGCTATTTTAAGTCTACAAATATTTAGTTTAAAAATCTGTTAATTCAACTGGTTTTTTTTCTGCGGGGTCATTTTTAACTAGTTTTTAGTTACTTTTTATGCTTTTTCTACAGACTTATTTCTATAAGTAAAGATATTGCTGGGTCAATTAATATTTTTATTTAAAATACGAATATTTCACTGGTGTTTGTTTAGGGTTTTTAAATAAAAAAATAAATAAATAAAAATTTTTCACTTATAATTTTATTACAAATTAAGCATTGTGCATCGTCATCCATATTCTCTATAAAAAAAAAGTATTTTCCCATTCATCATCAAACATATTTCTACGTGTATTTTTATTTGTGTTCCGCAGCGTGGTGTTGCTTCAACAATGGTTCAACTACAATTGATTTGTTTTCTTTTAACTCAGTGAGAACAAAGCAAAAGCCGAATATGCACATCGAAAGCCATACGAAGATGTTTATAGTGTACGTGTGTTGACGCAGCGTAAGCAGCATTTTCTTCTGTAACCCCGTGTGGTTGGAAATTGAGAGGAAGCACATCACTGCCATAGAGAAAGACTGCCAAACATAATATCAAGAAAACTTTTGGAGCAAAAACTTTTTTGGGTAAAAGACCTAAACTCGCTTGGTCATGAGTATGGAATAGAATGGTCTCTTCAAAACCTCTCTAAAAACCAGTGGAATGAGAACAAGGAACATTTTTTAAATTTTCTCAACATTTTTTTTTTTTTTTTTTTTTTTTTTTTTATTTAATTGTTAATTCATATAAAGGTTTACAAATTATATAATGGTCTCAGCGCCGCTAGGGCATTATAGAGACAACGTTGGCAACTTTACCTAATTAACATTATTTCATTAATTTCTATTACATTTTTTGTATATAGATTATAAAATAAAATAAATTATAAAATAAAATAGATGGGAGAAGAAAAAAATTAAAAATTTTACAAATTATTATTTATATTAGAAGCATATCAATATTGTGTAAATAGTAATCTTTAAGTTGATTTTTGAACGAAGAAATTGACGAACAGTCTTTTAAAAATTGAGGCAAATTATTGTATTCAAAACTACCACTATACTCAATTCTTTGCTTGGTGAGTTCAAGACGACATCTAACAAGCCTTAAATTGGAATTATATCTTGTATTATACAAAGTTTGATTTGTAGAAAAACTGATTGTATGATGCCCAATTCCATGTATTACCTTAAAAACATATGTCAATAATTGAAGTTTGTATATACCATAAATTGGTAAAACTTTTTTAGCAACATTTTCATAAAGCGACAAAGTCGGATATAATTGGGGGAGATTAAAAACAGCTTTTAACGATTTGTTTTGAATAATCTGCAAAGATTTCAAATCTACATTTCTTTTAAATCCATATAAGAGTGTAAGATAGTTCAGGTGACTTTGAATGAGAGATTGAAAAATTATAAATTTTGATTTTTCGTCTAGTTTATACTTAAGTTTAAACAATATACCAAGTGCTGGAGATATTTTTGAACGTACATATTGAATATGATTTTGCCATGATAAATTATTTTGCAGAACAACTCCTAAATACTTTATTGAATCAACTTCAACGATTTCATTTCCATTTATACATATGGTACTTTCCGAAATATTTCGTCTAAACTGGGGTCTAAAACGCACGAGTTTTGTTTTGCCTGGATTTAATACCAATTTATTAATCCTTGCAAACTCTGAGATGAGGGCAGCATCCCGCTCTGCAAATGTTTTAAAAACTAAATTTTCTTTATATGGATATAGTAAACATAAATCGTCTGCATACATAAAAATTTGTCCTGTTAACCCCAAGTTATTTATGTCATTTAGATAAATATTAAAAAATAAAGGACCCAACACACTTCCTTGAGGGACTCCATACGCCACATTAAGCATTGAACTCTTACAGTTATTAATCTGTACAAATTGTTTACGATTTTCCAAATAGCTTTTGAAAAGATTCAATTCTCTACCTCTCACTCCATAAAATTTTAATTTTTGAACCATAATTGAATGATTTACGAGATCAAACGCTTTGGAAAAATCATAAAATATTGCACCTACCGCACTGAAACCTCTATCTAAACCATCACAGATATAATTGACCACGTTTACAATAGCTTCATCCGTACCACAACCCTTACGGAAGCCATATTGGTTTGGATATATTAACTTTTCATTCTCTAAAAACGTTGAAAGTTGGCTATGTAATATCGTTTCAAAAATTTTATCTACAATAGGTAAAACTGCAACAGGCCTAAATTTATCAACTGTATTACAATGAATTTCCTTTGGTATTGGAATAATTTTATGAATTTTTAGTACATCAGGATAAATTGACTGACTTATTGAGGAGTTTAAAATTTTAGCTAAGAAAGGTGCAAGAATCTCTCTACATTCAAATACACACTTCGAGGTTATACCATCATTTCCAGGGCTCTTATTCAAATTTAATTTGGTAATCAAATCAAAGACTTCATTTTCAGTGGTATGATGCAAACAAAATTCATTCCGAGTGTATCTTAAAGTTCGGAAAGCATTACAATGATCGCTGGAATTGTATTCGATTCCATTAATCAAATTTTCAACCGAATTTAAAAAATATTGATTAAAAATTTCGACTTTTTCATTATCATTTACAATTATTTGACATAAAAAGTTATGTAAGCGCTTTGATACAAAAGAATGAAACAACCAGAGTCTATAAAAGATTGGACCCACAGGTTGGCCAGAACTATGTGACTGAAAGTTACAGCCAGGAGGAAATCAGATGGATTTTTAAAATGCGATGTTCCTTACTGAACTTAAATGCAAATCGATGGCAAACCAATGCATCAAAGCTGTGTGGAATCTGTAATATGATGGAAGATGAAAACGTAATGCATTTCCTAGGACGATGTCCTGCATTTAGGGAATATAGGGTTTTTTATTTTGGTAAAGTTTTGCTAAATGAGGATGAAATTGTAAAAATGCTTAACGGTAACTTGATTAATTTTAAACCGTTAGTAAATTTTGTTAAAAGTTGTATAAATTATAGAAATTTTTTAATCAATGAATTTAATTATTAGAATATTTTTCTTGGTTTATATACAATATTAATATAACTGCCGACAAACGACTTAAGTCAAGGTCGATTATATTTTTAAAAATTTTTTTAAAATTTCTTTATTTTACTTTTTGTAATTTATTTATGTATTTATTAATGAATTATTATGAAAATAAAGAACTACTACTACTACTACTACTACTACTACTACTTATTTAAAAGATTGAATATGTTGACTAGAAAAGCACGAAGTTGGCGTCAGTGAAGTACACTCAAAAAACTTTGACGGTTAATGTAATATAACAGTTGTTTGTGCAGTAATATGTAGTTATTGTTGTTAATAAAAATTATTTAAAACAACAACATTTTAACTCTTTCGACCCCGAAGTTGCGTGTGGGCAACTACACTGTTTGTGGTCATTTAGCACAAGCTGTGATTGATACATTTCTTTGGTTTAAGTTGTTGCTAACAAGTTAATGTTTTTAGAAGTGAAATCAAAACAAACCACGAAATTTTACAGTTACATTTTTAATTATTTTCAATAATGTGCAGTTGCATCGGCTATAATTACTGATTTATTAATAGTTAAAAATATATACTAAAATCGTATGATGAACAAAATTAAAAAACTTTTTAAATTTTATGTAGAGTTTAGTTTAAGAAAAAAATAAAAAATTTAAATTTTGGAAAAATCTTAACCCGTTCGGGACCGGCAGCTTGTTAAAGTTTTAACTTCAGGTGCAAATATCTCCGCTAGGGGTGCTGCAAAAGCCATGGAATTAATACAAAATATTACTTTACCATAGATTAATGTTGCCACAAAGTTTGATCGAAAAATTCAAAGCCATTAAAAGTTGGTGTCGAAAGGGTTAACATAGTTCCAAATTTAAAAACACCATATTTTAAAGGGTTTGCTTTACTCTCTTTAGTTATCAATATAATATTTAAGCAATTGAAGGGCTTATTGTAAAAACTTGATAAGTCACCAATTTTTTTGGATGAAGTCCTGCTATATTCATATTTCTATATGTTTTCCAACTTTGAAAGGTGAAAATAAACCAACAATAAAATGTGGCGTATCAAGATTTTACAGTAACCCCTTCAATTATAAAAAAATAAAGAAATATTTTATTTTTTCAAAAAAATTTTTTTTGTGAAAGAAAAACACAATATTAAATATTATTGTAAAAATTATATTCTGAAATTCAGACTAACATGGCAACCCTGGTGGCCATTTCCCTTTTCTTAAACGCAAAATTGGGTGCCACCTTGGAGCCATGTATACTCGTCTAAGAATTAAATTGATGAGTTTTTTTATTACACACTATTATATTTTCTAGTACCTAAAGTAGCCGGATTTTTTGACTTTTTATTGACATTAAAATGGTACGAGGGTGAACTCAATAATTAAAGAAAAAAAACCCTAAAAACCGTAGTTTTTTAATTTTCAAAAAAAAAAAAACAAGGCAAAAAGTTAAAAATGTTTTTATGTTAGGGACTTTATTTTTTAGTACTCTGCAAAACAAAACAACCGATTGAAAATCGGTTTACCCGATTTTCAAGATCTTGTTTTGAGAACAAAGCATTTAAAGTAAATATTGCTCTCATGTAAAAGAAAGAGCAAAAAGTTTGTTTAACAATCTATAACTTTTTTACCTCTGCTAAGTTTTCGCCAAAATTTTCATAACATATTGAAAAAAGTTCAAACTATTGAAATGCGGAAAAAAAAAATAATCACAAAATAAAAAAGTCTAAAAATCAAAAAAAAATCCCCTTTAGTGCAATTGTAGTTTTCAGTGGACAGTATTTTGTAAAAAATAAATTGTTGTTTATCTAAAAATATTAGATTTTCTTCTAACCCGACGAAAAAAAGTTTATGTAACGAATAACGGTTACGGGTTTAGTACCGATACACTTTTGATATTTATTTCGGTTAAGGTTAAGGTTACGGTAACGGTTTTTTTTAGTTTTTTAGGCTACGATATACCGTAACCGAAACAGTAATACTGGTATAAAACCGAACTAAAAAACCGTTATCCAACAAAAATATTGACGTCATTGATAAGTATTCTCTTGATACACAGAGAGAATTTCTTGGACGAGTTTTAATGACATTTGTTCACTAAACTGATGAAGTTTTCTTCACAATGTGAATGAAAAATTTCTTAAACTTTATGAAAAATCTTCATAGATTTAATGAATTTTTTTCATTAAATTTTATGAAAAACTGCATTTATTTAATGAAAAGTCTTAATGGACGAGTTCCAATGACACTTTATAGATCTAATGCAGAAATTCATTGATATCATACCAGTGTCACCTAGTTAGGGGTTTCCCCCTAGATTCAGGGGATTGGTTGGATTTTAGGGGGTAGTAATTTGTTTGATGGAATTTTGGGGAGTACAAATCTGATTAAAAAAGATAATTTTGCTTTTATATGATACAATTTTCGGTTCGATTGTTATTTTTTGTCAAATTTTTGGCATAATTTTAACTTTTTTTTGTAGATTCGATTTAGAAAATTATATTCCCCAGTTGGTTATTATTCTTATCCAAAACCCTCCGAATTCGACAATTTTTTTACTCAAATTCCATTTAAAATAAATTTTTTCTCTGATTGCACTATCGATATTGGAAAACAAAAAACGGGTACAGGTCCACCAAATAAGTCCAAATTTGACACCATTATCATTTTTTGACATCGCTTCAAATGAGGACAAGACAGCAATGAAGGTAAAAAATCACATTTTAGGATTTTTTTTTACAGTTTTTTAGGAATTATGGGATTTTCTTTAGTAGAATATAAATTTAATAAAAAAATTATCAAGGCATAGTATTAAATTTCATTACAGAACGTTCAATAACAAATATATTATTGCAAAAAAAAATTTTTTTTTCTCAAAAATTATAAAAAAAAAGTTTTTAACGGATATCCGAAAATAGTTCGGTTAAAGTGTAGTTAAAAACAAATGAAATTCACTTAAAGAAAGGACGACTTACATTTCAGTAAATTCAACTAACATTGTCATTTGTTTTTTAATGTTCAAAAAATAACTAACAATTTTAGTAAAAATGAATCACATGTTAGTAAAAAATAAACAAACATTTATTTTTTTAAATAACAAAAAAAAAAACAACTGTTGTTTTTTTTAATGAACTACAAGGTTAGTAAATATTTTAATTTGTTCTAAAAATGACTGAAATTTACATTAAAAATAAAGAAACTGTATTACAACCCAAACAACTACATATTTTTAAAGCAGAAGTTCCCTGAGTGCATACCGCAGTAAGGAATTGCTGAATTATTTTTTTCAAAATATTTGCGATTTGTCAGAGAATCTGTGAAAATTTAAAACACCTCCGGTGGACTTTCCGATTAGGGAGGTCTGGCGTGGATCCAATGTGCTGTTCGAGGGGTGGGCAGTATTCACGGACGGATCCAAAATGGACACGGGCACGGGTGCCGGTGTTTATATTGCTGGCACTGACGTGAAAAGATCATACAGACTCCCAGATGAGTGCAGTGTCTTCCAAGCGGAGATCCTGGCGATCTGGAGGGCGACGGAAGTGATACTGGGACACATCGTTGGGGGATCTAGGGTGACAATCTATGTCGACAGTCAGGCGGCACTCAAAGCACTGACAAACTACACGGTGCGCTCGCGCCTGGTCGCACGGTGTAGGTGTGCTCTGAGGGAGCTCATGGAGGCATTCACGGTGAGGCTGTGTTGGGTACCCGGACACTGCAAGGTGGATGGCAATGAGTTGGCGGACGAACTTGCGAGGGAGGGTTCAAATCTGGACTTGGCGGTAAGAGACGGGGGGGGTAAAGCCCCCTTTATGTTACTACTTTGAGGTTATACGGAAGGGATTCCGCGAAACCGTTAACCAATCATGGAGGAACAGAATGGACTGCAGGGTGTCTAGGGCGTTATGGCCCGCTTTGGACGCAGGGGCAACCAAGGTTCTTCTGGGACTGGACAGGGAAGGTCTCAGGACCCTTACGGGGTTCCTGACCGGTCATTATGCTGTCAGGGCTTTCACAAGCAGATGGGACAGGGAAATACCGGATTTTTGCAGGCTGTGCGAGGACGTTGAAGAACTGGAGACGGTTGAGCATATAATGTGCCACTGTCCTAGGTTACAGGGTCTCAGACAGAAATGGCTAGGAGATAGATTTCACGACGAACTCGGGTGTGTCGCTGGATACAATCCAGTTGATTTGCTGAGATTTGTCAGGGAGATAGGACGGCTGTTTCTAGTAAGGGGACGTTAGGATCCGGTTTCTGGGGAGTAAATATATATTTTCTACCTTTCTTTATTTTTATCTTTCGAGCTATGTTTTCTGTCTATTTCTACTCTTTCTCACCGTTTTTTCTCTGAAGGGATTCACAATGGACCGTATTGGTCTCCGAGTGGAGCTGTGCCCTTGGGTACATAACCCTTCCTAACCTAACCTAACCTAACCTAAATGTCATCCCTACCAATTATATCTATTGCAGAATCCGCTCTTGAAAATGGTAAATATTTTTCGTTTCCACCCTTTATTAAGTGCTTTGCTAAAAATATTATTTTTTAATCTTTATTTATTTAAATAAATAAAATTGCGCCTTTTATTTGAATTTTTAAAAATTATCTGCTGCCGTTATTGTTCATACTAACTAAAACAAAAACAGTTTTATTCGATTTTTTTTTTGCTTCTTTAACCCTCTAACTGGCAAACGATGTTTTATAACGAAACTCATACCATGTGCTCCACTCGAAAAACAAATAATAAGTTGTTCAACAAAATTGTTTATCGTTGCCTAATTTAGGCGATAAGAGCCAAAATATTTTAGGATGCATTTTGAAAACTAAAGCATATAAAAGAGAAGTTTTGAACAGAAATTATTTCTCTTACCAAGATATAACCACACTCCAAAAACTATTTTTTTTCTGCTCCTATTTAAGAAGATATCACTATTTTCGCTTTTTGGTAAAAGCGATATTAGGCGAAAAAGTATCGAACTTCAATGTACATTGTTCAAACTTCAACGCTTTGCTGATAATACTTAATGTCTTCCTTCTAACAAATTTCATAAACATCCGTCTATTAGTTTATAAGTTAAGATGATGTCCTTTTGAGGAATCCTGATAAAATCCTGTGAGTCCTTGGACCTATTATTAAAGATAAAGCTTTAATCTTACTTATATTTTATTATAAAGAGTTTTTAGTCAACTTAAATTGGTTTTTTAGATTTTTGAAATCTATGTTTTTTCAAAAATAATTATTTTTTGAAATATTACGAAATTTTGATTTTGAATCTTTCTCGCTTCCAAACCGTGGATAGCACACGAAAAATTTCTTTGCAATATACTTAGCAAATTTAGTTTTCTATCGGAATATATTAATTTTGAAGTATAGAACGCACATTTGACGTATTTGTGGTAAATTATATGAAGGCTACCCTGAGGCTGCCTTACCTGTTAGAGTATCGGTCACCAACTACTCTCATTTGCGGGTTTTTACAATATTAATGAGAACAATTAAATTTATTGTCTTGGACTATCCGTCTGAGGTTTGAAGTAAAGCTTGTGCAGGCTATTCTCATTAAATCTTGCAGATGTTCATCGGCAAGTCTGTTCCGGAATTTATTTTTAATGAAGTTCATCTTAGAAAATGCTGCTTCACAAACATATGTTGACCCAAAAAAAGTGAGAAGTTTCAAGGCTAATTTTTTTATTCTGGGTATTTATTAGCACAAACAAATTTTATCCAAAACTCTTGACAAGAAACTTCCTGTTTTTGGTGTTTTAAAACTGTATTTTCTTTGAAATCGATCATTTTCATCTGAAGAGAAGCTTTATTACTCCCGAAAATATTTGCAGCTTCATTACTCCATTCATCTCCAGGATTCAGAGAGTAAATGTTACTGAGGATATCAACGACATTCCCAATTTTCTTAAAATCTGCGAATCTGTTTTCAAATTCCGATTTTAGATCTTCAATGAACGTCTTGTATTGGCCGACGTTAAGCTCGTTGGCATTGCAGATTTTTTTTTTAAATTAGGGAAGTGCAGGCGTTCATTATCCAGATCAATGTTGAAAAGATCTACACACAGAGAAAAATCTAGCTATTTGCCAACTGAAATTCAGTTACAACTACTCAAATTCGATTATTACCAATTTCAGTCGGTTGGCACAACTTAATATTAGTTTTCCCAACAAAGCGCGGTTAATTCAACAGAATTTTAATTGCAACACCAAAAATATTCAGAAATCTAATGCAAATATCGTTGAAATAACTGAATTTATAAGTTGTTACCATTAAAATACACTTTTCCATTCGGTTGGCACATTATTTCTCTGTGTGTAGTTTTCGCAAAAAGCTTTTTACTTCTGTCAGGAGCTCTCATACAAGCTTTCCTTTGCCTTGAAGTTTAAGGTTCAGATCATTGATGTGTTTAAAAATATCTGATAATTTAAAATAAAAAAAAAAAAATGGAAGTTACGTTTTCTTTATCGCTAAGAAAACTTGGCTGAATTTCAGTTTATGGGGGACACCCCTAGAGAAAAAATCTGAATATGCCATCCCCTTCAGAATGTTCCCAGGAGTACGAAAATCATAATGAATAAGGGGGCTCACGCCCCCTATGGGCGTGGCAGTCGAAAAACGACCCGGCCCACCTACGTAGACAATATGGGTATCAAATGAAAGCTAATGTCTTCACGATTCCAAAAATAGCCATAGTTGCCACATCGGGCGGTTTTTGCAGCCGATACGGCCATTTTTGTTAAATAGGGGCGGGGGTGAAAAACGACCCATGCCACCTACTTAGGCAATATTGGTATCAAATGAAAGGAAATGTCTTCACGATTCCAAAAATACCCGTAGTTGCCAGATCGTCCAGAATTTGAGGAAGATATGTTAATTTTTATAAAATGGGGGAAGGACTTTTTTTTGTTTATTTCTTTTTAGATCGGCCAGAGGCCGAGCACTCGAGATCCCCGCCGTCTAGAATTAAGACATACTGGAGTTAAAAACCCCTAAGCCCGGCCGTAGGCCGGTCACGCAGAAAAACTTTACTAAGCGAAGCCAGTATAACAAATTTTCATTAACCAATCAGAAGCTTTCAAGAGTTTTTCCTCGGTAATCCCTGGGTAACGCTAACAATAGTAATCTTTTCGCACAAAATGCTCATTTTTGTTTGATTTTAACAAAATATAAGCAAAAAAAAAGTAAAAAAAAAAAAATTTCCCCCACCCCAAATTTTGCCAAAATGGCCATATCGGCTACAAAAAATCGCCCGATCTGGCAACTATGGCTATTTTTGGAATCGTGAAGACATTAGCTTTCATTTGATACCCATATTGTCTACGTAGGTGGGCCGGGTCGTTTTTCGACTGCCACGCCCATAAGGGGCGTGAGCCCCCTTATTCATTATGATTTTCGCACTCCTGGGGTCATTTAAGGGGGCGTGGCATTTTTTTTTTCCAGGGGTGTCCCCCATAAACTGAAATTTTGCCGAAAACTTAAGTAATCGTTTGTTGACGTTTGAAAAGAAATGTTTTCAAGTCTTCTAAAATGGCGAAGAATCGTTGTAAAACGCAGCATTTGCTTAACCATCTCACATTATTATGCAATAACAGATCGTCATATTGAGCAGCCACTTCGTCAAGAAATATTTTCAATTCACGATGTTTCAGTGCTGATTTTGGCCGAAGAAAATTTATTATTTTCATCACTCCTTGCATTGTTCTCTCGAGATTAAGATTGAGTTTGCAGCAAAGCACAGTTTGGTGAATGATACAATGGTAAGAAATCAAATTTTCATTACATTTTGCACTAGTTCTCAATAGATGAACTAGTCTTTTTTTAGTCCCAACCATCGCTGGTGCACCGTCGGTAGTTTTTTTTTTTTTTTTTTTTAATATGAAAATATTTCTCATGAATTTGTTGTTACATAATGTAAAATATTTTGTATTGTTAACACAAGGTCCGCATAAAATAGGTCTACGGTCCGGATTCGGACCGCGGTCCGCCATTTGGTGACCCCTGTGTTAGAGGGTTAAAAATGTGTGAATTGAAAATGCGGATATTTTGTTATCTTCAACAAAAAATCTAAATTTCATTCTAATGCGTTTATATCTGAGATGTTGAAAAAAAAACCTCCATCTAACGTTATTGTTTGTTTTTCCTAACACATTTTTTTGGATGGATGGTGTTGCAATTTGTGTTTATTTTGTAGAGTATGTATCGTATGTTGGTTGTAGCATATTTCGCTTGTGTTCGGTTGAATGTGTGTGTTATATGCTTTTCACCACTCCATGATCCAGCTCCGGCTCTTTCATCATTATCGTCGTCATCATCAACATCATCGAAAGAAATGTTGTGTGTTCAATGGCTGCATTTTAGAGGCGCACGTTATGTGCTGCATATAAATTAATGAAGTGCCGAAATGTTCAATATCCAACTGTGAGATTAACTGGTGGTAGATTTTTATTTTATTTTCTCAAACTATTTACAACATCTTGTAGTAGTTTTTAAACGCCTTTTGGTAACTGCCTCCTTATTTTTTTTTCAATATCGCAGTAGAACAATCTATGATCTAAATTGTTTATCTTTGTAAATCAATATTAGATTTGATTACTCTGACGGACTGACCGACGGCCTGACTGGCAGAATACGAATTTGTGCAGTGTTGATGTGTTAAGGTCAAAAAATAGGTGGACTCCGCTGACAGCTAAAGGAAGAACTATGACAAAAATGCAGTTGAAGTTTTCTCTAAGCTGATGTTTAAAGGAGTTTTAAAGAAAAGTTCTTTGGATTAAAAAAAAAAATATGATTGAGTGTCGTAATGTAGTGACACCCACTTTTTTGTAGTACCAAAACGGCTTCATGTTACTAAATATTATAATGAAATGCTGTTTAAAATCTCAAGCTACACCAGAGAGCTTCGAAAAAATCAAATAACTAATTCTTGGCCAATTTTTTTTTTTTTTTTTTAAAGAGAAGCAACACTCAGGAAATTCTTCCTATTAATTAGTGTGTTGCTTTCTTTGGAAAGGGGATAGTGGAGAGATGAAAGGTGGTGAAAGATGAAGGGCTTCAATCATGGCAACACTGTAATTGCGCGAGATGATAAGTCTTAGAACAGTTGTTGGTCGCCACCTGATGTAGAGTTGGCGAATTTATTGAAGCTTTTTGTTTCATAGCCCTGATTCATTATTTTACTTCGGTGGGTTTAAGTGCTATGGGAACACCGAAGGTGGGCGCAGCAATACATATAAGTGATAGAAAACTCATACATATTATTTTTCTAAATTGATGTTGTCGTCACCGGGAATCGAACCCGGGACCATCTGTGTAACAGTTCAACGCGCTAACCATTACACCACAACGCCAACAAATTTAGGGAAATTTAATGAATTCTATTTTCATTCGATTTATCTTTAAGATATTCTTTCATATATTTAATGAATTTATTCACCAAGTAATTCATTAAAATCTAGTTATTTGAAGTATTGGTTAAAAAATTCATTCCCTGCTGAATTAATTAATTTTGCCGTTACGCAAATTTTAAGGAAACTACATCGTGGTGAATTTGTAGATTTCAATGAAACTTGGATATGTTGTTAAGGACAAACAAATATTTGATACGTATTTTTTTTAGGTGAGTAGTCTCAAGTTCATTTGTTAAAAAGTGGGGCCAACAATTATCCAATTTAACGTTTTTTAACATATTTCTTACAGTGAATCAAAACAGCGGTGAAATCAACTAAATCCCATGTTAAATTGATGAATGGTTGATCACTATACAACCAAACAAAACCTGTCCGTCATTTTAACAAATTGTTTAGTAAATGCATTTTTTAACGTTAAACTATTTCTTAATTGTTATTTTGACGAAATATCGTCAAATGTATTAAGAGAAATTATTTTAGAAATGTTGAGGTTAAGAAGAAGAATAAACGTTTTCTCTAAAAATTACTATTAATTTTAAAATCAGACTACACTAGTTTCTGCCTTTTTATGGACAGGCTCTTCAGTGATTTTCCGTTTAAATTGTATTATTATTTGTGTCTTATAATTGTCAGATTGTCTCTATATGATAAATTTTTCAACAACCTGCGGCTGTAAGAATCAAACCTGCGCTCATCTTAAATTAAATTATTTTGTTGTTTTAATGATGCGCTTTATTTAATCTATTCGTATTTTACCGATTTATAATTAATTTAATCTATAGGGTTTTTGTTTTCAAATTTATTAATTGGCCACTTTCAGGAATATGTTGATAGATCTAGGTTCCCATCATTAGAACACGTTTTTAAAGAAGTGACAATCTCATGCAAAACATTAAGTTCATTAATTTAATTTTGTAACATTAAATTAAGTTTAATTTTTAATTAAAAAACATAGTTATATAAATTCTTTTATATTTCCTAAAAAATATTTATTTTTTATTTATTATTTTTTAATGTTACAAAATACTGAGTAATTTTTGGCCCAAAGTGCATAACAGGGTAAATTTCGATTTCTAAGTATGCAAATCTATTCAAAAATTTTACCTTTATTATGCAGATATTTAAAAGAAACTTCGTTTTTTAAAGTTAAAAAATATTGGGACATTTTTTGGCCCCAAGTGCACAAAAGGGTTAATTTAGGTTTTTTTCTTTTTAAATAACAAATACCAACTACGAAAAATAATTTAGTCAACTTTCATCAAAATACGAAGATACCACACGATTTTTCGTTATCAATTTCATGAAATCTTCAAAATTTCCAAAAAAATTGACCTTTGACCTTTGGAGTGGGTCGATTTTGACAAAATTTTCAGAATATACTTCTTGTAGCTTGTGTTATCAAACCCCAAATAGCATTAATTGGTACTTGTTAAAAGTAGAAAAATTTTACCCTTACATTAAATTTTGTGCAAAAAAAAGCCATTTTCATCGAAATCCGCCGAATTTAAATAGGTGCCCTAGCTAAATTAACCGGGGGATATGTCTAATTTTTGGTAGATTAATTTAGAATTTTATGCTTAATAAAACCTTAGTATGCAAAATTATTTTTTTCCATTTTTGTTGAACAAAATTTTTTAAAATTTGATTTTGGAGATTTGAAAAATACCCTAAAAATATTTTTGGTTTTTGACGTCACCTTAGGACAGGTTAACGACATTAAAAAAATAATATATTTCATATCTCACAGTTAATGAGTCCACTAAGTCCTGCTTCGATATTACTTCTTTTTTGAAAAAATGCAAAAAAGTCATTTTTTTTCCCATACAAAACACATTGTCAATTTTCAATCGATTTCCGCCTCGACTTTTCTTTGTCCGATCGGCACCAAACTTCATATTAAATGTTTTTATGTACAAAGGAACCAAGCTAGCCCATTCGTTGACTTTAGAACTCACTTTAATTTTTTTGAAAACCTCTAACGTATGTATATACCTTACCCTTATGCTAACAAAAAATCACAAAGTAATGTGTCTAAATATAGACTTCCAAACAAATATTTTAAATATTACTTTACATATATATTTCATGCATTATGTAATTGATGATTGGTATGTCATTATTTTATGTTTTGAAATAATGTAAAAGGTAATAATGGATCATTAGAAGAGGGTCAAATTATTGGTAACTAATTACTGTATGTGTCATTACAATGGTATACATTATGTAAGCAACTATTGGTAACTCATTACTCTACACACAGAGAAATAAAGTGCCAACCGAAGTGTATTTTAATTGCGACAACTTATAAATTCAGTTAGTACAACGATATTTACATTAGATTTCCAAATATTTTGGTTGTTCCAACTAAAATTCAATTGAATTAACCGAACTATGTTGTGAAAACTACTGTTAAGATGTGCCAACCGTCTGAAATTCGTAATAACCGAATTTGAGTCATAGAAACCGAATTTAAGATGGCAACTAGCTAAATTTTCTCTGTGTGTATGTTTAGATTTAGCGCTAAAGGTAATTAGTATTCATTATAAAGCAATGCAATATGTAACCCATTATGGGTAACGCATTACTTTTTATTGGAAAATAATGGTACAGGTAAGGAGTAAACATTACAAGGTAATGCCTTACTTTATCACACCCATTACTAAAGTTTTCCTGTGTATTTGATTTTTAAAATTTGATGTATAAAAAACTGCGTTAAAACATGCAATATTTTAATGAAAAATTTGCAAACAATCTGACCCATAATTGAAAAAACTGGGTACGCCATTATAATCAGCGTGGCCAAAATAATTTGCATCAATGGACTCTTCTTTTTGATTTTAGGGATCAATTTTGTAGCGCTGTGTTGTAAACCTGTGTTTTCTATTACAATTGTTTCTTGTGTAAATTTTGATACACCCATTAGAAAATTACGCATACGCATTCTGCTGCATTGTTGTTGGAGCATACAATCAGCTCAACCAGCTCAACATCGTTCAGTTCTGTCTGTGTTCATTTCAATTTCATTGTTCAATTCATAGTCTCTCCTTGTAATCATCACATGTAAAAATCTTTATTTTACTGTACGATGTGTAAAATTCGCCGCATGAGTTGATTACCAAAAATGGTAGCATTTAACGCTTTTAAGTTTTCTCAAATGATTATGGGTGAGTGTTTAGAGCAGTGTTTCTCAACCTTTCTTAGGCCGTACCCCACTTTTGGGTTAAAAATTTTTCCAAAATTTCCCCCCTCATTTCTTTCTGTACAATTTAACAATTTTTTTAATTCAATGGATGTATGTACCCAGGAAAAAATTACACATTGCAAAAAGAAGGTGATACCCACACGTGTTTACATATCTCATTGCAAAATTTAGTAACTGCAATACCAAACGCATTCCAATGATAGAGTCAAAAAAGCAAGTAGTATTGTAATCAATTCTTTAAATTTAAACCAGAAAGCATGAACTCAATAACAAAGTAATTATTTACTTAAAAGAAAGAACAATGTTATTAACTTATATGTATAACTTTTTGTACTCAAGAAGTAATCATATACTGTTTCTTAATAAAAAGACGTTATTGGAAGTAGTTCCTAATTTTGAAAAAAGAAGTTATACAATTTTAAAGAATTTATCTCATATATTTTTTCAAACAAATTTTTATTTGCAGGAAAATAATACTAAAAACAGAAATTGCATGTTGCCTAAATTTTGTTAAACTGTGGTTAGGTATAAATTAGGGAAGCAAAAAATTTTCAAAAAGGTAAGCGGGTTTGTAGTCAAGCATTTTGGGCAGAACGCATTCCATACTAGATTACTTACTCGATTCTTTTAACAGGGCGTGAGACTAAAATAATTGATTCTTTAGAATTGATTATTTTTTTTACCGAAGAACCATTTACTTTATATTTTTAATAACTACATACATTTTTTAATAAAGAAATAGTTCCATTGTAAAACTACGAAGTACTTACACATAAAAAATAAATAAATAGTTCCCTAGAAAAAATAAGAAGTACTTAAATGCAAAAAAAAAAGAAGTAGTTCCATAAGTAAATTCAACTTTTACTCACAAGTGATTCTCCTAGGTCACTCAAATATAACGATCAAAACTCATACGGAAATAAAATCCTAAAAAGTGAAACATCGAATTGTTATGATAACATGGGTTTGTCATAATTTTGGAGCTATAAACCACGAAAATATAAATTTTTCAAAAAAAAAGAACAATTCAAAATTGAAAAACAAAAATATGACTCACGCACAATCACCCTCGAAAAATTTTTTTACACTCACTCACGATAACGTCAGTAATTTCAACTTCCACTCACAATTTTCTGCTCACGTGTGCTTCCCTAATTTATACCTAACCACAGTTTAACAAAATTTAGGCAACATGCAATTTCTGTTTTTAGTATTACTTTCCTGCAAATAAAAATTTGTTTGAAAAAATATATGAGATAAATTCTTTAAAATTGTATAACTTCTTTTTTCAAAATGAGGAACTACTTTCAATGACGTCCTTTTATTCAGAAAAAGTATATGATTAATCTTGATTACAAAAAGTTAAACATATAAGTTAATAACATTGTTCTTTCTTTTAAGTAAATAATTACTTTGTTATTGAGTTCATGCTTTCTGGTTTAAATTTAAAGAATTGATTAAAATACTACTTGCTTTTTTGACTCTATCGTTGGAATGCGTTTGGTATTGCAGTTACTAAATTTGGCAATGAGATATGTAAGCAAGTGTGGTCATTACCTTCTTTTTGGAATGTGTAATTTTTTCCTGGGATATCACTAATGACACTAAAGGTTCCGGTTTCTACTAAATATGACGATGGAAATGGTATATAAGTAAGTATATAAAAATACAGGTTTTTTTTTATTCTGCATAATTTTATTTTTCTATATTAAAAAAACATGAAAAGTTAAAGAACTAACAAAAATTAGCCCATTGCCCCCTAAAATGTTGAAATTGACCCCCAGTGAGGCGAGCGCCCCTCGTTGAGAAACACTGGTTTAGAGTAAAGCACAAACTACTTTTTTCTTTCTTTGCACTTCAATTCGGTTGTCTGTGGTTAGTTAGCATCATAGCATGTCTTAGATATAAGCGCGCGTTAAATGTAATTTTTTTTTTTTTTTTTTGCTTTTTAGATTTTATTTTTTGTTAATATTTAATTAAGTATTTAACATGCGTATCTTCTTTTTTTTCTTCAGGTTTTGTCGATTTTGCCGCCGTTCACTTACCCACTCACTGAGTTCAATTTGCAAGCCACAAAATATTTAATGTGCGTAAAATTGCATGGCAAGTATTTCAAAATTTTATGTTAGATTTTGCTGTTAGTTGGTAGTGTTTGATGTTGTAAGTTTTGGGTGTTTAAAATTTTCGTGGGAATTTTGTTTAGATTGTATTAGATTTATAGTCGATTACTTTAGACGTAAATGGTTAGTGTGGTTAAAAAAAAAAAAAATCGTTGAGGTTTAGAACTATTTATCCGTTATTTTTTTGGTATTTACAAATGATTTTCAGTCAATAGATATACAATTATTTGTTCTAAGAATCAGAAGATTAGATTGATGGACATTCGGCTAAGTATCGCAATGCAAAAAGAACATTTATTTGGAACATCGTCTGTGTTTCGAAAACTAATAAAGATAAATGGACAGGGATAACTTTTTTCAATTTGAGCGATTTTTTTATTCAATTTTGGTGTTTTTTTAAGTTTTAGCGGTTTTTTAATTTTGGCGTTTTTAAATTTAGAAGATTTTTTCATTTTGGAGATATTTTCACTTTTAGCAATTATTCTCATTTTTGGCGATTTTTTTTATTTTTGGCGATTTTTTAAAATTTTGCCGATTTTTAAATTTTGGCAAATTTTAGTGTTTTTTTTTTAATTTTTAAGTTTTGGCGTTTTTTTTTTAAATCCAATGATTTTTTACATTTTTGGCGATTTTTGCAATTTGGAGATTGTTTTCAATTAGGGGGATTTTTTTTTTCATTTTAGCGATATTTTTAAATTTTAGCGATTTTTCAATTCTGGCGATGTTTTCCAGTTTCGGCAAATTGCCAAATCGATTGAGTAAAAAATTGATTGAATTCCTAATGATTGCATTCAATGACAGATAAAATGAGCTAAATTGACTGAATTCCCCTCTAGTGAATTCCAAAGAATAAATTGTCTGCGATTGATTAAGAAAAAATGAATACGTGTTAAAAAAATCCGGTTTGAGTTTTAAGGAATTAAATCAAAATAGAATTCAATCTTCGAAGCTCTGTACAACCACTTATATAGAAATATTTATTGTTAAATTTATTATTATACAACACATTAATAAAACTCTTTCTAAAAATACATTTTTTGTTTAATTTGAAAAATTTTTTGGGCTCTTCTTCTTTTTTCTTGCCGCAAGTTAAATATTCGCATTTTTTGGAGGTTTTTACGCATATAAAAATTTTTTTTTACGAATTTTTGGGCGTTTTTACGCTCTTAAAAATGCATTTTTATGCATTTTATCCGTATATTTACACGTAAAGCATGTTTTTTTACGCAAAAGTTCAGTAAAATTATTCATTTATTTCTAAATTTAATTAAATTTTTACTCACTAGCATAGTAAATTTAAACACTTTTTGTTGACCAACTTACACGTAATATCTGTTTTTTTTTTTTCATTTACACACATAGAGTACACTCAAAAAAATAAGTTAGTACAAAAGTTAGTAAAACATCTTGTAAATCAGGTATACTATTTTTTAGCAAATTTTTTTGCTAAACTCGTGTTTTCAGCTAAAATTTTTGTTATACTTATTCAGCACTTAACTGTTTTATACTAATGCTTTACTAATATACTAATGTTTTACTAATTAATGTTGCTAAAAAAAATTGTGCTGATAAGCACATTAATAGTGTGGACGACAACCAGATTGAAAGATATACGCAGAATGAAGCAGATGTCGCGGCATGTCAAGATGTAGTAGAGAAGAGGAAAATGATACTAAAAAGTACAACTCTAATAAGACATATAAAAAAATCAACCATGGAAGACTTTTGTATCTGTTTTTCATACATAAAACAAAATTGAGGATTAAAACAACTTAAATTATGCGTTGTCACCGGCTTGTGAAAATAATTGTCTTTTAATTAAATAAAAACTTTCTAAACTAAATGTTTATAGATTAATAATCTAGTGTGGTCAAATTGCAAACAAACATATACAGACATGTAGACAGAGTAAAGCGAAAGACAAAGACACACATCTTAGGTAGATTTGTATGGTTCCTTTTTCTTATTGCAAAAAAAAAAGGGTTGTTTATTTCGTTTCGTTTGTTTTTGTTTATTTTTTCGTTTCGTTTCTATAATTATCTTCGGCAGTTGCGTCCTTTAAAAGAAAGCATCATTTAGACTACCATTGATGTAAGTAGTTGAAAGAAAATTTTTGTTATGTTATATATATTTATTTCTATATATTTTCATATATTAAATTAATTCATGTCGTCAATGTGGGAAAATGAAAATTTTTATATTTCGTAATTATTGTAAATTATTTTTAAAAGAATCACAAAAATATGTTTTATGATTTTCAGCAAATATATTAACTAAATTACAATTTTTTTACAATTTTTTTGCGTTGTTTTCAGTCTACTAAAAAAATTTATTAATGTTTAGCAAGGCATTTTTATTTCTAATCTACTAAGTGTTAGCAAAACTTTTGCTGAATCTACTAATTTTGTTGCTAAAAATCAGCTCGCTGATTTTCAGCAAAAGATTTTGCTAACATTAGGAATTTTTTTGCTAGCACCCTCCTGACTAAAATTTTGCTGACTCAGCAAAAATTTTTGCTGACTTTACAAACTTTTTTTTTTGAGTGTAAAGTACAGTTTCCTACTATAAGTTGGGTAAATTTCAACAGAAATTAATTAGAGTGCATGTAAAAATCGCTCTTTAAAAAGTTGCACGACAAAATTTATAGAAAAAAAGTTGGAGAAACGTAAATTTTTCTATAAAACAGAAAAATATTTTGTTATTAAATTCTTCGGAGTTACATTATTAAAATAGGTTCATCTTCGTAAAGGGACTAAAAATAATATTTGTTAAGAATGACATGTATTCAACATAAAATAAGTTAAACAACTACCCAGTAAAAAACGCTGCTTAGATGCAAGCAGGTTTGTAAGGGAGTAAGCCAAAAAGAATCCCTTACAAACGTGCTTACATATGCTATGATTTTTATATGGCGAATTTCCACTTGGAAGCATTACTTTTGGGCAAAATAAGCGCTGATTTTAGCGCTTATAAAAAGCTGTGATTTCATGGCTTGCAGTAAAATCATATTTCATGTCTATATTATTACGATTAAAAGTAATAACATGAATACACCATACATAATTTATTTTACATAAAATTCTACAGATATTATTTTTTTTTTGTTAAAATGTTTAACATATAATATTTATATTTATTTATCATTTTATTTTTTTTACCGCTCCAGGTGCTAGCTCTTCAGAAACAGTTAAATGACTAATTAGTTTTTATTACATACTCGAAAACAGCAAACACAATCGGATATCACTCGGGAAAATTGGTACAGATCGTTTATAATACACGATATGAAACTTTCTGCATTACAACAAGCATCCTTATAAGGGATTAGGGTAAGCTGCTTATAACCTGCATCCTTGTTAGGGAAAACAGTAAACTCAACATTTTTGTTTGTTTATTTTTATACGAAAATTATTCGTTTCTTTTGCTGCTTCTCAATATTATGTAATAGTAAGCACTTACATCAGCGCATTTGTTTTATCCTGCTTCTAAAAACACGAAAAATTTTTACTGGGTACATACATTATTACTAGAGATGTCACGAATATTCGGTATTCGGCATATTTTGCATTTTTTCAGAAGAATTATTCGGTTAAAAGAAAATAGCTTAAAAACGAGTATTTTTCACCAAAAAAATTGAGAAAGATCTAGTTTTTCCTAAAACTTATTTCTTTAAAATGCCAAACACGGCTGCTTATATTATAGATGAATTTTCAACCTAAAAAGTATTACGTTTAATTTAGTCTATATTTAAAGTACAGTGTACTTTTATGTCAAATTTATATGAAAATTAATGTAAGAACTATTTGGCAAAGATTCGGTATTCGAATTCACTATTTGTGACATCTCACAAAAAAGATATATTTTAAAATAGTCGTTTCAAATTGTTTTTAAAATTTTATGAAATTATATATAATTTGAAACTATTATTGAAAAAAGCAAGAAACTTTTTTTTTTTATCAACTCTTATCCAATAATATTAAATTATAGAGCAATTCCATATGAAAGCGATCACCTTTTGGACGACCCCTCTCCGATTTTAAAATAAATAGTCTCAATCGATTGCCCAGCAAAAAATAATGTACCTACATATTTTTTTTTTTTATAGTGACTGGTTTAGTGGTGGTGTGCACCACTGTCATGTGACAAAATTGAAGAATTCTTCATAAGGGACCTCGCAACGAGTGATAGCTCGTTGGAAAGGTATTGAATCAGGCTTTAATTGAAAAATAAAATTTTCCTAATTTTTCTCAGAAATTTACCTTTTTTCCCATGAAAACTAAATTTTCCCATGAAAATTAAATTTTCCGATTTTCCACAGAAGCTCCTAAATTTTCCGGCTGATTCCTCATAATTTTTGCTTTAAGAATCAGCAATAAAAAAATGGGCCCCCGACTCCTTGTTTGGACAGGAGAAGAGCATTTAAGAGACCACCTTGTTCTCATTGTTTTTATATTTTTTATAATTGAATTATTTTTAATTATTTAACAAGAAAAATTAGGAAAATTTTATTTTTCAATTAAAGCCTGATTCAATACCTTTCCAACGAGCTATCACTCGTTGCGATCGCTTTAGTAAACAACTTTCAATGAGGTCCCTTATGAAGAATTCTTCAATTTTGTCACATGACAGTGGTGCACACCACCACTAAACCAGTCACTATAAAAAAAAAAAAAAAAATATGTAGGTACATTATTTTTTGCTGGGCAATCGATTGAGACTATTTATTTTAAAATCGGAGAGGGGTCGTCCAAAATTTGCCAATTTTGATCGTTTTCATATGGAATTGCTCTATATCTAATTCTATACAATATATGAAATTGTATCTAGTTAATATACATTAACTTGTGCAAATTTGTATATAACTGCATTGAATTCGATCTAATTCGATACGATGGTATCTAAGTTTATACAATTTGATGTATTTTAGATACATATTCTAATTTTTCGGATCAAATTTAATATCATCGCATATGTAATTTATATATAATTCGATGTTGTCAAAAAAAAAAATTTAGAAAAATGTTATACGATTTTGAGATAAATAGAGTTTTGTATTATACTCAATATTCGGAACCAGTTCTGAATTTTTTTAATTTTTTTTTTTAATTCTCCATTCAAAAAAAAAAAAAAAAATACATTCATATAGTCAAATTTCCAACATTTGCCAAATTAAGTGAAGTAATAATAAATAATATACTAAAAATTATCGCAAAATTTGTCAATATCTTAACACGCCTACTTCACCCATTTTTTGACAAATTAACAAAAGTTGTTCCATTTTTCTTAGTCTCTTACAAATACTGTTACTTTATCATTGCTACTACACACATTTTTTTTATTTAGCTGGACAGTGGGCTTGGAAATCGACAAATATAGATATAATAAAAATTGCATTTACTTTTAATTTTTTAAAAAATTAAAGCAAATAGTTCATTTTTCGATCTTTTATCATAAATTATGACGTGAGCAAGATTATGCGTGTTCAATATCATTGTGGTTTTTTTTTTAGTAAATTAATAAATATAGAAAAAGCTTTTGCACTCAGGGGAAAAAGCTGTTTCATAAATCGTTTGTCATCAATCATTCATTATATTTATGAAATTTTCATAGATATGATAAAGAGATTTATAAAAATGTATCTCAAGTGTTTCATATATCTTCACCATTTCATAAAAAAGTTTAAGTTTAACAGTGTGAAAATATTTTGTATTTCTTACACTCAGGGAACTTCTTGTATTAATATTTGTATTTGCTTGAGTTTATACTACAGTATCTTTATTTTTAAGTGAAAAAGCAGAAATTAATTTTTAACTACAATTGTAGTACATTTAAAAACCAAACCACATCAAATTACTGTATTATAATTTTACATTAATTTAATACAGTAGTTCTTTTTATTTAAAAAATTAATCACAATAAATGGTTGTTTATTTTTCACTACATATGTGGTTAATTTTACTACAATTGTGGTTAATTTTTTGAACAATAAAAAACAAATGACAATGTAAGTTGAATTTACTGAAGTGTAAGTCGTAGTTTTTTAAGTGAAATTTAATTTTTTTAACTACATTTGCAGTGTGCTTTACCTATATATTATTCTAAGTGTATCAATTGATATTCAGAATTTTCATTAGAATATAATTTTGTTAATATAAATTTAATTTCGGAAACGGAAATTCTTAACATCAATTAACATCAAAATGAAAATTCTGTACTTAATTTATGTTTTCTGAATTTTAATAATGACTTTTCGAACTGCTCCCATCAAGCACCACCTGTTAATAGACTACTGTCAAATTTTGTGCAAGTTCCGTTATTTACTTTCCGTTTAACAGCTGTTCAAAGCATACAACATCGTGGATTTTTTTAAAAATGAAAAAAAATGAATTTCGAGTGCTCATTAAACATTATTTTTTTGCGAAATAAAACCGTCAATCAAACCAAAGAAAAGCGTGATAAATACTATGGGGACTCTGCACCATCGATTTCAATGCTAAAAAAGTGGTTTACTGACTTTCGTTCTGATCGCACAAGTACAAATGACGCTGAACGTTCTGGACGGCCAATTGAGGTCAATACACCCGAAAATGTCTAAAAGATCCACGATATGGTGTTGGCCGATGGAGGAGTAAAAGTGCTTGAGATTGTTGATGTCATAGGCATTTCATATGGCAGTGTGGTTTCGATTTTAAATTATCAGTTGGGTTTAAGAAAGCTGTCTGTAAGATAGGTGCCGCGTTTACTCTCAATTGACAATAAACGTAATCGAGTGACAACTTCAAAGGATTGTTTGGATTTGTTTAACCGCAATTAGAATGAGTTTTTGCTGCGTTTTGTAACTGTGGATTAAACATGGATCCATTACAACATTCCGGAGACCACGCAGCAGTCTAAACAATGAGGTTCTCCGGGTGAACCTGCTCCGAAGAAGGTCAAATTAAGTTTGTCGGCCAATAAGGTGATGCAAACAGTTTTTTGGGATGCACATGGGATAATCCACATCGATTACCTTCAAAAGGGGAACACAATAAACGGCGAATATTATGCCAACTTATTGGACAGATTTAGTGAGGATTTAAAAAAAAGATCCCATATGGCCAAGAAAAAAGTTCGTTTTCATCAAGATAAGGCATGGGAGCACACGTGTGCAGTCTCAATGGCAAAATTCCATCAATTGGAATCCACCATATTCTCCGGATTTAGCCCCCAGTGACTATTTCCTATTTCCAACCTAAAGAAATGGCTCGGTGGAAAGAGATTTATCTCCAACGATAAATTATTGTTCAAACAATTGCCGATTTTATGGACCTCGAAAAATCATATTTTTTGGAAGGTATACAAAAATTGGAGTAACGTTGGACTAAGTGTATTGAGCTAAAAGAAGATTATGTTGAAAAATAATTTTTTTTTTTGCAAAAAAAACTGTGTTTCATTCAAAAAGTCACGGACTTATTGAGCCGCCCTCGTATCAATTGATATTTTCTCAATTTAAATTTAAATTTGAAATTTTGAGTTTTAATTACAAAATAAAATACTGGTTTTTAAAAATAATATATTCAAAATAAGTTTTCGTCATTGGCTGTAGCATTAATTGTCTTTGTACGCTAGCATAGAAAACTTTTCATTTAATAAATATTTATAAATTAGCTTCATCATATAATTAAATCTTCTAATAACATTTATGAAACATTTCATGAAAAGCTATGAAGCTTTTTCATATTTATGAAACATTTCATAAATATGATGAAGCTTGTCTTCAATTTGAGCTTTTATGAAATAGCTTCATCATATTTTTGAATTGTTACATTGGACGAAAATCAATGAAGATTTTCATCATATTTTTGAAGTTTTTCATAAATATGACTTGAACTGAAACATTATGTGTTAGTAGATGGAAATATTTCTAATATAACATTGCACTGTTTGTTTTTGTTTGGTAATAAAAATATTTTTTTTTATCAGTGCAATTATTTTTTAAAATTTAACCTGCTTCTTAAAAAAACGTGAAATTGTTGACAGGTTTACTTTTAAAATTTTTTTGAAAAATTTTGAAACATTAGAGAACCTTTTTCTATGAATCTTAATCTTATACAGGGTTGTCCCATCCGAAATTCCACGGTTTGTTTTTTTTTAAAACAGCCTATAATGTATCTTATATTTTTTGATTTGTTTATTAAATTTAACCTTAAACAATTGCATATGGATGATCCTGTACTTAGTACTTTATAATTACAATACTTTCCCATTCATATATTAAAACTTCTTACACTTTTTTCAATTTCTTAAGAAAATCCATTTAAATAATAATATCATTTAGAAATCTTAAGAAAAACTCCCCACAATTTGTAAATCTGCAAAGAAAAAAGCCAATTCAATTAAAATATAATTTTATATAAATTCATATAAGCCAAAAAAAAAAACAAAAAAAAAAAATGGAAAAAGCAAAAAACCGTAAAACTGCTTAACACTTATGCTTGAAAGATTTCATTTGGGTACGAGTAAATTTAAAACCGTAGCCGGGAATGGGGGACAAATTTAACACAAAATTGCCCATAAAAGAATAAATTCAAAATGGCATGTATAAAGGAAACTTCTAACACACGAAGAAATATAAGAAGAATATTGCCTTGGTTGGCAAAGGTAGCCTGTTTTAGTATGTTATTAATAAAAATAGTTTTATTACCTATGCGGCTATGCCACATAGATTACATAGACATCCAGCTCTTCTTCTTTTACCAACAAACACATTTTTTCATTCACATTCAAATATTTTTTTGTATACGAGGTACCCAGCAAAACTTTGGTAATGGGTGCGATAAAGTAATGTATTACCTTGTAATGTGTTCTCCTTACCTGTATCATTCTTTTCCAACAAGAAGTAATGATTTACCGATAATTGAACAGTCATGGATTACCTTGTAATGATACCTCATTACATTCTACATTACTTGAAAATAATGACTTACAGATCATCAATTACATAATGAATGAATTATAAACGTAGAGTAATTATTAATAATATTTTTGAAAATCTATTTATAGACACATTACTTTGTGATTTTTTGTAAGCATGAGGGTAAAGTGTATATTTTTGATATCACGAACGCAAACACGAAGCACAACAACAATAAATTATTATATGTATCGATAGCTTAGTTGGTAGAGTTCTCGCCTAACTAATTGTTAAATACCAGAGACCTTAGGTTCGGATCCCAGCATGACCACTAGGGATACAACTTTTTTACAATTTTTAAAAATATCAAAATGGCCCTATCCATACCATGTAGTGCATAATAAGAACTGCATCTTTAGATTTTCGATATCGTTAAAAAAGATTCCGCGTCAAATGCAATTAAGTTTGGGATCAGAAATCAACACGAACTCTTAATCTTAAGTTAATTTCACTTAACAAAGATAGTTTTTAGATTGTGATTTTGATTATAATCATATAATTACATTAAGAAATGTAAATAGTTAAATAATTATAAGATAAAAAATTTTGAAAAAATAAAAAAAAAAATCTTAAAGGACTTTCAGAAATCGGCTTCGACGCGGAACGTTTTTGTTCCGAAATGACCTGAGGAAACATTTTTCGGTTTCAGCACAACATCGGCTACAGCGTGGTGATAGGGCCTTATTTTGGTTGTACCCCTAATGACCACGTTATTTATTTAATAAAAAAAAAGTTATTTATTTAATTAAAAAAAAATATCTGTAAAAAAAAATTTTTATGCATTTGTTTTTATGAAAATCTATTTATAGACACATTACTTTTTCCCACCATGTAACCATATAAGTAAGCAGTTACTTTACCCCCCTACAAGGTAATGAGTCCATCCATTACTTTTAGGCTCATCGCCTGTAAAATTCATCAGAGAAGTAAGGTGTAATGTAATGCGTGAAGCCCTATGACGACACATTACTTTACCCATTATTTGGTAATGTGTGATTTTGCTGGGTATGTATGTCCTACATATTCTCATGAATTATGCGCACTGACAATTAATGTCAAAGAGTTTGAGATCTTTGTAATATATGTTTTGCCACAGGATATTATTTTACCAATGAGCAATGCTAATTTAACTAAGAAGTTAATCCAGGCACACATTTTCAATGTTATTTATGTCCATTTTATTGGGTTTTTAATACACACTATCAATACGTTTCTAAAAATTTGAATCGATTTTTGATTGATCAATTTTTGCTATTTCTAGAAAAATTAGCACTTTATGATGTATTGATTTGAAAAACCATAATCCAAATCATTTTGAATTATTCATTTTAATTGATTAGCTTTCAATATACACAGAAAGAATTTCTTGGACTAGTTTCAATGAAATTTTGTCATTAAACTAATGGAGTTTTCTTCACAATGTGAATGAAAAATTTCTTAAACTTCATGAAAAAACTTCATACTTTTAATGAAACTATTTTTAAAGAAACTTTTTCATTAGTCGTATGCAATTTTTAATAAATAATATGAAATTTTTCATAAAATTTTATGAAAAACTGCATTAATTTAATGAAATATTTCAGACATTTCATAGATGTAATTCAAAAATTCATTGATATCGTATTGACAATTCTCTCAGTGTATGGTACAAACATAAAATTTTTTTTTAAACAATCTAGAATTGATCAATAATATTTAACGTGTGTACTCTACTTTAGTCCCTTTAAAAATTCGAAATGTTGAAACTTGAACTTGATTTTAAAAACTTCCACCATGGTAAAACCAAAGGACTTATAAGTGCTTATTGTAAAAACTTGTTAAGCCGCATTTATTGTTTTATGGATTTGCGTTGTTTTTATACATCAATAGATTAATATTTGATAGGAGTCTTGGTTAATTATTTATTTCGAGTAAGAAGAGCATAAGCGTCCTGCAAAATTCCTATTTTGTAGCATTTTTCCAACCTTTAAAAGGCGAAAACAAATTAAAAATAAAATGTGACCTATCAAGTTCTTACTATAAACACTTCAATTATTTTCTATACAAAAACTTAGATTCCAGTAGTGTCCGACCGAAGACTTAGGCCAGAAAATATTTTAGTCGGAATTCGGTATTTTTAAGCATTATGATCAAATTTGACAAATGGAAAAATGTTTATTGGCTTATCATATGAGGTTTTGAGTGTCACATAAAAAAAGTCCATAGTTAAGCAATGAATTCAATAAAAGGCCGCCGAACAATCATCCAAATCGGAAATACTTCGGCGGCCGACTATTTAACTTTACACCTAAAAATGTCTTCTTCATTAAATCTTTTACTCAAAATCGAATTAAAACGACTCAACAAATATGATTTCAATATCAAAATTTGTCAATATTCTCTCCAAATACTTTTCGTAGAATAGCCCTCAGATTTAAAAGGCCATTTCCTGTAGGTAATCTATATACAAATGACTTATTCCCCATAACAAAATTGCAACATACTTGGGATATTTTAATACATGTATTAACCTTAAGATCCTAAGGATTTTTTTTTTTTTAAATGGCATTCGATTTGAAGACCTTTTTTCAGTAGAAAATACATTTTGTCTGTAAAGACGGGGATTTAAAAAGTCCTAAGAATCTGTAAGAAAAAAATCTGAAATAAATCGTGTACCTCAGAATTTGCAGAATTTTTTCTACGAAAACGGTGTGAAACTAAGTACTTTTCCTTAAGGAAACCTACAGAATCTAAGAACTTTTTACTTTGGAAACATCTAGAATTTGAACACTTTTATCTATTGGAAAAAAGTCCTCAGATTCTGAAGATTTTTTTATTAAAAAAATTAAAAAAAATTTATTAAAATTGTATATTCCTTAAAAAACAAAGTTTACTTATTACTTTTTACATAAACTACAATCCGTTACTGTTAAAATATTGTGAGTGTACGTAACTGTATACTTTAAACCATGTTTTATGCCCGCTATTTCATAACCGTGCACCGATTTTGATAATTTATATCTCCTTTTAAAGAAGGGAAGAGCAAGTTTTAAAATAATCCAAAAAAATGAAAAAACCGGTTTAAGAAGTTGCAATATATCTTAAAATTTTCGATATGTGACAGTCACATTTACATTTGGAACTCATTATTTTTTTAACCGATTTTTTTTAACTTTTTAAACTTGAACGAATGTTTTTGCGAATATTGTTTTAAAACAACAATGTTCTTAAAGTCAGTGTTTTTCTGAGTAAACTTAGGCATCACTTGTTTAAATCGGTTGATAATTGTCAAAGTTATGGTACTTTTCTCTAAATACAGAGTGGATATTGTTTTTTAAAATGCAAACTAATGCATCAGAATTGCGCTGTTAAGAATTACGGGTGCTATGGGAACTACGTCAACGGAAACACTGGAGATTATCGTTGACATAACTCCATCGTTGACATAACTCATATGGATCTTGAATTGAACTTAGAAGATAATGTAAGAACGGACTATATAATCCCAAACATCATAACGGATGGACGTTTTAATGTGGTAATTCCAAACCTAGATTATTGGTTAGCAGGGCATGTTGAGTGGTCAGGGTTTAACTTATTTACTGATGGATCTAAAACACCATTTGGTACTAGCAGTGGTTTTCATTGCAAGCAGCTGAACATCGATGAATTCCGGCGCCTAGGAAATGAATGCAGTATTTTTCAAACCGAAATCTACGCAATATATAAAGCTGCAGGTAAATTGCAATGATGCCGATATATAAATGCGATATCGGATTTTTCATTGAAAGTCAAGTAGCAAATAGCTGACGAACTTGCTTGAACGGCGCAAGCCTCTCTATGCAGGCAGCGCACCTTGACGTCACCTGTCTGTTCTCTATGAACAGATATGACAGCACATAAGGACATACTGGTTATCTAGATGGACATCTTCGGATAGTAGCATACAAACTAAATCATTGTGTGACGAAAAATTTGTAAAGTATAGTAAAATTGTTCTGGATATGGATAGAAGTCAACTCCTCATGGTAATCAACCTTATCACTGGTCACGATACCTTAAGTACGCATACCGACGATACAGGCAGATGGAGCACGGAGGCTGTTGAAGATAACTATCACTTTTTGTGTAAATGCCCTGCACTTTCGTTTAAAAGATTTAACATTTTGGGTTCTTATATCTTTCAGGACCTTAATGATATTCGCGGAATGAACCCCTGGACTTTGCTAACTTATAACAGGTCTTCAAATTACCTTATTCATTAAGCTACATTCTGTATATATAGAAAAAGTACTATAACTTTGTCAATTTGCTACAGAATTTTAACAAATTATTTCTCGTTTTATTCGAGAAAAAACTAAATTTAAATTTGTGGTTTCAAAAGAAGATTCAAAAAAACCCCGTAGAAGTTGAAAAAGTAAATAAACTGAAAATTTTAATTATCATATATTTAGAAACAGTACCCTAACTTTATCAATTTTTAACTGATTTTAACATATGAGGGCTGATTTTACTCAGAAAAACACTAACTTTAAAAATATTGTTGTTTTAACAGAAAATTTGAAAGAACCCCTAGTAGAACTTGAAAAAGTTTAAAACAAATTTCAAATTTTAAGGTTCAATTACTGAATTGATAGTAGACCATTTATTATTTTTTTTTTTTGTATTGATTGCCGGGCCGAAAAGTTTCCATTTGGCCTACAAGCCTCCTATAAAGAATTTGGGGTCGATCAGATAACGTTAAGGTCTGCCAAAGTTCATTGAAAAATTAAAACCCACTTTATATGGTGAAATATGAGGTTTTTAATCAAAATACGTATGTTTAATAGCGTGTCCCGATAGAAAAAATTTTTCGGTAATAGCACTCAAACGATGCGTATTAACGCCCTGAACAATAAAAGTTCAGCATCAAAACTTTTTAAGTTGATCTTCAGTTCCCTACCAGCGATTAAAATTAGCGATTCTAGTACATTTTGACAAAAAAAAAGTTTCGACGAATTGTTTCAAATGTGGCTCAAACGTTTCGTATTTTAGTCCTTTTTAAGAAAAAAATAATTTAAAGTTTTTGATAGAGTAATTTTGGTCCACTGGAAGATGTTTTAATTTTTATCAAGTAAATTTCCTTACAATATTTTCTTTAACTTTTTGCATTAAAACACTAAAAATCTTTTCATATATGACCTGTATTTCCAAAACGTTTATTGTAAGATTAAAAATGTTTTTTTTTTTTCGCTAAACGCGAGAAAAATCTGTAAAATTCAAGATATTACCTTTTTTTTTCAAGATATTACATTTTTAATCTTACAATACATGTTTTTGAAATACAGGTCATATATGAAAAGATTTTGAGTGTTTTAATGCAAAATTTAAAGAAAATATTGTAAGAAATTAGCTTGATGAAAACTAAAACATCTTCCAGTGGTCCAAAATTACTCTACCAAAAATTTTAAATTATTTTTTTCTTAAAAAGGGCTAAAATACGAAACTTTTGAGACACATTTGAAAAAAATCGTCGAAACTTTTTTTTAGGCAAAATGTACTAGAACCGCAAATTTAAATCGCTGGTAGGGAACTGAAGATCAACTTCAAAAATTTTTATGCTGAACTATTATTGTTAAGGGCTTTAATAAGCGTCGTTCGAGTGCTGTTACTACAACGAAATCGCAAAAAACGCTGTTTAACGGGACAAGCTAATGTTTAAGCAATTAAAATTATTTTTTTTTGGATAACTAGACATTGACATTGATTGATTTTAAATACAGTTTCTATGTTAAGAAGCCATAAATGGGCATTGTCCAGTTAAAATTTAACAAACAGTTACATTGAAAATTTATATGTGAAACAACAAAAAATGTGTCTTTCAAAGTCCCAGTTAGTTGTGAAAATGAGGCTAATTGTTATTAAAAAAGGCCACATATTTGTATTATTTATATAAAGCAAGTATATATATTTGATAATTTTATTTCAAAAACCGTTTTAAAATTTAAAATCGGTTAAAAAAATACTGAGTTACAAATGTCTAAATTAGCCAGTCGTTAAAAAAATACTCTTTACCGTTATCTCGAAAATTTAAGGGCATGGTAGAAGGAGAAGTTTTCGCTTTTGGGGCACTTATGCCACCACGATTTTTTGTGAATTTAAAAGAGTTATTTAAAGGTTCTTATCCATAATTTGTGCAGTTATTGATCATCCAAATTATACACCTATACTTTACTTGTGGTCTAGGACAGACATCGTTTTATGTTTTTTGGGTTTTCAGAAAAGTAATATAGAGTTAGTATATATAATAATAACTTTTTCATTTAGTGTTTTAAAATCAAATACCCTTTAATATGTCAAAGCGTTGACATTAATTTATAATATTAACACGAATTTTGCAGAACTTTTTTTAAAAAAAGTGTCAAAAACTATAAAATTATGTAAGCGGGCTGATCAAGGGGCACATACGCCTGACCACCAAGTGGGGTAGTTTCATCAGCAAAAATTGACGGCCCTATTTGTAGTAGGTTTCTTTCATCAAATTAGTTTTCTCTCAACAAATTCAAAGAAAATAAACTTTTTTGATTTTTTTTTTCCGAAATTACAGCTGTTGATAAATTTTCCCTTAGAAACGTTATAAAGAGTCCGCCAAATAACTTTTTTTTTTGAACTCCTAAACCAATTGGACTTTGTATGGCGTCATACCAAGGTCTTTATGCAAAATTCGTCTCAATGATGTCTCCGAAATGTTCAATTATTGAGAACGACGGTGAATTGATGTTGATGGCGCTTCACGCACACCTTCTGCCACAGCAGCAATATTCTCTGGTGTACGCACTGTTTTTGGCTTTTCACGCTTTGGTTTATCGATGAGGATGCCAGTTTCTTTCAGTTTTTCACAAGATAAAGAACATACGGACCATATTCGTTCAGCGGAAGGATAAAACTAATTATCTGTCAAATCAGACATGAGCTAAGTGTTACCATTCACGAAATAAGCACTAGTTGAAAAAAAAGTTAGATGGCGGACCCTTTATTTATAACTGACAAATGTGAAACCTCAACTTGGCGAATTTACCATTTAGATAATTTATGTTTTAAATATAAAACTTGAAGTTAAGATGTGTAAAATATTAGATAAAACGTCTTTTGAAGTATATCAAATTCCTAAATATACACTAAAAAAAAAAAGTTTGTAAAGTCAGCAAAAAATTTAGCTGAGTCAGCAAAATTTTAGTCAGGAGGGTGCTTGCAAAAAAATTGCTAATGTCAGCAAAATCTTTTGCTGAAAATCCGCGAGCTGATTTTTCGCAACAAAATTAGTAGATTCAGCAAAAGTTTTGCTAACACTTAGTGGATTAGAAATGAAAATGCCTTGCTAAAAATTAATACATTTTTTGCTAAATTTTAGTAGACTGAAAAAAATGCAAAAAATTTGTAGAAAAATTGTAATTTAGTTAATTTATTTGCTGAAAATTATAAAACATATTTTTGTGATTCTTTTAAAAATAATTTACAATAATTACGAAATATAAAAATCTTCATTTTCCCTCATTGACGACATAAATTAATTTAATATCTGAAAATATATAGAAATAAATATATATAACATAACAAAAATTTTCTTTCAACTACTTACATCAATGGTTGTCTAAATGATGCTTTCTTTTAAAGGACGCAACTTCCGAAGATAATTATAGAAACGAAACGAAAAAATAAACAAAACCAAACGAAACGAAAAAAACAACCCTTTTTTTGCAATCAGAAAAAGGAACCATAAAAATCTACCTAAGATGTGTGTCTTTGTCTTTACTTTACTCTGTCTACATGTTTTGATTCCATGGTTGATTTTTTTATATGTCTTATTAGAGTTGTACTTTTTAGTATCAAAAAAAAATAAGTTAGTACAAAAGTTAGTAAAACGTCGCGGCATGTCAAGATGTAGTAGAGAACTCTACTACATCTTGACATGCCGCGACGATTTACTAACTTTTGTACTAACTTATTTTTTTGAGTGTTTGAAAGAAGTTCATATTTTTTAAATCTTAGATTTGGGTGTTGTATCAGAGAGTATATACTAATAGAGAAACTAAAGTACGCAACGTTTTTATATTTACCAATTGAACTCGGGCGAGGTAATGAAAACATTTTTTTTACACCAAAAATTAAGTGCAACATGTTGATACAAAATTGTTGATTAAACACCCACTTTTATTTTCCTTATATTTTGTTATTTTCTGTTAAAATTTAATGTATTTTAATTTATCTTGCTTATTTTATTGTTAAAATTTTAACTAAATAAACATTTTATTAAATTATTATTAAAAAACATAATAAAAATTAATTTAAACATTTAAATTTCTGCAACATGTTTTTATTTGCTCGGTGCAAGTTTACGAACAACTAAAGGAGGGCAGATTGAAAGAGACTGAGGTGGATAGAACTGGTTGCATTTGACTCGAAATTAACCTTTGTTAATCACTACGATTATATTTTAACTAAAGCTTACATTATAATGGCTTTTGTTCGTAGGAATTGTAATGAATTCCAAGATCATTGCACTCGGAAAATTTTATACACAAGTGTTGTTTGTTCAACACTAGACTATGTCTCCTTTATTTGGTACCCATATTGTGCTACACATATCACCGAGTTGAAAGAATTGAAAAAATCGTCAAATAATCAAAAAAAAAAAATCACTAAATATTAAAACTTTTTTTTTTCAAATATTATCGATTTTTAAACACTATATTACAATATTGTAATTTTTTTATTTTGGCGATTTTTTCCAATTTAGCGGTTTTATTTAAATTTTGTCTTTTTTTCAAATTTTAATTATATTTTTAATAGTATTTACTAAAAATTTGTTTGATATTAAAAAAAATTATCAATTAAATTTTAAATAGATATTATTAAAACCTTAATTTAAATTAAAATCAATTAAAAAGTTACAACTTATTTTAATTGATACTACAAATTTTTTAATATGACCGAATTCAATTAAACTTTTAATTGAATCAACAATTCTAATTGAAACTCGTTTTTAGTTTTTTTTTTTTCTGTATAACCAAAAGTTTGATCCCCTTTGTCCAATAATTTAATTTGTTCGATAATATTGAAACCAAATAATATGGAAAATTCTTTTTTTCTTTCGAATAAAAATGAAAAAAACTAAAATATAATTTTACCTTGATTTTAACCCTAAACATGATATTGGGTTACTAAAAGGATACCAAAATTTATTTTATTTCTTCCCATTTGCCACATATTTAAATTTCATAAATAATCTTAGGGAGCTTACCAATAGAGTCTCCTTGTAGGCTACGCTCCTGAGTGAGTTTGTGAGTGTGCATTATCACACTAACACTGACAAACAAAAGAAAACTACATTTAAAGGAAAAAAAGGAAGGAATAAGAAATTGCAAATAAAACAACGACACTGAACGGTAATTCATAATTCATTTGCTCAAGGCAATGTTGGCGGCGTAGTTGAATAAGAAATTATAAGAAGTAAAGCATTGGTTTACAATTCATACCATACAAATTCATACAATTGGTTTTTACAAAGTTATAAATGAAATACAAAATCCAATGGCCATAAAAACTAATTCAAATAACAACAACAACAACAACAACAACAGCAACAGCAAGCACAATAAGAAGGAGAATCCTTTAAAAACAGTAGCAATGTGCTAGTATTTATAAGATGAAGTAGGAAAAAAGCAAGCATCGACTCCAACCAACTAACAATAAGAAAAAGAGAAAATGTATTAAGATATAAAAGCTATTTCTTTATGCGGTACCCTACAACAATTTTAAATTATTTGGTCAGATAACCCTTTGAGAAAAAAAGGGTAGGCACCCCGATCCGAACTTACAGATATTAATAAACTTTCAATATGTTGTAGACGAGCAGAAAAAAAAAGAAACACGTAGTTGCCCAAGCTAAAAAGAAGGGATAAAGATTAATTTGGTTTTGGATAAATAAATTCAAGACAAGTTTTCGTCTTTAATTTTTGAAAACTAGATTAATTGTACATACGGTTAAAGTACTCGTGACAACAAAAACTTCGATGCCCATTGCATTTATAGTAATTAAATGTGCTAAAGTCCCAAAACTTATTTAACAAATTGTGAAAAACAATCTGCTGTAGGCGTGTCCCTATCCGGATTTCATTCCTGCCCAAGGAAATCTTCAGGGGAATTTGTTATTAGAGTTTCTAGAGATATTTGTTATGTTAAATCACAAACTCAATGAGAATTTCTTGTCCTCGTCTAGGAGCGAGATTCAAAATTTAAAATATCAAAGAAAAAACAAAAACAACAACAAAATATTGTCACAATTGGCTTTGTCATCTTCCAAATACTACTCTGTTTTTTTGACAGACCTAGCAATGTAGTGACGTTTATTCAAGTAAATCAACAATAGAAAATCATATGTTTTCCATTAGTCTCAGTTACAATTAAATTTGCACAAGCACCTGCATATTTGTTATTTTAAATTTATTTTCATCGTTATTTTAAATTTATTTTTTTGAATTATTTGAAATATAATAGAGAAAGATTCTTTGGGATAAGTCGCATAAAAACCGAACGATTTTGAATATCGGAAAAAGCTCAGGCACCACTACGATTAAATTCAATAGGCATTTCTTGGCTTAATACAACTACGAAATTAGAATGTTTAACTAACAATGTTTATTAGTTAAAAATGTTTTATTTTTGATTTGAATTAGTTCAATTCTTGCAATTTTGTTTTTTTACTTCTCATCGGGTAATAAAATAATACGGGTAAAGCTTTGATCTTTTTTTCTTCAAAATTTGGGTAAAATCTTCTACCCCTTATACATTGGTTCTCTGAAGATTTTCGGTGACGCGAAATGAAATGTGCAAGAACCTGTCAAGAGATAAAGTCTGCTTTAAATTAGCGAATGGAAATTTTTTTTAATTAATAAATAAACATTGCACGGTTTTTTGTTAACAAAAACAAATGATCTTGAACTTGAATAATCTTGCTCACATCATAATTCTTAAAAATCTTTCAAATCTGATAGATCAAATTGGGTATTAAGGTTTGATAGATATTTGCATTAACAACAAATAAAATTATACCTAAAAAAAATCTTAACCCGTTAAGTACATACAAAGCGTCAAAGTTTGAATGCAAATACCAGCGCTTGAGGGCGCAATAAGTATACAGAAACTTCAGAAAAAGCTATGAGACACAATTACATCTTTCTAAAAAATTTCGTTAAAAAGTTTCCACGGAATGACGAACGATATAAATGGGTTAAAAAAATGTGGTTAGCTATATGCTTACCAGTATGGACAAACATAATGAATGTAAATATAAATTTTTCAAAAAAAAATTTAAAAACATTTTTTTTTTGAAAAATGGTGTAATTCTATACAGTTTGATGTATACTAAATTGATGTCAAAGCACCAATAAGGGAATACTAGCATCACAAACTTATAATGAATTGGAGTAAATTTTTTGAAAATTTGTGTTTTTTCGTCTGAAATTCACAATTATATTTGAAAATGGTTATTGTATTGCGTGAAATAAGTTTCTAAGTAAATGCTACTATTCTTTTTTCACATTTTTTTTTATAAAGAACATGCCTTGAGAACATGCATAGGTATGTTGGGTAAATCTTCAATACGGACTAAAGTGCAAAAAAAAAATGCTTTTTCTTTCGTAGCGGGTACAGCGGCAGTTTTTCCCCAACAAATTGAGCTTTGTGACAACTAAAGCGCTGTATAAATTCCAGCAAAACGTACATTAAATAAAAGGTTTTAATTAGCTTATAAGGAATCAACAAATTTTAAGGAATTTAAATTTTATGGAGCAGACACAATTTTCATAACCTCAAAAACATAATTACAAAAAATTTTTAATTTCGCAAATTAAAAAGAATTTGATATGATTTCCTGCAAATAAGTAAACCTAAACGTAATTAAATATCATAAAATAATGCATGATTTCCAAAATAATAGCGGTTTTATTTTTAAGTTCTTATATATGGCCAAACATTTTTTTTAGTGTATTTTTATAGTTTTTGGTAGCATAATATATATTTTGGTAATTACAATCAGATCTATAAATTGATGTAACTTTAATTAAAAACAAGCAAAAACTGTAATTTTAATAATTTCAATTTGCTTTAAACTTGAAACTTTAAATTGGATTCAGCATACTTAAATATTGGCTAACACACACAAAAGCTTATTAATGCCAAAGAAATTTTAAATATCTTGTATCGAGTGTCGGTAATTTTTGAAATTCCTCATATGTGGTTACTAAAGTTGAGAAAATAATGGGTGTAAAATTGGTTTTTCTGATCATTACTTTATAGTTAAAATAATGATAAAAAATAAGTATTTTTGGGTAACGCATTATTTTTTTGCGTTGAAATAATAGAAAAATTAACTAGTTATTATTATTATATAATGTAATGCAGACAGTAATTTGGTGACTAATATATCGTTACTATGTAGGGCAAGAAATTACATGCAACTAAAACAGGAAAATAGGCGCTTATAAAATGCATCTTAAAATTTGCACTAAAAACATGAAATATATGCACTTAAAAGAACAATTTTCGCAAAAATCAAAGCCTAAAAACATGAAAAATACATTTGGGATTTAGTTTTTTAATGGGAACAGATTCTTACACGTTTCTTCGGTTCAGCAAGATTTTAAAATGTAAAATGATTTTGCTTAAATCAAAAAATAACAATGTAACTTTTATTTTTTTAAACGGTTTAAAAAAATACTTAAAATAAATGTAAAATATGCACTAAAAAAAACAAAATATGCATTAAAAAACTCAAAATATGCAAAAAAAAATGTGAAAATATCCAAACATATTTGCCAAAATATGCAACTACAAATCGATGCCATTTTGTTCTAAATTTAAGGATTTGGATAAATATTTAGTCTACATCAGTTTTAGACAACCGAGAAAAATGCATTTGCATGAAATTCCTTGCCCTAGTTATTACACACAGAGAAAAGAGCATCATATTATGAGAGCTTAAGAGCATCATGTTATGATTGCTTGTTTGTTGATTGATCGTTGCGACCATATTATGATCCTAAATTTCGGTGTAATAGTCCTCGGTAATCATAATATGATCGTTAACAGTATTTTAAGGATAACGTTATTAAATTTATTCAGGTAATGTCAATGTACATCGGTAATTTTAGCCCCATTATGAGCGAATCCTAATAACTAGCTAGTTTATGATCAAGCGATTATTTTGTCTGATTTTGCCGGATTTTAAGGCATTTTAAGGCTAACGGCATTTCAGTTATTTCGGTATCGGTAAAGATATTTTAGTTATTTCAGTAACGGGGCTTTAAGAATATTTGTATTTTAGGAATATTTGTATTTAAGGATTTCAATTATTTCGGTGTTTTTAAATCGATAACTGTATTTTACCGGTATTGCTTGCCATCTCAGAAATGAAGTCCTTGTTCTTAGACTAAACTAAAAAAAGTTTGATATAATTTTTATTAAAACTAAAAATTATGTTCTTTCGACCATTAATTGTGCAATGAAAATTAAAATTATTCAAGTTCGAGGCCATACTCTATATTTCTTTATTAGGATATTGTCCTAACAAGTAATCTATAGAGTTTTTGTTTTCAAATTTATTAATCGACCTCTTTCAGGAATTTCTCTGAAAATAAAAACAAAAAGCGTGTATTGTATATCTACCAAAGGTAGAGCTTGCACATAACGAATAAGTTTTCAATTTATTTGTGATCAATGGTGATAATCGTTAACTTCGAACTCATATATTAGTTCTCATTTAGTGGGATAACTAGGTTATATGAATGTTTGATGTTTTGCATGGGATTGACACTTCTTTCAAAACGTGTTCTGATGATAGGAACCTAGAAAGTTCCCGAAATAGATCTATCAACACATTCCTGAAAGTGGTGAATTAATAATTTTGAAAACAAATACCCCATAAATTATTTGTTAGGACAATATCCTAATAAAGAAATATAGAGTATGGCCTCGAACTTGAATAATTTTAATTTTCAGTAAACTAGACTATTTTTACTAAATTGTACATAGAGTGTAATCAAATTCTATCATTATCTTTAAATTTATATTCATGGAGTTTTTGTTGTTGGTATTGTTCCTTTAATGCTTAACTGAAATGAAGAAAAACGAATGTAGCCAAAAACCAACGTGTCGCGACGCCAAAAGTCATGTTCACCATCTTAAAAAACACCAACAACAGACAAATCTTTTTTCGGTTTTTATTTCATTTCGTTTTTAAAAAGCAACTGTTTTTTCTTATTGTTGTAGTGGCTAAAAACAAAAGCCAAAGTAGATGTGTGTACCATAAGATCTTCTTCTACTGCTGTTGTACAAGGACAAGCGCCACATTAAGTAGTTACATTAAAAATCGAGCATTTAGTAAAACGATGATTTGAAATCTTGTTCTGTATCATTTTTATTTTTTTTTGGAAACCGACCAAAAATTGTGATTTCTTTTGTATTGTCTTTGGCTGATTTCTTGGACGGATTTTTTTTTTTGTAGTTAGTAGAAATAGTTGTTACAATGATACACATCTTTTCAAATTGTTCAGAAAGAACAAAGTAGTTTATACTTGGATATGTGTTTTTTTGCTTTATGTTCGCATTTCATTTCTTTAAGACATTTAGCTAATAAATCATCGAAAGCTTTAAAGCGTGTGAATTTCAATACTTTTTCTTTTAGTTCAAAAAAAAAAAATATTTGGAAGCAACAAAAAATTTAAAACTAGACAGTGTTTTCATGTGTACGAAAATACACACTAATTTTTAAAGGTGATTTTTTCATATCCCAGGATTATAAATCCACAGTTGAAACATGATATTCCTTAAGAAATATACTTTTGGGACATGAAACAAGTAACATTTGGAACATGAAATTATAAGACTTTAAATCCCCTTAAATTCCATTAGAAATCATCAGTTAAATCATAATATTATCCACGTTAGGAACATGATGTTATGCACTTTGGAAACATGAGATTATAAGACTTTAATTGCTTGAGCAATCTACAGTTGGATCATGATATTATCCATGTTTGAAACATGGAATATGGAACATTATTAGTCTTTAATGCCTTTATAAATCTATAATTGGGACACCACTTATATTATCCGCGTTTGGAAATGAGATTATAAGACTTCAATTCCTTGGGAAAATCATAGTTGGAACATGATATTATCCACGTTTGGAACTTGAGATTAAAAGACTTTAATTTCTGTGGGAATCCATATTTGGATTATGACATATTATAGGACTTTAATTTATTTTTGAAATTCACAGTAGGAACGTAATATTATTAACGTTGGGAACATGATAATTGAAGATTTAGATTCCTTTGAAGGATGCGACTAGACTTCATTGTAAAATTTGTTTATTTGTTTATTTATTTATTTGATTTCCAATACAACAAGATACAAATCTTATAATTATAGTATTGGATTTTTGTATTGTAATTACATTATTGAATATAAAGTTTTGTATAAAAAATATTACTATGAAAAAAAAACAAATATATTTTAACTAAGTTAAAAAACAAGCATAATAAAAGAATAATAGTATTAATTTGAACTAAAACATTTATATAACTCTCTCTCAAAATGCAAGGCGTTGCTAGTAGCGAGTTCCAAAGGCGGATTGAATTTATAAAAAATGACGTTCAGAAACCTGACTTCTATATCTAGTATGTATTATATCATTTGATCTTCTTGAACGCGTAAAGCATATTCTAGCAAAAAGATGCACTGGTTCATGTTTGAATATTATTTTGTGTAATAGCATTAGGGTTTTGATTTTTAATAGATTTCTTAGAGAAACGCCATAAAGTTTATTTATAAATAGGGAAATATGATCATACTTTCTCAGATTAAAAACATATCTCAATACTGCATTGAAAGTTTTTTCAAGTTTTCCCAGGCTTGTTGAATCGCAACTTGCGAACAGTTCACATCCATATAATAAAATTGGCATGATATACGTTTTTTGCAAGTAACATTCGAATATTAAGCGGTGTGACGTATTGAGTGTTCCATAGCGTTCGCAGCATAGAATATGTTTTCCCAGCAGCAGCGGTTACATGATCAGACCATGTGAGTGTGTTGTTAAAAATAATGCCAAGATTTTTAGCTTTTTGTACAATTTCGATTCGTTTATTGTTCAGAGATATCATAGGTTCAAGCGACAGTTTTAGTGTTTTTTTCGTTATTATCAAGCACTTGGACTTCGTGGGGTTTATAGACAAACCATTTGCATTTGCCCATGTGTGAACACGTTTTAAATCTAGGTTTATTTTTTCAACACAATCATTTATATTTATTAAAGGACTACTAATATATATTTGTACGTCATCAGCATATAGGTGAACATTACAGTGTAATAATTGTTTATCTAGATCATTTATATAAATTGAGAATAGTAGTGGCCCAAGTATTGATCCCTGTGGGGATCAATACTTAAATTATAAGATTTTAATTCCCAGAATATTGTCCTAGTAAATAAATTATAGAATTTTTTTTTTAGTTTTTCAATTTATTCTTTGACCACACCTCCAAGAATTTGTTGATAGATCTATTTCGGGGAGTTTCTAGTTCCCCATCATCAGAACAATTTAGAAGAGTGGTAACATCATAATGCTTAAACTTGAAAATATATATAACTCATTTTTCTAACAAAATGAGAAGTATTTGAAGTTACCAATAATAATCAAAAAACAAATTGAAATACTTTATGTGTAGTACCCACCTTTGGTAGATTACAATACACATTTTTCGTTCATGTTGGGGAACTAGAAACTCCCCGAAATAGATCTATCAACAAATTCTTGGAGGTGTGGTCAAAGAATAAATTGAAAAACTAAAAAAAATTCTATAATTTATTTACTAGGACAATATTCTGGTAAATAAATGTAGAATACGACCTCGAACTTGAATAACTTCATTTTTATTGCACAATAAAGGTATAATAAATCATAATTTTTATTAACAATAAAAATTATATCAATCATTTGTAAAAAGACATAGTATGGTCTTAGTTTGTTAGTTCCCCTTTAAATAAAATGGGAAACATGAACGAAAAATGTGTATTGTAATCTACCAAAGGTGGGTACTACACAAAAACATAAAGTATTTCAATTTGTTTTTTGATTATTATTGGTAACTTCAAATACTTCTCATTTTGTTAGAAAAATGAGTTATATATATTTTCAAGTTTAAGCATTATGATGTTACCACTCTTCTAAATTGTTCTGATAATGGGGAACTAGAAACTCCCCGAAATAGATCTATCAACAAATTCTTGAAGGTGTGGTCAAAGAATAAATTGAAAAACTAAAAAAAATTCTATAATTTATTTACTAGGACAATATTCTGGTAAATAAATGTAGAATACGACCTCGAACTTGAATAACTTCATTTTCATTGCACAATAATGGTCGAATAAATCATAATTTTTATTAACAATAAAAATTATATCAATCATTTGATTTTAATTCCTTAAGAAATATATAGTTGGAACATGGTATTTTCAACGTTTAGTATAATAAATCATAAGACTTCTAATTCTTTAGAAGTTCATAGTTGGAAAGTTATATTATACACATTTGGAACTTTAAATTGTATGAATTTGATTCTCTTAGGAATCCAAATATTGTAGGACTTAAATTCCTTTAGAAATCCACAGTTAAAACGTAATATTATTCACATGTGAATATTATAATTTAAGATATGAATTCCTTTATAAATCCACAGTTGAAACATGATATTATCTACATTTGGAACAAGAGATGGTGAGAATTTAATTACTTCTGAATTAAACAGTTGAAACATGATGTTATCAAACTTTTGAAACATGAGTTTATAAAATTTAAATTCTTTTAGAAATCTACAATTAGAACACGATATTATGCACATTTGGCTTTAATTCCTTTTGAAATTCATAGTTAGAATATGTTATAAGGCCGAAATTGCTTTTAAAATCAATAGTTGGGACATTATGTTATCCATATTTGGAACATGAAATTATAAAATTTTTGTTCCTTTAAAATCCGTAGTTACGAACATGAGATAATAAGACTTTAATTCCTTGAGACATCCACATTTGCAACATGATATAGTCCAGGTACGGGATATGACATTATCCACTTTTTGACTTGAGATTATAAGACTTTATTTAGCTTCTTTAAAAATCTACAGTTGAAACATGGATTATTATCCACTTTTGGAACATGAAATTATGAGGCATTAATTCCAATAGAAATCCACAGTTGGAATATGGTATAATACTCGTTTGGAATATGAATTTAAATTTACAGTTTGCACATGTTATAATCCATGTTTGAATAGATTATACTACTTTAATTCCTTTAGAAATCTAAGTTTGGGATATAATATTATAAAACTTGAATACCTTTACGATTCCGCTATTGAACCATTATATTATTCACGTTTAAAACATAACACTAAAATACTTTAATTCCCTTAAAAATACATGACTGGAACATATTTTATCAATGTTTGGAACAAGAGATTAAAAGATTTTTATTCGTTTAGAAATGAGACTATAAGATTTAAAGAGCTTTCTTTAGTTTCTTACGAAATCCGAAAAAATCGTTTGAAATCCATGATGGGAGTAGATCCTTTAAAAATCCAAATTTAAAAGATCCTTGATAAAAGCAAGAAATTATAAGACTTTAATTGTTTTCTTAAACTTGCTCAAACCCACTGTTCTAAATTTATACTATCATCATACGGAAGTGAAATTGTCCACTCAATTGTTTCATAAAACTAAGTGAAATGTTAAAATTATTTTCTTTGCACCACAAGCAAAAATGAGAAACGCGTTTTGTTATGAATAATTAAATAAATCACCAAGATGACAATAAATCGTTCACACAATTATGACATGATCAGGAAGAAACGAGAGCACACCACAACTAAATGCCAATTCAGTAACTGCAAGCACAGCAAAGACATTTCTTTTAGAGAAAAAAAAAACGAAGATGTAGAACCATTTATGGTCAGTAAAGTGCGTTTTATAAAGCACCATATTATTGATGTTATAGTTGAATTCTGCGTTTTTTAAACTTCTTTCATTATAAACGCCAACCAAATAAATCACTACACAAAAATGATGAAATTATTATTTATGTACCCTGTGCTCCAGTTATGATTTTGCCACAAAAAAAAAAAAAAAATGTGAGATGAAGGAACAAAAAACGTTTTTACCTGTTGTTAGCGCAAATAGCATGAAGAAGTTCTGCAGTGGCAGCACAGCATAAAACACCAACCAGTAGCCAATACAGGGAAGGATGAACAAACTGTATAACAAACGCCTTTTTGGTGGTACACACGTACAAGTAGTTAGATGAGGATGAATATAAAGAATAAGCAGAGGCGCTGAAGTCTGACACTGGAGAGTATAATATTTTTATGTTTATGTTGAAATGATGTACAAAAGAGATTTAAATGAACTAATTCTATAAGTTACTTGCAAATAGCAATTCACGATTAGTATCTTTCTAAAAATTCAGAATGGCAATATGCGTAAATATGAATTTCTTTCCGTTAATAATACACAATGGAAGCATAAGATTGTAAGAGTTTCTTTAGTAATACACGATTTGATGTTTAGATTACAGGAGTTTCGTTTCTTTAAAAACTCTACTGCTTGATGTACAGATTTTAAGAGTTTCATTTATTTTAAACTTCACTGTAGAAGCTTTAGATTATAAGAGTTTAGTTCCATTAAAAATCAACTATTAAATGTTAAGATTACAAGATTTTCGGCCTTTGAAACACCACAGCTGGATCATAAGAGTATAACAGTTTAATTCCTTTAAAAATTTACGAAGGAAAGGGTTTCCTTCCTTTAAGATCCACGATTGAATGTTGAGATTACTAGCGTTTCATTCCTTTAAACATCTACTATTCGGAGTTCAGATTATAAGAACTAGGTTTTTTTTTTAAACCACGATTAGAGCTTAAGATTGCAACAGTTTAGTTCTTTAGATATCTTCGATTGGAACTTAAGCATATAAAAATTTCCTTCATTTAAAAACACACGATTGTAGCTTAAGATTATAAGAGTTTAGATTATAAGAGTTTCGATTCTATAAAAATCTTTAATTGAAGCTTGGGTTTTATAAAAGTTTCGTTTACCTAAAAATCCACCTTTGGATCTTGGGGTTATAAGAGTTTAGTTCTTTTAAAAATCTACTATCGAAATTTGAGATTATAAAAGTTTAGTTCTTTTAAAAATCCGCGATTTGAACTTAAGATTGTAAGAGTTTCACTTCTTTGAAAATCCACGAATGGAGCTTGATAATACTTTGAAAATTCACGATTCGAATTTGAAATTATAAGAGCTTATTTCTATTAAAAATCAATGATTGGAGCTTGAGATTAACCTAAAAAAACGATTGGAACTATATATAATAAGAGTTCCTTTAGAAATCCATGATTGCAAATTGTGATTATAAGAGTTTAGTTTCTTTAAAAATCAATCATTGAACTTCAGATTATTAGAGTTTCACTCTTTAAAAATCCACCATTCGATATTAAGACTACAATCCACAATTGAGGCTTGAGTTTATAAAAGTTTTGTTCATTAAAACATCCGAGCTTTCAACTTGAGATTAAAATGCTTTAAAAAATCTACGATTGGATCTTGATTTTAGAAGAATTTTGTTAATTTTAAAGTCCACAAGTGGAACTTGAGATTATAAGAGCTTTATTCCTTTAAAAATCCATGATGTGGAATTTTGATAATAAGAGTTTCGTTACTTTTAAAATCTATTTCTTTGGTATGATCGGATTCTTGAGTTTGATTAGAGTTTTTTACTCACACTACTAAAGTTTTTACTTACACTACTAAAGTTATCCTATTATTATGGATTGGTTGGTGGTTTTTAAGATTGTCTATTCCTCAATAATATACGATTAGTACCTATTATTGATGTCAATATGATCTTGGACCTCTAAACCCGCAATAAGCTCATAACCATAAAGAAACTGTGATACAGTTTTGAATCCAGCTGGGGTTTCGTTCATTTCGTCCAGTTTTGTCAAAGGTCTACTACCCTTGAAATAAAAAACACGATGCTTTTCGGATTTAAGCAATAAAAATGTGGTCGCATTTCCCACACAGCTTCATTAAACCAAATAAATACTACACTTTTAAAAGCTCGGTCGTACTAGGTGGCGGTGTCGTTACTTCTTCTCGCCCCTAGCTGACAGGATATCTGCTGAAGATCTCGAAGGTTAGCAGGAATAGAAAAGATATTGACATGAACGCGTTAGATAACGGATATATGCAAAATATGACCGATCTACGAGATACTGGTACTTCTAACACAAACTGATCTCGGTTATTGGTCTAAGAGAAATAAATATTGAGACGAATTTGATAGATCTCGGCTATTGCTCTAAGAAAAATAAAACAGCGAGACGAATACGAGATGTGTCGGCTATTTCCTTAATGAAAATAAGATAGAGAGACAAATGATACGAAACAGAAAAGAGCGAGACGAATGCTAGAGATCTAGGCTATTGCTTTAAACAAATAAAACGTGAGATCTCGGCTATTGCTCTAAACAATATAAATGATGAACGCGACATACCTCGTTTATTGCTCTAAGGTTAGAATGTGTATTTGGCAAGAAGATAAATAGCGAAAAGAATACGAAAGATCACACCTATTTCTCCAAGGAAAATAAATAGCGAGACGAATACGAGATATCTCGGCTGTTGCTCGAATGTAAAAATGTGTATCGGCAACAAAATAAACAGTGAGACAAACATGAGATATCTCGTCTTTTGCTTGAAATAATGAGAAACATTCGGAAGGTCTCAGTGATTATCGGTATACTACGATCTAAATACTGATCGACACTACAGCAGTTGTCGGAAACTGAAATCTAGTTATGTCGTCGTGCTAGACTTCAGACACCAAAGCGAAGCATTGCAGTTATAGTAACCCGATTCTTGCTTGAATTGGTCTACTAACTTTAACACTACATATGATAAGTTTTATTAAACCAGTCAGAATTATTAACATTAACAAAAAAAATCAGAATATTAATTGACTATTGGGTATAGGCACTAGTAGTTGTATGTACTGGGTATGTAAGTAAATATATTAAAAGTAAGACTAAAACTTGGTATACAATTGTATTATTTCTAACTTCACGTTATGAAACTTCACCACAAAAATCTCTCCTATAGGTTTATATAGAACTTACTCCTTCAAAGTGTCTATATATTCCTCTCTGTGTCTATATGTATTAGTGATAATGTGTGTAAATATATATTGCACACTAACAGGTACAATGAATGGGTTGTTTTTTGTGGTTGCATTCATACCTTTTTATGATTTACCGACACTTGTTGCATTGTATAGCAATCGCAATGTATCCACCATCCAATTCAAACCCTTTTTTATCCATTTATTGTCTGTACTTTTCTTTCAAATTTTTTTTTTTTTTATTATTTTTATAGTTGGCGTTATAACATTCACCTTTACAGTTTTTTTCTCTCAATGTTGTTGTACGCTTCTTCTACTTCATCTTCATCATCTCAGTTTCCAATATCGATGTTTATTATGGTTTATTCATGCGTTTTTTTTTGTTGTTCATTGAGAAAAAATTAATAAATTATGAGTATTTATGTGCTGTCTTGGTAGTGACACAACGACAGACACACAAAGTGATAAAATTAGCATAAAAATTTCTGCCATGTTGTCGTTTCTCTACTTTTGTAGTTGACTTTGTTTTTGTTGGTTTTTGGTCGTTGTCGTCCTAACGTAACAATCTGTTTTATGGGTTTGCAAGTGCAAGAAATGAGTCAAAACTGTTTTCTATTCACGTTCAAAATAAACGAAAAAAATTAAACGACATGTACTACGACAATTTTTATGAATTGTTTTGAACGAGTATTGAATGGTTACAAAACAAAAGTGTCCAAAAAAAAAACTTTTTAGTTGACTATGGTCATGGTATTATGATAAATGTTTGTATTTTATGTAAAATATATTAGACTATAAAGATGTTGTAACAATAGAAAACGGCCCTTCTCTAGGAGATTGTAATATTTTTTTTTATAATATTAAGTTATAATAATGTCCCCGATTAAAAAACCAGATATGGAGGTTTATGTAGTTATATCAATTTCTATATGACGCGATATGCAAGCTTATAAAATTTCATTAGAAATATGGGCCCATATAATTGTATCTACTTGATTGGGGTCCCAGGAAAACTTTGGTAATGGGCGCGATAAAGTAATGTATTACCTTGTAATGTGTACTCCTTACCTGTATCAATATTTTACAAAAAAAGTAATTAGTTACCGATTATGGGTTACATAATGCATTACTTTGTAATGAATACTCCTTACCTTTAGCATTATTCCGAAACATAGAGTAATGAGTTACCAATAGTTAGATACATAATGCATTACATTGTAATGTATACTCCTTACATTCAATATTATTTTAAAACATAAAGTAATGCCACTCTATAAACGTAAAGTACAGAGGCTAAAAAAAGTACTTTAGCTCACTTCTTTTGGTGTTATGCAGAAAAGTACAATTTTGGAAAAAAAGTACGGGTACTGCTGAAAACAGTGGTACCATCAAATAACTCCCAAATGAAATAACTCCCAAAAAAAAAATGAAATAACTCCCAAAAATTTATTTATTTCATTATGAAATAACTCCCAATGCGTTAGGACTTATTTCACAATTTTCTGTTAGGAATTATTTCGTTATGAAATAACTCCCAAATGAAATAATTCCCAACCACATTTTGTTGGGAGTTATTTCATATTTTTTTTTTTGTCATTGGGAGTTATTTCGCATTTGTTGGGACTTATTTCATTTTCATTTTTAAATGTGATTTTATCGTTCGGAATTATTTCATTTTTGTTGGGAGTTATTTCATTTCTATTAAAATTGTAATAGCAATACAATTAGTTATTTTACCAAAAGAAACGCAGTTCTTGCTAGAATTTTGGTAAGTAAAGATCGGTATTAAAGGTATGAAATAATGAGTGGCAAAAGAAGAAATAATAAAGTGTTATATGTAAAAGTCTAAAATCAAATTTATTTAAAAAATTCAGAAGCTAGAGGAAGAAAATATTATACGTGTTACGACATAAGGTCCATGCACATTATACTCCAGTGTGGAAACAGATCAGTAATTTTGAAGTTTGTTTTGTGTCGCACGCAGAAAAATCTTTATTTCGCGGAGCCGCCTGCTGCGTTCTACGGAGGAAAAAAACCCCTAAGAGCGGCCGAAGGCCTCCACCCAGAAGAACTTGTTTTTCAAATCAGATGTCGAATCCGTTGAAGTCTAATATTTTTAAGACATCAAGTAATTTGTAAAAACAAGTTTTTCTGTGTGGCGGCCTTCGGCCGCTCTTAGGGGTTTTTTTTCCTCCGTAGAACGCAGCAGGCGGCTTCGCGAAATAAAGTTTTTTCTGCGTGCGATTATACGATTTATAAATTTAGTTTTAGTTTGTGATATACTACTCAAGAATATTTAAAAAAATTGTATTGATATACTAAATATTATTAATCTTTTTATTTTAAAAAGTCTGGACGCCATGCCACATTTGAAAGTGACATAATATCCAAAAAAATAAGGTCGTAGTATCCATGGACATTACGGCATTTTCCAAATTGTCATAAAGTCCATGTACATTTTGACACTTTTCGAGTGACATAACGTCCATGGACATTATGTCATTGGACGTTATGACATGCCACCTCTGGAAAGCGGTGCGTACGATTCGCGTCCTGTGGCGCGGCCCGCGTTTCGCGTAATGCGGCGCCACCGTGTTACGCGTCCTACAGGCACGACCACGGCCGCGAATAGCACACTCCGCGCCGCCTCCCACCCTACGCACTGTTTCACTACTCCATGCTATGTAAACTAATTTATTTTAACTTTTAAAACAAAGATTATTCCAGGATTTTCTATAAATATATTTTTAATATGTATTTTTCTATTAATATTGTTGATTATTTTTGTATATTTATGTATACATTAAATTCTATCTTTATAATATGTTTATAATTATGTACATTTTTACATGAATTTATGAAATAAATAGAATTCGATATTTTTGAATTGGGAATTATTTCATTTTCTTTGGGACTTTTTCCATTGGGAGTTGTTTCATTCTTTTTGGGAGTTATTTTAATACTATGAAATAACTCCCAACTGTTGGGGCTTATTTCATTTTTCCTTTGGAGGTTATTTCATTTATTAAAATTGGGACTTATTTATTTTTTTTGGGACTTATTTCATTGGGACTTATTTCATTTGGGAGTTATTTCACGGTACCGAAAACAGTACGTCTGGTAAGCCTGTTCCCGCCAGAGGCACTGGGCTGTTTTCGCTACAACGCGCCGAAGGCCATAGTAGCTAGTGCTCGGTTAGGGTAATAGGATATACAGTGCACTCTCGATAATATAAACTAATTAAAACCAAGCCAGTTCACTTTTGCAAGATTGTTCATATTTGCGAATGTCATCTAATTTACCTATAAAAACGTTTTTCCAATAAAAATAAAAGTTTCTAATGTTAAATTTTATTATTTATTTTTTTAAAAAGAAACAAAATTTAAAAGTTATTATGCGAAAAATACGTTAAAAATACAAAAATAAGCTGTTCATAGTTTAAAGCTTTGGCACTAAGTTGTTCATATTTTAGAGTAGTCAATGGAAGAAAAAAAAAATGTTCATATTTTGGGGTGTTCATATTTTAAGGTGTTTATATTTTCGCGAGTGCACTGTAATTCGTAATTATATGATTATTAATTAATAAAAGAAACAGTACTCTGTCTTTTTTAAATCCAATTACAACTATTCTCATAGTGTCCAGTCAATATGGCCTCAGACCAAGTAAATAAAATGTAAGACCGCATTTCACCAAATAATAGCAAAAATCATGATTCAGTGTAATTTTATTACAAAACTGATTTTAAATATATATCAATGCATAATCAGTTAATAACATAACCTTGAAATTAAATACCAAACATACATTATCATCTTCAATTTTCATCTTGGACTGCGTTACATGTTCCATCAGTAACATTTACATTAGAGCGGCATTTTTTTTTCAACTTTCGATTTTTATCAATTATTTTTGCGATTATTGTAGAACTTGGTATAAAAGTTAGATGGAGAGAATTTTGTAAAAATCGGAGAGCATTTACCCGTGGCGCTCTGCGTACTAAATTTTCGATTTTTGGCAAATTTTCTTAAACTGCTTTAATAAAAATATATCTTGCGACACATCACTTTTGGTTAATTTTGGCACGATAATCACAAATATTTATTTTTTTTTTTTTTTTCAAAAAATGCAGTTTTTCCTCCATTCTACAATTTTTTTTAAAAATTATCCTAAATATTTTATTTTTTCACTAGCAAATTAAACATAACTTGTAAATTATGTAAAATAAGGATAACTTGTAAATTGACAAACAAATTATTTGAAATAACAGAAAATTTGCAAAGTAAATTTGTATTGCTTTTAAATTTTACACACATGATTATGAATGAAATATTTACTTTAACTTTTGATTTCATTAAATAGTTCTTTGATTTTTATATTACTAGATCTAATAGTTCTGTGGTGCTAAATTTAAGAAAAATCGGATTACTTAAGCCTTGGCGACCTCCGCAAAAGCCTCTGATGCACAAAAAATTAAAATTAATTTAAAAAAATATGTTTTGCAAATACATCATCTAAAATGAGAGCATGTTTTGTGTAGTATCAGACTTGGGCGTCGTCAATTACATTTCATAATCATTCACTTGTGAAATTTTTCCATATCATTAATAATTACAGATCTACGCTCATACTTGTGGGCTTAAACGCTTCCTTGAAAAATATAAAATTTTTTCACTGCCAGACATGGGACATAACGCCAACATTTGTTTATATAATTACAAGCAAATTACTTTTTTGTGTCTAATTACTTGTAATTGGGTGTAATTGAGTAATTTCCCTGTAATTAAGTACCCAGATGTTGTTACTAATCCCTATGTTTGGTATTAAAAATTTTACAAAACTTTAAAAGGAAGCGTTTTAAACTCACAAGTATGAGCGTAGGTCTGATATTATTAATTTAATTTATTTATTCATTTCAATAACCTAGCCTGAAGGCCATAATCGGTTACAAATTATACAAAGTAAACAATAAAATTTGATATAAATAAAATAGTAAAAAAGAGATAATAATTAAAATACAATAATACTAAAAATAAAAAATTAATGATATAGAAAAATTTCACAAGTGGACGATTGTGAAATGTAATTAACGTCGCTCAAATCTATGTAGTATTGAGTGCAAAAACAAAAAATTATAAAATAATTTTAAAAAAACTACAGAATAGAGGAAAAATATGTAATTTTTAGTGAAAATCAAATCGCAATATCTCGAAAACCGTCAGTCCGTTTTCAAAAATTTAAAAATATTCACGTTCAGCATGCCAAAATTTAGAAAAAAATTTATGTGTCGCAAGACCTATTTTAATTAAAGTAATTTAAGAAAAATTTCAAAAAATCGAAAACTATGGTAGCTGGGTGCCACTGGTTAAAGATATTCAATTTTTCTCAAATTTGCACCAAATATCTTTTATACCTACTACTACAATAATCTGAAAAATAAATTTAAATTTTTCAAAAAAAGTTTTTCTTCATAAACAAAAAAATGCCGCTCTAATGTATACATCTTGTGGTTAACCGATAAACAATTGTTGGTACGTGCACGTGTGTGTGTATGTGTGTATGTGTACATTCGAATGTATGTTTTGTAATGTTACAACAATCCCTTTTGCTACTCCTATCACTTGTTATTAAAGTATCTCTCTCTTTTAGTAGTTTGAGATGTAACCGAGTATGTTGTAACATCTATAGTAACACAGCAGGTACGAGTAAATAATCCATAGGTTGGCAAATTCATATCACGATAGTAGTGGATTTTTAATACTCCTAGTAATCGCGTGTTCCATAGCCGCCCACTATATGAGTGTAAAACAACCTACTTGTAGTTGCAACAAAAAAAGAACAGAAAACCCACTACACATTCAAACCACCACAACTTGACACTTATACTCAAGTGACAACGATGTTATTTGCATATCGAGTCAGGGCTCATATTCCTTACAGTTTTGGTTGTTCGTTCGTTCGTTCGTTTGCTCCTTTTTTTCCATTGACTTGCACTGTGTACTATTTGTAACCATGTGTGATTTAATATCTGATCTGATATTGGTTTTGGCTGACTGGGTTGGTTGAAGTATTACAACAAAATAGCAAGTACAACAACTAACCACATTGGTAAGTGTGGGTTACAAACAATTTGACTTTTTTTTTCGTTTGTCATCAGGAACGGAGTAGCGAAATGGAGTGTTGGAGGTGAATTTTTAAAAAACTGTGAGATAGATGATGGAATCGGTTAAGGCTACAAAATTACACAGGGGCTGAGTAATGGACAGATGTCGAGAACTCTCGGAGGTCCAGTGACCCTTTGCAATTCCCTTAGTGTCATAAAAACTTTGAAATCTTCCAAACCTTTTTCAACCTTGAAAACATTTGTGCTTTCTGAAATACACTTTATAAATTGCTCAGATCTTCGAAGAACCTGCTACTCTGATAATTGAGTCACCAATCCGTCAGTGCTGGGCGTTAACTGAGTAGATGTTGGTCTCGTTCTCCTAGTCCCCACATTCAAATAGCAATGCTAGCATGTTTAATTGAACTTTGAATATATTGGAGAGGATAAAAAAATATAAGACAAGTGTTTTTTAAGCTGCTTAATCTAACGCTCAAGGGTTAAAAGTGGGTTTAAAAAGTAATGAAATCATGTATGAAATTTACGAAAATTAAATTTAATTGTACAAAGTTAAATCTCTCAAGAAAACAATTGTGGTAATTTTCACACCCCTAATTATGAGAGTGGGCAGCTAAAAAGAAACACGTGTCCCTTAAATTTGTCTCCTCTATAATATATCCCATGTGTTGGGATACCTCATTTTTCAGTAAAAAATCCTCTGATCAAACTGACTGTCCGCTTGCTAAGAGTCCGTGTTTTTCTTGGGTTAGGCAATCGCAATAAGGTTCAAGGTGAATTATTTGTATGAAATACTTCTCTGTCGGAAAGTCATCAACTACTGCGCGCACTCTTAAAAGTATCACATACTATGCCTAAGATATTCTTTCAAGCCGTTTAAAGGGTTCTGCGAGTCTCAACGTGAATAAATAAGCGGGCCTGGATAGCAAATCAGTATTGAGTATTGAGACTGTGCTTTTCGACGTTTTCACGTCCATTAGTAACCTCTTCAGCATGCGTACCGTTCGGGTATATTTCTGTCGTGTTGGAAGGTTGCCTATGTCCAGCCAATCAAAACAAAGAAAAGTGCTTCTAATAAACTTGGCAATTACCGGACGATTGCAACCTGCTCTGCACTCTCGAAGGTTACGTAGAACATATCGATAATTATAGATATTCCAACTCACTTTTAAATTATCGACAATATAGTCAAGGAGTGTCTAAATTTAGGAGATGCAATCAACATCGGACATGCGTCTGCATCCAAATCCTCAAATTCTGAATTTCCAACTCACATTCGATTTTCTTATCTCTAAAAACCTGTTTTGTCTAACTGTGCAAATTCATGCAGACGCATGCGTGTTTTGTCCGATGTAGTGGCGCATGATCTGTCCGATTTTGATTGTATCTCCTAAGTTTAGACACTCCTTGGTATAGCTTTCGTATATATCGTTCTACAGCAGACCTGATGGCATAAAGCACACACTGTGTGGCGTAAAGCACTCGTGTCTAAGCTTGTATGTTTCTAAGCTGTCTAAATTTCAGTTAAGTGCAGGGGTATTGCAGAGGTATTGCATGGTTTTGTTGTTTCTCCTTCTCCCTTTCTTATCTTCCTAAACGACTTTCTCCGTCTAATCTATTTATTTATGTAACTAAACAAACCTTTTCTATGTAAACCATCTTTTTTTTTTAAATGTTAAAATTTTTTGATTTAAAATATTTGGTTCTGCAATGTATTTTATGATTTTACAAATTAAATTTAATAATTTTTGTATATTTTGCTTTCCATGACAACTGTCCCGCTATTGGCAAATCACAAACTAACAGTATTTGTTCTTCTGTAAGAGACTGAAGAAAAGTGGAACAACTTTTTAAATTTATTCATAAAATGGGCTAAGTAGGAGTGGTTAAATATCGACAAATTTTGCAAAAAAAAAAAAATAATAGAGAGTTAGTATATTTGGGATAACTTTTTCATTTTTTTGTATTAAAACAAAATAATCTCTAAGATGTTGAAGAGTTAATGTTAATTTATAATATAAGCACGCATTTTTTACAATTTATTTCTAGAAAGTCTAAAAAAAATAAAATTATATGAGCGGGTGATCATGGGACACATAGCCCAGACCACCAGGTGGCGTTGTTTCGCCAGCAGAAATTGCACTTTAAAAGACTTTAAAAGACGTATACGTAATATTAAATGGTTACATGTTTATATATGTTGCAGGTTAGGTTAGGTTGAGCTGGCCGGTCAAAGACCCCGCATAGACCATTAGGTACCTAGCGTTAAAAGATTAGAAACGATAACCCCCACGTTAGGTCAGTCGTCAGTGATGGTAGCCAAAGTTCCCCACACCCTCTTAGCAAATGACAGAAGTCTCAAGATTCCGATTTCTGAGATTTCTCCCAGATCTCGGAATAGGTGGTCCCCTAAACATTTCGCCCTGGTGCGTGCAAGAGCCGGACAGTATCACATTAGGTGCTCCACCGTCTCTCTGTCCCCCGGTACCCCACAGAATCTACATTCGTCACTCTGCAGCCTTCCCGCTCTCTTGGCAAGAACTGCCGTCCAGCAGTGACCAGTTAACACCCCCACCAGAAGTCTACAGTCGCTCCTGGACAAGGACAGTAAAAGTTCGGTCGCTACGGGATCGTAGGATTTCCACATGACTTTAGATACTCTGCATGTTTCGGTATTTCTCCAAACCGCATCAGCTCTTCGCATCATCGTAGATTCTACATCCCTTTTCAGAGACCGAAATGGCACGCGAACATCCAATGCCATTTCAACTGGCAAATGGACTCCCCGTTTAGCCAGTTCTTCCGCAACCTCATTCCCTTCAATCAGACGTGATTTTTCTTCAAAAATTCGAAGAAAATAAACTTTTTTGAAATTTTGTTGTTTGTTATAAAATATAATTTTTCCTATATTTATAGCTGACAAATGTGCAACATCAACTAGGTGGGACAGTTTAGCCGATTTTAGTTACTTTGCAAATAATCAAAAACAAATATGTATAAGGAATAAAGATAGTTTATTTTTTAAACATACAAATTATAGCTAAGATGTGTAAAATTTTAGATGAAAAAGAATTTTCCAAGAAAATTATTGGTTAAGCAATGACAGCGCTTTAAAAAGTGTCGAATGCTTCCCCTTCTACCCCACTTCTAATGGATAATAAGAGGTTATGTACATCCACTCAAAGGTCTCCTTGCAGGTATATAAAGCATGTAACCCCTTTTTTCATCCTTTTCAATTTATTCCTTTTCCAGGAGAATAAAGATTTTTTTTGATTTTTGAAGAGTTGCTTCACCCATTTGATGGCGATCAAGCTCCATTTGAGTGGTAATTTTTGTAAACGCGACAAGTTTGATTTTGCGGGATCGATTTTGGGACCGTTCAGTATGCCTTATTTAATGATATCACAAATCGTTAGAAGAAGTTTTGACTCTATTAGTAGCACAATGCCAAGAGCGTAAACAATCCATTTACATTCTTTTTAGTGACAACATGATTTTATTAACCACAAGATTCCAAAGAGGAATGTAAATGGCTTCAATTTGTAAAAAGCTTCTTTTCTCAAAAAATTTCGGATATATATAATCCCCAAACTTAAAATAGTATGTCCTCAGTGCTTACACACTAATCCATGCAAAAAAAATGTCAAAACAACAAAATCTTTTGTAAGTTAAACTAAGTTTCGTGTATTTTACGAAAGTTTTCATTATTTCGACTTTTTTCATATTTTTATGCATGGATTATTATTATTAGTGTAGTAAGGTATACCGTTAAGGACCTAAAATGATTCCTATCAACGAACAATAGTCCTTTCGACATCTTACTGGACAGAGAAAAAAATCTCTTAGCCTGGCATTGACGTAGACAATTTTCCCAGTATCCAGCAATTTCAGAGTTTCTTCATTACCTGAGCTTCTCCTTAAACTAGTTTGGCGGTTGAAACCAATTTGGTTCCCTTTTTAAATGTAACGTCTCTGTTAATTATCGAGAAGCTTTTTTTTTTTGAAATATTGTCTCGTTTTTAAACTTCAGTCGTTGATGCCATTGGTGTTACCGGTGATGATGTTTGGGTAGATGGAGATGAGAAGAAAAAAAAAACCAGCAACTTTTTTTGTATTCGAATTTTTTCATTTAATCACCCACCTGCTGCAGCAACACAAAGAAAAACAGCTTCTGCAAATAAAAAACCAATACTTCTGTGTTGCATGTTGTTATATGATGCGTGCATATTGAAAGTTGGTAAGGCAACAACAACAAATATAAATGTACTTGTGCGTGTGCGTGTATTTATGCATATTTAATGCTGCATCATCATCATCAACAACCACAACAAAATGCAGCAGCAACAAAAATAGTTGAAACATGAATATGCATATGTTGAATTCCTACCTCCACATGGTGCGTGGTATGTATGTTGTCGTTGAAGCAGAAGAAGACCAATGTTTGTTGCCTGTTAGTGTTGCTGGTTTTTTGCTTAAATCTCAAGTACGCATTTCGTACATATACTGGCGCGTACAAGAAAACCCATAAATATGTCGAATGTAAAGATCCACGCATTGCGGAAAAATAAAATCGATCGTTTTTAATGACACCTTATCAAAAGAAGCCAATCTTATGTCCATAATTTTTTTTTCACTTTTTTTTCGCAAATGATTTTAATATTAACGTTTGTATAAATGCTGTTTGTATTTAGGGTTGCCAGACGGTCTTGATTTCGCTTGATTTACAAGAATTTTTAATGCTTGTCAAGAATCAAGAAAAGACATGTTTTGTCAAGATTTTTAAAGCCCAACCAAATAACACCTTAAAAAAATATTTTTTAATTTTTTTTTAAAGTTTTCCTTAAACACAGTTTTGTAAAAAGCAAAAAACATTTAAATGAAATCGGTTTTATTTGTTTGAATAAAATAAAATCCTGATTAAAATATTGATATCATTTCTATATGAGGCTATATGTGATCTTATTAAATTCCATCCGAAATATGGGCTTAGCTCTAATCTGGTGCAATTAGTTAAATGTCCAGTACAATTAGATTGTATCAGTTTTGTATCCAATTATATCAGTTTAAATCTAAACTTATACAAATAGACATGATTATATAAAACCCAGACATGTTTGTATCCGAATTTTGACCTGATATAATTGTATATGATTGCATGTAAACTAATACATCTAAATATAATTAGATCCGAGTTTTATTCTGGTAAAATTGCAAAAAATGTTACATTTTTGTATCTGATTGTATACACAATTTCATACAAATGTATATTCATTAGGGCGGGTCGATTTAAAAATTGCTCAACGTACAAGGAAAATCGTATTCTAGTTATCGAAACTTTGCCGAAGGAACCATACCTCTAAAACGAATTCTAATGTCCCGACTTTGACCCATTTAGAGTGCCCCAATCGAATCCAACCCAATCGAATATAATTTATACATTCATCTGCTAGAGCGTCTTCCGGAGAAGAAATAGAGACCCTAATATTGCAAAGCCTCCTCCTACTTTCTGAAATATCTCTATCCCGAGATTTGTACATTTTGCTATAAAAACACGGCTAAAAAGGCCCTCTTTCAACTTAAAATTTAACCCCTTAACGGTCACCTAGAATGATGATTAATCTGCTAGCGCGTCTCCCGGAGAAGAAGTAGTTCTCATAATCTTGGAGAGGTTCCTCCTACTTTCTGAAATATCAAAGTGGGCTTTTTCAAAATGTTGACAATACGGGTCAAAAGTCGGGACATCAGAATTCGTTTTAGAGGTGTGGTTTCTTCGGCAAAGTTTCTTATTTTGATCCCTAGAATACGATTTTCCTTGTACATTGAGCGATTTTTTTTCTCCCTACAAATCGACCCGCCCTAATATTCATCCTATTATATACATAAAAAAATATTAGGAAACCTATTACTATTTTGCCGTTTTCAAAAAAGTTCCCGCATAAAGCTGTTTTAACCCTCTAACTGGCAAACGATATTTTGCAACGAAATTCATACCATGTGCTCCACTCAAAAAACAAATAATAAGCTCTTCAAAAAAATTGTTTGTCGTTGCCTAATTTAGGCGATATGAGCCAAAATATTTTAGGGTGCTAAAACTAAAGCATGTAAAAGAGAAGTTTTGGATAAAAATTATTTCTCTTACCAATATATAACCACACTCGAGAAATATTTTTTTCTGCTCCTATTTAAGAAGATATCGCGATTTTCGCTTTTTGGAAAAAGCGAAATTAGGTGATAAAAGTGTCTAAACTTCAATTTATATTGTTCAAACTTCAACGCTTTGCTATTAATACTTAATATCTTCTTTCTGCTAAATTTCATAAAAATCCGTCTATTAGGTTATAAGTTAAGACGATGTCCTTTAGAGGAATCTTGATAAAATCCTGTGAGTCATTGGACCAAAGTAAGGACTTATTATTTAAGATAAAGCTTCAATATTACTTATATTTTATTATAAAGAGTTTTTAGTCAACTTAAATTGTTTTTTTAGATTGTTGAAAACTATTTTTCTTCAAAAATAATTATTTTATGAAATATCACGAAATTGTGATTTTGAAGCTTTCTCGCTTCCAAACCGTGGACGGCACACGAAAAATTTCTTCGCAAAATATTTATAAAATTTAGTTTTCTGTAGGAATATATTAATTTCTAAGTACAAAACGCTCATTTGACGCCTTTGTGGTATATTTTATGAAGTCTGCCCTGAGGCAGCCTTACCCGTTAGAGGGTTAAGTTTTAATGCTCATTGTGGTGCCTCTAAAGTAGGATTTTTACGCAATATTGCTCAAACGATGCGTATTATCCAGTTGATTATAAGAAAAATACAAAATTCGAGAATACTTTTAATTCGCTACCCGTATTTTTTTTTTGAATTTTTGTACAAAATTGGGCTCAAAAGTTTGTTAGTTTTTGGGCTCAAAAGTTTGTTGTTTGATCATATTTTTGAAAATATATTTATAAAGAGTCCTTTAGACCGGTTCTTAAAATATTTTTACTAAAATTTATTATAAATATAAATATTTTAAAAATAATTTCATAGAACTTGTTTCTTTTTCTACTAGAATGACAGTATTACTCATTGAAATATAAGCTTTCTAGAAAAATGTTAACCTATTATTTCCTGATGTCGAAACTTTGAACCATTTGTTCAACCTTATAAATTTATCCGATTTTGCTAAAATGTTTACCAACGTTAGAGCAACAAAAATCGAAAAATCGTATTTAAAGAACCTGTCTACTGTCCATAGAGTAACTACATCTTATACTTTAAATCAAGTTATAAATAAAATTGCTTGTTTTAAACTGTATGATGCTGTGGGGAACCAAAATTAAGCTATGGAAATTTTATAAATATTCACTTTTTCTAAAAATTTTAAAAATACACTATGAAAGCAGCGGGTAGCAACTATTAAAAAAAATTTATCCGTTAACAGCTCAACAATACTTATCGTTTTGGTACGTGATGAAATTCGCAATTTTTTTTATATTAGAAACAAACTCGACAACAGACTTTAAATGCAAAGTGTAGGGTTTTTTAACTTCTACAGTACTGGAACGGTGTCGAAATAATAACACCAATATACGCCTGGTCGTAGGTGCTTTGAACCTCCTTATATTTACAAAAATAAAGCAAATCAAATATATTAGCTAGGTTGATACTAGTATTTCGATCTGGCTAAAGATCTCATAATATGTTTGATTTGCTTTATTTTTGTAAATATACGGAGTTTGAAAGCTGGTTATAAATTGAAAATAACATAAAAATAATCTCGATGTATATAAAAACAAAAAACTAATATAACTGTAAAAAATATTACTTGAGAGTACACACTAAAAATTTTTTATATAAATAGAACATTTTTGGTCTTCAAAGTTTAGTAACGTCCTAAATGCTTATTTTTTAGCAAAAGTAAGAAAAATAACTAAAAATCCTCTTTTCTCAGCTGCGATTTTTATTTTAAGTGAAAATAAATTTCAATTAAAAAAACATGGAAATTATCAAGATTTTAGTTTATTAATATAGATTTATCTAATCTTTCGCACTGTCGTTTCTACGTCATTACAGCTGATGTTTGATATACTAATACATCGTTAAGGGAAATGTAAACATAATTTTGGACTTCTGCGATATTATTAGCGGGTTTATTAACAAAATTCTCATACAAATGTTTTCAATTTCCCACATTTTTTGCCCTGTAAATATAAAATGGGTTTATAAAAAACTGCTTTTTTTTAGAAAAATCTATAGTTCTTTAATTAAACCTACTAATTATATAAAATAATTCGAAAAAATATTTATCGCAGGACTGGCGAGTAAAATAAAAATTTTATCGGAAAACTCATAATAAAAAGTTATAATTTGAATGATCTTCCCTATTATTTTGGTGACCGAAATATTTCGCATATAAGAGATTTTAATTGGCCTCCGCGTTCACCGGATTTAACCGATCCAGATGGTTTCCTTTGGGGTTATTTGAAAGGAAGAGTCTATTTTAATAAGACTACACTGAGAATACTATGTAGGTAAAGACCACAGCAAATGTATCTAATAACAAATGAAATTTCACTTAAAGTAAGGACGACTTACATTTCAGTAAATTCAACGAACATTGTCATTTGTTTTTTAATTTTAAAAAAATGACTAACAATTGTAGTAAAAATGAACCACATGGTAATAAAAAATAAACACACATTTATTTACTTAAATAACAAAAACTACTGTAAAAATTAATGCAAAATCATAAAACAGTCATGTGATGTGGTTTAATTTTTTTGATGAACTACAAGGTTAGTAACAAATTTAATTATTTCTACAAATGACTGACATTTGCATTAAAAATAAAGAAACTGTATTACAACCCCATCAACGACGAAATAAACAACATAACACCTGAAGTTTTGCGAAAGGTTATGGAAAATGTTTTGTAAAGAGTACGAATATGCGAAGCAGAAAGTGGCCACCACTTGCGAGATATAATTTTTCATAATTAAATTAAAAATATTCTCCATTAATATACTGTATTGAAAAAAAAAAATTCATATCTTAAAATAAACAGTTATAATGAACTCACACTCCTTTGGTCATTGTGGGCCACCCTGTACTTTATAACAGAGAGGAGAAATATTTGTTTTTGCCATGTTTTGACATTTTTATTTATTTATTACTCAGTTATTTTTTTTTATTTTATTATTTTTTTTATTTATTACTCGGTTTTTTTCGGCATTTTTTTATTTTTAATTTTTTGGCTTAAAAATAGCTTTTTGTTAAATTTTTTAAGCTTTAAAATTGCCTCTTTTAGATATTCTTCGCTTTAACTATATTTTTTTCCTTAACATTTTTTATTCTTCTATTAATTATTTTACTTTATTGTAGTTTTTCTATTTTTTTTGTTGCTTTTTTCAATATTTTCAAATAGAATGGATTTTGATACTTTCTGTCCTCTCTGTGTATAAATTATAAAGTTTTTTAAATATCAATCATTCCTCTCAAATTCCCCTAAAGTATGCAACAAGTTAGTTTAAAAAATGCACCAAATACACCCACAAAAAGGATTGGTTGGAATTTGGTCAAAACCATAAAAATTTATTTGATAGGACGTTATATTATTTGTTACTACCAAAAATTTATTAATAAAGCAAAAATACTGTACTGGAAAATAAAAATAGGGAAAATGAACTAAAAAACAATCCATTTATCGAATTATTGGTATTTCCAATCAACTTTTGAAATAAAATTCGGTTAGTAATTGTGTGCGGTAGAAGCAACCATTTATTTTGTATTAATACATGAGAATCTATAAATTTTTTTTAAATGTCGATAACACAAGGGAACACTGGTTCTGTTGATTAAGAACTGAATATTGTTTTTAAGGTTATTTGGGACGCTGAATCCAAATCTGCACTTGGTTTTCTCGACTTTTCGAGATATACCGTTATGTTCAAAATTAAGGCACTTCCGCTACATATATTGGAATAACTTGAAAACGGTTCACCATATTATATTAAAAAAAAAACCGAAACTCGCAAACAATATTCTCTTTAAGCCGTGCTTACATTGTTTTTAAATTTTCCAAATAGTTTTAGAGATATCGTTCAAGTTTTGAAAAAAAAATTAAAATTTTTAAAAAAAAAAAAATTTTTGTTCTTTAAAAATTCCTAAAAATAAAAATGGGACAAAAATCACAGTTTTGGTCTAGAAACAGTTAGTTAAATATATTTCGAATGAAATGAGCTTTATTTCATTGCAATCGGTGCACAACTTTTGATTTTGTTCACGATTTACTGAATTGATATAAATCGCGATTTCCATACAAAAATAACAACTTTTGATTTTGTTTATTTCTATCAGCTATACTTTTTAATTTAACACAAAAAGAGAATTTTAAAGAAAAATAAAAAATTTTAATACACAAATATTACAATGTAATTACAACTCATCGAAAAATTTTCTTTTACAAGATTTTCTTAAATAATCTTGTTTAGAGTGATTATTTTTAATGCTCCAGCAATAGTCCGCCATCATATGCTCTGTTACGGTAGTATGAAACTGTTGTTCCTTGGGTTAACAGATTTTTTTGCTTTAATCGAGAAGCAAGAATTTCAGATGCTTTTTTAGAGAGTCCAAGGTCTCTCACTAAATCACTAAGCTCCTCCTGATTAAATTGCTCGCGTTCAGAAGAAATATCTAAATGGAAGTCATCTGATCCACATTCAGAAATTGGTGAAGGAACATTTTGTCGTAAGTCGTGAAAATTGTGTGTAGATGTAGATGGTTGTGGTTCTGAATCCTCACTAGAGTACAGGACTGGTTGGGTAATAGACAACACGTTAGGATAAATCCATTTAGACCTGTTTGTTTTATTAATGCCTGTTATGTTGACAGCGCAAAAATAACAATCATCATAATGATTCGAAAGTTCCCGCCAGATCATTGGTGTTTTATACTTGAACTGGGTCCGTTGCTTGTTTGCCCATAACCTTAAATACTCTACACAGTTTTTACATACAGTATTAGGAATCCAGTACTTGTCACGGGTTACCATGGTAAATCCGAAGTAGTCGAAATAAATTTTTTTAATAAAATCTGACACACTTTTTCTATTTTTTATAAACGTGTATTCGCCACTTATGTTACAAAATAGTTGGGATTGATTTTACAGGTGTTTCTTGACGTAGTTATAGCCCAATTTTGACATATATTTCAAAGTAACACAGTTTTCAATAAATAAAACAAGGGATAAAAATCAAAAGTTTTTTGTGTTCACTGATGAAATGTTCTAGGTTAAAATTTTTTAATATTTTTTGTCGTTATACTTTTCGCTTTCGTAAACACTTGTTGAATGAGAAAAATTGGTTGAATGAACCCATATAAATACTTCGTAGTTTTTTACTGAAGTACCTAGAAAAAATTATATCCACAATTTTATTGACAGTCACTTATGAATGAACACATGTGTTAAGGGGAATTTCTTTAAAAAATCATCCGTTACCAACGGTAAACCACACATCAATAAAAACAAGTGCACTTTCCTTTTTTCTCTTTAATTGACTGTGAACTGACTAGGTGTCATAAAGGAACAATACAATTTATAGGCGTTATGAGTTTGCTACCGCAACCATAAAAATGAAATAATCTTTTTCTATTACTTAATTTTTTTAATTCTTAGAATCATAAAAAACTAACTTATTACATACAAACACTTACACATTAGAAAATGTTATTTTTGTATGGAAATCGCGATTTATATCAATTCAGCAAATCGTGAACAAAATCAAAAGTTGTGCACCGATTGCAATGAAATAAAGCTCATTTCATTCGAAATATATTTAACTAACGGTTTCTAGACCAAAACTGTGATTTTTATCCCATTTTTATTTTTTAGGAATTTTTAAAGAACAAAAAATTTTTTTTTTTTAAAAAAATTTTAATTTTTTTTTTCAAAACTTGAACGATATCTCTAAAACTACTTGGAAAATTTAAAAACAATGTAAGCACGGCTTAAAGAGAATATTGTTTGCGAGTTTCGGTTTTTTTTTTTTAATTTAATATGGTGAACCGTTTTCAAGTTATTCCAATATATGTAGCGGAAGTGCCTTAATTTTGAACATAACGGTATATCTCGAAAAGTCGAGCTGATAGAGAAAAACCAAGTGCAGATTTGAAATCAGCGACCTCAAATTAGTAAAAATTTGCTACAAATTTCAAATCAACACAAAAAAAGTTCAATTTTGTTCCCTTGTGTAATCAAAAGTGGTTACTGCAAATACGGTATTGGTAATCAAATATGCCACTAAATTAGAAGTTCAGTAGTACCAACCGAATTGTGTATTGAATTGTTTATAGAATCAACTAATGATTGGTATTGGTAAACGATTTGAAAATTAATAGTGTTTATAATTTTAAGAGAAAAACGTTTATTGTTCTTAACCTCAACCTTTCTAAATTTGAGACAATATTTGTTTTCCTAACAAAATATGTAAATTCAAATTTAGCATTCAACATTTATAAGTGTTTGTGGTGTAGTGGGTATGCTTTGTACTCTGAATTTCCGAGTTCAAATCTCGGAAAAGACAGACAGTTTTTTTTTTAATTAAAACAAAATATTCAAATGTTTAAATAGCAAATAAGGTAATGGAAATTAAAAGTAATTGTGGTGAAATCAGTAGAATAGTGGACTATTGATCTAAGGGCCACTGTTCAATAACAGAAAAATCATAAAGGTTTTAATTTCACTAAAATTTTGTATAACAAATAATATTCATTTGGAATATAATATATTGGGTTAGGCAACTGAATATTAGCTTTCACAACTAAAATAGAATTTAACTTTACGATAGTTATCGCAACCGCCAGAACTTGATTGACAACAAATTCGGTGGGCATAACTGACACTGTTTTATGGGGTGTACAATTGTATAATTTATTTTTATTAAAACTGAAATATCACTCATCCACCTGGGCTCCTTTGTTTTCATTATCCCTTTCAGACCCAAGCTTACTATTGTGAGCTTTGATGTTTTCTCCTAAAACTGGGAATATTTCCAAGACTAATTGATTTATTGAGATGAAAATGTCTTAGTATATTTGTTAACTAAATTGCAGTTCATAAAATATACATAACTATATTAAAAGTGTAATACTTTTTAAATTATTTGACGTTGAATCTGAAAAATTAAGAACTTTTTTGCATACAAATTTGATCTCAAAGGCTGTTTCTCGAAAGTATGCAACAAAAAATTAGGTTTGTACTACTAACGCTCGTCGTCTACGCAATACTAACGCAATACGAATTAAGTTTTGTATCACTGATTCGTCTGGGTGTGTTTTATTTTTTTCATAATTATCGTTCCTTAAGTATGAAACAGCAGGTTCTGTCATTTTAGCATTTTTATCTTTAAGAAAAAAACAACATATTTTCGTCTGCACTACATAATCTTTTTAACTTTTAATTTTCACCCATAATAAAAAAACAGTTGAAAATAGCCAAATTTTTAAAGTCTATAAAAATAAAATATGAGCCAAATTTTCAATACCCTTTCGCGTTTTTGGTCTATAGATAGTGTTCACGCCGTGAACAAAAGTTTAAACTACTCATCCTTGGCTAACAGAATTGCCATATAGACAATGGTTGTCAGCTGTGTAAGTTAAAACTGCAGCCAACTTCTCAATAAAGGAATTGTCAAACTGTCAACAAAGAGAAGAAAGCAAAGATCATCATAATTGTATTATCAAGAATAAATCAAGCAAACTAGCAACAATCAGTCAACCCTTATTATTAAAATCTAAAGTGAGTTTTTAAATTAAAAATTATATTTCCAGTTAACGTGAAAACTTAAATACTAAAGTTAAAACTCAAACCCTAAACTTAAAGCAAAGTAAAATATTTAAAATTGAAATTGTTAATATATTGAAGAAAAGAGATATTAAATTCTAAACCCCCTAAAACTAAATTGTAGTTTAATAATAAAAATTAAAATTACCTAAAAATATTGAATTATAAACCCTAATCTTAAAATTAGCCTAAAAATTATAAACAATAAATAAAACCCCTATTTATTATAAAGTTTAAGAAAATCGCCATCTTTTTATTTAATAAATATTCCCAGCAAGAAAGAATTGGTATATAAGAGGCAATCTTTCATTACCCCTTAACCCCTCATCTGTTCAGATAGTGTTGTTTTATTTCCCGCCGGCCTCATTAGGGACCAGCGGGAAATGTAATTAAAAACATTCGTGAAAATATATAAAAAATAAGGAGGATGTTGGACCAACAAAAAGTCAAGATATACAGGTTATTTGAAATGGTTGAATAATGAATCGGATTATTCCAACCGATAATTTTTTATAAAATTTTTTATACTATTTTTAAAAAATAAATAAATGAAATTGAAATACAACTACTAAAGTATTGATGTTTTTAATTACCAATATTTTTTGTTCAAAATCAAGATTTTTTTTTGGTGAATGTCAAGCATTTTGCAAATTTGGATCCGGCAACACTATTTGTATTAACAATGCTTGCTGTTTTCTTACCCGCCAAAATATTTATATTGCATTACATACGTCGCATAATGATACAAGGATATAGAATTTGCGTTGGTTGTTTATTTTATGAAACTTACAATTGTAAAGGAAATTCATTTTTACGGAGTTAAACTTAACAAAAATGCAATGTTAAAATGATAAGTTACAATTTGGATAAGTTTGGAAAGAATAATTTAGAAATATAAACCCTTTCACTACCCTTGTAGACTACAAACGTACACAATTTTAAATAAATATAAAAATGTTGATAATGCAATAAAAATTTATATTTTTGTTTAAATAATTTCATTACGATATTGGTCACTGAAAGACATTATTATATGGATAAACAGTTCATCATGGCAATATATTTAGCAATATGCCAAAAAAACAACTTTTTCATTTTCAAGCTATTAATCCCGAATGATTTTATATGTTTCGGGGGTAGAGTCAGGTACCCTACTTGCTTATTAGAATGCCCCTCACTTGTCCTAAAACGGATATTTAGGGTGGTCCTTAAACTTGGATTTTTTGACTTTTTATGAATTTAACGCATTATTTATGTTAATAGCTACAAAATCAATGTTTTTATGTGTTGAATAGTTAGTTTGGGTAGTAATCTTCCATTTTTGGTTTTTGTTGGAACAATACACTGAAAAAAACAAAGTGGCAACAACAAAACTTGGAAGTAAGAAAATACTACTTCTAACATTTAGCGCGGCACAAATTGGGCTGAATATTATGGCTTGCCATGCAACACAGTTGTTAATGATATTAAAATCTAAAATTCTGCCGTGGTGCTTGGCGATCGCATTTTTCGTTTACAAGAAAATTAGGAAAATGTAAAAAAAAGGCGAAAAAAAATGAAAAAAATGGGGTTTATTGCCCTTTATTCACTTATAACTTTTGAAGTAGTAATGTTATCTTCAAGCACCACGGCAGAATTTTAGATATTTTAGTCATCAACAACTATGTTGTCTCCCAAGGCATAATATTCAGCCGAATTTGTGCCGTATTACAAACAGTACAGCCTATTTTCGACAAATTTTATTAATTGATTAAAAAAACAGGGTGAATTTTTAAAAAAACGTAAATTTATGCTACTGAAATTAGTTATACATTAGTTATTAAGAACATAGACACTGTTTTCACTTTGGGAAACAAAATTCCTTTCCATGTGATAAGTAAATATACTTATATTTCATTTACTATTGCGATAAAGCGGCAGTAGATATTTTAGCCGTCACCTTTGCGTGCTTATGAATTACACAGCCTCACAAAAATATAAAAATGTTCTGACCCAGAAACCAGACCCACCAATCAAGATATGGAAAATGGTGTGAAAATAATGAAAAAGGTTTTTCAGCAAATAAAAAATGGAATGCTGAGGAACGAATAAAGAGATTGGAAGAGATGGATAGCAAACAACAAGTAAAAAAACGACGTACGGAGAGTAAAGTCCTATTTCTAAATTTGCTTGATGTGAATGAGCCTATGGAATTATTTAATTTATTAAATGAACTATCTTATGTCGATGTACAGAGTAATCGGATAAAAATTCTTAAAAAGCAAATAAACATGTTGAGAGGTTTAAATTATAAATATCACGGTGAAAAAGTTTGGCAAACAGCAAAATTGGATTTAGAGTCCCAACTCAAGAAAAGCTAAAGAATTTTAACTCTTATGTAGATCTCTAAAAATTTAAATAATAAAATAACTTGATGTTTTTAAAAGTATAAATTATAAAGATTTCTGTTAAATACAATTCTAGTAAAATAACTTAAATTTTTTTAGCAAAACTAAAAATGTAAACTTTAATGATCAATTTAATAAAATTTACATACATATTTTAATATAAATTTGGTACTATCTCATTATCTTATAGATCTTTTCTTTCTCATTCGGTTATTTTTCATCCGATTTTCAAGTTTTTTTTTTGTTTGAAAGGTATTCAATTACCTTTCTAATTGTTGAATTTTGTTAGCACAAATTATTGCCGCTAGATGGCGTAAAATTCATTTCTTTTAAAAAATGCATCAAAACACCCTGTATTTGCAAATATTTTGAGTTCATATGTTCTGCCATATGATTTTGCACAAAGTTGCCAAACAACATTTGGTCGAATTCTGGAAATTTAACGGTCAAACTTTTGATTTTCTTCAAGAACCTAAAAATAACGGTAATTTTGTAAATAACGGAATTATAAAAAGTCGCGGAACAAAAGTTGCTTCTGATACCCTAAAGAACCATTTTCAACAATAAAAAAGTTCTTTTTCGCAAAAAGTCGATTTTGGCATATTGCTAAATATGTTCGCTATATTTGTTAAGAAAGTCCAATTTTTTAATGAGCCTTTATCTCCAAAAAAGGGGAGTTTAAAGTATCTCGTAAACTCTCGTAATTTGGCATGCAGCTTCATCTAATGACCAAATCAAAATCGAATAAAGCATTTTTGGCTATTCGAATGTTTAAGTGATAAAAATGGGCTGAGAAGTTTAAAAAAATTGGATTTTTGGACCCATATTTTGGTGGGTATTAGGTTGGAAGGACATACATGTAAACCATTTTCTTTCTAATTTTAGGACCCTTTAAAAAAAATCTGAAGTCAAAATAGAAATATATTCACAAGCAAAAATTAGGTAATGAACGGGTTCAAAGTTTGAATAGCTTTTATTCGACAATATAATTAAATATTTTGTTATTTTGCCCTAATCTTTTAAAACGAAGCATACCCAGCTAAACCATACATCACCAAATAATGGGTAAAGTAATGTACCACCATAGGGCTCCACGCATTACAATACACCTTACCATACTGATGAATTTAACTGACGATAAGCCTAAAACTAATGGGTGGACTCATTACCTAGTAGGGGATAAAGTAACTGGTTACTTATATGATTACCGGGTTTGGGAAAAGTAATGTGTCCATAAATAGATTTTCAAAAAAAAAAAATTGTTACAAATAAAACTGCAAAAATTAGCTGATTTTTTTTACTAAATATTAGTAATATAAGAATAGAAAAAATAAATCTGTATAATTTACAAATATTTGGTTATATTTCAGCTAAATTTTAGTTAATAGAAAGTAACAAAATAATCTGCTGACATCTGCAAGAACATTCACTAAATATTAGTAGACAAAAAAATCATTAAAAAATTTGAAATTTTTAACGTTTTATTTTTTAATGCGGACAAAAGTCTGCCCTTATGAAATCAGCATCATACAATTTTTTATCAAAAAATTTCTGATAATTTTAATAAAATAATCTGTTATTTGCATTCTACTAAACTTGAGATAAATATAGCAAAATATTTTGTAATAACTATTACGGTTTTTGATTGCTATTATGAGTTTTAATAAGTTCCAGCCAAGGAGACGACTACCCTAAAAATATCATGGATTTAATTTTAAAGTGTTTTTATAAAAGCCTTAAAACTTATTGAGAACCAGCGAAAATAGTTATGTATATTTGGTATGTAGCAGCCAATATGTGAGCCAAATTTCATTCAATTCCATGCAAGGAAACGTAAACCTTCCATATATCCTTTTGGATAATAATAAGTATTTTATATGTCCTGGATATTAAGGCATCTATCCCCATATATAACTAAATATAAAGAACAAACAAATTTAATTTTTCTGAAAATGCACTAATACTTTTTTGACAATATTTATTTCTCAGCTTTGAGCTTAAAGTAGGCTTTTTAAACAAAGTTGGTTTTGAAATTTTTCTTCTTTTGAAATTGCACAAATATAAAATAAAAATTAGAAGTGAAAATTGTTTACTATTGTTTAGTGTTAATAAGAATGAAAAATAAACTTGGAACGCTTAAATAAAACGTATAAAAAACTAAACATAAATGTTTTTAAGTTTTTATAAAAAAAAAACTTAAATTTAGGTTACAGAATATATTAACGATGGACGTGTCCTTACTTGGAATTTAATAAAAATCAGCACACTTTTATGCTGGGTTTACTTTATTATAAAAACCGATTTTCGTCACATTAAAACCTTTTTTTTTTTGATTTTATATAATTTTTTTAGTTCAAGGACATTTTGGAACTTGCCGTATCCTTGATAGGAATATACAATTATAGCTGCATATTTAAGAAATATACTAATTTTCGTCAGATCGAATAATATCTCTAGCTTTTTTTGCAATTTTAGCTCTCAGGCTATATGACAGGTAGGTAGGTCCTTGCTGCGATATTAACAAAATGTTGTATTTTCCCATGTTCGAACAATATAAACTCGTGTACCAAATTTTATTAGTGTGCACTCTTTAGATGATTGTTTACACTGTGACGTACAAATTTAAAATTAAATATTTCGAAAACAAAGAAAACCACCACTCTCAAAATTTGCATATCGATTGAAAAGAGTACGATCTTTCGTTTAAAACTATAAACTGAAAAAGGGACATATTTTAAGATATAACAATTTTTAAATTTTTATTATAAAATTTCAAAGAAAGTTCTGAAATAAAAAAAAAAAAACAGATATCACCAGTCGATAGCTGATACACACAGAAAAACAAGTGCCCACAGAAGTGAAAAGTGTATTCTAATGGTAACAACGAATAAATTCAGTTAGTACAACGATACCTACATTTGATTTCTGAATATTGTGGTTGTTGCAACTTAAATTCACTTGAAGTAACTGAACTTTGTTGTGTAAACTAATGTTCAGTTGTACTTACCGACTGAAATTCGTTATATCTGAATTTGAGTCGTAGTAACCGAATTTCAGTTGGCAACTAACTAGATTTTTCTCTCTGTGTATAAAAGTCTTGCGATAACGATTTATTTCAAAATTTTTCAATGTACCAGTTAAGTAGAGTAAATTTTAATATTAACATACTTTTCCTCAAAAATTTACACTTTTAAGAAGTTTGGCCACGCCTACTTCGCCCACTTATTTGATAAATGAAAAAAGTTATTCCAAGAAGTTCTAAGATTTTATTGGGCAACACTTACTGTATGTTTCAAGTAAATCCAGAAAATTTTTTTCTGAATTGGGAGAGTACATATTTAATGCTTCCGATGTTAACCCTCTAACTGGGAAGGCAACCTCAGGGAAGCTATCAGTTTTTTTCAAATTCTGGAGTAAGAAACAATTTTTAAGTGTTTTTTTTCTCTCTGTTTACATATCTGTTTACCGTTAGATTTTTGTTTCAGTTTAAAATCGTAATTTGTGTTTAATTTAAAGAGGTTTCTGTGCAATTAATCAGTGAAAGTGAACAAAAAATTATTTGAAAAAATAAATAAATTTAAATAAGACAAACAAATACATCAAGAATAGCTCAATCAGATTAATTAATTGTTAGTAAGTACATTGTGTATATGTATTAGATTATTTTAAAAACAAAGTTATCGTGAAAAAAATTGTAAAAATGTGTTTTTGAGGCAAACACTGAAAGGCCACCTCAGGGCACTCTTGCATAATTATGTAAATATTTGTTTAATACACCGTTCTCATTGTTGTGACTATTTTTTCTCTATTTAAAAGAGCATATTACTCCACAAAAATGGAATCTAACTATAAGTTTCGTCCAAATAGAAAAGTAAATCTTGCAGAACTGACCGATGAGCAACTACAACTAATGGATTTAGTGCAGACGGACGAGGAACTGTCAGATGTTAGTAGTGAAGATGAAGAGTTTAATTTTGAAATTAATGCTGTTGAAGAAAATCAACGATTTCATCAAAACATTGAGTATCCAATAGAAGTAGGATCGGAGAATAATTTATCTAATGATGTTGACGCATTGAAGATACTGCTTCATTTGTTTCACCATCAAATGGTGTATTTTCTCGGTCAAGTAAGCGCAGATCGTACACGATTATAACAGTCATATGGGTGGTGTGTACCTAATGGATGGTCTCATGGGTCGTTATCAAATCAAAGCTAAAACTAGAGATATTATGAACAGACTATTCTACAACTTTGTTGGTATGGCGATCTCAACCATATCACCTGAGAAATAATGAAGATTTTAGACTGCAAAGGACATTAACATCAGCGGGTATGCGCTCACTATTCTATAAAGGGCTACAACTCTACAACACTTTGCCAAATCATGTAAAAACTGAACATAATATAAATAGATTTAAAAAACATATTGTAAATTATGTAAAATATAATAATCCACAATAGCATCAACAAATGTTATATATTTTAAAGTATTATGAATACTAATAAAGATTAATAATAATAATAAAAAAAAATATCACAAATTCATATCGTCGTATACATGATGAAAAAATTTCTAAAGATAATAGTAAAAAAGAAAAATTGTTGTACCTTTATGGAAAACCGACCAGTAGGCCGACCTTCTTTTCGACTAGTAGACTCCCAATCCTCATCTGGAATAGATAAAAAAGCCAAACATCCTACTGAAGAAGTTCGTTTCGATGGGTATGATCATTTTCCTCTCTGGCAATCCAAAGAAGGTGGCAAAAAGAAATGCAAGCTATGTAAATCATCCCATACTCCGTGCAAATGTCAAAAGTGTGACATTCATTTATGTTGTTCAAATGCTTAAAATTGTTTTTACGACTATCACAATAAAAAATAGAATTTTAAAATTTTTTTCTTTATATATTTTCTATTTTCTTAAATAAAACTCATATAATAAAAAAGTTTGAACAGGCATATTTCTTTATCTTAAACTGGCAAGATCATCCTGAGGTATCCTTTCGTTTTTTTTTTTACCTGGCGACTAAACAAAACAAGATTTTTACCTGTGGTCTTCGAATAATATTCCAGCAAAAAATTTCCAAAAAGGTAAGCGATTTTGTAACACAGTGCAACACGAAAAAAAATAACGGACACCACTACGTGATAAAAGACTAAAAAAAAAGACCCGTGTCTTCCAATTTTTCCCAAAGTCATATCCTCTTTTGTTTATGGGCCGCCAAAGATTTGGGGCCTCGGTACCATTTTCGCAAAATAGTGATAATTTTCTCAGGCTCATATCTTGCAAACCGTTCAGAATTTCTTGAAATTTGTTTATTGAGATCTTAGGTAAATTTTTGTAGTTGATTGTTTCCTTGAATTTTGAGCGGTTTGCTACCTATGGACCTAAACACGGGAAAAAAGGTAAACAAAATCGAATTTTTTTAAGTTTTTGCGATTTTGATCTGGAAGGTGAAGTTTTTTTGATTTTATATGTTCGCAATTTTTGTTCTTTATGACAAGAGCTACAACTTTGCCATAGAGAGTAAATCGAAATTCTGAACGGTTTGGAAGATATGAGCCTCAGAAAATGATCACTTTTTTGCGAAAATGATACCGAGGCCCCAAATCTTTGGCGGCCCATAAACAAAAGAGGATATGACTTTGGGAAGAATTGGGAGACACGCGTCTTTTTTTTTAGTCTTTTATCACGTAGTGGTGTCCGTATATGGTTATTTTGCCATGACTTAAAAAATTACACACAGTGTAATCATACCTACTCGATTCTTTTAACAGGGCGTGAGACTAAAATAATTGATTCTTTAGAATTGATTATTTTTTTTACCGAAGAACCATTTAAGAACCATATTTTTAAGAACTATATACATTTTTTAATAAAGAAATAATTCCATTGTAAAACTACGAAGTACTTACACAAAAAAAAAAAAAATAAATAGTTCCCTAGAAAAAATAAGAAGCACTTACATTTAAAAAAAAAGAAGTAGTTCTATAAGTTAATTCAACTTTTACTAACACGTGATTCTCCTAGGTCACTCAAATATAACGATCTAAACTCATACGGAAATAAAATCCTAAAAAGTGAAGCATCGAATTGTTATGATAACATGGTTTTGTCATAATTTTGGAGCTACCCAGGAAAAAATTACACATTCCAAAAAGAAGGTGATGCCCAAATTGCTTACATATCTCATTGCCAAATTTAGTAACTGCAATACCAAACTCATTCCTACGATAGAGTCAAAAAAGCAAGTAGTATTGTAATCAATTCTTTAAATTTAAACCAGAAAGCTTGAACTCAATAACAAAGTAATTATTTACTTAAAAGAAAATAACAATGTTATTAACTTATATGTATAACTTTTTGTACTCAAGAAGTAATCATATACTTTTTCTTAATAAAAGAACGTTAATGGAAGTAGTTCCTAATTTTGAAAAAAGAAGTTATACAATTTTAAAGAATTTATCTCATATATTTTTTCAAACAAATTTTTATTTGCAGGAAAATAATACTAAAAACAGAAATTGCATGTTGCCTAAATTTTGTTAAACTGTGGTTAGGTATAAATTAGGGAAGCGCACGTGAGCAGAAAATTGTGAGTGGAGGTTGAAATTACTGACGTTATCGTGAGTGAGTGTAAAAAAAATTTTCGAGGGTGATTGTGCGTGAGTCATTTTTGTTTTTCAATTTTGAACTGTTTTTTTTTTTTTTTGAAAAATTTATATTTTGTGGTTTATAGCTCCAAAATTATGACAAACCCATGTTATCATAACAATTCGATGTTTCACTTTTTAGGATTTTATTTCCGTATGAGTTTTGATCGTTATATTTGAGTGACCTAGGAGAATCACGTGTGAGTAAAAGTTGAATTTACTTATGGAACTACTTCTTTTTTTTTAAATGTAAGTACTTCTTATTTTTTCTAGGGAACTATTTATTTATTTTTTTTGTGTAAGTACTTCGTAGTTTTACAATGGAACTATTTCTTTATTAAAAAATGTATGTAGTTCTTAAAAATATAAAGTAAATGGTTCTTCGGTAAAAAAAATAATCAATTCTAAAGAATCAATTATTTTAGTCTCACGCCCTGTTAAAAGAATCGAGTAGGTAATCTAGTAAGGAATGCGTTCTGCCCAAAATGCTTGATTACAAACCCGCTTACCTTTTTGGAAATTTTTTGCTGGGTATAAACCACGAAAATATAAATTTTTCAAAAAAAGAACAATTCAAAATCGAAAAACAAAAATATGACTCACGCACAATCACCCTCGAAATTTTTTTTTTTAAACTCACTCACGATAACGTCAGTAATTTCAACTTCCACTCACAATTTTCTACTCACGTGCGCTTCCCTAATTTATACCTAACCACAGTTTAACAAAATTGAGGCAACATGCAATTTCTGTTTTTAGTATTATTTTCCTGCAAATAAAAATTTGTTTGAAAAAATATATGAGATAAATTCTTTAAAATTGTATAACTTCTTTTTTCAAAATTAGGAACTACTTCCAATAACGTCTTTTTATTAAGAAACAGTATATGATTACTTCTTGAGTACAAAAAGTTATACATATAAGTTAATAACATTGTTCTTTCTTTTAAGTAAATAATTACTTTGTTATTGAGTTCATGCTTTCTGGTTTAAATTTAAAGAATTGATTACAATAGTACTTGCTTTTTTGACTCTATCGTTGGAATGAGTTTGGTATTGCAGTTACTAAATTTGGCAATGAGATATGTAAGCAAGTGTAGGCATCACCTTCTTTTTGGAATGTGTAATTTTTTCCTGGGATATTATTATGTTGATGTTTACTTGTAAAAAAATTCCCGTTAGAGGCTTAATGACTTCAAGTCATTTTTTGCCGATCACCTTATGACACTACGAAATTTTGAAAATATTAAACGAAACGCTGCGTGCCACCGAATATCCTAGTGCCATAGTTTTACCACGCCTTTCCTAGAGTAATACTCAGAGACACCATTTTTATTAAAATCAAAGATGCCTAATAGTTAAAACCTTTTAACCGATTTATAAATTTCTGCATTTGCTAGGAAACCGGAATACAGTAAATGATTTTTCAAAATTAATATTATATTTTTATATTATTCCAATTTTATTATTATATTTTTTTCCGATTTGTAATATTTTTCACAACTTTTCTGAAGTAATAATACTTTAAAATTGTTTTTTTTTGTATTCAGCCCATTCTTCTGTGCAAGATGGTATATGAACGATTTCGGTGGATGCCCGTTTGTATATTCAATAAAATCATTTTCACGTCTCCAAAAACTGAATGGTTTGAAATGCAAATTGTTAGCATATTCTTTACTAAAGCTTTGTTTTCTGATTTTCCGCGATTCGATTTTCCATAGTAAATATATTTTTTTGCTCACTTTAAATTTCTATTTTATGGTATTAAATCTTTATTTTTCCTCTTAAACAATTTCTAAAAAAAAAAGAAACTCCCAACAATTATTTTCATCCTTCATAAATTTTCTAACCAGGCGCCATAGGTCCAATTTTTAGTATTTTGTTGAGTGCCCACTAAATTTTAAAACGAAATCTGTCTGTCCTCTAGTGGAACAGAAAAAAATCCTCATCCGTTGCAGTAGTAAGTTACATGATGTAGTTAAAAAGAGTAAATGAGCAAACATTTAAATCCGTTAAATAAAAAACGTCTACACTAGTCTGTGGTTCAGCACATTATTGTAATACTCTACTGAATGTTGCAGTACTATGGATATTATGCATTGAAGTTAACGTTAGTAACACACAAAACTAAAAATTTTAAGTTTTTAATTTAATAATTTACATTGATTTTAATGTTGCTCTATCTCTTTGAATTTTTCAGATACTGACCTTTTTATTTAAATAAATAAGTTTAAAATAATAATTACACTAGTTTACACCAAAAATGAATCATACATGTGACTAGTTTTTATTGTGTATTTAGGCCTCGCATTAAACATTTTTTATGCAGAAATTTTTGAAATATTTTTAATTTTCAAACTTTTAATTTAAATTTTGCAGTTATTTGACTATTTGAACTGTTTCTCGATTTAGAAGCAAATTGCAAAGCAAATACCATTTCACGCGCAATATAAATTTTGATTACTGTTTTTAAATCGCTGCTGCAGTTTAGCACTTATGGGTCGAAATTATACGGAAAATTTTATTTTTTTTACAAAAATGGCCATATAACGATCACCCAAAAAAAGCAAGTCCCAAATATTAATATATTTCGATGAAATTCGGCACACCGACCTATATCGACCCAGACCCAATGACAACGACGTTTGAATTTGGTTGTAGTCGGTTCATATAACGGTCCCCATACAAAATTGTCTTTTATGCTTTTCAGCACGCATCAGGTCGCAAATGTTAACCTCTAAATTCACTTTGTATTTTTAAAGCCACAACCATTTATTTTGAGCTTAATTAAAATGAAAACTTCACTAGTGTTTAATAAATAATTAAGAAAATACATTTTTTAATAAATATTGAGAATTGCGCCTTTTCTTAATCATGAAAGTTGGACAAATTAAAATGTGCGATGTTGATTAAAAACTCAAAATAAGCGTTTTATAAAGCGTCCGCCATATAATTTTTTTTTTTTGAAAATGCTATATAAAAAACTACTGAATATTTTCTCAAATTTCTTTTTTTATTTGAAAGTTCAATCCTTCCGGTTAATAATGGAAAATAATTTCATTCAAATGGCTGCCTCGGCTGGCCATGCAGTAGCCTACACGATCGGTCCAATTTTTAAGCACATTATCGATTGTGTGCAGCTGTATTTCCTCCTCTTCAATTTTTGTGAACAAAAATTCGTTTAACATGGCCCGATAACGATCGAAATTGACTGTAACGGCCACTCCTTGCTCATTTTCGAAGAAAAATGGCCCAATTATGCCTCTGGACCAAAATCCGCACCAAACAGTGACTCGTTTTGGGTGTATCGGCACACATTCTGCAACATTACCATGATTTTCAAAGTAATGTCGCAATATTTCCCAGCGTTGTTCAAGCGTATACACAACCATATTCGTTCAGCGGAAGGATAAAACTAATTATCTGTCAAATTAGACATGAGCTAAGTGTTACCATTCACGAAATAAGCACTAGTTGAAAAAAAAAACATGGCGGACCCTTTACAAGATTGATATAATTTTTATTAAAAATAAAAATTTATGTTGTTTCGACCTTTAATTGTGCAATGACCTTTAATTGTGCAATTAATAAATTTGAAAACAAAAACTCTATAGATTATTTGTTAGGACAATATCCTAATCAAGAAATATTGAGTATGTCCTCGAACTTGAATAAATTTCATTTTTAAAATTTTGTATTTTTAATTTTTTTTTGTAATGTGTGTTAAAACATTATTTATAAAATCGTGTTTGTGTTATTTAAAAATTTCTAAATTTATGAAATTTGTTCAATACGAAAATTTTGTAATACATAATGACATAATGTTTGTACATAATAGGTAAAAAAATTATGAAAAATAATTTTGTATTTTTAAGCCCGGCTTATTATGAGTGTAGTCTGTCTATATATCCATAGACTTACTCTTACTAAATTCAGGCTCGGATCCAGGTAGGGGATGAGGGTGATACATCCTCACAAACCGAAAAATATAATGCAACAATAAATAACATTAAAATGCAGGCCGCAGTGGAATATGTAACAACATTTTTGAAAATAATTCGGCCATATCTTTCTTAGTGGTCCGATTGCAATGAAATTTTGAAAAAGCATAAGCGACGTAATGTCGAGCTTTAGTTTTGAATTTTAACCTTTTACACCCCTCTGGGGCGGCAATATGGACACCGAAAATAGGGAACATTTCGTATATAACATTTTGGATGCTGGCCATATTTTGTATCTAAACCTATTCTCAAAAATTAGCACATTAAAAATCTGCTAGTAGAGACTATCAAAAAAATGCTAACATGTGTGGGCTATCTCTAATAGTACCCGAGACATTCCCATTTGAAAATGTTAAATTCCAAATTTGGTCAGACTCAGCTCCAGTTTTTTGCGAAGAGCCAATTTCCTTTTTAAAATATTAATTATTTAACGAAATAAATTGTTCATTAAATAAAAAAAAAATGAATGCAAAATCTTGTTCCACTTAAAAACTACATTCGTTTATATAAAAAAAATCAAATTTTTCCGATTTTTTTCCCAAAAAGCACCATCAGTCTTTTACCTCCAGATAACTATTTTCTTTCTGAACATATACAGTGTGCATACTATTCTGAAAGGTATTTTTATATAAAAGCGAGTTGTGATAAAAAAATGTTTGATTTGTATATACTTTCCAGGGTCTATAATTTTAAATCATGGTTAAATTAAATAGGTTTTGCAAATTCAAATTCCAGATTCCGGGAAATTTTTATATTTTTTGAAAAAAAGTTTATAAATAGTTCTAGTTCTAGCAGAACCAATAAGCAATAAGTTAAACTACTACACGAAATTCATTCTGTCAAAAAATCTGGAACAACAAAAAAGTTATAAGGATTTAAACTTTAAAAATTCATTAAGAAATTCATAACTATAACCAAATACTGAGAAAGTCCATTTTGGACCACCCTGTTCTCAGTGAAGTAGTTCAAATAGAGTTGAAATTTTTTGGCTACCAAGGTTAACAAGTATTTACTTTTATAAGAATAAAATCTGGGAACATATGCTGGCAAACACATGCTTTGCAAACGAATTAGTGTTTTCCTAGTACAAAATTAGTTGTACCTTTGGTAATTTTTGACACGTTGTCTTTTACAAATATAGCAGTGGTTTGCCAGTATTATTTTTTTCTTTGGTATGTTTGTTATTAAACTAATGAATGTGAATAAAGCGCATCATAAAGTGATAATTACTTGTGAAAAAAAGATAACAATAGTATTAAAAAAAGGAAGCATTCTAATAAATTGTTTCTAGGTATTAGTACACTCTGTCTCTTCCGATTAAAACAATACAGTGACTGACAAAACTCTACTTAGCCACACTCATCGCAGTGTCGACAGTGGCTCAACTCGGTAAAAGGTGATGCTACTAGTCATATGCTGCTACTGTCATAGCCTGGTGCCTGTGCGTTGAAACTTATTGCGACAAAAAGTAAAAAAATTTTCATATAGAGCAAATTTAACAGTTTAAAATACTTTGTTCAATTGACACATAAATTAGAAACTAACGAGTTCTTGGAGCGGACGAAAGTGTCATATCCATTGTGTCCGTTAATAATTTTGTAATACAAAAAAACTTTTCTTCTACTTCCTGTAGAAATCTAACTAAAAAAAAAAAATTTGAGTAATTAATTGCAATAAAACTAGTAAAGATTGTCATTATATGACGGTTACAAACACTTTACCCCAAAACAAAATCAGTTGTTTTCGTATTTCACATAGAATGCAGTAAGTACCCATGTAAATTTCATGATAGTGCAGTCCACTGATAGAATTATCTTTCATATTACGAGTATTATTTTGACCATCAGGTGATTTAACAATTTAAAAAAGTTGTAATTTGTATTCAACGCGTACATATTAAAATAATTTTATTTTATTTTTTTACCAAGATTTATGCTTAGAGTATCTGAATATTCGTTGTTTTTTACTTTTCCCTCACCATTTCATTTTGATTATTCTTTAGTGTAAGTAAAGTCCGTTTTTCTGTTTATGATTCCTTTCTATTTTTTTCTTCGTCGGCAATACATTTCAAATGTTGTTAATGTTGCCAAAATATTTGTGTAATTGTATTTAAAGTTTTTTTTAGACTTTTTATTCAACATACAACTGCTTTATACGCCATCGACTTCATGAATTTAAATGAGCTAAAAGTTTAGTTTTTGTTTCTATTGTCCAGTTTAAATTTTCACTGTTATAATGTGGTTGTATGGAAAAGAAATAAAAAAACACTAAAATGATAAAAATCTAATTATATGAATAAAACAATTGTTAAATAGTTTTAATTTATAATACACAGATTTGTTAATTAATCTTAAATAAATTTTTAAGCAAAATTTTTCATCTAAGGATAAGGGTCAAGTGTTGCTGAAGTGTTCATTTTTGAAATAATGGATATGAGGTAGTTCCAAAAATTTTCGACACCTGTTGATACTGATTTTAAATGAATCTTATTTCTCAAGAACGATGCACATTGGGATATATCAGAAAATCTTAGGAAATACTTTTTCCATTTCTTACTTAGTCCGATTGCAATAAAGTTTGGAACGAGCATAAGTGACGTAATATCGGGATTTAGTTTTGATTTGAACGTTCCAAACCCATCCTGGGCGGCAAGATGACCACCCTAAATTGCGAAAGTTTTTCCTTATAAAATTTTGAGAGCTCACCATTTTATTTTGTTTCTAATCCATTTAAAGTAGAATTAAAAAAAAAAATCAAAATTTTGCGATTTTTTCCCCAAAAGCCACCAACAGTCTTTTTCCTCCAGATAAATATTTTCTTTCTGGTGCATACCATTCTGAAAGTCCGTTTTATATAAAAGCGAGTTGTGCTAAAAACATTTTTGATTTGTATGCAGTTCTCCCCCTCCCCACCCATAAATATAAAATTAAACCACTGCTCCAATTAGGTAGGTATTAATTAACTCCAATTAGGTAGGTATTAATTAACGTATGCGGAATGAAACTGCAACAAAATGTAAAATGTTGTATTTTTTTCTAAAACTAACGTAAATTTTATTTCACTTTAAAAAAAAAACAATACATACTATTAATTTAATGTAAAAAAAACTTTGGTCCCATCCGATCCGCTTTGCGGCAGTTTTGGGGAACTTTTTGCATAGCTGTTGAAAATGTCGATGTTGGTATTTTGAGAAGTTCCTTTTTAATTTTTTCGATCAGATTTTTGTATTTTTCGGTCTAAAGCCACCAGCATAAACTCTTCGCTTTAAATTAGCCCAAAAATCTTCGATTGGACATAATTTAGGGACATTTGGTAGGTTTTCCTCCTTATGAACATATGGTATATGAAGTGTGTCCATAGCTTCTACGGTTTTTTCGAGCGTAATGGCTAGATGCTAAGTCTGGCCAGAAGATCCCATTTAGGCCTCGATGCATCTTTTCTATGAAATCCTTCACTTTTGGCAAACAGTGCTCAATATATCGTTCAGAATTGACAGCCAATCCAGATTCAAAAAACACTGGTTTCGACATCCCTTGCGGACTAATTGCAAGCCATAGTAAAACTTTTTTAGGGAACTTTGTATGCTCCAAATATTTTATTTTTTTATCAGTAGGTTTCTTTCCTTCGAAAAAATGCCTTCCCTGCCATTCATTCATTGCCATCTAGCGTAAAATATGACTCATCATCCATGATGCAAATTATGTTGTTCTTGGCGTAAAATACATTTTTAACTAAATTTCTTAATCGTTTTCGTTGTGTAACTTCTTGCGCTTCGGAAACAGTCGGCTTATTCTTCCTGGACCTTTTCTGTATTCCCATATCATAATGGTACTTTCTTACTGTTTTTCCATCACAATGGAACTTTCTTTCAAGCTCTCTATACGATTTAGCGATCTTACCTTCAGTAACTTTTCTGAGCTGAGACCTCTTCAATGAGTCGGCCAAACTGCACTTTCTTCCGGAGCCACGCTTTCTCTTTGTGGTTTTTCTAGTTTTGTACCTAGCCAGTATTTCATACACCGATTTTCTCCTTGCTCTACAAAATGAGAAACAATTTCCGAAGTTTTCCAATTAGTATGATTATTGAAAAAATTACAAATTGTTTCTCGACGTTGTTCTTCTTTTGTCGACATTTTAAAATAATTAAATGTCAATTTATTGATAAAATTGTCAAAGCAACATGAGAAAATATGTGGTTATTCAAATATAACGGTAAAAAATTAATAGCTTTAGTACTTTTTTTTTTCCAGCTTTGCAAAATTTGTTGCAATTTTTTTCCGCATACGTTATTACGATTACTATTAGGTATTATTAGGTAAAAATTAATTGATTATACTATTTTTTTTTATTACTTTACAAAACCCTCTATCTAATAAAATTTTGTTTACACATAGATTTTTTTCAAATCCTCTATTTTCCACAAAATTGCCAATAATGCAAAATTTGAAAATAAATTATACGTCAAATTCAGTAGTCACTTTAAAACAATATGAAACAAAGAATTTTTAAAATACCTTTTATAAGCGAAGTAAACAGTTTTAAGCATCTCCTGTAAAGTTCTGTTTTCAAGATAGAGGATATTGAATATAAGCCCTCGATATTCATTCGGCTGAGCCATAAAGTAATGAAGCTAACGAGCACCGGTCCCTCTCATCTTTAATTTTTCGTTCTCTTAGTACACAAGCGGCTCACAGCTGAAGCAAAGGTGAGTTTCGGCTTGCAACATTTAGTACAATTTAACTACTTTTCACCCTCCAATATCCGACAAATTTTTTAACGGTCAATAACATATAATGTCCTTAGGGACCTAATATATTGGTTTTACCAATTTCGTGACGTGCCCCCCATCATATATCACAAAATGACCAATTTGGATCAATCGACCCTTCATTTCCCGCAGTGATAGAAAACTCTATCGATAGTCATTTAATTCAAAATTTTTCTATATTGCAGTTAAGCACAGTAAACATACTTTAGTTAACATACTTTTCCTCAAAAATTGTCACTTTTTAGAAGTTTGACCTCTCCTACTTCGCCTACTTATTTGAAAAATTAAAAAAGTTTTTTCATGCAGTTCTTACACACAGAGAAATAAAGTGCCAACCGCATTTTAAAGTGTATTTTAATGGTGACAACTTATAAATTCAGTTAGTACAACGATATTTAAATTTGATTTCTGAATATTTTGGGTGTTGCAACTAAAGTTCGGTTGAATTAACCTAACTTTGCTGTGAAAACTAATGTTAAGTTGTAAAAACTGACTGAAATTCGTAATAACCGAATTTGAGTCTAAGTAGCCGAATTTCTGTTGGCAAAGAGCTAAATTTTTCTGTGTGTGTATATTTTATAGGACAATACTTAGTGTAAGTTTCAAATAAATCCGGCAAATTTTTTCTGAAGTAGGAGAGTTCAGAAATAAAATGTCATAAATATACACACATAATAATATTAATTAATTTTAATGCGCGATATCTAAAGCAATAAATTATAAAGGGTGTCCCAAGAAGAACGCAATTTTTAAATCTGGCAACATTCGAAGTGTCATTGTTTGACATTTGAACAATTGTTATTGTTTGGTAGTAGAAGGTACGAGGTTAGTAAAAATGGAGCGCTACACGAATGAACAACACACAAAAAATAAAAACCAATTTCAATTACGAAAACCACCGATTCAATAACTTTAATTGCTGAAATTCCGCCAACAACGAAAATTACTTCTTCAACTACAAATTGATAGCACTTTTGTTGAATATTTTTCAATAAAATATTGATACATTTGATTACTATTTTTGTTCATTTGGTTTACCTTTTTGATTAGTATTTAATCAACACAATTACAAAATAATTGAATATGGTAAAAATGTTGATCACTTTTTAATCAACTCAATTAAAAATTAATTGAATTAAAAAAAAACGCACAATTAAATATTTAATCGGATCAATTAAAAAAATGATTGAATTCTAAAATTTTTTTAATTAAACCTGTAATTGTCTCAATTAAACGGTTAATCGGTTCAGTGTAAACTGAAATGTGTACAAAATTTAAATAAAACTAATATTTGACATTTTTCAAGTTTTTTTTATTGAAAAAATCAAAGTCAATAACGTTTTGTAAACGCATTGTAAAATAAATATAATACACTTCAGGTTTTAGTTATTTAAAAACAAAAAATACAATATAATGAACAAATTAAAATTAATAAAGCTTTTTTAGAATTCAAACAGCTTCTCAATATAATATAAAAAAACATTATATCACCTTCTTATGTGTTGTGTATTTGCAATGCGTTCATACCCTGGGTAAAGTAGGACATATTGTATGTAGATACTTTACCCAGTGTATGGCCACATTGTAAAATCACCCGCCAAGACGATTAACTTCATTAATTCATAAAGAGTGTTTATAAGTGCACATTTTTTAATGCTTGTTTAAATGAAAAATATAATAAAAGTCAGTATTGTATGACTTTAAACTAAATTTAAGAAGTTCTATAAACTTAAGTTAGTTTGTTGCAAAACAATAAAATTACTAAATGTTTTTAAAACAGAAAAAGTATTTATACAGTATGTGCGTTTTCTAAAGAAATAATGGTACTAAATTAATAGTATAATAATATATATTTTACTAGAAAATATTTATATATTTAGGTTTATAGTATCGTTTTTAACAGTACTTATCTTTGAAATCTTTTTAGATAAAGGAATTTCATAAAGAAAGTCTTGTAAAAAGTTATAAAATACTTCAGATTCTTCAGGATACTGTAGATTAAATACATAAAATATTTTAAAAATTATATCAGCAGCGTTTAATATAGTTAAAAATGGATACATTAGGTTGTCAAAATAAATTGATATGGATTTATATCATCAATACCCCCAACAATCAATAATTTTGGCTGAATTCGTTTATTTTGAAGTTTTAGTAGCTTTACTTTTGCATCTAATTCATCTTGTGTTGTTGCAATAACAGGAAACGATTCTTGCGAATCAACAATGCTGAATTTTTTAGAAAATTTCTCTCCGATATCAGTGGAAGCAGTCTTTTGTTGTGGGGGAAACAAATAATGTAAACTCCATAAAATCGCAAACGTTTTAGACTCTATTAAAACAAATAATTATAAGTAAATTGTACACTATTTAATTTTTTTATATTCACCTGAATTAGACATTGTAGGTTGGTTCAATTTTTTTAAAACAAATGCAGAAGTAATCTTTGTTTTTAAATAATAAAGCACTTTGCTTTCAAAAAACGACCATCTTGCTTTTAAATCCTTTGCCATTGGAAATTTTAAGGAAAAATCTAGTTCAATCTGAAATAATTGAAAGAAAACAAATATTAAATGGTATATCATTATATAAGTTTTTATTGTTTTTGTTTTTAAAAATAAACAAATTTACTTACCACGAAGTTTGTTGTATAGATGGGAAAGGTTCCACGATATCAAAAGGTTATTTAAATCCATATCAATCAATTCTGTATCCATTGTTAGTATAAGCTGGAATAAAATTCCTTCAATTTTATGAAGGTTTTTTCTTGTGTAGTTTTTAAAATTTCTACTGGCGGGCCGACAATATCTGTCAAATTTAAAATTTCATAATTAGTTTCCATTAAGCTGCATTCAAATGCAGCATAGTGGTTGTTAAAATTAGTTGCTATTTTTTTACAGCAAAGAAAAATTTTATTGCTTGTGGTTTTTACAATTAAAGATATACTGTAAATGTCAAAATCTTTTGAAAATGTGGCTACAAAGTGCTGGGTGCAACGCATTCTCATTGTGAAATTGTTTTACCAAAATGGTGAAAGTTTTGCGGCTACAGTTCGGAAATTGCGATCAATTTGGCGAGGCCCATTTTCATCTTGATGGCTTCGTCAATAGGCAGAATTGTCGCATTTGGGGTGAGGGAAATCCTCGAGTGATTCACGAGAAGCAAATGCATCCACAACGTGTCACTGTGTGGTGTGGTTTTTGGGCTGGAGGAATCATTGGACCTTTTTTTATGAAAATGAGGCAGGTCAAGCGCAAACAGTCAATGGTGTTCGATATCGTGAAATGATAACCAGTTTTTTCTTGCCTAGAATTGAAGAAATGAATGTGGAGGGCATGTGGTTCCAACAAGACGGCGCCACATGTCATACAGCCAGAGAAACAATTCAATTGCTGCATCAGTCATTTCCCGGTCGTGTTATTTCGCGTTTTGGAGATCAGAATTGGCCGCCTAGATCGTGCGATTTAACACCATTAGATTTTTTTCTTTGGGGTTTTTTGAAGTCGATGGTTTACGCGAATAAGTCGACGACGACTCAAGCCTTAAAAGAGGAAATTGGACGCTGCATTAATGAAATAGCGCAGCATTCATGCAAAACGGTCATTGAAAATTTCATTAAAAGATCGCGTGCATGCCAGCAAAGCCGCGGCGGCCATCTGCACGATATATTGTTCCATACATAACCTCATTCTGTCTACTTTACGATATAATAAAGTTTCACGATTTTTTTTTTAAATATCTGTGTTTTATTTAAAATTTAAAAATTGCGCTCTTCTTGGGACACCCTTTATATCTGAAAAATTTAAAATACGTTTAATGGAAAAAAGTCGCACTATAGAAATTGAAATTTTACAATGTTACATATTTAAAAGCGAAATACTCATTTTTTTATTTTTAAAAATGAAAACATATCAAAACGCTTCAATAGCTATAATTTTTTGGACATTTTCTACCAAAATATATAACTTTATTTTTTATACTCCCGCATTTCTTAAAGTAAAGAGTTTAAAACTACCGTTTGGAGGACATACATATTTGATGTAAATTAAGAACCAGCTTCTTAATGTATTAAGTCCCTTGTAACCAGGCTAAAATACAAAAAAACGTTTTTGTGGGGAAGTAAGAGAATTATTAATTTAATTTTCTAATGTCTTTTGTAATTTTGTAACAAAACATTTGATTGTCTAAATCTTTCTAACTATTCATTATCTTAATTTAATTTATATAAATATGTTTAAAACATCAAATGACAACCGAACATATTTGTTATAATTAGCAACATAAAAAGTGAGTGTTGTGATATGTACGTTCATGTATCCTCGGTGTCTAATGATTATTATGTGCATAATCATTACAATAATTAACATTATGTGAATTTTATGGTCATGAAGGTAATTTTCGTTATTTTATAATACTTAGGTACTCATAAAATTTATTTGATAATAAGAAGAAAAAAAAAAAGAAGCCACACCACCCATTCTTGGTTCGAATACGTATCGAATCGACACCGGCAACAACATCAAACTCCTAAAGAGTTTGTTGCAGTTGCTGTAAATATTTGATGTTGTGGTCACGTCGTCATACAGACTGCAAGCGTCAGCATTATGATTTAGAAAAAAAAAAAATATATAAATACAAATAATAAAATGGAATAATAAGTAATAATATTTTGTGCGGTACAAATAGACTATTGGAAAACCCTGCAACAAATTCATAAATACATCGATTTACGATGTAATTTTAAATTGTGTCGTTTTGTTCCCGTCTCGATATATAAACCTACGATGATTAATCTTTTCTTTTAAACTACGTAACTCGAAAATGCATCCATATATATTAACATACCAGCACGTATGAGTAATATATAATTCATAATATAATACTCATATGCACCACTGCACAGTGGTAAAATACGGAATAAGTCTATAACTTTTTTGCGTGTTGATTTAAATAACCTATGCCAACTAAGTCTTCTTCATCTTCTTCATTTCCGCTTAACTCCCTGTGGAGCATAGGGCCTCTACAAAATTTCTCCAAGATATTCTGTCATTCGCTAGTAGTTTTAACTCGTTCCAGCTTCTTCCGCTGTGTTCAATATCTTTGAGCAAAGCTTCTTTTCCAGGTGGTCTTTGGCCGACCTCTTCTTCTGTTGCCTTGTGGGTTCCAATCTAGTGCTTGACGGCTTATTTCATCAGGGTTCTTCCTAAGCGTGTGACCGATCCATTTCCATTTTCTTCTCTTTATAATAATGGGAATGGGATCAATTTGGCATTTTCTATACAATTCTTCATTGCTTATGACGTTTGGCCACCAAATTTTTAGTATATAACGTAAGCAACGGTTTGTAAAGGCCTGCAGTTTGCAGTTCAGTGCTACTGTTGTCAGCCAGGTTTCGCAGCTGTAAAGCAAAGCTGATAGAACGTTTGACTTGAAAATATTTATCTTAGTTTTGACCAATATAATATTGGATTTCCAAATGTTCCGCAGCTGAAAGAACGCACTATTTGCCTTTCCAATTCTGTGTTCGATGTCTGATTTAGCACTTTCCTCTGATGAGACCATGCTTCCCAGATAGCAGAATTTATCAATAAATTCAACCGGTTCGTTGCCGATGAAAAAAGGGTTGTTGTTTGTGGCTCTTATTTTCATTGCTTTCGTTTTCCCAGTATTAATTTTCAGACCAACATTTGCAGAGTGGAAAACAAGATCATTAAGTTTTGATTGCATATCCGAATGTTTGGTGGACAAAAAACATATATCGTCAGCGTAGTCTAAGTCCTCGAGATGTCCGGTCAAAGTCCATTGGATGCCACGTCGATGATTAGCAAGTGTGTCATCCAAAACCTTGTCTATAACAAGCAGGAAAAGTAGTGGGGACAATAGACATCCCTGCCTCACACCTGATTTCGGTAGGAATGGTTCTGAGAGCCGATTATTATGCAAAACTCTACACTGAAAGCCATCATACTGAGCTCTTATTAGGTTGATTAGTTTGGTTGGAATACCAGTGTTCTGTAAGAGATCCCATATTTCGCAACGGAAAATACTGTCAAATGCGGTAGTGTAGTCAACAAAGGTGATAAATATATTACTCTGCCACTCTTCTGCTTGTTCAACGATAATTCTCAATGTGTTTATATGGTCAACACATGACCTGTTAGCCCGGAAACCTGATTGTTCCTTACGTAATTTATTTTCTATCGTGTCACTTATTCTATTGAGAAGAATTTTCGTAAGTATTTTGGATGGTATTGAAAGAAGTGAGATTCCCCTATAATTCTTACATTGAGAAAGGTCCCCTTTTTTTTTGTTATTTTTATAAGAACACCTTGAAGCCAGTCATGCGGTAATTTCTCTTCGCTCCATATTTCTTCAAAAAGTGGATGAAATAGCTGGGCTATTTGACGTGGGCAGCACTTGATAATTTCAGGTGGAATACGGTCGAATCCAGGTGATTTGTTGTTTTTGAGTTTTCCAATAGCCATTTCAATTTCTTCCAGAGTTGGAGGGCTGGTATTGAGTTGAACTAATGTTGAGCTGGACATATTATTGGAGTATACAGGCTGTGGTGGGATATTGTTAAGGGTTTCTTCGAAGTGCATCCGCCAACTAAGTAAATGAACAAAATTCAAATCTTATATTGTAAGCATTATTGTAAATATTCAAAAATGAAAAAAATCGAAATGAAAGTTATTTTCAATTTATAACGAGCTTTCAACCTCCGTATATTTACAAAAAAAGCAAATCAAACATATTAGCTAGGTTGATACTAGTATTTCGATCTGGCTAAAGATCTCATCAGAACCCGAAGTTTTAGAAAAGTTAGAGCCTCCATAATAGGCAGAACTTTAACAAAAAACCTATTAATAATCAATTTTGCTCCATTCTTGTCTTCTTAGTAATCAAGAACGTGGTTAGGTCTTTTCCTAACAAGCATCATGACGTTACTAAACTTTGAAGACCAAAAATGTTCTATTTATATAAAAAAATGATTGAACAAAACGGTTTAAAAAAAAATGTCTATGACATGCTTGGTCGGTATCCTCAAAACGAAGTAATACATCATTTCCTTAAGGAACAAGTACCACATATCACAATTTATTCCATATTGAAAAGGTTTGAAAATGGAGTCAAAAGACTTAAATTTTCATCAAAAATATAGAAAATGTATTACAACCCAAACAACTACATATTTTTAAAGCAGAAGTTCCCTGAGAGCATTAATAATTTATTGAATAAGGATTATTTTGCCGTTTTTAGAATTTTCATAGCTTTTACCGTTTTTGTTAAAATTCAAAAATGTTGGCGAGCACACGAAATTTCGTCCACTGTATATAATTATTTCTATATGTAGGTATTAAATTAAGTAAGGACGTCAATGTGGAACAATGAAAATTTATATATTTTTTAACGTATTGTTAATTATTTTTTAAAGAGTCACAAAAAAATATGTTTTATGATTTTCAGCAAATAAATTAACAAAAGTACAATTTTTCTACAAATTGTTTGAAGTTTTTTTGGCCTACTAATATTCTGCAAACATTTTATTAATTTTTAGCAACAATTTTTTAATTTTTAATCAACTAAATGTTAGCAAAACTTCTGCTGATTCTATTAATTTTTTTGCTTAACTAGCGTTTTTTTTTGCAAGCACCTTCTGATGAACAGTTTTTGGACAAAAATTGCTTAAACAATTTACCACAAATTCGCGAATTCAGGTTTTTAATGGATACAAAATATAACGGTGAAGGAAACAAATTGCATTTAATTGAATATCTTGGTGGCATTATTTTAAGCGGTACACTCACCGGAAAATCTTCATCATATCTATGATATGTTTCATCAATTTTCGTCCAATGTAACGTTTCATAATATTTATGAAAAATTTCTTCATATCTATAAAATATTTCAGTATATATATGAAGGATACTATGTATTAGTAAATATTTCATCACTTTTGTATAGAAAAAATTTATAGAGACCATGATATGGTCAATATAATTCATGTTGTTTATGAAATTTTTCATAAATATTGATGAAATTGTTACATTGGACGAAAATTTATGAAACTTATTTGTATTTTTCTCTTATTTCTGTTTTTCGCAAAAAGAAAGTCCGTAAAGTTAGCAAAAAAAGTTAGTCGAGCCAGCAAAATTTTTGCTATGAGGATCCTTGCAGAAAAATTGCTATTATCTGCAAAAGGTTTGCTGAACTTCAGAGAGCTGATTTTTAGCAAAAATTAGTGTTTCGCACAACGCATTGCATGAGTAGGGGGTATCCCCTAAGTATTGGTTAAAATTAAAAAAAAAAAAAAATTAGTTAAATAAAAAATAGGGAAATAAACAAAATATTTTATTAATAACAGTAAGAACAGAACATAATCATTTCCAATTACTGACATGCTTATATGGGCAACTTCAAAAATTTACAGCACTTAGACATTTTTTTTTAAGTTTTTTTTTTTTGTCTGACATCAATGTCGATTTGTGTGTGTATAAGCCGATATTTGAGCATGTGAAATCCGTTCGCGTTAATCATTTTTATTAAACGGCGCATATTTTACGGCGGTTTTAAGTTAAAAATTAAAAAAAAATATTAAAATTACAGTTTTGTTAAAATTGAAAAAGGATAACGCGTGTGGTTAATACCCCTTAAGGGCTTTCTTAGCACACTAAAATATTTGTAAAATCGTCAATACTTTTTAAAATACACTGAAAAAAAAAAATAAAAAATTATTTTTTTTGATCGTGTATGCATATAAAAAGTTATTTAAAATTGTTAAATATTTTACAAAATTACGGCTAGTATAAGACATAATTTGTAATATTTTGGGAAAAAACTATTTGCCTATCGCTAATGGTTTAAGAGATATAACCATTTAAACTTTACCACTCATGATTTTTTGCTATTTTGATTTGTTACCTTTGAAAATTTGTAAAATTGTTCTGCAAATTGGAAGCTGTAACTAACGTTTCGTTAGTTAAATCTTGAGTTCCAGTGATAAATTCTAAGCCGTTTTCAATTTTTTTAATCCGCAATTTTTTGTTTTGATGTCATTGTTTTTATTATTATTATTATTGTTATTTAAAACCGAATACCTAACTGACTTTCTTACACTAATTTGCGATTTGTTTGTTTTTTTTTTGCTTTTTATTTTTTCAGATTGGCGATATTCGCGTCTTTTATCGGTTAATTTGTTTCGCTTCTCAGTTTTCTTTTTAGGAATTTCACGTTTTTTAATGTATAATCTGAAACCATTTTACTAATTTTTATTCACAACTATTCGCGCACATAAATAAAATAAACTGAATTCAAACTCAAATATTTATTCTTAGAAGCATTCAGAAAAGGCTACTATGATCATAGAGTTTTTATAATAAAGCAAGTTCTTTAAGATGTCATTGCATCGGCGGTAATTTGGCGGTTTTCGCGGTAGTATGCTTTAATAGTTTTGTTGAAATTTGTTAAGGTGGCCCTCGTGAATATTATTTAAAAATATAGTCTCACTTTCTAGGGGTTCAAAAAAAAAAAAAACGCGTTTTTTTTGCAAATATTAATATTGGACCGATTATAAAATACTTGTTGGGATTCTGGGTTACTTATTAACCCGAATTCAAGAATAATTCTTTTAGATTTTCAAAATCAAATATTTCATACAAGGATGCTTTTTGAGGTTAGAAACATTTTGTTTCCTCCATAAAATTTTAAATCCTTAAAATTTTTTGGTGCGTTTTCGATTTTAGTATCAAGCTCAGTAAAGTCTTCCATTCGATGTACGTTTGAGCGGAATTGATACAGCGCTTTATTTGTCACAAAGCGAAATGTGTTTGGAAAAAACTGCCGCTGCACGCGACAGGATTGAAAAAAATTATTTTTTTTTGCACTTTATCAGTTTAGTCCGTCGCGAAGAATCTATTAAGATACTTAAATATGTTCCCATGCCATGTTTTGATATAAAAAAAGCTTAAAAAAAATTTGTTTTTTTGCAAAAATTTTCAAAAGTTCATAAAATTTTTGCGTTTAAAAATTTTAAAGTGCGTTTTCGCCTCGGAGGTGCACTTTACGAAGTTACTCCCATCACGCAATACACTAGCCAACTAAAAAGACAATTCAGATTGTCAGACGCAAAAAAGACACATTTTCAAAAAATTTACGCTAATTTCTTTTAAGTTTGTGATGTCCGTGATACGTTATTGGTGCGCTGACACCAACTTCATATACCTCTAACTTTATAAAATTACGCCGTTTTTATAATTCTGCGCTTAAAACTCATTTTTATTAAACGGAGCAAAAACCTTATTTAAAATCTTCAAAAAGTTAAAAATTCGGAAAATTTTGGTTTCACTTGTAAACCACCATGCAGCTTTTCACCCAGCAGCGATATCAAAAAATTTTTTTTTGTGGATATATCCTCCAAGTCTAGTGACTATATTTTGTGTTGGTTTGGATCTGAAAGCTAAAAACTATTACAGAGAAAACGGAATGAATGAAAAACCTCTTGCAAGTTTCAAGTCGTTTTTTTAATTTTTCGAATTTTAGATGACCACCAATTCTTAAGGTGAAGACTTTTCAATGTAAAACTTTGCACGTCATATCCTTCAAGTATAGTCATCCAAACCCTGTACAACGTTTTTTTCAATTCATAAAACTTAACGAAATAAGAGCCATAGTATGTCGGTTTCAGCAGGTGCTCAAAAAATTTGAAATAGCCCATATGTATTTATGATGCAATTTTACATTTTTCAAATGAAGATAATTCTAAAATACAAAAAGAAAATAAATATCATAAAAACCTTTTATAGTGAATTTTATCGTTGATCTATAAATTTATGTGTGAGATTTTATTTGTTCGGTTTTAGATCATGACAAATTTTTCTCTAAATTAACAGAAAAATTATAATTTTTATATGATAATTTACTTTGACTATTAGAAAAAAAAAAAAAAAACACAGAAAAAGTTATTAGACACTAGCATGAATGGAATGCATTTTCTGACCCACTACGGTCTTCATCAACATTCTTCGTGCCATTTAGTGTTAATCGTAAATATCATCTATTTAACTCACACGTTGAAGAAATTTGGTAACGTACTCTGTGTGTTGACTTAGAATGAAATTTACCACGAACGATTTTTATTTAAAAAAAAAATTTTATGAGGTTTTGTACAGTCGTATTTTATTTTTGCCTGCATCTTCAATTTTCACAGTTATCAAAATATCATTCATTTAATATATTTTTTTAAATTTGCTTATTTAATTTATTTATTGTTTTATTTATATTTTTTTAATATTCACAATTTGTATGTGCACATGCATGCCTTAGTTTGATGTGTAGTAATCAAATGAAAAAATTAAATGAACGAAATCAATCTCGCTTGCATTTTGTGTGTCTTCTAATGGTTTTGTTTGTTTGTATCTTTTCTTTTTTCTCTACTTCGTCCATACAAGCTGTTGCATATACATCTAGTCTTTTTACTTGTTCTTCATGCTATAATTGTGTTTATCAGCAGAATTTTGGCAGCAACGTAAATTAGTTAAATATTAGTTCAAATTTAGTTTTTTGGCTAATGGGCGTTGTGGTCTAATGGTTAACGCGTTGGAATGTTTCACAGATGGTCCCGGTTTCGATTCTCGGTGACGACAACAACAATTTAGAAAAATAATATATATGAGTTTTCTATCCCTCATATATATCACAGCGCCCGCTTTCGGTGTTCAAAAAGCACTTAACCCCACCGAAGTAAAATAACACAGGCCAACACTCAATTTGCTTCTTTGAATTTATCAACTGATTCTAGTTAATTTAAGTGCGCTGAATTCAAATCTGTAATCAGTTTGTCTCTATCAGCTCTAGTTTTCATGATATAGCTTTTTTTAAGTATTTAAAAAGTAAAACTTTTCCATAGGAATTGCCGTATTTTGTAAAAGTAACAATGTGTGGGATGGACATATCTCAGGAAGTAGGAGGAGCTTATCCAAGATTATGGTATCAATCTCTTCTTTGGAAGATTCTATAGCAGATTAATCATATTTGTGGGTGGTTAATTTTTAATTTCAAAATAGTGCTGTTTTTGCCGTATTTTGTAAAAGTAACAATGTGTGGGATGGACATATCTCAGGAAGTAGGAGGAGCTTTTCCAATATTATGGTATCAATCTCTTCTTTGGAAGATTCTTTAGCAGATTAATGTATCAATCATATTTGTGAGGTTAAGGGGTTAAGGGGTTAATTTTTAATTTCAAAATAGTGCTATTTTTGTCGTTTATTTTTTTTTTTTTAATTCCTATGGAAAAGTTTTACTTTTTAAATACTTAAGCTATATTATGAAAACTAGAGCTGATAGAGACAAACTGATTACAGATTTGAATTCAGCCCAAATTAACTAGAATCAGTTGATAAATTCGAAGAAGCAAAAATCTTTTTTAATTTTGTCGGGCTGTGTAATGAATCAGGGCTATGAATTAAAAAGCTTCAATATAATCGCCAACTCTCCATCAGGTGGCGAGCAATAACTGTTCTAAGACTTAGTATTTCGCGAAATTACAGTAGTGCCATGTTTGAAGCAATTCACCACATCCTTCTCTTAAAAAAAAAAATAGTTCAAATAGACGTTTAACAAAATTTTTACTTTTTTTTTGTTGAGTGTAGTAATAATGTTTTGCGAAATATAGATATTATAATGCAAAGAAAAAAATTATAAAAAATTACTTGAAATATACATTTTGTATTATTGGAAAATGACAATTTTCTCTAATGTTTGAATCGATGTTTATTTGGTGTGTTTGTGTTCAAATTCGGGATGCCAAAAGGGAAATCCCAAATTCCGGTACTTTTTTTCGATTTTTTTTTTGGGACTTTTCGGAATTTGTTTTTGTTTTTTGCCAAAATTTTCTTGAATTTTCTCATATTTTTATGTGGATGTTTACGATTCTGAACAACACATGTTTTTTGCGAGTATAATTGTAATAATCGCAATGTGTTTCTTGTAATATTGTTAAAAATTTGTGTTTTTTTATATACAATTTTAAATTTATACACGATATAGGGAAATAATTAGTGGTTCGTTATTTGTCATGAGTTCTTATATCATTAGCGATATCATTTTTGATATCGATACAATGGCGAATTAACTATCGTTATTCCAGGAAATCGCGATAGCGAAAATTTTATCATACACTCAGGGCACTTCTGCTTTTAATATTTGTAGTTCTTTGAGTTGTAATACTGTAATCTTTATTTGTAAGTGAAAAAACAGTCATTTGTAGAAGAAATTTCAGTTTCGACTACATGTGTAGTTCATTTAAAAAATCAAACCACATCAAATTACTGTATTATGATTTTACACTCATTTTATACCGTAGTTTTTTTCTTATTTAAAAAAATAAAACAAATTAAATTTTGTTTATTTTTTACTGCAAATGTGGTTCATGTTTACTACAATTGTAGTTAATTTTTTGAACAAATGACGATGTTAGTTGAATTTACTGAAATGTAAGTCGTTTTTTATTCCAGTGAAATTTCATTTGTTTTTAATTACATTTGCAGTGGGGTTTACCTACATAGTATTCTAAATTAGCTGATGATTCCTTAGACCGGGCAGGCAAAACTATGACAACTATGACTGGCGAGAAATTGTATCAGAAGTTCAAAAATGTGCACTTTAAATACAAACAAAACGTTTTTAAAAATCGATGAACACAAATTTTAGATTACCGAACATAACTAGTATGGTTTTCAGAACATTTTTACCATAAAAATTACTGAAATTCCTCTGCGAAAGGTGCACAGAGAAAACATATTCGTGCTGACAATCGAATTTGATGCCAATTTAATGGCTTTCAAATACCCGAGATTTCAAACAATACCGAAAAATCCCGGGATTTTCCGTTTGGGCTTTTTAAAATCGCTAATCCCGGGATTTTTAAATATCAATCCCGATTGATATCCCTAGTTCAATTGTTACAAAACTTTTGAAATATTCATATTAACCTTTACTTAAGAACGATCTTAAGAATAAATATTACCGACTTTTTTGAAATCGACGATGTATATAAAGCAATTATACAACTTATTAGATCTTATGCTGAGTATTATAATTGGCGATCAATGGATTTTTGCACATTTTAAACAACACTAAAGTTATGCTCATACTTATAGTTTTTTTTTTTTTTGGTTTGCCAACAGAAAATTAATTTAATTGCTTAACATGTCATAATACATGAATGTTTCTCTGCTAACATGCATCTCATGTAAAAGACCCAGTTAGTGGTAGTATTGATGATATTTATAACCCAGCAAAGTTACATATTATCAATCTGTACATTTGCATATTTAGGTATACATGCATATTTTGCCTTAAATGCATATTTTTCCTTTTTCTTGCTTTAAATGCATATTTTTATTGCATATTTTTACTTATTTTGCTTTAAATGCATATATTTATTGCATTTTTCTTAGTTCTCGTAAACGAATATATTTTTATATATTTATATTTTTATTAAATTGTGATTAAAAGAAACAGTGATTTTTTAAATGCATATTTTTCAATATAAATTATTAAAATTGTTTGTTAATTTTGCAAGACGTACACAGAAACAATTATTCACATAAAATATCTAATAAAAAATTTAATTGAATTGAATTTGTTTCTAAGCTAATATTTAATTGAATCAACTAATATTTTAATTGACTTTTTTACATATTTTATTTTAGACATAATTTTCAAATTATTTTTTCATATACTGTGTGTTAAATAGAAAAGTTTCAGTATAAAACACCAAATGCATTTGTAGTTTAGAAATAAAAGAAGCACACACACAAATAGACAAACAGACTAATAACACACATATTTTTGAGTATCATAATTTTATTTGTAGATAGTTTTTACAGCTTATTTTCTTTTTAAATTTCAATAAAAGTTTTAATTAATATTATCATTGCCGTGATAGGCGCAAAATCAATTAAAATATTAATTGTTTCAATAAAATTTTCACTTAAAACTCGTTTTTTGTTTATTCTGTGTATGCAGGCAATATATTAAACAACTAAAATTACACCTTTAAAATTTTATTAAAATAGCTTAAAACATGAAAAATAATTAGTTAAATAATTATTTTAATGTGCCTCTCTTTTCATGTGTTTTTGCTATTTTTTTTGAAACTCTCAAAATACCAGTTCAGCTTTTATGAAGTGAGATGCGACATAAACTCAATAAATGAATACACGTTGACGTTGATCGGTAATTTTTTTAAATTGGAGATTTAAGATTACTTCTTACGTTTTAGAAACAGTTCGATTATGCTTTCGGCATCTTTTTTATGTTCGAGTAAAATTACTCGAACATTTTGCATTAAACCGCTTTTTCAAGCTGCCTATACGATTTAGCGATTTTTTCAGCAATTACTTTTTTAAGCCAGTATCTCATGGATAAGTCGGTCAAATTGCCGGAGCAAGGAATACTCATATTACTTTTCTTGTTACTTACAAGGGGAGTACCCCGATGGGTTATCTCCGATCTTAATGAAATTTGGATATGCGATAACCACAATCTCATGTTTAGTTTGGTCAAAAATTACCCCATTTTTCGTTTTTTTCATCTTATTTCGAATTGTTTCAGAGAAATCTTCTACAAATGGGGAACCAAATGAAAGAGCCTTCGGAGATGAATTAACTAATATACTATGAAGCATGTCCGATAGCTCTCAAGTATCTTTTTAATTAAAAAAAAATGCGTGTTTAAGTGATACTAAAACTTTGTTTTTTTTTTTAAAGAATTATAGTTGGATTAAGCTAAAAAATAGTTATTTTAATGCCTATTAAATTCGATCAAGAGATTGTCTGAGCTTTTTCCGATATTTTCTTTTCTCGAGTACATCAAAACTGCGTTCAAAAAATTTGAATTTCATTGTTTCATTCTAAACAACTTAAAGGCTTATTTTTTATTAAAATATATAGTTTATACAGCTGTATACTTATTTTTATGGTACACTGTAAAATCAACCACTCGATTTCCCATTCTGATTTCAACGAAACTAATCAAAGCGGATCACCGTTCAAATTATGAAATATATTCGAAAATTTTAAAAATCTAGTCATGCATCCATATCCTTATTTTTTTAACGGCTTAAACTACGAGAGTGATTGATACCTAATTTTAAAGCTACTTAAATTGTGATTTCATCAGTGCTCACGTATTATTATTTAGTCCACGGCCAATTGCATTATTTTCAAAAACCGATTTTCAAAAGTCTGTATTTCAAAAAAACTGGTATTTTTAAATTAAAAAAAAAAATACATGTGAATTAGTTACTTCCCTATGCCGTGTCCAAATCCCTATGTGCAGCTCTTATGGCATCAAATGAGGTATCAAAGAAAAGACTCTTGTAGATTAAACCGTTAAAAAATAAAGGCAATGCAATTACTTTTGGTAAACTTTTTTTTATTTTTTTCTCTGGAATAAATTATATTAAACATATATTTTTTTGAAAATTAATAAAACAAGTTTTTTAAAATACAGTGGTTTAAACCGGTGATTGTGAAAAAAAAATGCAGTTTGCTTTCAAATAATTATTTGTTTGCTTATTTTATTTAAATCACGTGGCTTTGAGGTATCAATGAATCGCGTAGCTTTAGCCGTTAACAAGATCTGGACGATTATGTACGACTACTTTTGTTAAATTTTAAAATTTTTTTCATATTTTAAAATGCGATATATCCACAACCGTTAGATCTAGCAATCCAAAACTTGCACGATAACATATCTATATAACACTTACCTTCCATACGAAGTTTGGATAAAATTGAAGGGGTAGAGATCGAAAATACTATATTTTTAATGGTTTTATATGGAATGAGTCTATAAATTTAAATATTAATCAATATATATTTAGAAATTAGTCAAAATATATTTACGTATTGATATGTATGGGACCATATCAAAAAATTTCGAAAAAACAAAATCCAAGTCACAATTTTAATTTAAAACAGATATGATTGTATATGAACGTTTATACTAGGGATTTTTAAATTTAGAAACAAGAAAGCATAGCGTCGGCTAGCCTGCAAATAGTGCCAAGTGCACTCTTGATATTTACTTTTTTATTGTGGCATTAAGAAGCTCTATTGGTTATAACAAAATGGTGTTTTTTTTATAGAGGTATAGAACTTTGAAATGAAATAAAACAAAGATAAATTTCATGACAATTTATCATAATATTTACTTTATTCGAAAGATAATCTTCTGGCATTATAATTTAAATATTACTTCTGGCATATGACCGCCATGGCTGGCACGGACGTAGTCTAATCTGGATGTTCAATTTTCGATGAATTTCATGACAATTTATCATGAAATTTACTTTATTCGAAAGATAATCTTCTGGCATTATAATTTAAATATGACTTCTGGCATATGACCGCCACGGCTGGCACGGACGTAGTCTAATCTGGATGTTCAATTTTCGATGAATTTCATGACAATTTATCTTGAAATTTATTTTATTCGAAAGATAATCTTCTGGCAGTATAATTTAAATATGACTTCTGGCATATGACCGCCACGGCTGGCACGGACGTAGTCTAATCTGGAAGTTCAATTTTCGATAAATTTCATGACAATTTATCGTGAAATTTACTTTATTCGAAAGATAACCTTCTGGCATTATAAAATAAATATGACTTCTGGCATATGACGGCCACGGCTGGCACGGATGTAGTCTAATTTGGATGTTCAATTTTCGATAAATTTACTTTATTGACTGTAACAGTCAGTATTTCTGGATTGTAACGGTGTCTCAACATAAACTTGAGGATTATCATCACTCTAAATACTGCCGTCTTGTTTATTGACGTATCCATTTAAATAAAAGTGAGCTTCATCGCTAAACAAAATGCGCGAAATTCGCGTATTTCGAACAGAACCATGATTTTCAAAATAAATTTGCACAATTTGGAAGCGTTGTTCAGGCGTCAGGTTATTCATGTTGAAATGCCAAACCAAACTGAACATAAATCAATTGACAGCTGACAAAATGGCCGTTAGTTACAAAAGTGTTGCCAACTTAAAGTTCTAATAAAAAAAACATCCTTTATATCTACCAACCGGGCTTAGAAGATATCAAAAAGTGCCATATGTACCTCACATATAAAAAAAAACATTTTTTTATAAACAAAAAGTGTTATGTGCACATGCTGGTATAAACATATTTTGAAAAAAGTTTGCTTCAATAGGTCTCATGTGTACTTTGTTTAAAAACCACGCATCGCTCTGTAATAGAGATTGAATCCAGATTTCTCTTAAATGAGGTTGTGAATGATTAAGTCATATGATGTCAATAAAATATCTTAAAAGAAAAATACGAATCAGTTTTTCGCTCTCCTGAAAACCTGTTGAAATACACATAGCACTACTTGCAGGCAAGCTGACAATGAATGTCGAAAAATTGATTAATTGTGGAGAAGAAGACCTTCATAAAATGTTCTGCTTTTTAAAATTTGTATTTTTATTTGAGCAAATAAAAAATTTATTTTTTGACTTTTATTATTTAGAGCAAAAATAAAAGTTATTATTTTTTAAGAAAAATGCATTAAAATATTAAGTCCATTAAAATTTTAAAAATACCGGTAAAAATTACCTTCATGGGAATTTTAAATTACTATAAATTAAAAAAAGAAGAGGAAAATATTGCTTAAAAAAATAAAAATCGAGAAATTACTTAATTTTTTCTTGAAAAAATATATTTAAGTCAAAAAATAACTTTTTACATCTGACTTTTATGATAAAAGACATAATAATTACGTTCTTAGTTTGTAATTCTTATTTTATATTTTAAAATAATGCAGAAGCCAATGAGTTATCATTACAAGTTAATCAACAAATAAGTCGAACCACATACAAAAGTTTTGCTGTGTATTGTGTGTATTTTCATATAATTATTTTTTGATTTTTTTTCTTTTTATTGCAGAATTATTGAATAGTCGTATTATGAGTCATTATTATCTCCTCATCATAACTATAATAATAGTATCTACCATGTGAAGTCTATCTGTATGGATTTTGTATCATGCACCTACAAAATTTTGTCTACTACAGTGGTAAACAACATTTTTATTAAATGAGGGCCGTTTGATGTTACACACTTTGAAATGATTCAAGGGTTTGGAGACAATTTTAATTTTTCGATATACTTAAAGATGTTTTTCTAAAAAAAAAAACTAACTAAAGTACTAAAATTCCGAAATTTTGTGGACAATTTTACAGACATTTCCTAAAAAAAACAATTTTTAAAAAAAAAAAATAAGCCAATATGCAAAACTATGCAAGATATGAATTTCTTAAGAAATCTACCTGGTGTATACAGTACACCGCGGCGTGTTTTCTATTTTCTATCTGCCTCAAACTGTTGTTCTTCCATTATTGTTTATTGTAACACAATCAATTATTTAGCAAATTTTTTCAATAAGTTTATTTAGCTTACTTATACTTTATATTTTCTTAATATCCAAAATTTTTATGTTCACAATTTTTTGTGTTGTTTTATGTGTAGTATACAAAAAATAAATTAAATAAACTTAATCAAACGCGGTTGCATTTTTTGTAATTCTTATAATGGCTTTATTATTTTTCTCCACTTCGTCTATATAATCTGCGACATCTACATATCGTCCTTTTATTTATTCTCAGTGCTATGAATGTTTTTTTCCAGCGCAATTTTGGTAGCATCAAAAATTAGTTCAAAATTAGTATTTTTATCTACAATTTTTGCTGAAAACGTAATTTAAGCATAAAATTTGCTTTAATTTAGTTAAATATTTTAAATAGACATTTGACAAAATTTTCGGTTAACTGTTTTTTTTTTTGAGTGCACCCGATTAAAGAAAATTTAACTTCCCGACTAAAAAAATTGAGATGGAGCTTTATGTAGTCATATTAATTTCTATGTGACGCTATATGTGATCTAATTAAATTTCATCCGAAATATGGTCCCATATAATTGTATCTGTTTGTATGGGTTTTGATCAGGGGTGGCAGGCAATACAGCTAAAATACTGTTATCGATTCAAAAACCTTTCAACTGCCTATCCATATCCCTTATTACCGAAATAACTGAAATACCGTTATCGCTAAAATACTATTACCGAAATAATTGAAATAGCGTTATCATTAAAATACCGTTACCAAATAATTTGATAAAATCAAAAAAAAAAATAATCGCCGTAAATAGATACATACTTTCCGAAAGCTTCATCATAAAATTGCTAGTCATTAGAATTCGGATATAATGGGAAAATGGGACATTTCCTGCCCCAAAATAAAGATTATCAATACAAAAAAATCAAAAAGATAAGAACATTTTTCAAAAATACTCTAACTTCCCTCCCAAAATTTTTCCTGGATACGCACCTGATTAGATTGTATCAGTTTTGTATCTAATTGTATCAGTTTTTATCTAAACTGATACAAATAGATGTAATTATATAAAAACCAGATATGTATATATAAACAAAAATTCGGAATTCGATTTCGGCGATAGGGCGGATCGGATGAAATAGATAGTAAAAGATTACGTGAACAATTTTATAAAGATCGCAATTTATCTTAAGGGTCCCCCGATCCTATAAAAATTAAGTTATTTAAAAAAATATATAGTTTAGTGAATAAAATATTCAATATTTTAAAGAAAATTAAACTGCTAAATTTCTTTATTAAATATATTTTATTTGATAATTGTAATTTATATAAAAATATTGACTTTCTAGGACACTTGTAACTGTTTAAAATCTTACATTGAAATTTTGTAGATATTTACAAGTTAATACTGTCGAATTGGACAACATATGACATAACTATTACATATGGTTTGTGTCAATAGTAACAAATATGGTATTTTGGAGGGTAAAAATCTGTCATTCTAATTTAGTTTTCGATAGACGCCAAAGTGTAAACACATATTTTTTTCAATTGATATAATAATGTTCAATTTTGTGCCTAATTTTGTCCGAGTCTGATAACCTTCTTTCATTTGAAAACAAACGGATGCTGAAAGTTATCGATTGTTGGTAGAAGCTTACGGCAAACATGCGCCAACTCGAAAAACTTGTAAACGATGGTTGGCGCGATTCAGAAGTGGTGATTTCGACACAAAAGACAAAGAGAGACCTTTTCAGCGGAAAAAGTTTGAAGATGAGGAATTGGAAGCATTATTCCACAAAGGTTGTTGTCAAATGCAAGAAGAACTTGCATTATCATTGAAAGTTACACAACAAGCCATTTCCCTACGTTTAAAAGCATTGGAATTCATTCAAAAGCAAGGAAATTGGGTCCCATATGAATTGAAGCCGAGAGACGTTGAAAGGCGATATTGCATGTCGGAAATGCTGCTTGAACGCTACAAAAAGAAGTAATTCTTGCATCGTATTGTTACTGGTGATGCTAAATGGATAACCCCAGCGCAAAAACTCATATGTAAAGCCCGGCCAACCAGCCAAATCAACGCCGAAGCCGAATATCCATGGCGCTAAAGTAATGCTCTGTATTTGGTGGGATCAGAAGGGTGTTTTGTACCGAACACAATTGACTCGTTTGAAGAGAGCAATCAACGAAAAACGACCAGAATATTCGACCAGACACGAGGCCATAGTCTTCCTTCATGACAACGCTCGGCCACATGTTGCAAGACCGGTCAAAATTTATTGGGAAAACAGTGGATGGGAAGTTTTTTCTCACCCGCCTTATAGCCCATATGTTGCCCCTTCTGACTACCATTTTTTTCGACCGATGCAGAACGCGATTACTATAATACGCTTCACTTCACAACAGGGTATCAGAAATTGGTTTGATTAATTCTTTAACTCAAAACCGGAGCAGTTATTTTGGCGTGAAATCCATATGCTACCAGAAAGATGAGAAAAAGTAGTGGCTAACGATGGTCTATACTTTGAATAATGTATTAATTCATTTTGTTATTATAATAAATGCATTTTCAAGCAAAAAAATCGACATCATTAACTTGTATGCCCAATAATATAAAAATTAGAGAAATAAATAGAACGGCAATGGTAAAAAACCAAAGAAATTTACCATTATCGAGAAAAGCATTTATTGACAAATATACTGGAAATGAATCGCTTCACACACCGCATACAAATATATATTCTACTATTCTTTTAACATTTTGTTCCTTGTGCTGTTATACCAACAAAATTTAAAATTATTTAAATTTAAAACTTTAAGGGTGTTTTTCAGCGTAAGATTTTAAACGGTTACAAGTATCGTAGAAAGACAAAAATTTTTTATCTAAATTACTAAGATCAAATAAATCATATTAATGACAAAGTTTTGATAATTTTTTTCGCTAAGCTATATTTTTTTTTAAAAAATTTAGTTTTTACAGACCCCCATATAATCCACTAGTGATTATATGCACTATATTTCCTATTTCAGATAAACCTATTTTATAAAAATTTGTAGACATATTTCCTATTTCAGATAAACTATTTTAAATTTTAAGATAAACCTATTTTATAAAAATTTGTAGACATAGTTTTGCTATAGACATAGTTAAGCATGAGATCCACTGAATCCGAATCTGAATTTCTCCATCAGAATTCCTCCATCACTTCATCCATCCTCAGAATTTCTCCATCACTTCAGGTTCTCGAGATATCTGAACACAAAATTTTTATGTCTTCTGAAATTTATCCCTATTGGTTTCAAAACCCAGATTTAACATTTACAATATCTTATCGAGTTTTGAGATATCTTAATATAAAATCCAGTTTTTTACTATAATCGGGTCGCTATAACATCGCTTGTTAGGATATAGCACGGTTGAAAGACTGAGTTGTGCACACATTACTCATGCATTTCAGATGATATAAAAAATTTGTTGAAAAAGTCGTAATACGCAATTTTATAACGAATCGAAAAAAACGGGGTTTTCAAAACCTTTAGTAATTTTTTGGTTAAAAAAGATAGCAAGACTGTTTTGCCGCCGGATAAAAATTTTCTTCATTAATACGATTATATTTTTCTGAAAGACTACTGAATATAGTTGCGTTTTATGGAAATTATATTCCCCTGTTGGTTATTGTTCTCGCCCCCAAACCCCTTCGAATTCTACCATTTGTTTTTACTCAAATTTTAATTTTAACCCACATTTTCTCTGAAAACACCACCGAAATAGGAAAATGAAAAATGGGGCAATTCCTCCAATTATGTTAGTAATATCCGTTTTTATCATCGCTTCAAATGTGGGCAAGACAGCAATAAATGTAAAAATCCAATTTTAGTAATTTTTTAAAAATTTTTTTTGGAAATTGTGAGATTTTCTATAATAATTATTTTTCTACTTTTTTAAAACCAATAGTAAGCTTAGAATTAAAGTTTCATTAGAATAAGTGCATTAACAAATATTTAATTGCAATATAAATATTTAAGGATTTCACAAAAATTAACTTTTTCCCGAAAATTTTATCCGATTCGGTTGAAACTTTAAATCTATTTAAATCTGATTCAATTCAGATGTGCCTAATTTGCACCAAATCGGTTATTATTATGACATAGTTTAGCTACAAAGTTTAGTTTGGTAGAAAGTGCAACTTTATTCAGCTAGTTTTATATTTCGAAATATATATTCATATAAAATTTATAACAAAATTATATCTTTCTTTATATTACACTTCAAAAATATATATTTTCAATTTTTATATATTTTCAATTTTTATATGATTACATGTAATTGCATATATTTTTATACAATTGTATCTAATTAGATGTAAATGTATCACCTTATATATAATTTGATGAATGAGGCTAAAATTCGGATACAATTATATCAAACTATATATAATGTCATCTACTTAGATCTAATTGTATCAAATAATGTATAATTGTATCAGATTAGATACATTAACAATAATACAATTAGATGTTCTCATTTTTCAGGTATATTTATATAAAATACGAAAATTCACAAAATATTTTTTTAAACTAGTTATGTCTAAATTATATCCGATTTGCTCCAAATTTGGCACCTCTTTATGGAATCACATTTAAAGTAAAATTGTATCTTATTATACATGATGTCATACTAAACTATATTAAATTTTTTCTAAACTCTATATAATATTATTTTTACACGGGTAGTTTTATTTTTTTATTAATACATTAATATTTTTATCCAGGGGCCTTTGTTTTTACGCCTCTGAGATAAAAAAAATCAAAAATAATATATTAATAAAACACTCGATGATTGCAAGTGGATAAATTTATTACAAATTAGTTTTGGCAATCGATTGTGACATTGATTAAGTGTTTTATGGTAAAAGACAATTATCATCATTATTTTAGAATAGATTTGTTCGTTGCTCATGTGCAAAAGTGTTAATTACAAACACATTTTTATTGCATGTTCAATTAAATAAGAAAATTCATACAAATGTACAAAATTATGATATCATATGAAAAATTATAATGTGCATAAATATGTTAAGACCACCCTCAAAAAAAAAAAGAAAATAAATCTAACAAAAAATTTAATTTATTTACTAAAATTGTCATTGCCAAAAAATATATTTAAAAATGTGTGTGTATAAAATTTAAATAAGCCAAATAGTTTTAAAATTTTTTTTTTCATTTTACATATTTCCAAAATACGCAACCTTATAAAAAAAATTAAAATAAAAAACAATTTTCAATGTCTTTCTAACAATTGCATTCTTTTTCCTTTCTCTAGTTTTTTTTTTTTTGCATATTAAATTCACATAACAAAAAATGGTCGGACTTCCGCCGCCAATATCCTGTCATGTTATATTCATTTTTGTTTGAGTTGTGAAACGAGAAAAAAGAGAAACATTTTTATTAGTTAAGTGGGCCGAGGTTTATCATGCAACATTACATTGGTGTGATAAACTTTGGCAATGAAAAAACTTTTTTTTTGTGTTGCAATTTCTCAATATTGTTGAACCGTAACAGACAAGATTTTTTTTTTTCATTGTTATTAGAGTTTAGATTGTTTCTGTTTAAGAGATTTTTATGATAATCGTTAGATAAGTATGGTAAATATTTGTATTTATGTAAATAGTTTAAGAGGATTATGTTCAAAGTAAGTAAGAGCAAATAAAAATTTAGATTAGATTAAAGATTAATTTAATAAAAATAAATGTTTGTTTTTCTTTTAGATAAGCTTTATAAAATTTTGATGACTTTGTGATTGTCAAGATTTTTACCATAATTTGCTGAAGCACACAGAGAAAAAATATGACTAAACATGATTGTGGACACGATGTTATCATATTATTATCATATATATGAATCTGACTGATCATATTAAGATAACCGATTACGATTTTATTGACATTTAGAATCATAATATGATTGCTACAATCATGTTATGATTGTCAGGCATTGTTATCATAACATGATGCTCTTAAACTATCATATTATGATGCTCTTTTCTCTGCGTGCTTTGAATATCTTTCAAATATTAGTATACAAAATATTTATTAGTTTTGTAAAAAGTTTTATCTCAAACCACTAATATTAATTATTTATTTATTTGGTATTATAAAGGCCCCAACACAATTAGGTTATATAGGCCATTTAATATTACATAGGGACTTATATTCTATTTAATATACATTTATAGTTTAATATAGATTTAAATCGAATTATAAATATTTATTTCAGTTAAGAATTTTTTAATGTTTTCAAATTCATTTTCTTTTAGAAGGATATTAATGCTATTTATTTTATATTTTAAACGTTTGTCATGAAGAACTCTACATTCGTTAAATATATGGTATATAGTTAACGTTTGCCCGCAATCACATCTTGGAGGTTGAGTCTTTTCAATAATATATTTATGTGAGAATGAACAATGACCTATTTTTAGTCTATTTAGCTTCATAAAATCAGTTTTGGGTATATTGGGAACTTTAAATTTGTGCGATACATTTTTTTGAATTTTAAATAATTTTGTATCATTATTATCATTCCATGAATCATTCCAGATTTAAAAAATATATTTTCCAATAAATTGCCTATAGTCTGAGTATTGAAATTTATATTCCGTAGATATATTATTTTTTAAAGAGTTTTTGGCGAGCTGGTCAACTTTTTCGTTTCCATCTATATTTAGGTGGCTAGGGCTCCATAGGAAGGAAATTTTGTGGTTAGGTAGAGAAGTTATTAATGTTCTAATTTGTTGTATAATTACGTTGTTATTATATGGATCTTGTAGTCCTTCTAGGGCACTTTTACTGTCGGATATTATAAGTGTTTTTTTAAAGACGTTTTCAAGCTTTTCCAGGCATGTTTTTATTGCTAATAGTTCACTAGTATAACAGAGGAGAAATCGTGAATTCGTATAGATATCGCAAAATTCTCACCTAAAACTGCAAACCCAGATTTTTCGTTCATAACAGAACCATCGGTAAAAAACTGAGCATAATTTTGGTATTTGGTATTAATTAATTCTAAAAATTTCTGTTGTACTTCAGAAGAAGTCATGTCTCGTTTATTTGTATATGCAAGTGAAAAATCTATATTAATAGTTGAGAAGCACCAGGGTGCTATATGAGAGGGCATTATGTTTTCTATAGTATTTATATTGATTCTATATTTTGAAATTACCTTGTTGAACTCCTCAATAGCCGTTACGTAAAAGGGAATATATTTTTTATTTTTTGATTGAATTAAATTAATTTGATTAATTTTTGTCATGTCGGAGATTTTATCGTACAATGGGTGATTTTGTAAGGAAAATATTTTAAGTGTGTAGTTGAGCAAAAACTTCAATCTTCTTAGGTAAAGGGGTGGGCATGAGGCTAAAATTTGTAAGCTTTTAGCTGGACTAGTTCTAAAGGCTCCAATAGAGAGCCTTATTCCTGAGTTTAAGATTGGTTCCAATGTTTTTAAGTCGGTATTGATGGCAGATGAATATATTATCGATGCATAATCTATAGTTGGAAGTACAATAGAGCATAATATCTTAAGTAAAGTTTTAGGATCAGAACCGTACTGAGAGCATCTTAGCATTTTGATTATATTCAGTTTAGAGTTAGCCTTAGCCTTAATGTTCCGAATGTGGGCCTTAAATGTTAGTTTTTTGTCGAAAGTTAATCCTAAAAATTTATGATCTTCTACAAATTGTATGTCTTTACCGTATAGTTTCAGAGTTGTATTGTTAGAGACAACTTTATAGCGTCTGGAAAATTGAATTGCTACAGTTTTTTCATCATGAAACTGAAAACCACTTGTGTCATTCCAAGTTTCAAGTTTTTTAATAGTTGTTTGAAGTTTATTTATTATAGCAGAGACTTTTTTACCAGAACAGTAAATAACAAGGTCGTCAGCATACAGTAGGGCCTTAACATCTTTATGACAATTATTTAAAATATCATCTATTGCCAGGAGGAAAAGTGTTACACTCAATACGGATCCCTGTGGAACGCCGTTTTCAAGGACATGATAATTTGATGCTGTGTTTCCAACCATGCAACAAAACTGTCGCTCATATAAAAAATTTGAAATGAAAGCAGCCATGTTTCCACGTATTCCTGTAGAATTGAGTTTCTTAAGAATTAATTGCTTCCAAACACAATCATACGCTTTACGAATATCAAAGAATATAGCTATTAAGTCCTTTTTTTGAGAGAAGCCTTCCATAATATCAGAATGTAATAACGCTAAGTTATCAATCGTTCCTCTATTTTTTCTAAAACCAGATTGATTGACATTTAAGATTTTATATTTTTCTATGTAATAAACCAGTCTTTTATTAATCATTCTTTCTAATAGTTTACAAAGGCAGTTTGTAAGTGAAATTGGTCTGTAGTTATTTTTATTTGTACTGTCTTTCCCTGGCTTTAAAATGGGGATTACAATAGCTTTTTTCCAATTACATGGAAATATCTGTTTTGTCCAAATAATGTTATAAAAGTCTAAAATATATTGTGTAGATTTTTCGTCTAGGTTTTTTATCATTTCATATCTAATATTATCTGGCCCCGGAGATGTCCCGTGACATGATCTTAATGCAGATTTTAGTTCAGATAGTGTAAGTCTGTTATTATATGGTTCGTTATTGTTAGATAAGTCAATGGAAAAATTATTTGTTCTACTGTAAAGTCTAAATTTTGTTGAGTAGTTTACGGAAGACGAATTTTGAGCAAAACCAATAGCTAAGAGATTAGCGATATCATTATTGTCTGTCAATAACATATTGTTGTGATCTAGCGCTGTGATTTGGTGGAAGTTAGAGGCACCATTAAGGGATCTTATTTTTTTAAAGACTTCAGAAGATGGAGTTCGCAAGTTTATAGTGTCACAGAAATCAATCCAAGATTTTCTCTTACTTTCTCTAATAGTTCTGCGTGTCTCCGATTTTATTTTAAGAAAATTAGCCAGGTTTTCTGAGCTTGCATTCCTTTTAAATAGTTTTAATAGTTTTCTTCTCTGTTTTATTAGTTTTTTAATGTTTTCATTCCACCAAGGAACTTCTTTTCTAATATGGTTTGATGATCTAAGTGGTATAGCTTCATGAGCTGCATTCAAAATAGTTTCAGTAATATATTTTTCGGTAATGTTTATGTCGCTAAAATTCTCTAAAGGTTCTGTTAAACTGCAATTGAAATTATTCCAATTTGCACGTTTTATATTCCAACTAGATCTACGCTCAAGATTAGGAGAATGACCATTTATTGAAATTATAATGGGGTAATGATCGCTTGAATAGAGGTCGTCACTAATATTCCATTCAAAAAGATGTTGAATATTGGGCGAGATGAGGCTAAGATCTATATTGCTAAATGTTTTATATGCAAAACTAAGATGTGTGGCACAGTTTATGTTATTTAAAATATTAAGATTATTTTCTTCTATAAAAGATGCGACTGTATTTCCTCTTGTGTCGGTTTTTTTTGAACCCCAAATGTGATTATGTGAATTAAAATCGCCCAAAAGGAGATATGGTAAATCAAATTGTAATATTAAATTATTAAGGTCGTTTTTGGAAAGGTTTTCGGAACCTGGAAGATATATGGAGCAAATAATAAAATTAATTGGAAATTTTATTTTTATAGCTACAACTTGAAGTTGCGAAATAATAGGCAGTTCTTCTCCCTCAAATATATTATTGAGATAGATACAAGCACCACCGTGTGCATTTGTATCATAGCAAACATTTTTAAAGAAACAAGTGAAATTTTTAAGTTTAGAATAATAATTGGATTAAATCTAGATTCTTGAATACATATAGCAAGGCAATTAAATTTTGATAACATAAGTTTAATTTCATCAAAATGATTTAAAAAGCCGTTGCAATTCCATTGTATTATTTTGTATTGGTTACTCATCACTAGTACTGGAACAGCTGGAGTTGTCGTCATCTTTATTGACTTCATTTTTTCCAATTGGGTCTTTTGTTTTTATGTATGATGTGTTCATTGAGTTTTCTTTCTTCTTTTTTTCTGCATTTACTATTTCACGTTTTTTTCTCTTTGATATATTTTTAGGTAATAACTCAATTTTTGATCCATCTGTTTTTGTTACTTGACGAACTGGGGAAGGGGGAGACTTTGTTTTTGGTGTTGTATCAGTTATTGGCTTATCTACAGTGGTGGGTTTTTTGTTTTCGGTCTCTTGGCATTTGCATTGACAGTTACACGATTTCACAACATTAGAATATATTGTTGGACGTTGGTTTTGTCTATCGTATTCTTTTCGTGCTTCACTTATTGTTTTTTTCTGTGTTATTTTTATTTTTTGAATTGCATATTCTTTTTTATAAATAGCACATTCTTTAGAAAAGCTGTTGTGTTGTTGTTGACAATTTGCACATTTTGCCGGTTTGTCACATTTTTCACGATGACCAGACGTATCAATAATTGTGTGTTCAGTGTTGCCGCAATGTGGGCAAACTTTACTTCAGAAGAGCACTTTTCTGATACATGACCAAACTGGAAGCACATAAAGCATCGTAAAGGATTTGGAATATAAGGTTTTATTTCGGTTGATAAATATCCCAACAAAATTCTTTCCGGTAAATCGCATACATTAAAAGTCACAATGTACAAACCAAGATCAACGTTTGTAAGTTGCTTAGTTTCGCTGTTTCGTTTTTTTAATCTTTTAATATCAGTAACATTCGGGTTTTGCAATTTGATTTCTTCCAAGAGGTCTTTATCAGTCATTTCTCTAAGATCGTTGGAGTAGAACATTCCTTTAGATGTATTGAGAGATTTATGCTCCTCAACTTTTACAAAAATTTCCAATGATAATGTTAACATTTTAATTATTTTATTCGCTTGTTTTCCATTAAAGCATTGTATAAGTAGTTGTCCTGATCTTAATTTTTTGCAAAGTTTAACTTTACCTCCAACAGCATCAATTGAGCGTTGAATAAGAAAGGGTGATACATCCGTGAAACCTTTATCCGTATTAACTCCTGCTCTGCTCATTAAGAGGAAAACAGGATGCAGGGATTCCGGGTTTTCCACAGATTTGTTCCTATCAAATAGGAGACCCCCCATTATGGGAGATTAATGTAACGTGCCCGTAACAATTGCGAGTTGTTTTTAATTTTATTTATTTATATTTTTTTTTGTACACGTAACTAAAAATAGGTTAGGTTTGTTTTTGATTTCTTTTGCAGTTTTGTGTTTTTGATTTTTTTTTGACTCAGTGTGCACTCAATGAGAGTATAAACTGAACTGCCACTAATATTAATTTCTACGAAAATTGTTTTTGCGATTCTTTTACCGATATTTAACTTTCATAGAAAAGCACATATCAGATATGATTTTCCGTCTGGAACTTATAAATTGTTATGATTTACAAAACTTAAACTCAAATTCAAGAATTGCCCCTTAATCATCATTGGTAACAATTTCGCTTAAAGTAAGATTTTAAAAATCTTTTAAATTTTTTTGATTTTTTGATACATGGGTAAAATTATTTCAAATCCAATTTAAAAGTAAACATTCCTCAAACTTATCTAAAATAAACTCCTACCTGTTACAAATCGTAGAAGAACATTTTTCATTATTCTAAAAACTGAGCGATGTGGCTTAGGTCAAGCATAGCAACTGATTAATTTTGGCATAATATTTTATGAGAACATAATACATTTTTATGTTCCACTATTCTAAACATTTTAAGGACTATTTTTTATAATGAACCTATTTTTTTGTTTAATTTTAGACCTATGTCTGACTATATATAATTAAATTTAAAAATCAATTTAACTCAAAGCACAACATTTTTAGTTTTTAAAATATTTGTAATCCAAAAAGAACATTAAATATTTTATCTATACAGAATACTTAATTCCAATGGGCCGTTATTTGTTTTTTTTTGAAAAATTTAATTTGTATTTGGGCACTACATCATTTGATTTTAAAAATCCGACAACAGAAGAGCTGGAATTTAAAATTTTAATATTAAATTAGCAAATTTGCTCAAGTCCGATAGTGTGACAAGGCAAGAATTGCCGAAACCGCTGTTGCAAACTTAAGAAAAAAAATGCTTTTTTCTTAAAAAAATATGCTCGTAAGATCAAAAAACCTAAACCAATACATTTGGATGTCCCTTAAAATAGCGATTTGTCGATTTTCGTTCAGTACACCAAGTTTTATTGCACATGGTTCTAAATGGAAACCCATGCTGAATTGCGTTCAAAAATGCTTCATTTTTTTAAAAAAGTGTATTTTTTATTAACAATTCCAAAATTAATTTATTATTCATTTAATATAACAGCAAAAAATAGTGCTTACCCAGAAGCACTTCCGGAAGGCATTATTTAATTTCGAAGTGCTTCCAAAGCAAATAAAGAAGGCATGATTTTTGTTCTCGATGTCCCACTTGGTATGTCTCTTTTAAGCAGGTGAAAAGCGCTTCTTTCATGTGCTCTTAGAAGCAATAAATTCATGCCGTTTTTGTACGAGTATGTTGACAACATTAGTGCTCCATGTTATGCATTGTTTATTGCTTCATTGTGAGCATTATTCACTGCTCCAAAGAAGAGAAGCACTACAGAATGCCTTCCCGAATTGCTTTATAGTATGCAAGGCGGTGAAGCGCTATTTTGGAAGCATACAAAAGTAGTTACTGCTTACCAAATCTAGATTATTTTTTGCTGGGATAGGATTGTTCCAAAAGCAACGTTGATAGTCATCAGTTCGACCCCTTCCAGTTTACATTGCGTTGCAAAACTATAATTACACATTAATTTCACTAAATTTCATAAGTTAAAAAAAAGTAAAAGAGTTCTATTCTATCGTTTGACGACTTACATGTACTGAAGCAATGTCTTGTTGAAAAATTAATTCTTCTTCGTTGTTATTTTCATTAAATATCCGACTAAGGGTTAGAGATGTTTTGAATAAAAGTTGATATAATTATAGTCTTATCAAATCTAACTGATATTTTATGAAAGATATTATTCTGCAAATTTCATAGTGGGTCTTTATCTGGCCAAAAGTGTAAAAATTAACCCTACATGGATCAAGTTCCATAATAAAATTATTTGTATCTAGTTTAGATTTAGCAATTTAAAACTTTACATTCTCGTAGTCATAATACAAATTAAGTTGTATGTGTCTTTTTTGTCGCCAGACCACTAATGTTTAAAAGCGTTTAAATAAAAGTAAAGATAACTATATTCTTAATAGGGATATTTTTCGGAAAATTATGCTAACGTTGATGGAAACATTCAAATTTTGTTAAATTTTTGACAAACTAAGTTTTTTTTTTTATTTTTATTTTTATTAATTAATAATCATATAATTACAAATTATATACTATTACCCTAACCGAGCACTAGCTACTATGGCCTCCGGCGCATTGTAGCGAGAACAGACCAGTGCCTCTGGTGGGAATCGAACCCACGACCCCCGCACTGATAAGCCAGCACGCTACCAACTAACCTACCGGGGCGCACACAAACTAAGTTATTCTCATAAAATGTCCTGAAAAGTCTACTTTTTTTTTTTATTTAATAACAACTATTATATTATAAAAATAGCAATCGCCATCTGCAAATTAGGTATTTTAAAAAATCTTGAAAATGATTTAAATGCATCAGAATTAAATATCAGCATAATTTTGAGTTTATTAAAGGAAAAACTGAAATAAAAAGAAAATTATTTAGAAATTTCGAATTTTGGGAATTTTTAATATCAATAATACAGATTTTTTCCAAAATAGGTTATTTTCGGCCGTATTGCGTCACGTGTTAACGTTCTCCAAAACAAGTATTTCTATTTGAAACCATTTGTAATAAAACTGGGTGGTGTAATGATTTTAATGGACACCCTAATAAACATTTATGGTAAAAACAAGCAAAATTCTATTACTTTTATATACACCCAGAATATAGAATCGGTAGTACCAAACTCATTTATGGTTCGGTTGTAACTACCCAATTTTTTGTTTATGACAACAATCATTCGATTGAAATAACTCTGACACGACAATAGAATTTCGATTGCCTCAAAACAAATTCGGTGATGACTACGAAAAGAGTCGGTAACTACAACCGAAGCATTCGATTGGCTGCAAATACTTTTGCTACGACCGAGTCTGTTACCCGGTTATATATCTTAAATTAAAAATCACGTCTAAATTTTCATTCCATTTATTTATATTTACATTTTTATTACAATTTGGGATGACGAACATAATAGTACACTCAAAAAAAAAGTTTGTAAAGCGAGCTGATTTTTAGCAACAAAATTAGTAGATTCAGCAAAAGTTTTGCTAACACTTAGTAGATTAGAAATAAAAAAGCGTTGGTAAAAATTAATAAATATTTTGCTGAATTTTAGTAGACTGAAAAAACGCAAAAATATTGTAAAAAAATTGTAATTTAGTTAATATATTTGCTGAAAATCATAAAACATATTTTTGTGATTCTTTTAAAAATAATTTACAATAATTACGAAATATAAAAATTTTCATTTTCCCACATTGATGTCATGAATTAATTTAATATCTGAAATATATATAACAAAAACTTTCTTTCAACTACTTACATCAATGGTAGTCTAAATGATGCTTTAAAGGACGCAACTGCCGAAGATAATTATAAAAACGAAACGAAAAAATAAACAAAAACAAACGAAATGAAAAAACAACCCTTTTTTTGCAATAAGAAAAAGGAACCATAAAAATCTACCTAAGATGTGTGTCTTGTCTTTCGCTTTACTCTGTCTACATGTCTGTATATGTTTGTTTGCAATTTGACCACACAAGATTATTAATCTATTAACATTTATTATAAAAATACATATTAAATTTAAATATTTTCTTTTGTCTTTTATTTCATTAATAGACAATTATTTTCACAAGCCGGTGACAACGCAAAATATAAGTTGTTTTAATCCTCAATTTTGTTTTATGTATGAAAAACAGATACAAAAGTCTTCCATGGTTGATTTTTTTATATGTCTTATTAGAGTTGAACTTTTTAGTATCATTTTCCTCTTCTCTACTACATCTTGACATGCCGCGACATCTGCTTCATTCTGCGTATATCTTTCAATCTGGTTGTCGTCCACACTATTAATGTGCTTATCAGTACAATTTTTTTAGCAAAATTAATTAGTAAAACATTAGTATATTAGTAAAGCATTAGTATAAAACAGTTAAGTGCTGAATAAGTATAACAAAAATTTTAGCTGAAAACACGATTTTAGCAAAAAAATTTGCTAAAAAATAGTATACCTGATTTACAAGACGTTTTACTAACTTTTGTACTAACTTATTTTTTTGAGTGTAGTGCTTATTTTCAAACAATTATAAAGAATTATATGAAGTTATATAAAATTATGCCATATTATAGATAACTTGATGAAGTTTTTTTATATCGTTTAAGACACTTTCCATTCATATTGTGAAGAAAATTTTATTAAAACTCGTCCAAGAAAATCTCTCTGTGCACAGTATAACATCTCGCGTTTAGGAAAACATACACTTTTTTTTGATCAGGAAGCAAAAAATATTTCCCCGGCTCTGGTGGTGATATAATTAATTGAAAATGAAACTTTGACGATTTGTACACACTTAAATGGTTAATATTTTTTAAAAAAACCTGAATTCATTCTGTAAATTTTCTAGTGGGTCTTCTTTGGTCAAAAGTGGAATCATTAACCCTGTACACAGAGGTATTTCCATGGACGAGTTTTAATGAAATTTTTTTGATAAACTAATGAAGTTTTCTTCACAATGTGAATTAAATAGTTCTTTTTTAATTTTATGACAAGCTTCATAACCTTAATGAAATAATTTTAATGAATTTTTTCATTAGTCGTAAGAACTTTTTAATAAATAATATGAAATTTTTCATTAAATTTTATGAAAATCTTGATTAATTTATTAAATTATTGTCAGATTGAGGTCATAAAAATAAATAAATTAAAATAAACAAAAATTTAATTTTTATTTGTTTATATTTTTTAAATTGTTCCGATATTTCAACTCAAAATCTTCAAACTTGATGAAAACATTAAAACTTTGTGAGAGGTGTGGTAGAGAAGAATAAGCATATTTCTAAAAATTATAACTACATTGTAAATTTTCAATTGAATCAGAATGCAGGTGCTGATAATTAATCTTCATCTGTGATTCTGATAATACTGTAATATTTCTTATGTTTTTTATTGTTTAATTGTGTTTATATGAAATTTTGTGCAATCACTGACCGTGTTATAGATAAACGGCTTCCTAACACCACATACACTTTGTACTACAATTTAGACAGAGCGTTAAATACTCTGACCTAAAGTCAGATCAATTTTTGCTGTGACTTAAAACTGGGTTTTAATACACGGTGTTTTTGTTTTTACACGCATAATTTCAGAAGTCCAACATGAACAACATAGCATTGTTCTATTTTAAGAAATCATGTGTTTAGGATTTGGAAAATATAATAAATTTTTCTAAAATGTCCTGGAAATTAGTCGTTTTACACATAAAAACGAGTTATAATATTTTCAAATCTCTGTGTTTGTTATGAAAAATGGGAAACCTTCTCAATATTTGGAGATATATTGGTGTAGTTAAGAAACAAATTGTTTATGTTTTTTTTTTTTTGTTGTTGGTGTTATTATTGCTTTCATTGTTGTTGGGTGCTGTTGTAAGTTGGCAAGCATAAAAGTGATTCTCTTTAACTCTCTGTGTGTGTGTGTGTGTAACTAACGTTATCCACGCCAAGAAGAAAATATTCATAGTGTAGTCACAGTAGTAGTGATAGTAGTACACACACATACACACACTTTATAGTAGTAGCATTTTTTTTTTCTGTTAGTTGTACAAACTTCAGTTTACCATAATAAATTTGCTAACCACGTAGTGACGTGCTGCAGTGCAGCATATTTTCTCATATTTTTTTTTCTACAAAATTTTTCTCACATTTTTTTTAGCTCCTGTTTTAGATGGTGTTTCTTCTGCTACTTCTTTCTTCACTGTCATACATTTTAGATACGGTCCACCATCGCCGCCACCAAAATACTTGTGTGGTATTTGCAGTTTATATAACTAACGAATGACTAAATAAGAAGAAGAAGAAAACAAAACGAAAACACGACTAAAACTATAACAGCACCACCAAAGAGTCCTTGTTGGCTTTTGGTGAAACCAAAATCAACATTTCAAATATTCACTTGAAATGATATTTTATTTTTTTATTCATTGGATTTAGAGTTTTTTTTTTTTTATTTTTTATAAAAACACTAGGCTGCTTATTAAAACAAAACAAAATAGCGAATTTTGAACGAAACCACCCTGAGAAATATTTTCGAAAAGAAATTCAGGGATCACGAAATATATTCCCGATTTACAAAAAGGACATATTCTCATAAAAATATTTTTTTTTTTAGAAAACTTTAAAAAAGAATTATAAAATAAAATTATTATTAATTTTTTTGAATTATTTTTAACCCTAAATACTCAGAAAAAAAAATATTTAGCTTTTACAAGATTGTTAACCCTTAACCAAACTATGGCAATAAAATGTCTAAAATTGTGAAATAAAGGGTCCGCCATCTAATTTTTTTTCAACTAGTGCTTATTTCGTGAATGGTAACACTTAGCTCATGTCTGATTTGACAGATAATCCTTCCGAATATGGTCCGTATGTTCGTTATCTTGTGAAAAAAGTGAAAGAAACTGGCATCCTCATCGATAAACCAAAGCGTGAAAAGCCAAAAACAGTGCGTACACCCGAGAATATTGCTGCTGTGGCAGAAAGTGTGCGTGAAGCGCCTTCAACATCAATTCACCTTCGTTCTCAACAATTGAACATTTCGGAGACATCATTGAGACGAATTTTGCATAAAGACCTTGGTATGACGCCATACAAAGTCCAATTGGTTCAGGAGTTCAAAAAAAAAAAGTTATTTGGCGGACCCTTTATTTTCAAAGCTCCAATTATGAATAAAAATTAAAAAAAAAATTAAAGATTGCAAATATTAAAATAATTTTACGATCTTTTGAAGTAAAATAATTTACAATATAAAATTAGTTTTTTTCACCAAAAATATGTGCTAAAACTTTTTTTTTATAAAAAATGCTGACTTTTCTCCAAATAACCCACAATTAAATCGGTCCATCTCCTAAAATGTGCCAATGTGCAGGAAAATTATATTGGGAAACTTTCAGTTCAATATTAACACGTGCTCCTTTGAGGTTAAAGTTAGGAAAAATAGCGGTTTTCACGAATAATCCTAGTTTTCGTCCATAAATCCGAAACTATGTGTCCTAAGAATCCAATTTGAGTCTTGTTAGATGAGAAATTGTATTTCATTTCATGAATGTCAAATTTATATGGAAATATCTGTGGTTAAAGTTAAACTCTGATTATGTGTAGAAAAGTTACTGGGACTCAATTGAATAGAAGTGCGGGTTAAAATGATAAATGGCTACAATGATACAACAAGAAAAAAGTCCTGGAAATTTAACTATTTTAGCCTTGCGGTATTTTTTTTGCAAAATTTGCCAACATAACATATGCTAAATTGTAGTAAAATGAACTAGTAGCCGCTACTAAATTTTAGTAAACTTGTTGTAAAATGAAATTTAAGACCGTTTTTCTACAATCACCAAAAACAAAAAATTTTCAAAATTTTTATAAAATAAGTACAATGAAATCACTAATAAAATTTAGTAACCGCTACTAATTTTTAGTAAAATTGTTGTAAACTGCAATTAAAGACCATTTTGCTAAAATCAGCTAAAAAAAAAAATACAAAATTTTAATTATGATGAAATTCGTAGAAAAATAAGCAAGCGCTACTAAGAATTAGTAACATTTTTGTAACTATCAATTTTAAAAATTATTTATTAATAAACACAATTTGTAAATATTTTCCATTTCATTTTATTCTCGTATAAATTACACTATAAAAAACTATAAAGATACACGTAATATCATTTTTATTTTAACTGAATTTTTCTGGAACATTGTTGTCTGGCTGTGTGCATGATGTATGTGTACATGTATTATTGTTTATTTTGTTTCATTATTTATTTATTAATGCAATGTAAAAGTTATTAAAGGGCTGAAATAAGAAAAAAAAACAGTATTTAATTACATTCCCATAAATATATTCTATATTTTTTATTAATAAAGTTACATTATCTTTATATTTATTTATAATTCCAGAATTTTTGTTTGTCTATAGATCGCGGCCGTCTTTACCACTGGACATGTTTTTGTTTGCAAATTCCTTAACAAGCTCTTGTTCTTGTTTTTATGTAAAAAACAGATACATCCTTGAAAAAAAACGACCACCATTTACATTTATTTCAAAAATGTACACACACATATACGCAAGCGCGACCATCGGTTTTATTAAAACACCGAGTCTGTGAGAGTCCGTTCTAGTCAGCCAATATTTTTCTGTATCTCTAAATATACATATATTGTTAGCAGTGTTGCCAGGTATGTTGAGCATAAAATCGTCAAATTTTTCAATAAAAATCGTCAAAATCGTCATTATATTTCCAAAAATTGTCAAAAAATCGACAAAACAAAAATATTTGTTACAAGTAGGATAAAGTTTTAATAAAAAAAAGAATAATAATGTCATTCACATTTCAAGTGCTCATGTACTATCGGTGTAATATAATACGATTTTTTAAATTTTTCTGTAATTCAAACTTCGAAAATCATGATATTTTATAACGATAGCACTTTACCACTTTAACTGTTTATTCCTTCTACATAATTCTGTAAACACCACTTCAGTAGCATAATTTTTAAATCTTAAATTCTTTTACATAGTTCAGAAATTCTTTAACAATGTTATTTTCTTTAATTATTAAATTTGGACTTCCATTAACGAATTAAAGTTTCAAATATCTGAATATCTGAAGTTTCACTTTGAAACATTTTATTTATATTATTATTAGGCCTGTTTTTTAAGTACTTGATTTATTTTTGAACTTATAAATCAGAATATTCGAACTCGATGTTTGTTTCGCAAAAACTTGAATGTTTTTTTAATTAAAAAAATATTTTATTTTTATCTCAATCTTAAACTAATTTAATTTTATAAAAATATAAATATTAAAAAGCAGGTTGGCATTCAATAACTGTTCATAGAAACGATTGGATATCACAGTAACATTAATAGCGGAATGGAAATTTAAAAAAAGCGATTCCATTAAAGACATATTTCTTCTTATGTAAAGAGACTAACTAAAGTAAACGGTTTTAGTTTTCTATTTAAACTGTTTCATTTTGAAAAATCTTGAACTAATTAAAGTCAAAATAACACTAAAATACCGAAACGACGATTTATAACGTTATTTTGTTGATGTAACAAAATTTAATTGGTAGAATTTTGAAATAAACCCTGTAGACACATGCCACTATTGGAATCGTAGCTTTCAAACGTTCATAACGGCATTGGTGTGGCCGTGGCAGGCAACTGCGATTGTAATAAAAAGGTAGTGTTTGTCAACCATGAAAAAAGTAAGCACATACTCAGGGAACTTGTGCTTTAAATATTTGTCTTTGTTTCAGTTGTAATACTGTATCTTTATTTTGAAGTGAAAAAACAGTAATTTGTAGAAGAAAATTTAATTTTTGACTACAATTGTAGTTCATTTAAAAACAAACCACATTAAATTACAGTTTTATGATTTTACATTCATTTTATACAGTATTTTTTATATTTAAAAAAAATAAAACAAATTAATGTTTGTTTATTTATTACAATACTGACTGAACCACTCATTAATGATACAATTGTAGTTAATTTTTTGAACAGTAATAAACGACTGACTATGTTAGTTGAATTTACTAAAATGTAAGTCGTTCTTTTTTCAAATGAAATTTCATTTGTTTTTAGCTACATTTACAGTGGTCTTTACCTTTATTAAGTGCAGAAAATAAATTGAAATAAACCTAACATGAATTCATAAAATAACTTTTTTGCTAAACTTTCAATAAAAATAGTTTTTAATTTTAACGAAATAATAAAAATCCAAAAAATTCTTAAAAGCAAATAAACATGTTTCGCTGACATATTAAACGTTTGTCAAAAAATCGTCATTTTGGAAGCAAAAATCGTCAAATCATCATTTAGTAATTTAGGTACTAAAAATCGTCAAAATGACGATAAATCGTCAAACCTGGCAACAGTGATTGTTAGAGTATTTACTTATTTTGTGAGAGTGAGAACTTCTCACTGAAAAGAATACATTGCATGAAAAGTCAATGACATATTTTAAATTATTTCTGATAGTTTTTTTAGTTTCCAAAAGAAAACGAATTACAAATCATATATTTTTAAATTCAAAATCAAAATTTCAATTGATTTAAATTTTCGACAGTTTTTGGCCTACACCCAACAACAGAAAATAGTGCCTGAATTTGCGCCAGTAGAATTATCAATAAAGTTGAGATTAACAGTCTTTTAAATTTAGGTGACCTAATTTTTAGAAGAACTAAATTTGAGTTGACAGTTGTAGTTAAATTAACTTATAAGAAAACAATAAACTAGAATATTTGGTTTGGATATTTGTATACATGCCGGATTATCAATTCGTTTCCAGTATTGGTAACATCAGCAGTTAGACTGGCAACCAAGCCAAATAAAAAGCTTTAAGATTTAAAGCTGTTGCTGAACTTTTAAGAAAAGACGAAAAATCTCATGTTGTGCGGGTAATCATTTAACATCATCGATTTTCTGTGGTTGGTTGATATATATACACTCATAATAACACATGCTTAATACGAAATTATTATCAAAACTAAAAAAAATTTCGTAAAATGTACAAATTTTCATTTATTTTACAAAAAAAAATTGGTTATTTTGACCTTTGTTTTCGTAATTTTACGCATGGATTATTATCAGTGTATATATAAACCTCATCAAACCTTGAGTTTCTTGTGGATGATGGATTATAATGAGGCTGAAGATGACCTAGACGCTTAGGTCCAAAGTGCGGCACTCCCTCTAGCGCTGATCCCCACAAGATTTGTTTAATCTTCTCTTATATTTATTAACAATTAGTGCTTTCTACTTTTAATAGTAACATTTAATTGTGATCTCAAACCTAAAATTCAAAATGAAAAAGAAAATAACTAAAAATTTAGCTATACAGAATGTTTAATAATTATAAAACAAAAAAAAAAAAAATATGAAAAAATAACGTCATCTGCAAGTGAGGCTAACGGCGGGGACACGAAAAAATATTGGTTTGAAAACAATTGTGGTTTAAATTAACTGCACTCACTAATATATAGGTAAAATACACAAAAACGGGTGTTTATCATGAGATAACTAATAACTTTAGTTAAATAACAGCTTTAAAAGATTACAACAGAAAAACATGCTTTTGAACTAGCTTTTTTATGAGTGTAGTGTGGTTTAGGGTTAACATTCTTATTAAGCCCAATTTTCACAATGGTCCATTAGCTACTAACTGGGACTTAAACTGACACATTTGTTTTTGTTTCCCATATAAATTTTCAATTTAAACAGTTACATTTTAACTGAACATTCAGTAATCGGGCCTAAAGATTATTTTTCTGAATATTTGTCTGAAATTTAAAAAAAAAAATAATTTTTATGAAAATATGTCCTTTTTGAAAATTGGAAAAATTTTCAAAGTCTGGTAGTGAGACCTAATTTATTATCGAAATTATCGAAATTGTTGAAAATTTTTTTTTGTTTGTGATTTTTAAGAAGCAGCCTAATAAACACCATACAGTTCTTTAACACAAAGTTTAAGTGAAGTCCATAGGATTTTCTAAACCACAATTGAGTTTAGTTTATAAAGTACAAGACATCCTTTTGTAGTCTCTATATCAAACACGTAAGGATAAACCTTTTTGAAAAAAGGACCAAAGGATGAGGAAAAAAATAACTGTTGAAAAAAAGAACTCTAAAGTAACTACCGTTGACTACATACAAACATAATGGCCTCCCAAATGGCATATTGCGGTTGACTTTAACAATATTTGAAGGAAAAAAGTTGTATAAAAAATTTGCTATTTTTTGTTGTTTTCGTCCTTTGTATGCCTTCTTTCTGTGTTAGCAACACTTTGGCAACATCTTATAAAATATTCATGCATATTACGCGATTTTTGTGTGACAAGTGACGACCTCGTTGGCAGTTTCTAAACAGTGACACTTCTTGTTACTTATTCCTTTACAAGCATAAATTTTAGTTTTTTTCTTTTGCTCTGAAGTGTATTATTTGTTTCGTGTTTTGGACTTCTGGTCATCAAAAAAAAAAAAGTTACCATAAATTGTAGTTTTAAAAGAATACATGTTGAACACGTCAAGCGAATTATTGGATTTTATTTTTGATGTTGTTAGAATGTCACTTATTGCTTTTGTACTTTAGATGACTTTTTTTTTTGCTCTTGTAAGGACTATAACGTGAAGTAAATTAAGTTGATTTATTTAGATTTTTGAAAATAATAGGTATACCTTAAAAATAAGGTAGGACATTTAAGTTGATCTTGAAATTAAGTTAACAAATAAAACTGCGTTTAGACTGACAAGGCGATGTAGTAGAATGTGAATTGTTGAACAGATTTATATCAGTGCAACTTTAAGTACTCTGTGCGAAAAGAAACTGATCTTTTATTTGAAAGAGACCGATCACTTTTACATATGTTTGTTGTAGGAGGGGGTAAATTAGGTTTTGCGACGTATCACTGGGCTAAATCACAAGAAAATTTCACAAGACGGATTCACAGGACTAACACAAAATAACCTGGTATAGGACTTCCGTAACTGATCATATCGCAAACTGACACAAAAAAATCTTGTCACACAAAACTTTTCATAATATTTCTCCAACAACGAAAATTGTTTATTCAATTATAAATTGATGGCTCTTTAACTGATTAATTTTTCAATCAAGTATTAATACAACCAGGTACGGTTTCAAGGGAAGAGGAGGAGGGATGGGAAATTTTCCCCTTCAAAATTATATTTTTCAATACAAATATGTAAAAAGGTTAAAAATACTCTAAGTTCCCCCTCCCCAACACCTTTTTATGGATTCGTGCCAGATACAACCGATAAATATTTTTATTCAATCGATATGCAATTTTTAAAAAATGTTTAATATTGATGAAGCTGATTAAATTTTTCAATAATTTTTTTAAAAAGTGGTTGATAGATTTACTTTAACTATTAAATTTAAAATCTTTTAGCAAAATTTCAGTGTAATGGAAGTGATTCATTCCCTCGTACTTATTAACGATCAAAGTTAAAAATTGTCAAAATGTCTGCGGAGTCAGACTAAAATTTCATTTTATTCTTAAGGGTATATTATATGCAGAGCTTAGTATTCAAAATCATATAATATGAAGGACTTGAAGGACTTCACACTATGTCTACTGATGCTGTGGCACCAATACGTAAATAGTTGTATGGAGTTTTAGTTTTCAAATTTATTATTTGACCCTTTCAGGAATGTGTTGATAGATCTATTTTGGGAATTTTCTAGGTGCCCATCATCAGGACACCTTTTGAAAGAGGTAACAATCCCATGCCAAACATCAAACATTCATATAAACTAGTTTACTCACTACATGAGAATTAATATATATATGAGCTCCAAGTAAAAGATTATCACCATTTTTTGTGTGTATGTCTACCTCTGGTAAATATTGAATACAAGTTTTTGTTTCTTTTCCTTTTGATTTGTACATTTGTTTTTTAAAAACAAAATGTACAGGGGAAGTAGTAAACAAGTTATACAAGTTTAATATAATTTTTATTAAAAATAAAAATTATATGAATGTTTAATGTTTGATTGTTACCTCTTTCAAAACGTGTTCTGATGATGGGGAACCTAAAAAATTCCCGAAATAGTTCTATCAACACATTCCTTAAAGGGTCAAATAATAAATTTGAAAACAAAAACTCTATAGATTATTTTGGGACTTTAGCACATTTAATTACTATAAATGCAATTAATGTTTATCCCGATGTAAATAAATTTAAAATAACAAATATGCAGGTGCTTGTGCAAATTTAAATGTAACTGACACTAATAGAAAACATATGATTTTCTATTGTTGATTTACTTGAATAAACGTCACTACATTGCTAGGTCTGTCAAAAAAACAGAGTAGTATTTGGAAGATGACAAAGCCAATTGTGACAATTTTTTGTTGTTGTTTCTGTTTTTTCTTTGATATTTAAAATTTTTAATCACGCTCCTAGACGAGGACAAGAAATTCTCATTGAGTTTGTGATTTAACATAACAAATATCTCTAGAAATTCTAATAACAAAGTCCCCTGAAGATTTCCTTGGGCAGGAATGAAATCCGGATAGGGACAAGCCTACAGCAGATTGTTTTCACAATTTGTTAAATAAGTTTTGTGACTTTAGCACATTTAATTACTATAAATAGATTATTTGTTAGGGCAATATCCTAATAAAGAAACATACAGTATGGCCTCGAACTTGAATAATTTTCATTTTCATTGGAATCACTTCTTTTTAAAAATCTGTTCGAAATATAAAAATTATAAGTCATACAAAAAATTTAATTTTTAGTATGTTATTAATGGATAAGTTTATTTTTATAAAAAAGCGTCACAAAAAAATCACAATTTAATTTTATATAAGAAATGTTAAATTTTCGATTTATCCATAAGTATTCAAAAAAATGTTTAAATTGGAACACAATTTCGAAATTGCATCTAAAATTATAATTTGAATAAAAAAATGCATTTTTTAAAATGTATTTTTTTTATTATCATTGCATTAGTGTAAAAAGGACAACCATTTATATCAAGCAACGTATCATGGAACTCCTGATACATGTGCTAATGTATAGTTTTCCATACGGAAGCTAATTTAAAGCCTTAAATTTAAAAACAATTACTAGCTAAAGAAAACGTAGTACAACTTTTCTCAAAAGGCTTATTTTGTTTTAACATTTCAATATAAATCAATTTTTGTGTCTGTTAAAAAAATAAAATAAAATAAAACTACTTTGGTGCATATAAAATGCCTGCTGACATGTGTATATGGAGCACAAGAAGTACAAAGACGTTATTTTAAGGCCAAAAAGAAAAAAATCCTTAAACAAAATACTATAAGGAAATCTCAAGACAACGTCAAGAATATTTTGTAACATTTTTTGAATATTGTACGATTCTTTTAGAAGTTTTGTATATCCTTTTTATTTGCGCCACATAGTGACTTACATGCAGTTGTGCATGTGAGTTTTGTATCCCAATAGAATATTTACTGTGAGTGTATTTATGCAGCACATATGCCAAGTTAAATTGAAAGGATAATTCGCCCTCAAACTAAATAAAAGAATAAAAAAAAAACGCCCTCTTGGGATACAGAGCGTATATCTTGTAAAGCGATAACAGAAAAGCACGTAGAATTATGCAGTTTATAGATTCTACACGTTTTATATAAGAATTTATTGAAGATTTAAAACACTTGAGAAAATTATATTAAAATAAAAAAGTTTTAACTTTTCCATCATCTCCTTTTTATTGGGGTTTTAAAGATTTATAAACCATTTTAAAATGAATTCTTACTTTATACCGACATGTAGACAAATTACTACTGGAGGCATATTTTTGCAGTTCTCTTATTTTTAGCTTTTAAAATTTTGGTCACAATCAAAACATTCATCCTCACAAATCGTCACTTGTATTACTATATATATTATTTCAATTTAATACATTTGGATGCTGGCAATAGTAATTTTTTGTTTGGTTTGGTTTTCTTTTTTTTTTTTTTACTTTTTTGCCAGGCAAATAGTAATGGTAGTAATGCCACATGTTTTGAAACATAAATTGTATTTCGTGAATAATTCTTTTAACTTAAAGTCGTTATGTATATGCAATATCCTTTATACACACACACAAACACACATTAATGTAACTTATATATGTAGCTTTCCAAGCTAACTGCACCGCTTCAGGAAAACGTATATCGTATTACATTGTATAACATTGCGTATTATATTGAGAGATCTATCTGCATGGTAACAATTAATTTTTGCATTCGATCTATGAAGTGTTACTGAAACTCGTCCAATCGCAACATTTCATTAATTTAATGCAGGTTTTCATAAAATTTTATAAAATAAATAATTTTAAGTATTAAAAATTTGTTACCCCCAATGAAAAAGTTTCATTGAAGTCTAAGGAATATTTCATTCACTTTGTGAAGAAAACTTCATTGGTATAGTCAACATTAATTTTTTAAAAAATATTTGTTTTTCGAATTGTCTATAAAAAAAATGTAAATTTCAAGAGTAAATTTTCTAGTGCTTGTGAAATTCAATTAAATTGTTATAAATAATATACTACCTGACGAAAAAAGTTTATATATAGCCGTACATTCAAAAAAAAAATAAGTTAGTAGAAAAATTAGTAAAACGTCTTGAAAATCACGTATACTACTTTTCAGCAATTTTTAGCTAAACTTTTAGTTATACTTAATCAGCACTTAACTTTGAACTAATATTTTACTAATATTTTACTGATTTATTTTGCTAAAAAAATTGTGCTGATAAGAACAATAATAGTGTGGACGACAACCAGTTTGAAAAATATACGCAGTATGAAGTAGATTTCGCGGCATGTCAAGATGTAGTGTAAGGTATATAAAAAATCAGCCATGGAAGATTTTTGCATCTGTTTTCCATGCATATTAAAAGAAAAGGAACGGCAACATATAAATTGCGGATTAAAAAAACTTAAATTTTGTATTGCCACGGGTTGTCAAAGTAATTGTCTATTAATTAAATTAAAGGAAAAATAAAATATTTAAATTTAATAAAGATTAAATGTGTATTTGTAAACTAAATAATTATAGTGACTATTAATGTAGTGTGTTCGAATTGCAAATAAATATATGTACGTTCAGGTAGACAGACTAAAGCGAAAGACAAGGACACACATCTTACGTAATTTGTTATTTCGGTTGCGTTGCTAGAAAAATAAAATCACTTAGCCAACCATTGATGTTAATAGTTGAAAGATAATTTGTTGATGTTATATATAATTATTTACATATATTTAAGGATATTAAATTAATTCGTGTCGTCAATGTGGGATTTTGAAAACTATTATATTTTCTAACGTATTGTAAATTATTTTTTAAAAATTATCAAAAAAATTTCAAGATTATCAGCAAATAAATTATCTAAAGTAGAATTATTAATCAATTTTTTGAGTTTTTATCAATCTACTAACATTCAGCCATAGATTTATTAACTTTTATCAAGGAATTTTAAATTTTACATCAACTAAGTGTTAGTGTAGTTTTGCTGAATCTACTAATTTTTAATATTTTTATGACATTAGAATTATATTTGGAAGCACCCTCCTCACTAAAATTTTGCTGACTTACCAAAATTTTTTGCTGACTTTACTAACTTTATTTTGAGTGTATATAGCATGATATAGTGGCATCTTATTATATATGTGGCCATATGTAACGATAAATACTTACATCTTATACTTATTTTAACGAACATTTCTAATATGGCGCTATTATGTTATGTATAAGTTGTTCTTTTTTATTTCATCATATATAATTGATGTAGCTACATATCAGATCATATATACTTCCATGTATAATAATATATAAATACATATAAAATATTAAAACCAAACAAATTCTATAATTTGTATATTATAATTATATATGGTATCACATATAAATGTATGTATGTTTTTATGGCCCAAATGTAAAAAGCTCTATAGCACAAAAGAAACGATTCGGATTTGGCTGAAAAACCCATAATATGCGATATTTATCTCGTGCAATAACTTTTTTTCTATCACAATTATTTGTCTTCAATTTAATAAGATTGTTAAAAAAAATTAATTTTTTTTTTATAAATTTTTAAAATTTTCTTAAAATGATGACTAAAATAATGCAACCAAAACCAAAAAGTACAACAACAACTTTCTATGTTGCAAGGTTAAGACAGAGATGAGTTCATCTTCTGAAGAGTTCATCTTCTGAAGATATTTATTCGATAATTGGAAAACAAAGTGACTTTATAGCTATGAAACGCAGTGTATAAATTAATTTAACCACGTCTAATTTTACAATTTATTGATTTATATTTTTTTTTTTATTATCTGGAATGTGAAACAAAATTGTAGCGCGGATTTACAAAAAGAATTTTATGAAGTTATATCAAATTGTATGAAATTATACATAACTTGATCAAATTGGATAGGCTCATTATTCGGACCAAATGAGATCCAATGGGATCTCATGAGATAAGGTTATATATGCTATTTTTCGGATCACCTGATATATAAGGATATACAATTATATACATGACTATATATGACTATATATAACTATATCGTAAATATTTCTATCGGGTAGGAATAAGCGCAAAATTTGTTAATATAAAGGGTCCGCCAAATAACATTTTTTTTGAAAACGCTATAAAAAAAAATACTGAATATTTTCTCAAATTTATTTTTTTATTTGAAAGTACAATCCTTCCGGTTAATAATGGAAAATAATTTCATTCAAATGGCTGCCTCGGCTGGCCATGCAGTAGCCTACACGATCAGCCCAATTTTTAAGCACATTATTCGATTGTGTGCAACTGTATTTCACCAATGGCTTCACGAATATTCAGCAATATTCTCGGGTGTACGCACTGTTTTTGGCTTTTCACGCTTTGGTTTATCGATGAGGATGCCAGTTTCTTTCACTTTTTTCACAAGATAACGAACGTACGGAGCTGACCGTGCTTCTCTTCTTCCAAAATCCGTACGCAATTTTCGCACACATTCTGCAACATTACCATGATTTTCAAAGTAATGCCGCAATATTTCCCACGCCTGCTGCCTCCAGTTTTTGGAAATATTGGAAAAGTTGTTCCAGTTTGTATTAGTATCATATAGGATAACAAATACACTTAGAATACTATGTAGGTAAAAACCACTACAAATGTAGTTAAAACAAATAAAATTTATTTTTTATAGTAATTAAATGTGCTAAAGTCCCAAAACTTATTTAACAAATTGTGAAAAGCAATCTAATGTAGGCGTGTCCCTATCCGGATTTCATTCCTGCCTAAGGAAATCTTCAGGGGACTTTGTTATTAGAATTTCTAGAGATATTTGTTATGTTAAATCACAAACTCAATGAGAATTTCTTGTCCTCGTCTAGGAGCGAGATTCAAAATTTAAAATATCAAAGAAAAAACAAAAACAACAACAAAAAATTGTCACAATTGGCTTTGTCATCTTCCAAATACTACTCTGTTTTTTTGACAGACCTAGCAATGTAGTGACGTTTATTCAAGTAAATCAACAATAGAAAATCATATGTTTTCTATTAGAAAGGACGACTTACATTTCATTAAATTCAACTAACATTGTCATTTGTTTTTTAATGTTCAAAAAATGACTAACAATTGTAGTAAAAATGAACCACACAGTAGTAAAAAATAAACAAAAAAATTTTTTTTTTATTTTTTTAAATAACAAAAAACTACTGTAAAAAATTAATGTAAAGTCATAAAACAGTCATTTGATGTGGTTTGTTTTTTTTAATGAACTACAAGGTTAGTAAAAAACTTAATTTGTTCTACAAATGCCTGACATTTACATTAAAAATAAAGAAACTTTATTACAACCCAAAAAACTACATATTATAAAAGCAGAACTTCCCTGAGTGTACTGTTAGTTGGACATTGACGCGATATATTTTTTATTTTAACTGGACAGTTAGCTTGGAAATCAGCATATGTGTTGTGTGTCGCAATGAATATGTGGTGGCTCCACATATAAAATATTTGTAGTTTTTTTTTGTTTTGTTTCGTTTCGTTTGCCTCTATTATTACTCTAGATTTTCATCTTTCATTTTTTTTTTTCACTAAAAAAGGTCTTTTTTATGCGTTTTTACCCTTTGCCAGCCTAGAGATGCTGCAGTATATTTCTTTACTCAACTTGTGAAAAAGAAGAAGAAGAAATTGTTACATTATCCGGAAATTCAAGCCTTACTTCAGCCATTCATGCAACACAAACACACACAGTAAGAAATTATGACCTTACAAGTCATTGTATATGAACTTATTTTTTCAACGACAACGGGCACCTACAAATAGTTTTTATTTTGTGTTGTATTATTGTGTTTTTCATCTGGCACAACATTTGCCAAAAATTACATTCGAAAGAAAATATTCTCATATGTTCGGTGCAGAAAAGAAACCCACAAAAAAAATAAAAAATTCACATAGACTCAGTCAAAATTATACAATTTATGCGATTTATGTACCACATCACCACATTGTTGGGGCAGTCCTTTTTACTGAAGGTTGTAGCAAGTACCAGACAATCAGTGGTAACAACGAGTCATATAAAATATACAATATACATATTCTCCTCTTAATAATCTGAGGGAAGGATTCCTCCATTCAAATAAAGTTAAACTTCGAATTTTCTTTTGTAGAAATTAAACATTCCAGACGAGAAAAACTAACACTGCATGACAAAAAAAAAAAAAATTAATATCCCAGTGTAGAAACGGTAATGACATGCCATTACCTTTCTTACTGCCAGTAGTGACAACATCTTACTCTCTGCATTACTTTAACACTAATAATGAAGACTTACAAATAACTAGTTAATTTTGCCATTTTTTTTAATACCAAAAATTATACAAAAAAATATTTTAATCAATATTTTAAATATAAAGTAATGATCTAAAAATTTTTGAAAATCAATGTTTAAACTTCTTATTTCCGCCTCTTGTAAGGACATATTTTTGATATTTTGTAAACAGGAAAGTAATGACATTTTGTGCAAGCTAGTCATTTATCTATCAACTAAAACATGTCGAGATAGCTGCGCGGATGACTAGCAACCCGAGGCCGGGGTTCGAATCCCAATGGAGCACATTTTATTAAAAAAAAAATTCAGTACCAGTGAAAAAAAAATATTCGCTAGCACATCTTTTTGAGTTTGGTGCCTTACTTAATTGTATGGCAATGTATCAGCTTATACACAGAAAAAAATATTTCCTTACTTTTTTCAATTAAATCAATTTGTTTTAACATTTTAAAAGCTGGCAATTAAAAATTAATTAAATCAATTAAATATTTGCTCAAATTCGTAACTTGCTTGACATTTTTTTATACTATCGCTCAAAACATATTGCTGTTGTTTTTTTTTTATAAATGTTTATGGATTAGTAATAAATATTTTAAATTCATTTAAATTAGAATTTGTTAATTCTCATTAGGTTTATTACTTTATGCAGTTAAATAATTTCAGTGGTTTAAATCTAAATATTAATTTATTCTAAAACATTATTATAAAATTTAAAATGTAATTTTTGAAGTTTAATTTTGTTTAATAAAAACGTAACAATTTGTTTAAACAAAAAATGCTAAAAATAAACTAAAAATTATAAAAAAGATACACTGGTTTTAACAAAAGGGCGGATTACTGAAAAAAAAGTTAAATTTTTTTTGCCATACTCTCTACATTTCAATAAAAGAAAAATGTGTCTATGTGAATTTGTTCACGTAAGTATAATTAAATCTGCTAAATAAATGAGAACTACATGACGGTTTAAATTTAATGTTATAACATGCAAGCTATAAAAAAAAAACATTTGGTATGTCAAAAACAATTTATCCAAAAGTTTTTTTTAGCTTTTTGAGAGCCTGTTCAATATTCATCAATTTTTAATCAAATGAGTTCTAAAGGGTGGTTAAATTGTAAGGGCCGATGTTGAATGTGAACCACACCTAAACGCCAAGTTTTTTTCCGAATTTTATTTGACATTTCTCTATTTCAGACTTACTCAATTTGAACCATGGAGAGATACACAATCCAACAACGTGTTAAAGTTATCCAGACTTATTATGAAAATGGGCGTTCAAATCAAAATGCATATCGTGCACTTCGTGATTTTTTTGGTCAATTTGATCGTCCAAATGTGCGTACAATCGCAAAAATCGTGGAAAAATTCGAGCAAACCGGGTCTGTAGAAGATGTGAGAACACCAGTGCATGCTCGTACAGCTCGTACTGCAGAAAATATTGCTGCTGTTCGCGATAGCGTGGCTGAAGAGCCGTCCACCTCAACTCGTCGTCGTGCCCAACATTATGCATAAAGACTTGCATTTACACGCTTACAAGGTGCAATTGGCTCAAGAACTAAAGCCTCTTGACCATTCCAAACGTCGTGAATGGGCAGAATGGTGGCAAGAAATGGCAACAGTGGATGATCAATTTTCGAAGAAAATCATCTTCAGTGATGAGGCACATTTTCACCTCAGTGGATTCGTCAATAAACAGAATTGCCGCATTTGGGCGAATGAGAATCCAAGAGTGATTGTCGAAAAACCAATGCACCCACAAAGAGTGACTGTTTGGTGCGGTTTATGGGCTGGCGGCATCATCGGGCCGTATTTTTTCCAAAATGAGGCCGGTCAGGCAGTTACTGTGAATGGTGTTCGCTATCGTGAGATGATAACGAACTTTTTATGGCCCGAATTGGAAGATATGGATGTGGACGATATGTGGTTTCAACAGGACGGTGCCACTTGCCACACAGCTAACGAAACAATGGCTCTTTTGCGCAACAAATTCAATGGCCGTGTTATCTCACGTAATGGCGATGTCAATTGGCCGCCAAGATCATGTGATTTGACACCGTTGGACTTTTTTCTTTGGGGTTATTTGAAAGAAAAGGTGTACGTCGATAAGCCAGCAACAATTCAAGAGCTAAAGGATGAGATAATTCGGCACAGAACCTCCATTATGCCTCAGCGTCATCGAAAATTTGGACCATCGGATGGAGGTGTGCCGCCGTGGTCGCGGCGCCCATTTGGCCGATATTTTGCTCCATACATAATTGAGTGATACCAATATATCGTAATAAAATAAAATTACAATAATTTCCTAAATAGTTTGTGTTTTATTCAAAATCAACATCGGCCCTTGAAATTTAACCACCCTTTAATAACAAAGTCCCCTGAAGATTTCTTTGGGCAGGAATGAAATCCGGATAGGGACACGCCTACAGCAGATTGATTTTCACAATTTGTTAAATAAGTTTTGGGACTTTAGCCCATTTAATTACTTTAAATGCAATTAATGTTTATCCCGATGAAAATGAATTTAAAATAACAAATATGCAGGTGCTTGTGCAAATTTAAATGTAACTGACACTAATAGAAAACAAATGATTTTCTATTGTTGATTTACTTGAATAAACGTCACTACATTGCTAGGTCTGTCAAAAAAACAGAGTAGTATTTGGAAGATGACAAAGCCAATTGTGATAATATTTGTTGTTGTTTTTGTTTTTTGTTTGATATTTTAAATTTTGAATCTCGCTTCTAGAGGAGGACAAGAAATTATCATTGAGTTTGTGATTTAACATAACAAATATCTCTAGAAATTCTAATAACAAAGTCCCCTGAAGATTTCCTTGGGCAGGAATGAAATCCGGATAGGGACACGCCTACAGCAGATTGTTTTTCACAATTTGTTAAATAGGTTTTGGGACTTTAGCACATTTAATTACTTTAAATGAGTTATTATTTAATTGAAAAATATTTCAATTAAAAAGCAATCAATTTCTACTTGAATTAGCAATTTTCGTTGTTGGCGGAATTTCACCAATTAAAGTTATTGAATCGGTAGTTTTCGTGATTGAAATGGATTTTTATTTTTTTTTGCGTGTAGGCCAACCGCTTGGGTATTTTTCATCTAAAGATCACTTTCTTGTATTTAAAAAATTTACTGAACAATATTCAATTTATAATTATTTATAATATACTTTTAAAAAAGTTATGAATTAACCCTTTGTAGTTTTTGTTGTATTATCTAAATAAATGTACGTTTAATATCATACAAACCACTTGGACCAGCATGTTCTCAGAGCCGAATAGTTAAAAAAATATGAATATTTTTTTCATAATTATTCGTACATATTTTCTCGAACTCTACTGGACATAGTCCAATCCTTCATGTTTCAAGACACATTCTGATATTTGGGATTCATTTATTACATTACACTGGGACATATATATCCCATTGGTTGTAAAAGGGAGAAAAGAGGAAGGTTTTCTTTAGTTTTTGGTCCTTATTGAAAATTAAGCAATTTTTGTTCAATTTAATTAATAAAGTGATATTTATATTGTAGATTTTTATCTCCAGATTCCAAGTCGTGTATCCAAACTTGTTTTATCCTTTAAAAATTTTAAAATATCGCATAAAAGCGATATTTCAGGACTACAGTCAAAACTCGATGTACGAATCAAGCTGTTTTATAACAATTTTTAATATTCGTGTTTTACATATTCAAATAATTGAAAAAAAAAGAAAACATATTTTTGGACATGATTGATATATGGCACCGAATATAAAAAAAAAATCAGAATTCCAAATATAATCACATCATATCTTAGACGATGTTATTTGCAACAAAATTTAAACAGATATAATTTAATCAAATTGCATTTGTTTGAATCTAATAGTTTTTCAAGATTTAAAAAAAAAAAAAATTTTTTTATTAAATTTAGTTTTTTTTTTTAAATTTATTTATAGACTCCTTATTTTGATGCGTACTGGTAAGCATATAGGTCACCAGATATTTTTCTCTTTTTCGTAAGGTGGTTAGTAGATATGTCATTATTTTACGCGACATTCCCAAATAAAAGTAATGATATTTGTAATGAAATTTTGTTTTTTTACACTGGGTAGGTTATGACTATCAGTTCTATATATTTGAAACAAGCTGCTGTCAATGTCATACTTTATTTTTTGACATGTGGTACAGTTTTATTAAAGTTTGACTCATCTTCATGCTGTTATGGGCTTATGTCAAAATTTTTTAAATCCTTTTAAACTGATATTATTTTTTAATACTCTCGCAATATTAATATTTTAGAAATGCTCGATTAACAGCGATTTTACTTGTAGGAGTGTTTGAAAATTTTTGGTGGTTTATGTACAGTGCACTGACGCAACTTCATGTAATACACATATGAAAACAATGGTAAATTAATGTTGCAATTCTGCACAGGTGCAGGTATGTCTCGTTGATGTGTGCCCGGAACACATAAAGAGTACGACCGTCACAAAAGTTGAAAAACATGAGTATAAAGTCTTATTGCATTATCAAATATTTTATATTTTTTTTTTAAATGTGTACGCTATAGTGCACAGTGGTAATCAAAGGGTTAATATATTAAATTTTTTCAATGTCTGCTTTAAAACCATATTTATAGAAATTCCTTCTTTTATTTTTTGCATAAATCTGTTTAGTTATTGAACATTTTACTAAAGTCATATATCAAAAACTAATTAACAACCGAACTGAAATTAAAAATTTCCAATAAATTATTAAGTTTATGATCTCCCACATATTAAACAGTCGTTGTAGCATCATCATCATCATCATCACCAGCAGCAGCAGCAGCAGCTCGAGTTCCCTTAATGTTCACATAATATAAATCCTTTGCCTGATTTTTATTTTATGTTTCATTAAACATAAAATCTGATAAGAAACAAAACAGAAAGTAAAACAGACAAACAACAATAACAAATGTTAAATTAATATGATGATGATGTTTATGCTGAAACTGGGAAACTGATCTGTAAAAGAAGGGAATCATAGAAATTTTGAATTTAAAATTATATTTTATAGGCATAATATTTTTTTTTACTAAAATGCTAAGAAATCTCAAAAAATAATGAAAATAATAATTCACAGAGAGAATTTTGTTGGACGAAAAGTAATGTAAATTTTCAGTAAGTCAACGAAATCTTTCTTCATACAATAAATGAAAATTTTCTTAATATTAATGAAAAGCTTCATATTTTTTATGAAACCAGTTTTAACGGAACTGCTTAATTGAGAGTATGAAACTTTTATATTTTTCATTCAATTTTATGAAAACTATCATTAATTTAATGAAAAGTTTCAAAGGACGTATTCCAGTGCAATTAATTTAATGCAAAAATTCATTAATATTATGCAGATAGTTCTCTCAGTGTAGTAAGACTATGCAAATATTAAAAAGTAAGCTTAAAACACGCTCCAACAGTAATAGCTTAAAATTTTTTGTATTTTCTGAATCAGAATTTGTATTCCTAAATAGTTCAAGTTTTTCTTCTTTTTGGTTGCCCTAATTATTACTTTAGTAAAAAGATAAATTTGAATAAAAAGCTTTGTCTCTGCTTTTAGTAAAGCAAAATAAAAAATAATTGCTCAGCCACCGGAAAATAAAAATTTGAGTAAAAAGCTCATATACAGTATACGAGTTACTTCAAAAATTTTCTACACCTGTTGTAACTGACTTGAGATACCTCTTATTTCGCAAGGTTTTATGAATTGAGACCAACGATGTATGGTGGCTAGGTTGATTATATTTAAAAGCAATGGCGTACAAAGTTTGGCGTTGAAACGTGTTTACCAAAAAATTTACTACAATTTAAAAGTCGAAAAATTAAAAATATGATTTAAAAATTACAAGAGTTTTTTCATTTATTTTATTTTTTTGCTCATATTTTTGAACTAAAGGGTTGTCTTTATACAGGTATAGAACTTTAAGTTTGCAACACTTTTTCAACTGGCGGCCATTTTGTCAGCTGTTTAGTTTGGTTTGGCATTTCAACATGAATAGACTGCCGCCGATTTCGAATAAAGTAAATTTCATGTCAATTTAAAAAAATTCATCTTTGTTTTATTCAATTTCAAAGTCCTATACGTATATAGAAAATACGCTTTATCGCATCCAAACCATACATTTGGAACAGGTATAAGTGACGTAATAGTTAAGGGTTGATGTTGGACTTCCCAGACCATCCGCGGTCGGCAATATGTCTCCCCAAAGCAAGGTACTTTTTGCATAAACAATTTTGAGTGCTCGTATTTTTTTTTCTTTCTGATCCGATTTTCAAAGAGCTAACATAATTGTGGGTTATCTCCTATAGTTCCCTCGATATTCCTGTTTGAAAATGTAAAATTCCAAATTTGGTCCGACTGATGTCTAGTGTTTTGCGAATAGCGGGACGAAAGCAGGACCCAAAAGGAATTAATATGTAGATTACCACATTTTTAAAAGGAATCCCAATTATCACTATTGGTAGAACAAACAGGAAACAAATAAGAAGGTAAAAATTTCAGTTTTTGTTAAAATGTAAATTTTTACTCTTCAATAGAATATATCAAGGACCGTAACGGTTATAAGTGATATCAAAAAAGTTCCTTTATAACAGTTATTTTGTGGCTTAAAAAAAAAAAAAATCATCCAAAACAGTTATTTTTCAACGTAAAAATAAAAGATCGGATGAAACTCTTAAGAAGAGAGTTTTTTTTCGCCTTCATTAAATAAAACTCTTTTGTGGAGTTTTTTATTTGGGTTTTATTTTAAAATCCAGTTGAGGAGGGAAGCTTCACGATCTTTACCGGATGTTTTTCCGATCTTCGCCGGATGTATCAATCTCAGTCATCGCTTTTGGGGCAGTATTTGAACTCCCTAAATGTGGATAGGGAACAAGAAAGCGAAGGAAGTGATAATGACGATGAAAAAAAGCTTTCTATGAAATCGACAATTTTTCTCTTTTCTCTCCCTTATCGATTTATAAACCTCTTTTGGAGTTCTGGTAGGCTAAAAGAATACACTATTCGTACTTGTATACATTGGCAACACACTACATGCAACCCAGGTAAGCGTGGAAAGCGTTCTCTTAAATTGGTATTGAGCGACCTGCGTTCAATTCTTTCCGCAGAAAATTTAGAAAAAGTTACGTTCGTTAAATTAAACAAATAAATTACTACACACATTATAGCAAATAAAGTCCAAATTGAACTCCTCAAATGAGCTTTATTTTCTTACGGGCAAAATAAAACTCCTCAAAAGAGTTTTATTTCAGACGGAAAAATAAAACTCCTCAAAAGAGTTTTATTAAATGAAAGCGAAATAAAACTCTCTTCTTAAGAGTTTCATCCGATCTTTTATTTTTTTTGTTGAAAAACAACTCTTAACTGTGGAGTTGAGATCGTTTTCTTAAGATCACCATTGATTCTGAAAGAGCACTTTAATACGAATCGAATCGATTTGTATATAATAGTGTACGTCTCCGTTGACTCTAACATAGAGAGTTTTTGAGTTAAAGTTTTCGGGATAACTGTTATTTCGGTCTCTGGAATATTTATTAAAACACATAATCGAATGATTTTTTGAACTTAAATAAACTTTTCAACAGCAATGTGCAAATGTTAACATAAACTTTGTAGCAATTGTTATAAATTACAATACAAAAAATTTCTGTTTATATGACATTGTAGGTAAAATATGTCTAAATATGTACGAGAAATCAATATGAAAGACAAAATATAGTTTTCATGTTTTTTTTTAGTTTTTCGCGATTTTAAAATTTAAGTTTTCCGAAAAAAATAAAATACATGTACTCAATTTAGGATGACAATGAATGGTGAGAACCTGTTTTTGGAAAATTGTTGGCTATAAGTTTTCACTATTAGAAATCTCAAAAATGTTCTTTTAAAATAGAGTCATTCAATAATCTTGACGATTCTAAATTCCTCACCTACACGGTTTTGCTTATTTTTACCTAGATTAAGAATAAGCAAAATCGGGCGTTTAAGAAGTTATTAGTTAACAGGTGAAGGTACCGTTAAATATTGCGTGTGAATTGGTGCATTTTAATACAAATTCATCTCTAGGCGTCTGGTGAACTTAATATTGTTAATAATATTTTATTTTCGCCATTTAACTTGTTTTTCACCACAAAAATAGTTTCTAAACTCAAAAATGTTTTTCAACACAAAAATTATCTATAAATGGTTTTCTTACCACAAAATATATCACATTTATATATCACATTTATAATGATTTCTTATTTCAATTTTTTTGTTGTTTTGCAACAAAAGCACAGCTTTTTTTTACTTTGCATTTCAATTATTTTTGAACTTTTTGAGATCAAAGTTAAACTTTTATCTAAATTAGGAATTTGTAGGGATCATTAAATTATTGCCTACTAAATACATCAAGAATTTATTTCAAAGGTCATAGGTCAAAATTCCTATGAAAAATATTAGATTTTTTTCCATGAGAAAGCTTTACATTGTTGGTAAAACTAAACAATACAGTCAGATTTAGATTTAGGTAATATTTGTCCGTCTATCGTCCATTCTTTGAGAGTAATTTGGTTTAGGTAAAATTAGGCAGACGTATACTCTAGGATTTCTATTACTCACTACCGTTATCACTTCTTTAAAATTGTGCATACTCGCATTTTTATTCACGTTTTATTTGTTTAAAAAATCTAAAAAATGCTAAAAGTAGTGAATTTCGAAGAACCATATTTGCCAAAGTAGATGGAATATTTCAAAGATTTAAAAATCGAATAAAACCTGAAGTTGTGTACTTTACGATTTATAATAAAAAACATAACCATGTTTTTTTTTTTGGCGAAAATGCATTCATAATGCAAATGCAATTTATGAATTCATTTGGCCCTTTTTCCTCCCATTCGATTTTTAAAATGTTGTCAATTTTGAAATTTTTAGAACTTTTTAATAAATAACAACTTCGACTTTTTTGGAACCAGAAGGTTAACTATTTTTAATGATTTTCTCAAAAATAGCTTTCAATATTTACCCATATAAAAAATTTATTTTAAGTATTTAATTTTAATTTTTTTTTTTTTTTACAATTTTTAGTAATATCAAAACAAAATCATAACAGCACTGAACTTTGAATAGCATTATGCTCTGAAGTATATTGACTATTTCAATTATTTAAAAAGCGTCAGAAAACTATAGTTGTATACTTTACGATTTGAAATGCAATTTAGAACAAACCCGTGGGTTTTGTACCGCAAATCGTAAACTAGACAACTTTCAAATGATTCTATTGGATAATTGCAAAATACATTCAAAAATTGGTTGTTTTTAAGTGCAAATCGTAAAGTTGACAATTTTAACTTTCCGATTCTATTAAAATCTTTGATATATGACATTTTCTTTGGGAAACATGGCTCTTTAAATTTTACTACTTTTATAATTTTTTTTTTGATTTTTTCAATAATTAAAAACATCAATAAAAACGAGAGCTTGCTCAATTATAAGGATCTGGACACGGTGGTGAGTAATACGTATACAAAACATAAAGAAATTTAAATGATCCCCGATCTATAATGGCATGGACGATATTCAATACTTTAGATTTTTTTTTATTTTGGACATATTTATCAAAAACACAAAATATATTAGTGGAATTAATTTTTAAGACATTTTTGATCCTGAGAAATTTTAATCAGTATTTTTTATTTAGCGGAGTTTCTCACGTTTATTTTATACCAATATATTTAAGTCATAGCATGAGTACAAGTATTTTAATATTTATTGAAAATTAAAATTTTAAAGTAATTTAAAATTTAATTTTGAGTTGATAGCGAAAAAGCAGCGTAACTATACTTGTTCTCCAGTTTTTAAGTATATGTTGATGTGTCCATGTATACAAACTACTGTTGCATGGTGTAATAAAAAGTGTAGAAACTAAAATATTTGACCTGTATTTAAAAGCTGTGAAAGTGGGACAATTTGGTTATAATAAAAAGCTCTTATTGATATATTTTTATTTAAAATTAATACTTAAAAGCTCTTTAATTTTAGAAATTTTTACTATAGTAGAAAGCTCAGACTCCGATAAATACATTATACCGAATATAATAAAATACTTAGTGGGTGTTGTGGTGTAAAGGTGAGCGCGTTAGACTGTTACACAGATGGTTCCGGGTTCGATTCCCGGTGACGACAACATTACCTCATATGTATCGCAGCGCCTGCCTTGGGTGCTCCCATAGCACTTAACCCCACCGAAGTAAAATAATAAATCAGGGCTATGAATAAAACAAAAGCTTCATTAGGTTCGCCAACTCTTCGTCAGGTGGCGAGCAACAACTATTCTACGACTTATCATCTCTCGCAATTACAGTGTTGCCATGTTTGAAACCCTTCATCTCTCACCACCATTCATCTCTCCACTATCCCCTTTCCAAAGAAAGCGACTATTTATTAATAGGACGAATTTCCTGAGTGTTGTTTCTCTTTAAAAAAAAAAATGCTCAAAGCAAAAGCAAAATTTTACCATAATTAAAAGCTTTTATTCAAAAACATTTTTAATGTTAATAAAAACACTTAGAATCTTAGATATGTTAACAGTATTTTGAAAGCTCTGAAAGTGATATATAGTGATATATGCAGTGATATATGTAGTAATATACAGGGTGATTTAGTGACGACCCGCCGAATTTCAAAGGCGTATTCCTTGGCTCATTTCATTAAAATATGTCCACTACGACCATTCCCGAAAATGCAAATGTGCGAAATGGCAGCGGTTTGAAAATTTTCGGATTGGGCGGTCGGAGGGTAGTAGAGTAAAATTGCTAACTTCTGAACCAGTGGTCGGATTTTTTGTTTTTGAGCTTATTGGAAAGATCTTTGGGATACCTTTCAGAATCAATAAAAAAAGTGAAATCGCCACGATACAGAGCTTTAAAAAAATTGGAAAAAAACAGAAGAACGTGTACATAACCTCAATTTGCTCAGCCAGATGGCAGGTAGCTTATGTTTTTTTTTTCTCTTAAAATATAGCTCTACCTCTTCTGAAAGGTCTAGACTCAGACTCAGACTGCAACAAAATCTTCTATGTTTAACATTTTTAATATTGAATTCTTTTGAGCTCTACTTGGAATATACGGTTCAAGTCATACTGTATTTAGTTTAAACACGTAGACAAATATGATCGTCATAATTTTTTTTCTGTTAGCGATAAATGAGTCAAGATATTGAGTTGACAACAGCAAATGAAAAAAAAAAAAAAACTTACTACAACAGAGTTACAACAACATCAACGACGTACATAATTAAATGTCGGCAATTAATCAAATTGTTGGGGACAACATTAAGAGCAGGAGGAGGCTACAACAATAACATTAAATAAAATCCTGAAATTAATATGCATTAAAACAGAAATGGTCAACAACAATGCACAAACAAAAAAAAAAAAAAAAAAAAAAAAAAAAAAAAACAGAACAACAGAACAACAGAACAACCAACAAACGCAGCAGCAACAATCGTACTCATTAAAATATCTGTTGGTTACCAACAAAAAAAAAAACGGAAACCAACCAACAAGCAGTCACAGATACACGACACAGAGCCATTTATTTTTTTTTTTTTTTGCAATAAAATGTTTTTTCGAATCTTATGCATATTTTTTCTGGTCCATACAAAAAGTCGTGGGAGCAATTATAATTATTTTTTCCTCCCGATTTTTTAATACTATGTATAAACATGCAGATAGTACGTGTATAATTTACACTTCATATACACAATTTACTTTACACAATTTAATACAATATATTTTTTCGTACAATGTGTCAGAGTTTGGATTTTATTTAAGTGTGTGTAAATGAGCCGTTTATCATTTGGTTTGGAACACAGAACAACTGTGATTTTTATCTTTAACTACAGCATATAATAACAATAATTCTTAAAGTGGGGGAAGGTCAAAATCATCATCCTCCAAATATCCTTAAACTTTAACAAACAGTAGATGATGAAGAAGAAGCAGCAGATACAAAATATTGCAATGGCTTATTCTTGCTATTGCTTTAAACTCATCGCCAACATTAATTGTCATTGCCATATGAATGTTAATGTTGCAGATGAAGAGCAGCAAACTCAGATTTTGTGGACATGACAGTGCACAGTGGGTGTTTCCCATATATTTTGGAAATTATTCAGCCATTATTAACTATCTGATCGGATTGCCATGAAATTTTATACAGACATAATCAACATAATTTCAAGCTTAAATTTCAATGAAGGTCGCACTCCATTAGGTGGTGATCAATTCGACTCCACAATAGGACAGCTTAAACATTTTATATTTGTCAACCAATTTGCAAAAAGGACACATTTCTGTAACTTGCTTGTGATGGCCATGTGGAATATCTCTTAAAATGCAAAAGTTATTGCATTTTTTTGGCAATGGAAAATTCAAATCAAGTGCGATTGCTTTGAATAGGTAAACTAGTCTATATATTAAACGATTTTCTACAAATTTGGCTCATCTTCATTGTATCGTATCTAAATATTATGAGCCACTCTCAAAAAAAGAAGCCCTTAAAGTCAAAAACATTTTTGCTGACTACTGACTTTTTTTTAAGTGCAAGATTCAACCGAATCGGATTAAATTTTCGGATATCCGTCAAAACAATTATTTTAAAATTTATGCGTTAACGTTTTACTTTTATTTTGTAATAGAATTATGGTTTGGGAATTGCCGGACTTTTTTATTTCCCGGGAAAAATTATAAATATTAAAAACAAAATAATTTTTGTCTACGGAATGTTTTTTGACAATAGGAAGTGTTTTATTAAAAATCACATTTGTATTAGAGCGACTCACTTTGTATGGATGAAAATTAAAAAGTGCCCTACACAAAAAGTTTTTTAGTTTGTTTTATGACGATTCCCAAACAATTTTGGGTGTATCAGCTGCCGTTCATGAGCGGGACCATTTTTAAAAAAGGTATTTTTTTGAGCTTTTTTTCTTCTATTTTTCCTTTTACAATATACAAGAAATGCACATCATACACTGATAATAATCCATGCGTAAAAATACAAATAATGTCAAAATAACCAAAAATTTTGTAAAATAAACGATTTGTTCATTTTTTTGGATTATTATGAGTGTATGAAAGGATTTTTGAAGACTAGTCCAACGGTGTAGATGAAATGTACAAGAATACACTACAGAGTGAGAATTATTTAGACGTGTTTCAATGAACTTTTTTTTCACTAAACTAATGAAATTTTCTTAGCAATGTGAATGAAAAATTTCTTAAACTACATGAAAAAGCTTCATAGTTTTAATGAAACTATTTCGAATGAAACTTTTTCATTTGTCGTATGAAATCTTTAATTAATAACATGAAATTTTTCATTACCTTTTATGAAAGACTGCATTAATTTAATGAAAACTTTTAATGTACGAGTTGCAGTGACAATTCATAGATCTAATTAATGTAAAATGTTATTGATACCATGCAAATAATTCTTTCAGTGTATACATATGTGGTATTCAGTGAAATATGTATTTTTTTTACGGTTTTTGCATAAATATATAATCATTTAAAGAGGTTATGCAATCCTTTTTTTCATATTCGTGCTAGTTCGCGATTTACCAAAAATTTGGTGGATTCAAGAAAGTGTTTTTATTTTAATATGGGCATTATGGGTATCAAAATATTTATTTTGCCAAGTACATTAATGTTATGCGAAAACAAAAGGGAATCCTTCAAATTTAATACAGTTAATACATTGAAATCTAAAACAAAAACTTATTAATTAAATGATTTGAGATCATTTTAAATTAAAAATAAATGTCATATTACATTAAATGAATTCCTAAAGCATGTAGGAACTCGCTTGACAGTTGATTTCGAATGTTTATGGCAAAGTCTCCAGCAACGGGGAAAATCCGTTCACTATCTAACGATGGTGGCCCTATTGTTAACGGAGCATTATATAAATCAAATAAAATGTGAGGTATCCCGACCCGGACCGGCAAATCTTATGAACATCATATATGTTGTATAGAATAAACATATAAGGGACCCGTTTTTTTTAGCTGCCTAATCTCATGTTAATGTGTTACTAAATGGGTTCGGAAATTACATTACTTTACGTTTTTTTTTTTCACTTTCTATCGTTATATTTATAGTAACTAAGATATATAAAAAAATTGTATCAAATCAAAGCCTTTTTAAAGACAAAATCACTACTGTTCCAATTATGTGTATTTTTGTCAAACAAATTTATGGGTTTTGGTCAATACTAAATTTGGAGTTTTATTTAGGAATTATAGTAGCTAAAAATAATGCACACTAATGCCTATTTAATTTAATCGATGCGGTGTCTCAGATTTTTAAGATATTTAAAGTCGTTCGGTTTTTATGTGACTTTTCCCTAAGAGTCTATATTTCAAATAATTAAAAAATGTGCCAAATCTGTGTCCACTGATAAGTTTTCATATAAAAACAAATTAATTTTTAACCCAACTTATTAACCCTTAAGTATGAGATTTGACAGATAAAAAGAAAAAATACGTGTCTCTTTTTTTTTTTTTTTGATCCTTTAAAACATATGCATATAAATAAATCTGCGAGTTCGGATCGGGATAGCTCCCTTGTGAGCTGATCTTTACTACTGTTTTTATTAAAACACAAAAAAATCATATAAGACTAAAAAAAATCTTTCAATTCCCAAAGAACTATACAAAATTTCCTAAAATGCGCTGTTTTACATTTATTGCTCTCTTGTCCACATTTGAAGCGATATCAAAATGCTATCATATTCAGACTAAATTGGAGCACCTGCGCCTGTTTTAAGTTTTGCAATTTCGTTGGTGGACTGATTAAAGATAAAATTTGTGCAAAGAAATTGTCGAATTCGGAGGGGTCTGTTGTGAGAATAATAAGCAACTAAAGAATACTATTTTCATAAAATGCAACTATATAAAGTAGTTTTTCTGAAAAGTATAAACACTATATGTGTTCCCGAAAAACTTATAATCTGGATGCAAAAGAGTCTTGGTACCTTTTTGACAAAAAACTTACTACAATCTAGTATTTTTGTTAAAATATTCAACTTTAGAGGCATTTTATTTTAAGCGTGTACTGCATTATTATTTTATTAAAATGAGAAAATCTTTAATAAATTGGTGGTTGTTGATATTGAATGGAACATTTGAAGATTTTTTAAAGTTTTCATAAAATTGTATGAAAAAGTTATTTTATTTATTAAAAGTTTCAAACACTCAATAAATAAGTTTAATTAAAAAACTAGTTTCATAAAAAATATGAAGCTTTTCATTAATTTTAAAGGAATTTTCGTTTATTTTGTAGAGAAATGTTTCATTGTTCTACTAAAAAATTGTATTATTTGTCTTCCATATAAATTCCTTCTTACAAATAAACTACACAGTAGTGAATCCGCCGATTTGGATGAAAGAGTTTGGGTATCAACTAAAAGGTATTTAAGAGAGTGACATATAAAACACGCTAAAGCACGTCCAAACATTTTTGTTTCAACTTACTAGCTCCAGCGGATTAGGTTGGGCGATATTGATGAAGTGAATCAGCCAGTGAGTCACTTTGTTCTTTTATAAATATATAGATTGGAGTCACTTTAGCTTACGTGTGTTGCGAATTTCTTAATCCAAAGAACAAGACTGAATTTGTGTAAGATATTTATATTTTTGTTTTAATAAATATGAAATTATTAAAGTTTCTCCATTCCATGATAGATCGGCAAAAATCTGACCGGCGGTCATTAAAATTCCATAATGTTTTGCTCACGTATGCTCTAGGATTTCATTTAGTCACTACCTTTTACAGTTTGTGTAAATTTAATAAACTCGCGGTTTAATTGCTGTTTTTTAAAAAATCCAAAAATTTGCTAAAGTAGTGAATTTTGAGAAGTCAAATTTCCAAACATTTAAAGAGCACATGAAACCTTCATTTGTCATCTTTACGTTTGGTAATTAAAAAATATACTTTTTTACGAAAAACTTTAAAATACTAAAAAAAAATTCTTTTTATATGGAAAATGTATAAATGCTATTTTGGAAAAAAATCATTAATAGTTCCAATAAAGTCAAAGTTGTTATTTATTAAAAAAAATTATAAACCTTTCAAAAATTACAATGTTTTAAATATCGAAGGGAGAGAAAAAAGTGCAAAGTGCAATCAAAAATTGCACTTGCATTATGAATGCAAATCTACTTTGAAAAATATGGCTCTTCAAAGGTCACTACTTTTAACATTTTTTTGATTTTTTTTTTTTTAATTTAAAATGGGAATAGAAACGCCAGTTTACACAATCATAAGAAACTGAAAGTGGTAGTGAGTAAAAAACATCCTATAGTATACCCTTGGCAAATTTTAACAAAATCAAATGGCTGGAGTCCTAAAAATTACCTTTTTTGACGTGTTTTATTTTTTTTTGGTTTTTTTTTTATTGCGAATAAAAATTTGGCCGTCCGAAATCTGCAGTCTACAGTTTTTTAATCAAACATTTCATTTAACTTTAGCAAAATCTACTGTTATTTACATTCAACTAAAATTTAGTTATTTATAGCAAATATTTTGCTAAAGTTATTAGTTATTTTATTTCGCCGTAAGAACAAATTTCTGATATTTCTACAGGTATATTTTTACGAGTGCAAAAATATAGTTGTTATATAAATCTATTACAAAGCTCTATTTGTGATTTTGTATTACAATTTTATGTTGTTTTTAAATTTTGTCCTTTATAAAAATTTTTATATTTAGGTTTTTAATAAAATACTTCCGATCATATACTTGTGGATCGTTTAAGATTTTACGCTCTTTAGTAAAAGTAGCAATATGTTTTTCAAAATTGTTTAGGCTTTTGAGATGTTGCCTTATTAAATTAAATTACATTACAAAACAAAGAAAAAGCTCTAAAAACAATATTTTAAGCTCGTAGTAGAAGCTCGAAAAACAAAAAAAGAAACATTTAAAAATTCACCGTTAAATTTATAAAAAAAACTCGTAAAATAATATAATTTTTTTATATTAAAATCTTTGTTTTTATTTTACTTGTTCCTTAGATTCACCATGCCAAATGGACCTACCGCTGAAACATTTCACTCCTACTGAAGTAAACTCAGAAATTACTAAGTTAAATAAAAAGAAATCACCTGGATACGACCTGATTACTGCAAACGTTGTCAATAAATTAAGCAGAAAAAGCATTTTATTTCTTACATTAATCTACAATGCAATATTAAGATTATACCACTTTCCATCACAGTGGAAATGCGCGGAAATAATAATGATTTCTAAACCAAATAAACCTGAACATACGCTATCGTCATACAGACCCATAAGCTTACTTGCAATATTCTCTAAAATATTTGAAAAAATATTTTTACAAAGATTATTACGAAACAAAACATTATACCTGATCATCAGTTTGGTTTCCGACATAAACACGGAACCCCCGAACAGTGCCATCGAATTATGAATGTTATTACAGATACCCTTGAAAATAAAAGCTACTGTTCTGCTATATTTCTCGACATTCAACAGGCAGTTGACAGAGTATGGCACCATGGCTTACTTTTTAAAATAAAGAAAGTTTTACCGGCTCCATTCTATCTCTTTTTTAAAAGTTATCTCTCCCAAAGACATTTTTATGTAAAAACTAAAGACGAGAAATCGGGAACATTCGAAATCAAAGCAGGTATTCCACAGGGCAGTGTACTCGGTCCAATTTTGTACACTATTTTTACTGCAGATATGCCTGTCACAGACGATGTTACAGTAGCTACTTATGCGGACGACACAGCTATTAATGCAACAAGCCATTGTCCAAACGAGGCATCGCGTTTTATTCAGACAGAAATTCATCTACTTGAAAAATGGTTAACCAAGGCACGTAACCTTCACATTAAGAAAACCGTAACTATTTATGGAGAAGACATACCAAAAGACACTACTGTTAAATATCTAGGTATGATACTAGATAGGAGACTCACTTTGAAGCCACATATTAAATCTAAACAAACTCATTTAAAAATAAAAACTCGTAGATTATACTGGCTTCTAGGTCCAAAATCACAGCTAAATTTAGACAACAAATTAAGAATATACAAAGCTATTCTGAAATCGGTCTGGTCATACGGAATTCAACTATGGGGAACAGCAAGTAAATCCAGTGTTGATATCCTAGAAAGATATCAGTCAAAAACTTTAAGACTTATCACTAATACTCCTTGGTTTATAACAAACAAAGCTTTACATAAAGATCTCAAAATGTCCACAGTTAAACAGGAAATCAAAAGGTACAGCGAAAACTATCTTCAAAGATTAAGCAACCATGTAAATCCCTTAGCTATTGCTCTCTTAGATGATACTAATGAAACACGACGACTTAAACGTACACATGTATTAGATTTGCCTTTTAGATGCTAACCTTCACACATTGTAAATATGTAAATACCTGTTAATTATTTTTAATTGTATATAGTTAAGTTGTTCATTGGAGCTCTGCTTAACTCCTGTTATATTATACTTAAGTTATTAAATTTTCTTATTGTCTTAAAATAGATAGATTGCAAATAAAGAAAGAAGTTATTAAAAAAAAAAACAAAAAAAAAAAAAAATTTACTTGTTCCTATGTTCCTTGAAACTTCGGTAGTCAAACAAAAGTGCAATTGATAAATTTTTTTTTTTAATCTTAAACTCTAAATTGGATCAATAATTTTTTTACACGTAATATCAAATTTTTAACTTTAAACTGAAAAAAAGCTATAAAGTAAAAATTGTTAGAAAAAATATGTAAAAGATCTATTTTTAAAAGAAAAAGCTGAATACTCTTAATTTTTCAAGAAAAAATAAGATTATATGTACAAAATAAGGAAAAGCAAGTAAATAAAAGTTATATAAAGCTCTTGAAGTTATCACAGTTTCGAAGCTTTTGGGTTTGGGAACAACATTAACAAGGACATCCTGAGATATCTGTTATTCATTTAGATTTTTTGCATAAATTTTGTATCTCTTTTAACCACTGTATATTTAATAAACAAATAATATCATTTTGTTGTCGTTTATGTTTTGTTTTCTGTTTTCATTTAATAAAATTGTAGAGTTTAAAAAAGGCGCCACTTTATACAAATGATATTGTATCTTGATATCTACTGCTGCAGTTTTTTTTGTTCTTAAATTGGTATAAATATTTATTAGGGTTGTCACTCGAATAAAAATTGTTCGATTAATCGAACGAACAAGAAGTAAATTTAAACGAACTATTTAAACACGATTTTCAAATAACGAATAATTCGAATAAATTTT